>CM053983.1:13624634-14224634 GCA_028641955.1 Protonibea diacanthus | reverse complement strand
GTCGTTTGTGTAAAATAAATAACTGTTACTACTCACCTCCGAGGCTCCAGTGACTGCACATCAATGAGCCTCTCGAAGGACGACACAAACGCCTCCAACCACTGCTGCAGATAGCTCACATCTTTCTGCGGAAAGAACAAGTGAGGCAATAAAGTCGCTTTCACGCCTCCAGACATATGCAGTGTGCAGTGTTTCTGCAACATTTCTGTACGTATGTATCAATATATCAGTGCAAAATGCTTTTGCGTCGTGTACAGCTGTCGTACGACTATCTGAAAAGTATTTAACTATGACACACTGTGGCTGAAAACATGGCACCGACTAAAGCATATGACCTGTTTTTTGTAACAGGATGTTGCAAAGAGATGTAACTCACAGAGAGGAACGCATGAGCCAATTCTTTCCTTTTTCAAAACTGGGAGGTTTAAAGAAAAACTAAATCAACATTTCTTTGAAGTCCACGGTCATAAGTTCCAGTAAACTCAAAAAAGCAGTCTAACCTTTCATGGTAAGCGTGTTATTGTCTTCGACAAGACATTCCAGCAGTGCTGCGTCCTCATATAATATCATTTAAAACGGTTTCAAAGCGTACAAGGATGTTTACATACAACACGTCGTTATCTCAGCTTTAATCGGCCTCTGCAGTGCAACATATCCTGCCACTCTGCCCTCCTCACATCAGTCTCGCAATCTCACATATACAACAACGGGCTATACACAACAAATGAATAACATAACCAGAGAAACGGGTCAACTTCAAACTGAATATTAATACTAAACAACTAAAGTCCTGACGATTCAGACAATCGGTGTTACTTGTGGGAACTCAGTGTTTCATAATCAAATTGCAAAACACATGGCATCTCGAAATGTTTCTTGATGTACCGTGCGAAGGAACAAACTGAACATTTTTGATTAGCTGAACATGCACAAAGCCACTGCTGCTGATTTCTGAGGCAGCCTCCGTAGAGCGGGCGGTGCAAGGGGAGGACATGAGTTGTTGCAGTCTGACTGACTCAGTGTACACAAATAACACGCACTACTGTTAAAAAGCACATGGTAGAACAATCAATCAGGAACTTCCCCTTAGCCAACAAGTAAACGTGTGTTTGCTGCACCATGCCAAAAACCTCAAGTACAGAGCTCCAACATACAGTACATGCAGTAACTACATGTTCCAGCTCATTGCATGTCTAACGTGTAACTAATTGTCTACTAATGCAGTTAGCGCTGAAAACATTGTGTAACTTTTCTAATGCTGCATTAATGTGAAATGTACATTACCAACTGGCATTGACTTATGAGCCAGTCCATCTCTCATTGTATGTGGCTGAACAGGGTGCCAGGTTCTTGCGAACCCAGTCTCAGATGAGCCTTCAGCGTAGTCCTCAACCAGCAGCTCAGAAGCTGCACATCACTTCTAACCACCACCAGCGTCTGACTGGCTCCTTTCTTGTCTTCCAGCGTAAAACCAGGAAATGACATGTCACGTCAACCGAAGCTTATTTCCTTCATACTCCTTGTCAAACCCCTTCCTCTTTTGGCTCCCCTGCTAGTTGTGAGCTTGTGATATGAGGAAGGCCTCTATAAAAGACTTCCCACAGCAACAATGAAACACCGGGACTGCATTTATACTTCTAAATTTAACACAACAAAAAGATGTTGCAGGAGAAACATTGAAATTCAGCTTACGCTGTTGGAATTGTTGTGTAAGAGCACAAATAAAACGCGACGAGATGAATCAATGAATGACATAACATAAGAATATTGTATTTCCACAGTGTAAGCTTTACACATACACCATACAAAATCTGCCTAGTACGTTCTTGAAAAAATAAATAATAAAATAATAATATGACATTAATGTGGCATTAATCACAGGCATATTGCATAAAATCTCTGCATGTACTCTGTGAAAACAGGAAGCAACCTATTGTTTTGTGCCGCCAACATCTGGACAATCAGGTATTTGAAACTCGAGTAGGAGAGGCAAGGACAAAAAACTATCTACTACACCCAATCAGCATTGTTTTATTTCGCAATTCAAGTTCAGGAGCTAAATGACTGAATCCTCCCTAACATTATGGAGGATATAATAACAGGTTTCTTAGACGACTAATGATGATGACGATTGATGCCTTGCTCGGTGAACGTCATCAATTCAAATAAGGGTTAATTAAGTGACACTAATTTGAGTTTACAACTCTGTATGACGACATCCTTGATTTTTAAACTGAGCAAGTAAGCTCTGCTTTATAGTTTTATGGGAAAGGAAGCACCATCTTTTCTGTTCCCTGTTGAACACAGATGCTTTGGCTGGGTGTGACAGTAACAGGTAGATTTTGAGAGCATAATATAAAAAAATGAGATCACAAAAAGGAAGTGAGTCTGGTTTGCTAATGAGAAGTAAAACCACGAGAAATACATAAAGGTTTTCTGCTGCAAAACTGGTTCAAACGCCTGGTAGAGCTCTGCTTTATGTCTGCACCCTGAACAGTTCTTAAAAATCCTCCCTCTGAAAAAATTACTATTGATCAGCAGCTCTCAAGTAATACACTTTCAGTCCCATGAACTTCGACATTGCCCAGAGCGACTAGCTTGAGGATTTGTTCGATGACACTATTAGAACAGATGTCACAAACTAACCACGAGATACCAACCCCAATAAACTGTGTCATTTATCTCTGTTTTCTCTGCACATGGCCAAGCAGCTGTGTCGCTCTCTGCTGCTTGGCATTCTGCTTCGCTCCTGCTTCCTGCACAAGTGAAAGCAAAGAACACTTTGATTTTCCTGGTTGGCCCTTCTGTTGGTAAACAGGGGAGATCGAGGCACACAGGGGGATTTAGTCACAGGGCTCACAGGACAGTCACAGTGAGCTGCGGGGATAGCTATTGTTGCTGTGTCTCTCAGCGGGGCATATCGACAAGGATCGGAGCGTTATTAGTAATTGAGACAATAGTATGAGTGACGGCGTGGCGACAAAATCCAGGAAATGTGTCTTGTTCGCTCTTCATAGCAAGCGGAGGAGGTGGTTTCACAGCTGTTTGGATGGGTGGCAGTTGGGTTGTCACTGTGGTCCATTTCTACCACTGCAGGCTTTAATTAGTCCCTCCAACAGTCTCTCAAGCTAATCATCACAGGATAATCACACACTTTTTTTTTCAGCAGCTTGCAAGTGCGGCAACTTGTTCTTAAGTGACTGGAAAAGATGGTTCTTCCTTTCTCACTTTCATCCATAATTATAACATCTAGAAGGTCTTTAGGGTGTCGATCACATGAGCTCAGTAGCCATAAAGGCTTTCTGGGCACTGCTTCTGCTGCATCAATGAGGTCATATCCTGCTTACATAAAAAAGTGACATATTTCCAAACCATAGAAGTTCAAATAGTTTGTTTGGTCTGATTAATAGTCCCTCCCCCCCAACACACACACACTGAGAAGCAGGAACTAGTGATTGTTTGATTTTTTCAGTATCAAAATATTTGCTTGCATGTTGACGCATGATGCTTTGGCAAAAATGTGTTAACTGAACTGCTCCAACCATCGAAAAACTAAGCTGATTAGTTGATTAAAAAATTCACCGAAAATGAACGAATCAAGTTAAAATACCAAACTGTAAAGTGAATACAGTTGAGTATTTTAGCAGTTTGGGGACAAAACAGGCGACATAAAGACTTAAATTTGGGCTCTGGTTACTCTTTACCAACACTTGTTATTACATTTGTGAGAGTTATGAACTAAATTACTCAAAGTAATCAGTTAAGAAGACAACCCTTCAACTTGCATGTCATGAAACCAAACTAATTAAACTGTTGTCAAAGCACACTGTATTATGACTTGGGAAAAGAACAAGCACAAAACAATGCCCTTTTGGGTGTCTTCAGACACGATCTGACAAGTTATGTTACTCCCCCAGTGATTAGATCAAGACTGTTCAGAGTACGTCCATATCTGTCAAGCATGAGGATTCGATGGTGGTTTGAAACACATTCTTAGATGTGAGATATACAGCTTTAAATTTACGGCCGTCTGGAGGTCTTGAACTCCAGCAAATGAAAAAGACGAGCGTGCTCATTGAATGATGGTGTTGATTTGCAGAGCACCGCTTGGTCTAACAGGCTCTCAACACACTGAAAACTGCAAAAACCTGATAACCAAGAAGCATTTAGTGAACAAATACTGTATGTTGACATTGTCAATATGGTTGTTTATAGATCTATGCGATGAAATAAATGAATGTCTATGGTGATATGATGTGTTTGTGAACTGTGACAGCTTCTGTCATAGAGCACGTCAATATCACAATGGCTTTTCAACATTTCACATCAGTCCTCAGCTGATCTGAAACTCTTGCGTGGGGCGTGTGATTTCTTGCACAATCGGAGGAAGCAGAGCTCCTTTATCACCAACAGGCCTGAGCAAGTTTTTCTTTCTTCCAGCAGATACAGAACGATTGCTGTGATACTGTACGTACGCAAACAGGTTGGAATCAATTGTGGGGTTCATTAGACATATGTCAAGCCATTCTAATATAAGTTTACCGAACATCTGAGAGAACATGCACTCACGCTGCAGGCTGGAACAAATACATGAATACATCTGAAACAGTGTTATCAGCAGAGTCTGAAATATTGACAGATTAAAATTCAGATCTGTTACAAGGTGTAAAAACACCTGCAGGGGTGTGTTTGTTGGGACTCAAACAGAGGGCGTGAGGCCATTATCACTATTAAGTAAAGGCTTGTTTACAGCACTAACAAAAATCCTACTGAATAGAGCTTGAGTCTCTTGTCCTGTTTGATTCATGTGCAATAGTAAAAACTTTCCTTGATGTGTGTCCAGTTTTTTTTTTTTTTTTTTAAAAAAGGTGTTTGCTGTGTGTCAACCTGACTAACAGGCAGACAACAAAAACATTACAAAACAGTGGCATGTCAACGTAGGAAAGGCAAGTAATTGTTCTCTGAAGTGGTTCTGCTGCCTTTCTGCAGCCTATTGTGTCCCTCTGAGTCACATAAGGTGGTGACGTTTAATACCGGCCTCAATTAAATCCTTTTCCTCCGCCATCCTTCATCGCAGCTTTGCAATAAAGGCAGGTCATTTGCACACATGCAAGAGCAAAATTCACTCCGAAGAAAGCCAAGAAATCTATGTGTCGTTATCGAGCGAGAAACGGTTTGTTCTTTTAGCCTTGAGGGCAACTGAAGAGAGCTAACTGAGAGCCAAGAAGTAGCTTAATAAGGAAGTGGTCTTGCACATGGAGATGCTAGACAGCTGTCAGAGTCACATTCAGGACACACACACACACACACGCCGATGACTCTTTCTAGCTGTGGATTATTTATAAACCAGCCAACAACTTTTGTTATCAAAGTTTGTCACATAAAACGGTGGCATAACTGGGAAAGTTCATTTTATGTTAAACATGCAGCAGCAGCAGCAACAGCAGCCCAGAGGAGAAGTAAAAGGGCGGATTAGAAACACACTTCCTCTGGGATGTGACCACAATGACCACTTTGATAGTAAATGCTGAGAGGAGATACACTTCTAGTTCACTTGTCTCTCTGACGCATTTAGGGCATTTTTGTAGTTATTCTGGCATTGCTGTCTGCCCTCTTTAAAGCCTTTGGCCGATTTGCCAACAGGGATTAAGCCTGGTGTTAAATGAAATCAAAATTCAATAGAGATATGTAATAAAACACGACCTAGTCTATGACTAAACATTACCCCTGTCATGAAACTAGCCCTTTAGATCTGCTGTGATAATAAGGAGGAGTCCTAATGCCCCACAGTGAACATACAGCTCATGCAAACTTGGAAAAGACGTCTCATCTTGTTTTCTCTGTCCTCAGGCGTGGAAGCAGATTGCAAACGCATTAAATAATAATCATTTATTAATTCAGAGGCAAACTTTCTTTCTCCATCAAGCGAAGACATGAAGACATGTGCAATATTCTTTCACTGCTCATCATTATTACCAAAATATTGCACGTTATTGAACAAACAGGGGAGTGAGCCACAGTCACACACACGCGCAAACACACACGCACACACACACACACACACACACACACACACCAACATTTGAGACCAAAATACCAACTAAATACCGGCTAAATGATGTCACACATGTATTGTTTCTTATTTAATATTTGAACTACAGGAGAAATGGGTAGCATATTGGCTGTTACTCAAAAAAACAAAATGTTCCAAGTGATATTGTGAGGACATCTTTCTAGTAAAAATAACAATATCAAAACGCACTTTAGTTTAAATGTGCCTCATTGAGGAAGACAGACAGGGAGGAACAGGAACAGGAAGTAGCCTCAGTGAGACACCTGCCTGACAGGTACAGGATCAAACACACTTCATTAAGCAGTTTTCACTTCTTACCGACTATTGTCAATGACTTTAATGGCTCGGTGAGTGTCATACAATTGGCCTATGACACGATATACCTCTCTAGTACGCGCAGCGCAGCCTCCACCATTAGGTAAATAAACAGCTGCTGTACAAACACGCAGGACAATAATCGACTTCCTCGCGTAACAAACGTGTAGAACAAACCAGGGGACACGGTACTGATCACACTGACCACGATCACGCGTGGATCGGGTCACGTTCTAAACTTCAGGCAGAGGACCTGTTTGCAACAACAACAACAACAGGTGTCACCGTCAGGTCTTCCGCACTTGCACTCACCTTTGTGTAATATAACATCCACAGCTCATACAGCCTTTCCTTCGATGCCATCCCGCCGCCCTTGTGGTTGCTCATCGTCTCCCTCTGTTTGCGTTAATAAATCATGAAACTGGTGAGCATTGTCAAAGCCGGAGCTGCTTGAAGTAGTTTCCTAAAGGCAGGAGGACGCGGCACGCTCCTGTGAACCATTCCTGCTAAATTCAGGCGCAATAATCCACAGCAAAAGTGTCTTTCTGTCTCGGCACGCAAAGTTATCAGAGTGGCGTGAAAAAGCAAAACATGTCGGTTGTGCCCACGGTGCGATCACTGTCAAAACTGTGAAACCAGGAACAAAAATGCGTGGAAATGCATGTCTGGAGAAACACCCATGTCCGCATTTATAGCGAGCTTGTTGCTGTATGATTCCTATTGGAGAGAGTTCCCACGGAAGCGACAGATGCCATCCGCTCAAGACCAACAAATGACCCCCCCCCCTGCCCGTGGATTCAGTCAGCAGAGGTGTACAGCCCTGTGTTACGTGTGATGAGCAGGAGCAAATTGCCATCAACTAGTGTCTGAGTCTATTAACGCGGCGAGAGACGCAGTGAAGAGTTGATTGTAGCTCATGCTCACAGGTAGGCTGATATTCTTAAAGACATACACACATAAACATACAGATGGAGCCTCCTCCAGGACTCCTCTCACCGAACAAGATGAAGTTAAAGTCTGGTTAGATAGAGAAAATAAATGTTTCTATTATGTGTCCATCAAAAAAAAAAAAAAAAAGAAAGAAAGCGCGCATGTAAATGATTTCATATGTGCAACTGATCCTTGATATGTGAAAGAGAAGTGAGCCTGGGCTTCTGAATAAAACGCCTGTTGTGCAATTTCTGTAGAATGATGAATTTGTCACTTTGCATAACAACCAACATTCAGCACTGATATTAGTACAAAGAGCCCTACACAAAGTAAAATATAGGGATACATTCAAAATATTACTCCAGTAAAACTGTACATTTGTGTAGAAGTATCAAGTTTTGAAAAAATGCATTAACTTAATTGGAGTTGAGTGAGGTAGAGGTGGTTTTGTCTTAAATAGCCTAAATAATATGATTAAAAAAGACTTCTTCCTTCTCACAAGAGGAGTCAGGTTTATGGGCCCAACTATTGCAAGCAGTTTGGTGATTTTTCTCTGACAAATCATCATATTTTACCAGTTTATCGTGTTTTATTGTATGTTTAACAGCTTGTAAAGTGTCAGCTGTGCAACTAAGGCAGAGAAAATGCACTTTTTCTCAAGTGGTGTGTATGTTGTACTGAGTAGATAATTTACAGAATATTTTTCTTATCTGCTATAACAGTAACATGTGCCAGGACTTAATTTGTCTACTAACAAAACTTACAAATGTGTAATTTATTGATTTATTAGTGTTACGATCTTTAAGCATCGTTAGCATCTTTACCACAACAAAGTTTGTGTATTGACACTATTGTTGGTCATTAGGAGGATGCATACAGTGAAGCTTGAGGCAGCTGTATTACCATGGCAATGGCCTACATTCCTAACCAGGACCTGACAATGTGACCATCAACAGTTGGGACAGTGTGCCACTGTCCTATGATTGTAGTCCCCTTAATATATAGGTCTCTTAATGGAGCATAAGAAGGTTTAAATAGTGCTGTTCAAAATAACCTATACGGTACTAAAAGTTAATTAATATAAGTAGGCCTGTAACTTCATGTTTGAGTACATCATAACAGTTTGTCTGTTAAAAATTCACATTATATTCAGTAGGAATTTGATTTTTAAATGATAATGCTTCAAATTTAATCCAGCTTCTGAATAATTCTGAAGAAATGTGTCAGCAAAACGCAATAATAATATCACACGATCAGACAACAGGCGAGGATACTGCTGCAATCGATGTGCTCGACGATCGTTTTTTTTTTACCCCTCTCAGGAGTCAGGAGCGTTAATGGATGTCAGAGAGAGTTGAGCCGCGGCGTGTGTGGAGATAAACATGGAGAAAAATGTTGGCTCGCTACAGGAGCAGGCCCTGAAGAGAAAGGAGAGGCTAAAAGCACTAAGAGAGAAACAGCTTCATGTAAGTGTTTTCTGTTGTGATGTCTGGTTTCTGGTGAAATCCGACGAGGAGAAAACGCTTCGTTAGCTCACGTTAGCCGACTTAGCTTGTAGCTAAAGCTAGCATGCTATTGTAGTTCACAAATCATTCATAAATTATTCGTGACTTTGTTGTTGTGTTTAAAAAAAAATGTAGGTTTGATGTTTAACTCAAGGCCAGCTAGTTAACTTGAATATTTACTTGTTAAACTGCTTCTGTGGTTGTAGTTTAACTGGTGTGTGCAGCTAATTTTCGGAGCTAACTTCAAGTATTTTAACCTCGTCGTGTATCAAAATTAATATCTTAGATCAGTTTTACTTTATAAGGCTGAATGAGAGTTCATGGCTACTTCACAACACCAGCTGTCTGTTCTGTACCTGCACAGGCTTCACCTCTCACAGTGTTTATAACTGCCATAACAATAAAACAGGCTCCTCTGGGTGAATGTGGGCAGCTGCACATAAAGTGGTCAGAAAACAACATGCAGTGAAGTTATAGTGAATCACCACCATCGATTAACTTATATAACCTTTGCGACACAATATCATCAAACAGAAGTGTTCAAACAAGCCTCACAACTTCTGATGTTTTACATTTTACATAGTTAAACTTCATGCCTCTCTGCAGCTTGCTGGAGCAGTAAGTTAGCTGTATGTATGTGTTTATCCACCGCAATGCTGTGCTTACAAGCAGAGGCTGCAGGGATAAGAGCTCTCACTCTCTCCCCTAAAGGAAGATTATGCTTCCTCATACTGGTGAAAATTAACTCTTGTTCAGTAATAGATAACAAAAGCACAGTTCCTCTGATACAGACCAGATAAATATAACAGTCTTGGATTACTAAGGGAACACAGATATTTTTCAGATGGGGAATTCAAAAAAGTCTCACGATATTGGGGTATTTCAACTACTCACATAGTTTCTGACGGATACAACATCCATTTTGTAACTTCTTTCACAAAAGTAGTGCATTAAACAGGGTTGTTTTTAGCTGTTTTCTGCACAAGCCCAACCATGGTGGATTGTGTGTCAACTTTTCAAGCGTTGTCCATATTTCTGAAGTTGAACCAGGAAGAATACATATTTTTCACCCAGTGAAACACTCCTGATTACAGTGACGGAAGATGTGATAAATTTGAGATCACTGTGCGAATGAAGCAGGCGCGATTTAACAATTTGTGTTTAGCTCTTTTTAAAAGAGAGGAAAATGATAATCGTCATTTTGTTTGCGGACATTTGTTTTGATATGACAATCTCGATAACAGGAGAGTTTTAGTTCTCAGCAATCAACAATGAACCTGAAAAAGAGTGATAAATCCAGTGCCCCACAGGTGTTGTTTTTATGGCGGGAGGGGGGGTGAAACGTTCATGTCAAAAGACGGAAGAGAAATTGAAACTTTTACTGACTAAAAAGGGGATTTTAATGAAGTATGGGGACAGTTTTTGCAACACACCAAAATAACATCTCTCTGGCCACTACCACACCCTGTGGAGTACAGTGTTTTTACCTTATCAGTTATTCTCAAAATAACATTGGATGCTGAGCTAATTTTGCTCAGGATAATTGCACTATCAAAATCTTGCATCAACACCCACCCTTTGGTCTTTTGACTCATATATTTGACTGGACTGGTTGTTGCAGCAGGGTTTTAGTTGTTCCTCACGATGTGTCTGTGTTGAACCATTGAAACATTACACAGTCATTCTGCTCCGCTATGAAAAATGTTTGAATTCTGGATATGAAGTCTTCTTGCAACAGGAAACCCCGTTCAATGTGTAAGCTGCTGTTTTGGCAGTTAGACCAGAGTATGTTTCACTAAGCTGGTGTTGAGCAGAGCCACACTGGCTTGGCTAGCAATGTTTGATAAACGATTGTTGACATTCCTAAAGCAGGGGGGGTTGTTTTCCTTTTTGTACTGCACTTCAAGAATGAGTCAGTCCTCTGAATTGTTCTAGCAGGTGAACAGGAAGCCTCTTCAGGAAAACGCAAGATTGGAGGGATTCAATATTCTTTGTTACCACTTTTCACTCGGGGTCAATATAATTTGTTTTTCTGCTTTTCTTCAAGCCTGTGTCGTAATCTGTTTAGTTTAGTTTGTCGTCTGCCAGCATGTTTTGATTGTTCTGGTAGCATTGTTCTTGTTATAGCCATTACGACTAGTCGTGACGAACTAGCGATCTGATTTCCCTAATTTATTTTCGGCCAAGTTCTCAGAATTCTATATCGCCTGTAGCACAGACACTTCACTAATAATCAAGCTGCAAATGTAAATGTCTTATTTGAGTCCCAAATATTTTGTTTTCCTATGCAAATATTAACTTAGTGTATGTACAGTATCTTTACTGCTCCAGATCTCTGCAATGGGCTGAGGTTGAATCTTTGTCAATGTGTTTAGCGGTCATCTTTTTTTGTTTTTACTTTGACTGTACTGTATGATAAATTGAAATGATTTTAATGATGGCGTGTTGATATTTTAACAAGGGGCGAGAGGAAGATGGTGAGCCAGAGAAGAAAAAAGCTTCGCTAGAGGAGACTCATGACAGGCACAGGTTGGTTCATCACACCACACACACAGAAAAGATGTTATTTGGGTTTTTTTTTTTTTTTTTTAGTCATATTTTTTTATAAATGCATGTCATGTGTTCTGTGAACCATTGCTCACTATTGCTCGCCCCTTGAGTCTTTCTATGCTGCACAAACGGAACTGAAAAGAAGTTCATCATCCCATCATCTGCCCTTTATCTGAACAGCATCTCCTTGTGACACCAACGCGTGTCTCAGTGCAGGTTGTGCGATACAGTGTTTACACTGGGCTGGATCGTAGCCTTGTGCTATTAACTGCTCAAATATCCTGCAGGTTACTCAACTTTGTGCGTTAGCCAGTAGGAAGGAGCAGCCATCTTTCCTGTCCTACAGGACCTTTTTTCCATTGTTTATATTTAATGACTGCGCCGAAGGAGTGCCGCTGTGTTTCCTCCAGTCCAACAGGACAGATCTCTCTCTCTCTCTCTCATGAGAATGAAAATAGCTGCAGAGTTTAAAGGCCTAATTTAGACATTTGAGAAAAGATCAGTGTTGGATGTACTCTGGGTTTTTTTTTTAATCTGTGTTTTGCTCAGTCGAGACACACATCTGTTGCAGGGTGTGAGTGTAACATATCTTAGGATTGGTATTAATCTTTAATGGCAGATCATATTGCCAAACCAAGGCATGAAAGACCACAACAGTCAGCATATTTTTTATCTTCAACTTATTCCTCTTCAAATGAATTATGCACAAGTTTAAGATATCAAAACAGTAGAGCTTGGGCAGAAAGTTTTTGTCAGCTCTCTGTGTGTATTGTCATGCATTCCACCTCCAAGCCTCCACAGGAGGCACCAACTGCACCATGCAGATTTTCCTGTTACATCTTGTTAGGCCTGCTGATTTCAAGGTTAAGGTTTTTTTTTTTTTTTTTTTTTTTTTTTTTTGCTCTGTTGAATGGAGCAGGTAGCCTGATATCAGCGTGTAAACATATGAACTCTCAGCTGCACCTTCGCCTCCTCCCCTGTCACAGTTCACCCAAACAGCTCAAGAGAGTCACACTCGGTTCAGTGCTCTAAATTTATTGCCGCCTCTCTTTGATGTGTGCTCGAAGAGGAAATGTGTAAACACGCTCAGAGACGGCAGAGAGAAAAAAAAAGGCGCGATGTCAAACTTTTAAGACAGAAAATTTACATGTACGGTTTGTTTATTCTGTTTTTTTCTGTCTGCGACTTGAGGGTAATGTCTGTCTTCCCGTCTGTAGTTTAGCCTATCGCATAAACATCTTGACATTTATTCAAATTCAGCCCTCAGAGGATAAAACTTGTTGATTTTAGTGATTCCCTGACCACCATTACATCAGTATTCCCACTTCCACACAATATATTGCATAATGCAACCCAAAAATTAAGCAATATGATTGCTTCCTAGAGGAACAATCCTTTTCAAAATGGTGATTTAATAAGTGCCGTCCTTTCTTTTATGTATTTTTATTTCATCACCGTATGATCTATTGAAGGCTGAGAGATGATAGTCTATAGTTAGACTTGGACAGATGCCTTCTGGCTTCCCCAAACTCCAAACTAAGTTAAGAAACTTGTTGTGATTTGCTGTCAGGCCATCTGGACTCTGTATTACTGACAACAACCACTGATGTACTTCCCCTCTGTTTATTTCATTCGTTTTATCAGATGATTTTGTTTCACTTCACTTTGTTTCATCAGTGAAGCGTGTGTGTATAAGTGCCATGAGAATTCAATTCAAAGATGAGATGGACAGAGCGACATATTCCCCCACTGAGACATCCTCCTCGGGAGGCATAGAGAGAGACTTGTGAACTAGGAGTGGACCTCAGTCAGCCAAAGGCAGAACATGACCAGCATTCCTGCCCATACCCATACAAGGCATTGGTCTGTCTGTTGGCAGCAGGGGTGTGATGAATGTATCAAGGGTGCACCCCTCTCTCTCGAGCTTCATCACAAATCCATGTTAAGCTCACAACAGCTGATAACTCTCTTGGTCCGTGCTTGGTCAGACAATAGTTTACCGCTGGCCCTGTGGATTTTCTGTGTAATCTGCAGAGATGTCCGCTAACCTTGCCAAGAATTCCTCTGTGTGGAGATGTGATGAAAGACTGCGTAATTCAACATGAAGAAAAGCATTCCTCAGCTGTTTGCTGCTCTCCTCCAGTCCGTGCCCAGGAGCAGGTGGAACATGTTAATCAGACGTGTTCATAGGAATAAAGAGGGACATTATACCCGACCTCCTCTAGACATTAGATGTGCAGCTGTGTAGGGTTTGCAGATGGTCCTTTATGCTCCGTAATCTCTGCGGAATATATTTGCCTACACTGCCACCTCCTGGGCTTTCAGAGGACTGCTGGGGAAAAAGAGTGAGGAAGCATTGTTGACTGATTATATATATCATTCTCTCCTCAGTCCTACTGCTAAATGTAGACTCTGTTTCTGTCCTTAGAGAGCTGAAGCTGAGGAATTACACCCCAGAGGATGAAGAGCTGAAGGAGAGACAGGTGCCCAAAGCTAAACCTGCATCAGGTGAGAACTTTTCAGTTATAAACAAGCTTTGAAGAAACATGAACTCAGATTATTTTAAAGTTACAGTCATTACCGTGCCTCCAGGAAGGTCATCATAGCACATGGTCAAGCCCTTGAGAATTGCTCACAGAATCATGTGTGACTGATGATAAATATCTTTTGTTTGCAGTGGAGGATAAAGTAAAAGACCAGTTAGAGGCAGCTAATCCAGAACCCATAATTGAAGAAGTGGTGAGTACTCCTTTCTCTCTAAATGGGTTTTCCTTTTCTTGGCAAAAGCATACTTGTTGTAGCAGCTAAATTCAGCTCTCTTGTTTCCTCAGGATTTGGCCAGCCTCGCCCCAAGAAAACCAGACTGGTAAGATATTGTCCTAACCTGCACAAAGCATAAAATCTCACTATAATGAAAGATAATTTGTTACAGACACTGCCTTGACATTGTGACTCTGTATCTAGGGATCTAAAGCGTGATGTGGCAAAGAAACTGGAGAAGCTGGAGAGGAGAACACAAAGGGCCATCGCTGAGCTCATCCGTAAGTGTTTCACACTTTGTTTTGTTTTTTTTTTTTTCCTTGCGTTTTGTCACTGAATTTTCCTGACGCCGCAGAGACGGGCATGTCTGAGCTAGGTGTGAATTATTAGGCTAATTGCTTTGTGGTTTCCAGACTCCACAGAGGTTTGAAGTCATCCGATAGCATCAGCAGTGTGATTCCTCCACTGATGTGTGATCCACATTCTAAAAATAGACGCGAGCTTTCACAGAGAAAGCAAAACATGTTTAATTGTGATGGTTGTCCCTCATTTTGTGTGATAGTGATTACCGATTGCCCCCATTTTCATGCACTGAGCATGCATGCCAAGTTTTGTGCTAACGTGTGATGGCGTACTTTTATAATGGCATGTAAACATAAACAACCTGCCAGTAGAGTGTAATGTGTTGCTGGGACAACAGGGATTATTATCCCCTCAGCCTTAATGAAATCTTCACAGCCATGCAGGATCTACACATACATTTGCGGCTGATGGATGTGGTGAATGAATGAATCAGACTGATGGCGAGTGTTTATGTGTGTCCAGGGGATCGTCTCAGAGGCAGCGAGGACGGGTTGGCCGGAGCGGTGGGAGCAGTAGGAGCGGAGGAGGGAGACTCGGACTGAACTCAGGATGTGACAGATTTTTAAAAAAAGGAGACAACAGAGGGGTGGCCTCGGTTTACTGGGGCTGTACTGTCGCATCTGTGATGTGCTTAAAGAGACTTTCATCGCTACAGGGAGTAAAATAATGTTTTCTGTCAGGTCTTCAGTTTTTCTTTTGTGAGTCTTGACTTGCATTATTACGGATGGATATGTAATACATTCTCTTTATGTGGTTTCATGGAGGCGTTGTTAATGTGACCATTAATATTTTGTTGTAATTTTTTTTATATTTTCAAGTAAAATAGAAAATTGAATTTTTCAAAAGCCTGTTTACTTTGCCTTTATTTCAAAGTAAGGGTGGGTCATATGGATAAAATCCTCTAATTGTATATGTCATTTGTACAACAGTTAGTTCTGACCAAGTCATCATCACTGGGGCCTTTTAATTACATGTATCACTCCTCTTCACAGGCGATCTAAATTTGTTTCATTATTGGTCGTTATCTATCTTAAATTGTAACAAAAACACATGTGACATCAGCCGAACTAGAAAAATTAGAGAGGAGCAAAAACGAAGCTAACACCGTGACACAAACAGCACAGCCTTTAAACTGCTTTCAGACTCGCCTCAAAAATATTAACGTTGACGGGGCTGCGGTAACGTAGACTTATAGATCAAAGCTAGCAAGCTACTGTTCAGGAAAATGTTGATGTATCTTTTGGCGGTGCAGTCCCAGTCCAGTTGTGAAACTATTTGTGTTGGCAGAACCAAATGATAAAATAAAAAAAATAATAATCTGTTGCCACTGTAAACTAATACATGACACATACATGTGCTACACAACTGTTGTATGGATGCAATATCACACTTGAAGTTGTGATGTACTGAATATCAGCATGGTGTGTTTATCTCTTTCTGCACGAAGCTGAATCACAGCCGTGTTGATATTCAGCACATCTCTCCCTCTCGTGATGTAGCTTAATCATGATATCGATGTTTCTTGTGATATAGCACATTTTGTGGAAAAATACTATATCAGCAGCTTCAGCTTTCCTGCTCATTTTTGCCCAAAAATAGCCAAATAGCTGGAAAAAACATGACGTCACACTTAATGGAGCAGAGCCATTATTAATGTTAATGGTTACACTGCGGTTACTGTTTTGACAAGAGCCTATTCATCCAGAGATGTTCATGGCGTATTTACCATGGCATAACAAAGTACTTCAGTTTCTGTTGTCGTATCATTCAACTCAATCTGGTGCAGTAGAGAAGTGAGTGGAGTGAAATGTAAACCCCCCCCTGCTGCATCCGAACTCAGGATGTTGTGATTACGTGGCAGGCCATCAATAAGAGAAAAGACACCTTTTAAATACATCATATTTATTCAGAAAACTATCTGAAAATTCACTCTCTAATCGTGATGAAGTGACCTCAATGACCTCTATCATAGATACTGAAACATTAATGTCTTGCTACACTTGAATCAAAAGTTAAGTTTTGATTCAAAGGGTGATAAATAGAGAAACAATGATGAACAGATAACAATAAGCTGCTTTTTTTTTTTTTGGTATGACGTTCACAAGTGATTTGCAAGCACCTAAATACTTGTTTTGAACTAAAACATTCCTTTCACAATAAAGTGCATCTTCTGTCCACGTAGGCCTAAACTGCCTCCTTAGTAAGGAGGATATTGCACAGCTCACTATGTTGCCACTCTTAAAACAAGGCCACCTGATCCCTTCAACAGCTTTCCTCTTTCTTCAAAAGGCAAATTATCGAGGCTTTCCAAAGGGAAACAGAAAGGGTTCAGTCACTGCTCTAATGAAGTTCACAACACTAATATGTGACTTAAGTGTCATTGAAATGATTAATAGGCCCTACTTTTCCTACAAAACAGATTCTCCTACACACTACAACCTTCAAAAATATACAACATTGGAGATGAAGCTCACAAACTACAGACATTTATAGCATGATGATTAATATTGCAAAAACTGAAGTGTCGATATTGTGGCTCTGGAAGCTTGTCGAGCCTGTTTAAACACGTTGCTGCTCTAAAAAATGGCGACGATCGGCTTTAAGAGGGTGGTGACATAAATCCTGTATTTTGGTTTTTAATAAAAGGAAACTGAGATATTGTAGTTGAAGGAAGCACCAAATCTTAGACTGCAGGGGTGTGTCGGGTTGTTTTGGCACTCAGAGTGGAAGAATAAATACTCCTGCATGCAGATTATCTAATGATAAACGGTTATCACTTGTCAGAAGCAGAAAATGGCAAGGAGGAGGCCAGTATCCTCAATACCTAACCTCAATCACAGGTTGGCATTCGGGTGCCATATGGACCTCCGCGCATTTAGCCCTTGAGCAGGATTGCTGTTGATCTAGTTGATGCTGTAGTGCTATGGTTGGTTTGTAGGGTGGGTGATAATCTGACTGGTGCATTCATGGCTTCCTGGCGATCACAGAGGACAGGAAGTGGCTGATTCAAGGCTGTCAGTCACACTGTCCTCCACCAGATTCAATCTTCCTGGCTGCAGGACCCAGTTCCACCTTGCACACCCTCTGGGCAAACTTCAGTGAGCACAGTGTCTCTCCGACATTACTCTCCAGAGCAGAAACCTTTAGTAGAAACAGTTGTAACAAAACAGGGCTCATCAGCAAAGGCTTAAAATGGATTTTACTGCAAATCTGTCATACATTTAGAGAAATAATCCCACCTGCACCACCATGACAGTCTTGCTTCCTTTGCCCAGGGAGTCTTGTAATAAGTATGTAAGGCGGGAGTTCCTGAAAGGGATATGAGTCTGCCGAGCTCTCAGTGCCTGAATTACATCTCCGAGTGCCAGCAGGGAGCGGTTGATATTCTGGGCCTCTTTCAGCCTCTCTCCCTCTGCGCCAGACTTCCATACCCTCTCTGAGCCAGCCAGGTCCACCAGGTTCAACTTGCCTGAGGAAAGAAAAGTTAATCCGGAGAAGATTACAGACCCACACGTGCCTGACATAATCCTTTTCTGAAGCCTCGTTTTTGTGCTTTTTTTTCACCCTCCACACTCTTTCACAACCTTTCTTTTACTCAAAGGCGATGGTGTCTCTGGTGGGAAATGTTTTGATTCAGCGTTATGACTTCGAACAGAGAGATTAAATGTATAATAGGTATAAATAAGGAGTCTTTGCATGTATGACTGACCGGTGGTTTTGGACCCGGTGGCAAGGTCAGTGCCCTGAACGGTGATACAGAGCAGAGCGTGGGAGCGGGAACTGTGCTGGTTCATCTGAGTGCCGAAGGTGATCCTGTTCCTTCGGGCTGTGGCTAAAATCTTGACAAAAACATGAATAACTAGCATGAATATCATGATTTATTTTGATAGTGAAGCATGGATTGTTAAAAAAAAAAAAAAAAAAAAGCATGTCACCTTCTTGATGTGCTGAAAACTCTTAACCTCGATGACCCTGAGACCCGGCACGTGCAGCTGTCCTGTTCCATCTGGATTGATCTTTATGTCCAGTTTGTCTCCGTCCTTACTCAGCAGGTCTCTAAGAAACAAAATATAACACAAACAATAAAACAAACAATGCTTAGTAGCTGTAAATTAGTCCATCTGAAGAAGAGTGCAGCGTACAGTACCTGAGCACCTCATTGTAGATCTCCACAGAGCTGACAGTGACAGCGTAAGACCACATGTCTTTCCTCTCCTCGATCTCGCTGAAGAGATGTTTCAGGGCTCGCTGGTTGATGCCTGGATTCTCCACACTGCCCTGCAAATGAAAGGATGCTTAACCTGCAGCCTAAATTATGGATCATCGCTCTATGGTTACAATAATGCTGTTCAACTAGTTTGTATACCTCCATTGTGTAAGTTTTTCCAGAGCCAGTCTGCCCATAGGCAAATATGCAGACTTGGTAGCCATCGATGCAGGATGTCACAAGAGGTTCAATCTCCTGAAAGACCTGATGAAAAAAAAAAAAATGGATTAGAGCTCTTGTTTCAACCAGATTTCCTGCATATGCTGTTCGTTTTCATACCTCTTCCTGTGTGGCCTGAGGGTGGAAGACTTTGTCCAGTTCAAAGATGCGGCCCTTTCCTTTGTTCAGCACATTGAGGGAGGACTCGTTGTTGGGGTCTGTCGTCACCACCACAGACTGGTCCTCCTCGTGCTGGTCCTCCTTCAGCACAGGCTTCACACGGCACAGCACGCGGATGTTGCCTAAAAACAGGGCACCCAGTTAATGACACAGATTTTATTTTCTGCCGTGAAGTTTATCTCCCTGCATACCTTTAAGCTCCACCAGCTGCTCGTGGTACTTCCTGCGCAATGCAACCTCCTTTCTGTATTTCTCCAGGAGATCTTTGTTGGCTTCAGACATCTCACTGATAGCTGCTGAAATCTGCACAGACAAAAGACAGAGATGAACTCCTTAGGAGTTGTTCTCCTAAATATATCGGGACTAAGTCATGAAGTTGTGCCACTGTACGTACCTGTTTTTTTGCTTCATTGATAGCTGCTCCATAAAAGTCGGAGAAGTTTCGAACCTGGCTCCTCAGGCTGGTGTAGTCTGTCTTCATGGAGCGTAAAGTTGGAGGGAGTGCTGTCAGACGCTTCTGCAAGCCTGGCAAAAATATAAATCAATGTAAAAATCACACTCAAATAGTCAATTAATTTGTTTAAATAAATACTTTGACATTTTGGGAAATCTGCTAATTTGCTTTATTCCCTAGAGTGAGACAATTTATACCACTCTCACATTTGTCTGTTAAATATAAGATACAGCTGGTTATCTTAGCTCAGCTAAATATTGTAAGAAAGGAGCTTACATGGCTCTATCCAATGTTAACAAAATTTTACCCAAGGTGCAAGATTATTTTTTCAACAGGCACAATGACTTTCTGGAGTCTTTTTTAGTTGCAACCTCACATTTTTGACAAGGAGCACCTTCAAGTCAGTGTGCCCGGCCAAGAAATAGTCTTGCACACATCCTCCTCTGTATATGCTAATTTCCCACTATCTGTGCAGAAGCCAAGGATCTCTTTCTTTGGGGGTTTAATTATGTGGTGTGACTCACTGAAGAATTGGTCCTGCAGGTTCTGAAAGTGCTCGGCTGAGCAGTTGGCAGCAGCCTTCACCGCTTCCTCCTTCCTCTCCTCCAAATGTCCGATCTCTTTCAGCAGTTCCTCTCTCAGTTTGCTTATTTCTCTCTCATATGCTGCAATCTGAAAAAAAAAGGCGCAGCAATTTGTCAATCTGTCAGCTCGACTGGTCCAATCCGTGCAGGTACAGCTCTGTAATGAGTTCATCTGTCAATGAAATTGATCCAGGTTGTAAATTTCCAGCAGCAAAGTGAAAACTTCCTCTTTAATTTCCTCTCCTTTGATCATCTGTTTTCTAAACTCGGCGTGTTTTATTTACCCCTCCAGACCTAATCAGTTTTTCATTTTTTTAAATCAGTGTTGGCGGCATCAGGATGAGCATCTGGGATTTGTTGCCAGTTTTCCTGCCTCTTAGTGGCAAGCAGCCAACAGTAATAAGTTGTGTGCTGATGGATGTTTACCGTCATTAATAGGAATTATTGTCATAAGCCCACATGATGGTTCACCTTACGATTTATATCCAGCTTGTGGCTGCCTGAGAGATGTTCATAAACTGCTGCAGCACAATAAAAATATAGTAAAAACACAAGTCATGTATAAGTGGTTTTAATCTGCTCCTGTGGGTGTGTATTACCATAGGTTTACATCAAAGCAGATATGACAGATGAAAATACACGACAAACCAGTTAAGTCTGACTTCTGTAGCCTCAGTTACCTTGTGCTGCAGATTACAGCTGTATTCATCAGACTTCCTGATGTGTTCTTCCAGCTGTTTGCACCGCTCATTCTGACTGGACAGCTTTTCGGACAGCAGCTCATTCCTCTGTCTGGCTTTAGTCAGGTGCTTTAATGTGGCCGGTGATTCCACCTCCACAGTCTGGGTGACATACTAAGAGAGAAAACACATGTGATTAGAAGATGACATAAAAAAAAAGCAGGTACCCTTTCAGATAAGACGTACCTTCACCAGTGGCTCTTTCCCTCTCTCTCTGTCCAACTCCAGCTGCAGCTCCCTCACTCTGTCCTCCCGTTTCCTCAGCTCCTCTCCTCTCCTCCACTCGCTCTGTTCGCTCTGTCGCTCCATTTGTGACAGCTGCTCAGCACGCTGTTGTAGGGACATCTCCAGCTGCTGCACTCTGCTGCGGAGGTTTTCATTCTCCTAGCACCGCATATAAAACAGAGTAAATTACAAGTACAGTACAAGTAGTGACGTGTTACCAGGTGAGCTCTCAGGTGTCTCACCTTGATGAGCATGGTGCTGGACTGGGAGGGGATGGTTGACAGCTGCTGCAGGAGGCCTTGTGTAACGCTCAGGCTCTGTTTCAGACTCTCGTTCTCTGCTGACAGACACAGGACTCGCTTCTCTGAGTCTGTGGCTCCCTGAGGAAATGAAGTCCACATACAGTTGAGCATAACAATGAGAGATGCATCAAAGCCAGATGTTTATGCCATTTGAATTCCTCACATATACAGTATATAGATACAGCGTACGCAGATTTGTAATTAAGGAGCCATACAAGGCATGCTGTATGTTGTTTGGCATTTTTACTGCATGGCATTTCATTCAGTGTCTGTGGGAATACACTGTGGCAGCTCTGCTGACGATGTGGAAAGTGACAAAGACTTGACAAATGATTCAAAATCAATAGTTCATAGCGCTTACGGTGGCTGTTCTCAGTCTGGACAGCTCCTCCTCACGCTCCTCTATGCAACTCTTGAGCTCATCGATCTGTGCAAGAAATAAGAAAAGTTTAAAATTCAAAATTACTGACATCAGTTTGATTTGGGAATGTAGGCACATCCAACTCCCTTCAGCTGTATCATCACTTTTGCAAGAGAAACCTGGCCAAAATGACAGTGTAGGGTGGATTACACAGACTCGCATAAAAAATTTACAATTTTCACATATATGCGGTGACATGAGGCCTGAGAGATATCCAACATTTATGAAGTTATGCATGTACAGTAACTGTGTGTCTCCGTAAGTCATGACACTGTATATTACAAACACACATACATGTAATATTAATTCTAATTAAAGTTATGAGTCAATTTCAGAGATTTTTTTAATACATAATTCACATTCACATGATGCATATTACACATGCATTTCAGGTTGACTTTTTTTTTTAAATAGAATTATTGTATTCAACTAATATGCATCATCATACCTGCTGTTGAAAGGCCTGTATGCGAGAGTGTCTGTCTTTTTCCTTCTGCTCCAGCTGTGAGTGCAGCAGTCGGAGTTCTCCTCTCAGTTTACTCCTCTCACCCTGCAGGCCGTACAGCGACTCCACCAGCCTGTGAAGCCCAGCTTGTGTCCCTGCCTCACTGCTGGGTGACTCACCTGGATGACATAAATAGACAAAACTCACATTCATATTAGGTCACCCAGAAACAGTACCAGACAATATCATTTGAACTTCATCTGCCCTGTTTACTGTATCATTCCAGTTATGACAAAATTTCCAAGGTATGCTTCAATGCTTGCATGTGTGTGTAATATTAATGAACATCAAGTATGCACTTAAAGCACTTTTCCCACATGATGTAGTCAGCATGCATTGCAGTAAAGTTTGAACATTGTTGCTGCCGCGTTCCCACTCTCAAGTCTCCAGGGCAACTTCACAGACCTACATAGGATTACTGCAGCTTCTCATGTGCAGCCTGGATCGAGCGCAGGACCAAGATTCACGTTTATTTACCATGCAACAACCTGCTAAAACCTCCTCTGTCGTTCATCAGGAACCTGAGCAGCGTGTCCAACAGCATTTTAATGCTTTTCTTTCTCATCCTCTGTGATTTCTCAGGCTCTGTCACCTCTGATTTTCATTGCAGGGCCTTAATTCTGTCAACACGCCATGTCAGGTTTGCTGTGTCACAATGGTGCAGGGAGAGGTGGTGGTGCCAGAAAGGGGGGAAAAAAAACATGGAGGAGAGGCTACAGCTGTGCATCAGGGGTGAAACACGCTTACGAAAACATCAAAAGTCTAGAGCTGTTCTGGTCTGCAGAGGCACTCAGCTTGGTACATTTTAAAACAGCAGCTTGATGTATAAAAAAACAGACGAATGACCACTGAAAAGAGAACCAGCCATTCATTTAGATCAAATACAAGATATAAGATCAATATACAACCAAAAATACAAGTGGTGGAAATTCTGCACATCCAAGAGTCACGGCATCCCTCCTTCATTTAGGCCAACACGCTGCATTACAGTAAACAAACAAACCAAACAGCCTTGAAACACTTAAACAAGGACTGGGCTATTTTTAGTCCAATACAAGTACACGTGGCGCCTTGCATGTGCCAGACCTTGTAAGTGCATTCGCAGGGAATAAAATAGCACTCTCAGCCATGTTTTATTCATGACCACAGAGTCACTATCCAAGTGCAAAAGACAGTCACCACACGATCATGTATCTCAGCCCTCTAACTAATTCGAGTCAGTGCGCATGAGGTACTCTGTTTAAACACACCTACACACTGATATTCATAAAGAAACCGGTTTATCATACATGTTATCACGCATACTGATCCGAGGCTGTATCAGTCTGAGCCTGAGGACAGGAATCTGATCTGTCTACCGCTTCATGGAGTCATGCACTTGTTAACAAGCTGTACATACATAAACGTACACAGTGCAGTTGGTACAATCGCCCGTCTGCTCTGGGGTCAAAGAACCATCTGGCTCAAATCTGACACACAGCAGATACAGACTTCTGAAGCTGTGAAGTGTTAGTCTGGCTCACTTGACTTACACCAACACCCACATAAATCTAATCAGTCTGCTCCTTTGCTGATGACTGTACTCTTCTATAAAAAGGTGTACAGTGTGTCCCTGGTTGAAAAAAAATCCAATCTTGGGCCAACAATGGAAAAACACTGAAGGGAACTACATTAGACACTGTCCTAAGAACTGATGAGTCCCTCATGAGCTACCTCATGAGCATGAGTTACCTTTGAATGAGCTTTCTTTCTCATATCTTGCTCACGTTTATACAGTTACGGAAAAGAGCACGAAACATCCTATATAACTGTATAACCATCTATATTACATAACCTGATGGATATACACCTTTGTGAAATTAGCTTTATGCATTCACTGTCCTCCTAATCCATCTTCCTCTATCCTTCAGATGATCTCATTCAATCTGAAGTCTCATATTGATTTAATCCACCTTGAGTCCCCTGTGCCATTTTCTGCTTCTCTTTTCACACCGTCTACTTCTGTATGGTTATTAAATAAAGCCACATGACCTCTACTTCTCTCTGTTTTTCATCATCCTGACACCCACCGCATGGAAATGTATACCCATCCCCTCTTGCACCTTAATTTCACCCTCCCCCCATCCTTTCTTTCCTCTCTCCTCCCCCACTGCGGCCCTTCCTTTTCTCCCTCACCCTCGCTCAGTGGACTGGGGGTCTGTTGCTGGCTGATGGCCTCCTCCAGGCTGCTGATGATGCTGTTCTTGTCCCTGAGGCGCTGGCGGTAGGATGCTCTCAGGGCCTTCATCTGGCGACGGTGCTGGACGCGGTGCCTCTTCAGCTGGACCCGGTACTGGTCAGCCTGCTGCTGCAGCTGCTGGAAGTGGGAGTACTGTTCCAGAAAAGTCAGCAAGTGGGACATCACCGCCACCAGGGGAGACTCGGACAACTGGGTGGTACAGAAGCACACACACACACACACACACACAAGGTTTAGTGACGCTGCAGAAGCTCTTATTTGGGGAACTGTTAATTTATGTTCCTGCATCAGGTGAGCAGCTTAGTCAAGGTGATGACAGTTTTTCCACCTTTCCTGTTGTCTCCAGCTGAACTTGTGAGGCCCTCCTTTTCTCAGCCTCCTGTTTAAAGGACAAAAATGCAGCCAGAGGAGTGCATGCTGGGATGTCGGGGCCATCTTTCTCATCTTCATCACTCAGAGACATTTCATCACTGTCACTGCTACTGCCTGGACGACAACACATCACATAGACAATAAAGAATGAAGGAATGTAGGTACAAATTATTCACGTATAATTATTCTGTATCCTACAAAAGCCTTTATGTGGGGCTATAAATATTCTGAAAAGCTATCGGAGGACTCACTTGACTCACTAAACTGAGCACAAGCCTTTCTTCCCACTCTGGAGGTGTGGCCATCTCGTCTCCTGCTCCCTGTTTCCATGGAAACAGGCCCTGTCTCCTGAACACAGCAACATACATGAGGGTCAGCCGATAACACACACGCAAAATATTTACACATCGCACGCATAGGAACGCACACAAAAGGCAGAGCAATGACACCACTTATTTCTACATCCTTCATGAGTCTAATTGTACTGTTAGGTGAGAGGTGACGCAGGCATGTTCCTCGCAAAAAAAATGTTTTCCTGACAGAGGACCCCCCCGAGGCTGGAGATGATGTGGCTAGACATACGTCTGAGGAAGCTCCACACGCCCCCTCCAAGGCATCCTCCTCCTCCTTCTTAAAGACAGTGTAGAAGATGTAGACTAAAAGGGAGTAGAAGGCGTACATCTCCACCAGTCAGAGAGTCCCTGTAAATGACAGATTAACTCAATTGTCATATGCACCTTCTCACTGTGAAGAGAAGCAGGAAATCTATTTCTTACCCTGATAATATTATGACACACAACTATAATGATCATCCAAGGATGCACGATGATCTCGACTTCTCCAGAGGTTCAACATTTTTTGCTCTCTTAACCATCACCCCATTCCATCATGCATAATGCTTCATCTTCTTTACCTTATCGCATATCTTCTCCTCTT
The DNA here is from genome assembly GCA_028641955.1 of Protonibea diacanthus. Taxonomy (NCBI): domain Eukaryota; kingdom Metazoa; phylum Chordata; class Actinopteri; family Sciaenidae; genus Protonibea; species Protonibea diacanthus. Next base: position 14,198,754 of record CM053983.1, on the reverse strand, counting down.
TGGCGATGACCATCTGACATTCCAGTCCTTTGGTTTCCTCTTTCACACTCCATCTGTGCTGCCAATGACAAACCTTCCCATGCAGCCCTTGTTCTCAGAGCTGCAGCAGCATCCCGGCGCTGTGTGCAGCTCCTGTGTGACTCGGCCGTTCTCTCTCCTCCCTTTTCTCCTCCTCTCCACTTTGCTCCATCTACAGGCTGCATCTGCAGCGAGCATGCTCAGTGTAGATTACCGATCCGCTGCAGTGGTGGAGTGACAGATACAGTATGGAGACTGATAACAACAGCAGGCAGAGACAGAGATGGATTGAGATCGGGTCCCAGGTGTTCACAGAGATGACAAACTGCAGAAAAATCCGCTTGCCAATATTGCGACGTTTACAAGGACGACAAGGAAGTGTATGTGAGACACGAGTGACAAGTTGTACGACAGTTGGACAGTTGAGACAAGAGATCTCTGAAATGCAATGTGACATAACTGGAGTAATTTTTTTTTATAAATAAACATTAACAGAATTTATTCAAGTGGTGTTGACTTTATTTAGTGAATACATTTTAACAAATTACAAAAATTACATTAACAAAAAATACTTAATATAGAACAATAAAATAACAAATAAAAAGTACATGTAACATTTTTAAAAAACACTTCCACATTGCCAAAAGCAAAACAAACAAACAAAAAACAAACGAACTGAATGATGAATCATTACAAAAAAGCACATGGTCATTTTGGCACCTCAAACTGAACAGCTTGAAACATTCCCTGATCACCTGTATCCTGAGGTCTGACAAAGGCAATGCCCCACAGACAGGCATGGCGCCACAGATGCTTCTACGTCTGCTGCAGCAAAACTGCTGAGGCAGCTGCTCACAACTCTGAAATCCTCTGAGAGAGAGTCTGCAGTGTCCACTACAAATCTCGAAAAAAAAAAACATGAATTGCTCACAAGGACAACCCTGTGGACAAACCTCCTTTAAGTGAAGGCAAGTTAAGCAGATTTCTGCTACCATTAAAGCCACTAAAATCCAAAGAAGTAATAAAAAGTGCTTTGATAAGTATCAAATGGGCATGATGAAGTAAGAGCAGGGCCAAAAGCTTAGACCACTGCAGATATTTAAACAGTGATACTGCTGAGGCTGCAGAACAAATAGGACCCAGACTCTGAGGCAGCTGGATGTTTTTAAAATATACAACACTAAAACTATTCACAGAGAGATGTGTGCAAGATGTTAATGACCTCAGAGGAAGTACAGCCTGCTAGGCATTCTTGGAAATGATCACAGAGGAAATTAAAATACCCACATGCTGGCTGCATCATAGTTAAATTGAATAGCTTCATAAATGTCGCCCAGGCACTTCCAGTCTCTTAAATGCTCTGTGTTGCACCACAGTGATGCAGGATTCCACCATGAGCTATCAGTTGTGAATTGTGATCACGTACCCTCATGCAAATGAGTTTTCCCACAATGTCTGTGTATTGTCTAATCCTGTGCTTTTAAATGAAGTTCGTAAAGAGTTCAGCCGAGGTCTGGGATTAGCAGCTAATGTAAATTCCAGTAAAACACCCAACGTATGTGTTGATTAGTGCTACAACAAATACTAAATTAGATTTTTTTAAATACTTGGAGCTCCAGTTTGATTTTCTGTCACCATGCAGATAATTTCACTTGTTCTTCCACTTCCACTTTTAGACACAAAACATGATACATGAAAATCAGTTAGTGTTATATTTAGTTTTCCATGTGTGTCAGTCCTAATAGACACAGCAGCCATTTTGACATGAGATAGTAGGGTCAATGCAGGTGTGTTAACCTGTGTTAACCTACTATTTCATGTCAAAATGGTAATAATAACAACATTAACGGTTTGTATTCTGTCCTAAAACATACAAATTATTCAAAAGAATGTTATATCTTAGTGCATGTGACCAGTGCTGCAACTAATGAATCTTATTGTTATTTTTGATTAATCCATCAAAACTATCAATTATTTTGTAGATTTATCATTTTATCTATATCTGTGCCAGAAAACAGTTAAAAGTACTTGTCATTTCATAGAGGAAGGGTCTATTGCTTGTTTTGTCAGAGGAACAATTTAAAATCATAGGATATTTAATGCATAATGCCATAAAGACAAAAGCAGCAAATCCTCACGTTTGAGAAGCTGGAATCAGCTGCCGTGTGGCATTTTTGCTCAATAATTAATAACTGCTCTATTAATCCATTATTACCCACGATTCACTAGTTGATAAATCAACTAATCACTTTAGAACTACTGGAAACTTACATTAAAATACAAATTAAATGTGTGTATTTTAATGTTTTCCTATTTATATGAAGATTTTATTGTGCTGTGTTGTTGAATGTTCTGCATCATGTGCTCACCAAGGTAAATTCCTTACAATATTTGTTGTCATGGCAATGGCAATAAAGTTAACTGAACTCAACTCACAAATGTCCTGAAATTCTTTTAAGTTAGGCACATACATTTTCTGCATAGGTCCAGTTTCTCACTTGACAGTCCATAAATAGATTCAGATCCTGACTAATCGTACAGATCTCTACTGATGTACTAAATGCCTATATTACATCGGTCAGTCACATCCAACAGAAACTTACTGAGGGCCCGTGTGGAGGCCCAGCAGCCAACAGACATGAGACCTTTTAAAAGCCATTTGATGAGTCCCTCTGTTACAGCTGGAGAAATGAGTGGAACAAAAGTCTCGACCCTCTGAACTACGAGCAACGGGAGGCTGAGAGCTACACTGCCCAAGGCCCCTAAAGCATTACTGGCAAACAGGCACACCGTCAGGCAGCAGGACAGCGAAGACAAGCCCAGGCAGCGTGTCAAAACTGTGAGAGCGTCTGCCGAGAGCCAGTCACACAGTCCCAACAGCAGACAGGAGCCACACAGGAGAATATGTGCGGTGTTGTGGTCTTCACTGAGCCACAGGAAGTCGAAGGAGACCAGCACAGGAGCCAGGACCTCACCGGCCCACTCTGCTTCTTTCTGGATGGAGGTGAGGTATGAGCTGGAGGGATGGAAGATGCAAAGTGCTGCGGAGAGTCCAAGCAGAAAGAGGCCCACTGAAGGAGCCCGGTGATCCTGCAGAGAGAGGTGAGGAATTTTATACATGAATTTATTGATTGATTTTTACTAAAAGTAACAGAGATGGTGTCGGTCATGGTGTGTTCAGAATACAAATATCTATTATATGTTACACTAAATTTAGCAAGATAAAACCCACTTGAATCACATGAGGTTAGCCTTGGAGACAATGTTTTAGTACTGTCACTAATTATTTTTAGTATCAAATACCTTTTTAATTATGTTCCTTGATCAGTAAAATGTCATACAAAAGTGAAAATGTCCGTCACGATTCCACAGAGCCCAAAGTGACATATTGAAATGGATTATTTTGTCCAGGTCAATATATATTATCATTTAAGACATGAAAAAGCAGAAAATATTCATATTTGAGGAGGTGGTACCAGACAATGTTTGGCAATGTTGCTTACTACTTAAAATAGTTTGTTGTAATTGATTATTAGAGCTAACTGTAGCTGAAGTTGTAAATTATAACAAGATCCATCTTTATTACCATTACACTGAATGACACCTACCTTAAAGAGTCTATAAGAGGAGTGCAGTGCTGTAGCGGACAAAATGATGTTGGAGCAGGATGTTGTCCACTGTGTTACGCAGGACGCCATTGATCCTGAGGACGAGTGACACTCCTATAAACATCCACGAGGTTGCCAACGTTACCGTTACTAACGGCAACAGGGGAAGTTGGTTGTAATGTACGTGTCTCAGGTTGTCTACCCCAACTGTGTTATTTATATAAATGTCAGCTCGTGTTTCATGAAGTCAATGTTCAGCTGAACTCGCGCAGAGAGAGAAAACTTTCACGTTTGTTTTGACACGTGACAAGTCCGGATGTTCACAGTGCGCAGGCTCCAAAATATGCCTTCAATGCTGCTCGGAAACTATGCCACTGTACAATGAAGCTCAAGCTTAACATCGGCCAAAGGAGAATCTGAATTTGACTAATGAGTGAGTATTAATTTATATTATTTTGCCATTCTGTAAAGCGCTTTTATCGCTTTTGTATTAAACTGTCCGTTTAAAAATCTGAAAGCTGTAACATAGTCTAGGCATAATGATAAGCCAAACCATTTACAAATATATTCTTATTCATTCAGTTTTATAGGATTTCTCATCATTAGACCACATAAAGAGGGTGATGTGATTGCGACTGTTTAAATGGCTCATATGAAATAAAGGCAATTTTAAAAATGAATGCTCTAAAAACAGACTTTTTTGACAGTACCTGAATGCAACAAAAGTTCGAAAAGTATGGCGGCGGAGTGTTTGACAACAGTAACGGAGCAGTGGATACGAGACAGATTACAACTAAAACATCCTTGTCTTGGTAATGTCATTTCTAATACAAGCAGAATATAATATAGGACTAAATAGCAGCCAACAAGCCACGGCGTTTAGCTTTTGCCGCGTAAACGACTGTAGCTAGTTATTTCCCTACGCTAAGCTAATGACAGCTAACATAACGTTAGCCTCTGCAGTAACTGTCACCTGCTGCAAACAACGCCGTGCACTCTCATTTGTAAATGTATATTATACTTCTTACAGGTGATGTCCGTTCACTGAGCCTCCCGGGGACGTATGAGGAGAAGATTAGACATCTGGGAAACGCACTGAATAACTTTGTCCGTCTGAAGTCACTGGACCTCTCCTGCAATGCGCTCGTCTCCGTCAAGGTAAGCTCTGGATCATGTTTTTAAGCTCTGGGTGGGGGTGTCAGATTTACGTCTGGTTATCCTTTCCTATTAAGGAGCTTTAAAGTTGTTACCTCTTATTTCACACTGACAGTATCACATTTTGTATTGGCTTGTACAACTCTTCAGTGGAGCCACTTTATGTACATACTTATAGAAATATTCATATCCAAGATATTTTGTATCCTCGAAATACAGCGTTAAAACACATTTGGGATTTAAAAAAAAAAAAAAAAAAAGTTAGCCAGTGTGTAGGATTTATTAGCATCATCAAGTGGTGAGGTTGTAGATTGTAACCAACTGAATACCCCTCACCTCACCCTGCCCCATTGAACCTGTTGAGAAGCCCTGTTGGGAGCCAGTGTTTGGTTCATCTGTTTGCTCTACTGCATAATCATGGCAGTCCAACATGGCAGACTTCATAGAAAAGGACCCACTCTGCAACAGTTCTCATTTTCTGGTGATTGTATGCATACTTATCTGTCAATAGACCCCCCTAAATTTTACACACATGCATTGTTAAGAATGTATCTGGTAATATCTGTTGCATTGTCCTTTTTAAAACTGTTTTCTCCTCAGGGGGTTCAGCATTTGAAACTGTTGGAGAGGCTGATCCTGTACTATAACTGCATACCTTCCCTTGAAGAGGTGAAAGTGCTGTATGAGCTTCCAGTTTTGAGAGAACTGGACCTCAGACTCAACCCTCTGACCAAAATTGACCCGCACTACCGCCCTCATCTGGTGCATGCCATGCCCAACCTACGCAGACTAGGTGAGACATAGGCATGCAGCACAGATTGTGTTCATTTCAGATCAGTTTTCATAACTGAGAGTCCTCCATTGTTTCCTAGATGGCTGTCCGGTCAGAGACACTGAGCGCAAAGCTGCCATAATGCAGTTCTCCGCTGACCTTCTACCTCAGCAGAAGAGCTCATCTTTGAATCAGAGCGCTGACCAAAGGTACGATGAAAAGTTAATGTGTTTCAGCTTCACTTTGACTTGATAGAACGTCTACCAATGATCTTGAAAACATAGAGAACACACCAAAGCTTATTTTGATGTTTGTTAGGTCTAAAATAGGTTGAAGAAGGAAAATAAGCTTTGGGATCGTTTGGTTGTTGTTTGGTTAATTATTCTTCAAATTTAAAACATCACACAACTCTTCTGAAGCACACTGTGCTTTATTCACCAAACCTTTTAGATAGATACCATGTATACAAAACGTTACAGCCATTGTTTTCTTCAAAAACACTATTCCAATTATCAAAATAACTTCCTTGCATCTTTACTGTCTTGCTTGTGGTTCCTAGAAGCAGTGATCAGAGACTGGCTTTAGTTGACCGCTTAACCAAGAGACTCTCTCTCCTGACTGACACTGATGATATTGTCATGAATTTTGTTGCGACAAATCATGGAGACCGAAGTGAAACTCAGCCCTTCTTTGACTCACTTCACAAGGAGGCTGAAGGTAAGCTAAGAAAGCCAGTTCTCAAATTGAAACCATACCAGTAGAATTTATTTTCAGTTTTGTTTTCAGCTGTATGTTAATTGTCTGTCTTCTACCTCAGAAGCCAAAGAGGTAGACTTAAATGATTTTACTGAACAGAGGAGCTCTACTCCAAAAGAGGTGATTTTTGTTTCACAGTTAAAAACAACATTACCAATAGTGCATCAACATTTTCACACATATTGCATGTGCTTTTTCTTTTTAGGAAATTGCTAAGTCCATCCTCAGGTATCCCACAACAAACTATGGTAAGTTTCTGCAGCTCTTTGTGCAGGGAGTCATTTAGAGATGTAGAGTTAATCAAGTGCATGCTAATGGATTATTAGGAGGATAGAGGTTGAAACAGTTCATATGACAGGAATAAGACTTATTACTTCTTCCATCTTTATGTGGAGAATAACCAGAGCTGAGTGAACACAGGCTAAAACTAAGGGCACTAAATCAGTTATTTTTAACAATGTGTTAAACCACCACTAGGTGGAGACAGAAGCTAATTCTTATATATTTTATTATATTAACAATAATATAATAATATAATATAATATTATATATTACTTATTATTATGTTTTTAATCATAAACACACGGCATCTATTGAAGGTCAATTAATATGAGTGTTTTATTATTTAATTTGCAATTGACCAGATAACAAGTCCAAAGTGCCACAAATGAAAGAACCGTCTCATAAAAGAACCTCTACCTCATCAAAAGTGACTGACAGACCGAAGGTGTCCTTTGGCCCTTATGTAGAGAAACGCAGGCCTGTGCTTGGAAAACAAAAGCAAAAGGACCTCCCCAAACAAACCAGACATGCAGCCAAAGGACATTATACCCCTAATCCTGGTAAGAGCTGAATGTCTCTCCTTAATAAAAACCTTTGCCAGACATTACACACACACACAAATACCACATTTTGACTTTCTTGGCAAGTTGTTTAATGTGTTTTTAACATTTTTCCAGATCAAAGTCACCGTCACAGCTCTTCATTTATTAATATCCGGCCTCCCAGTCCACGGCGTCCTGGTTTAAATCTGTCTGACCCTTCCAACCCCATCTTACACCCTCCAAGACTGACTTACTCTAGCTTCAACAAGACAGAAGGGGGCTCCAGCCTGCCACAGCAAGAAGAGAAGAAGAAAAGGGTGGGTGAAGTGAATTCAGTCTTCTTACTATTTCACATACTGAATCATGATTCACTTGCTCTTATTTGTGGTTGTTTGTTTTGCTTATATCAACTCATCTTTGAAATCACCTCCCAGGGAAGTTATAGGAAACCCCTGGAGATGCTCCTGAACCTCGTGGACAAACACTGGACGGGAGAGAGGTCGCTGCATCATAACAACAACTTCCTGTGTGAGTCGGGGTTTGGTTTTGGGGAATGTTGTATCTGATTGCAGGGGCCTGAGATAATGAATGTTGTTATTATCATCTCTATTTTGGGGCCCAGCTCAAGCAGTCCAGATTCTATCTATGATGGAAAACGACATTTCCAGTCGGGAGGCTGAGGTCAGGACCTTAAGACGAGAGGCTGAGGCACTGAGCTTCCAAGTAGCTGTGCGAGAGGAAGAGCACAAAACCGAAGTCTGTAACCTGTCCGCTCAGCTGGAGGAATCTCGCAGTGCATGTGTGAGTGGATGGAGCAATGTAAAATAAAATTGAGCTTTAGGTAGCTTTGATGAGTGCACTGAATTTGTTGGCTTTACTTAAACACAGGGCAAACTCAATGAGCAGCTGAGGATTGTCTTGGAGGAAAACGTGGCTCTACAGAAACAGCTCATCAAGTTAGAACGACAGTATCTGAAGTCTATGATGAAAAGTTCACCAATTAGTCAGATTAAAGGTGGGTGTATGCCAGTGGGAGACACACATGAGTACATTTTTGCTGTTTCCCTTGCAAACTCTCATACTCTTGCTTGCTTAGAGGCTCAGACAGAAGTGGAGGCGCTGAGGAAAGAGATCGAAGGGCTGAGGGAGAAAGTGCAGGAGGCTGAGAAAGTCAAGGATCTGTCAAATATGCTGCAAGAAAGCCACCGGTAAGAGGATGCAGGTATCCTTAGTGTTGACACTTGTTTTGTTTTTTTTTTTGCTGTATCTACACACCCATAACAATGCTGTTCTCAGTCAGCCCTACTTTGGTGGTTGTTTGTGATTTGTCTGTCTGTGTATACACTGCAGGTCCCTGGTGGCTACCAATGAATGTTTGCTAGCCGAGCTGAAGGGAAGTGGGGAACTATGAAGAAGAATTTGAATGAAAAGACGCAGACTGGGATGAAAATATCAAAGTCACGCTAAGCAGAGCGGCATATTAGCCTTCCAGAATTTTTGTATTCATTTTTACTTCACTGCAGTGTACATCTATTTTTTGTATATATTAAGTTCCCAGCCTTTGTGTGTTTATAGTCTAGTGTTTATTATTTCAAAGAATATGTATAGGCTGTGTTTGCTTGATGTAAACAGTGACGAGGAAAGTCAATTCATTCATGGAAGTTTGTGTACAAGTGTGTGACAGGGCTGTTATGTTAAATTATTGTAAAGGGAAAATGTTAGAGAGAAGGTCATAATGTATTTCCTGGATCAGTGGCAAGATTGTGTCTCTCTTCCTATTTTCCCTCTTTTTTTTTATAGGTCACTCATGTCTCCATCTGCTTTGTACACGGCAGTGGAATGAATGCATCTAGATTCCAGCTGCACTATGCCTTTATTTATACCTCTGCCTTAGGGCTGGAAAGCTACACACACACACACACACACACACACACACACTTTCCTCTCGCATTGCAAGACCTGGCAAACCAGGTTACGATGTGGGTGCTACTACTGTACAAGCACTGAATGTAGCTTTTGGTAGTCTGTGAATATTACAGGTCACTGTTCGGTGCTACTTGTGGAAAGTTTCAGTGCGCCTGGAAAAGAAACGAACATAAGAATATAAAACAATGTGGTTTGACCGACACCCATAACCTACTGAGCAGAGGTTCAGAGGTGTGTTTTTCTTTTTTTCTTTTTTTATTTTCAAGAATGCACTACAAATCATGAAACACACATTAAGAGGTCTAAAGAACAAGAACAAAAACACACTGCATGCACCAGGGCACAATAGTACATTAAAAGTTATTAAAAAAAAAAAAAGAAGAAAAGAAATAGAAAAAACATTGTTCCTCCACATTAAAGGTGCACAGTATTTGGCATTAAGCACAGAAAACAGATCATATTCGAGCTCCTGCAGCGGACAAAGACTAACACAATGATAGCTGCTAGTTTTGCACTTGATGCATGATTCTTCATCAGCTGAGGCTACACGTAATGTGTGACATCTACGAGTCAAACACTGTCACTATGTTGGAAAAATACTCTACAAAAGTATATTACTTGTTTGCAATTTTCCCTTTATCTCATACAGTATGTAAGGATACAATAGCAAAAACCCTGCATTTGTTTTCAGTTGAATTTGTGCCTTGGGTGACAGTACCAAACTTAAGAGGTACTTTTTTTTTTCTTTACCAGCAGAGAAATATTATAGCATTGGAGTGCAGCTGACTTTGTACATGTACAGGTTGATACATATTGATTTCAAGCAATACACGATTTTATCATGATCTCACAATTCCATCACTTAATATCTATTCATATTAAAGTCTGTCCAGTAGTCTGTCCTCACAGCAGGCACGGCAGTTCAGATAAGATATGACAAACTCCTACTGTTATCTATATGCTTCTGAATCAAATGCAATATACATAACATGCACAAAGTACAGCAATACAGAAAAAAAACAACAACATATGAAGCCAGTGTCATAAATTAAGCCATGTGGCTATAACTTTTTAGAATATACACAATCTTACCACAAATATATTAGAACTACGGTATAGAAATCTGATGAGGAAATATAAGTAGAATGTTAAAAATACAATCTTGTACAACCAAGCTCACCTACTGTGGTTAGAGCTTCCTTGTTCAGCAGAAGTCACCAATTTCAAATTTAAAAAGCATGTTAGCAAACAGGAAGGTAGATACAATTGGGTTTGAATAACGACAGTGTAAGAGAAAAAAGGGAACTTATTATATATATTTTGTTGAAACGTTTTAAGCAGGCCCATTTAAGTTTTTCATGTTTTACATATTCACTGAAGCAAGAAGATATGGCAGTGTTGAAACAGCCTAACGATGAACTGCAAAAAAAAGTTTAAAAACAAGGTGACAAGATCTCAATATATTTCTCTTGGTTTGAGCTGAAGGCAAATTATTTAAATGACTGAACCTGTTTTAAAGTGTTGATGGCAGACAAATAACACTGAAGATGGAATAAAACATTTTCAGGAGAAACAAACATTGATACTGACTGATAATTGATAATACCCCATGTCATATGTGTGCCAATTATCATTGAAATGCCTCTCTTCAGCTAAATATGGGAAGGGAATATTAAAAAGTGCAATGTTGTTAATTCATCAAACTGTTGTCACACTTTTGTTTTTCTTGGCATGTTGTTTCAATTGTGCTCAGTAAATATTATAAGGCCCTACCATAACAACAAAGCTTCAATATTCATAGCATAGCAGTTTCTTTCATTTGTTCTCTTCAGTGTTTGGCAGTAACTTGCAATCAGACAGGAATGTACCAGCTGGTGATGACTTGTAAAAATAGATGTAAACAGTTTTCCAGTTCTCACACTTCACAAAGAGAGGAACTCAAAACCATCTCTTTCTCTGTCACACACATACACACACACACAAAATAGATGGGTGGGAAAATATATGAAATCCTATTCTTTTGTGCTTTCTTTGAGTACTCTTTTAATACAAAATTATCCTAGTAGTTGATCAAATGTTTATTCCCTCATCCTCGCCCTCACATGGGTTTGCCCACAGTGGGTTTATTCACTTTCTTTTCGTACGTTCCTCTGTGTTTGTATCCCGAGACGTATCCGGAAGTGTCAACTATGTCTTCTCGTCCCGCCTTACCCTTCCCACGGCCGGTGGGGTCAAACCGCTCCTTGTGTGACCCTGTAAACTTGCTGGTGTCCGTGAGACGACTCACTGTCGGGGAGGCCACGGCCCTCTGTGGAGGAAGTTTTTTTTTTAACATTTTTTTTTTTCTCAACAGTTTATACTGTGATTTCCGGTATGAAGTTAATAATATTCATGTGCTGAGCCTTACCGTAACTCCTGCAATGACAGGTGCCTTCCCCTCAATCAGCTTGAAGACCTCGGCCTCGGCCTCCTCTCCAGTCTTGTCTTTATATTTCTTCTTGGCCAGCTCTCCAAGTGCAAGCTTGAATTCGTCATATGTGATGTTGCGGGCGGATTTCTTCCTGAAATGCAGGTGGAAAAGGAGCTTATGTATGGGATTAACACTTGTCACAGTACAGTGAATAAACCCCACCCGAAAAACTGTCTCCGGGGAGAGAAACGCTGTATTTAGGTTCGCTTTAAAAGCGGGCCTTTTCTCCAGCGTCTCAGTAGAGTTTGAAAGCTTAAAAATGAGAGCAGACAGTTGTGTACACAGAGCCATGTGTGATCACTTCAACATGGCAGATGTAAGACACAGCATGGAGATGGTATCCCACTGTGATAAACAATGAGAAAACTTTCTCTGTTTGGATCTTGTCTCCCAGTGTGTCTCTGTACTTAACTGTCGTCTGAGCAACTCCACATACTTAGACACACACACACACACACCTGTAGACTGTATATGTGACTGTCTGTTCATATCATGTATCATATTGTGTTCAGGACCCAGAGCCCTAATGTTTTTCATTCCAGTTAGAGACATTTAGACCTGCTGTATATCTGCATTCTCACATATAAGATAAAAACCGGTTGTGACCACTGACAGCACCGTACCACAGATCATCATCATCAATCATTCTCTTCTGAGAGTGCTCGAGTTGTTTAATTGGCCCTGTGCCCGTTTCACTTCCATGTTAAAAGTGCATAGTAACACAAACACAAACAGCCATTGCTGTGGTGATAAATCGCCTAAACAACAGTCTATAAAGCCTGCAGTCTCCCCAGGCAACCTGCTGTCATAGCAACAAGCTACAGTAAACAGGGATGTTTGGGTTTATTATTAATTTGACTCATCCAGTGACCCGTTTTTGTGTTTGGGCAATCCATCAGTGTTGAACATTTGAGAGCTCCATTCCTCTGCGCCTGTTCCATGCTGTCTATTGTCAGGAGGGAAACTGGATTTCCAGCTGCCGCGTCTGTCCGAGGAAGATAACTCTGTGTCCTCTGCAGATCGCCTCATACTCAGCTAATAAATTCTCCAAAGTATACAAATGATTAAGCTGTGCAAATAAACATCAAATCAGAATCTGAGAAGGCTGAGATAAGGGTTGAAAAGGACAAAGGTTAGAGGGCAAGTGGAACTTTATTTTTGTTTGGGATTCTGCGGTAGTTGACCTGCTGTTTATTTGCATAGTCCAACCATCTGCAGTAAATGATGCATACGGATCTGACACAGTAGATGGCTGAATATGTTTCATGCAAAAAAAAAAAAAGGCTCCTGCACCGCCTACGATCGAGTTCAGTGATGAGGAAATACAACTGAAGCCTGGAAAACGAAGCCATCATAAGACCATGCTTGTAATTAATTAGACCATACCAGATTTGTACCTCATTCAGAGTTCATGCTGTGGTGTTCTGGCTCCAAACAGGCAGACAACACAACAGAGACTTGATATGGTGCAGCAGACCTCCATACTCACAGTAAATAAGGACTCATTCAGCCATACCATGATAAGCTCATTAACACGTTTAATTTTTCATGTGCAAGAAAAGAGCTTTGACACTGATTAAAGGGAAAGTGAAGATCTGCATCTCTGGCATGGTAGCCAGGCTCAGTCATGCCTGGAGTCAGAAAACTACATGGAAATGAGACCCTCCCCCAGTCTGTACCTCTTTTTTATCCTGTGGCTGCATCTGAAGTGTATGTACACCACATGCTTTGCTCAGATTCCACTGATTCTGCTGCACGATCCTCCCTGATAAGAGCCTGTACATCTCAGCACCACAGAGCCTGCAAATCTACATGGCACACACGTCTAAGGAGCGAATGTACACAAGTTGTACGGGTTCACCACAAAAAGCATAAAATCTTTAAAGTGGTTACACCGTATTGTTTTTACATTGCTAAATACTGCTCACCAATGGAGCATGATGTAAACAAGCTTAAATCCCACATTCAGCTTTAGGTTCCCAAGAAAAATATTCATAGCAGTAAACATGAACACCCATTGCCATGCCAACTGTGAAGGTGTTTATGTGGGTGACTCAAAGTCCAGAAAAAACAGGAATACTTATTTTGCTTTACAGTAGTAAGAGAGTAAAGAAGATGGTTAAAATAATAAAAGAACATCTGGATGTTTACACATCTTTAAAATAAATAAAACCTGCATGATTATTAAGTCTACTTTCTTAGCAAAGTTGCTTATTATCTTTCAGCAGTGAATGTGCATTATTAAGTGCAAATTATTGCCAATCATCAAAATGTGTCTTTGATAGGTTATGCTTGAGGACTGATAACTGCCACAGCCTTCCTGTTTATCTCCTGTGCTACATCTTGTGAGTTTTTCGGTTTATTTTACAGAAACTAACAGGAGTATTAACAAGTTGATTTAAAACTGAGCACAATAAGTTATACAACTGTGCATCTTTCTACTTGATACACAAGAAATCAAATTTTTTTACACACTTTTAGTTGTAGTAATGAGCCCTAGTATAGTGGAAATACATTTTTGGACTGAAATATGTCTTATCTTTCCTGAACTCTCGTCTGTTATAAAGACAAGGATAAACAGTCTCAAACAGAAAAATAACACTAAAAACCATTTTGGAATCTACTGTATATAAGTGTGTACACAAAGTGACTGAGATTGAACTATGATTACACACCAGCAGAAGACGGAAAATCTACTAAATCAATATGAGATTCCCGAGCAGACATTTTTCATGGCCTTTTCACTCCTGCAGCGAGGCTGGATGATGAGTGGCTTCCAGCCATACTCTCCTGTTCTGGTGCTGTCTAGCAGAACAATCTTTAACATTCAACCGGGATAAAAATGAATGAAGAACTCCAAAACATACACAAAAACTATACAAACCCACATTATAAAAGCCCCGTCTGTTCATACACCAGCGTTATTCTTGCTTGCCACTTAGGAGACATCTGTATGTACCTTACTGTATTTGGCCAATAGTATAACAATACTGCCACTTGATGTCGTGGGGGAAGAAATTTACATTCATCTGTCACTGTTATGAGTCCAAATAGTGTGCAGACACTCGGTAAATGTAAGCACAGCTGCATGGATCAAATTTTTTTTCTTCTGTAAAATAATATTGAGTTTGCAGCTTATTGTTAGACTCCACTTTACGTAAACCAAGCCGTGCAGGATGAATCAGTCTGGCCTCAGGACATACTCAGTGACATACTGTACATACATACAGGGTGCTGATGAACGGCTTTAGCCAAGTTACTACATGAAACAAAATATGCATGTTCCAAAATACACCTGGAAACATGGAATCTGATAACTAAATGAGAGTCTTTTCCACTGCCCTTCCTGTCTGGTCAGTTGAAGTATGACATTGATTCAATTCTCTGGACACTAAGAAGAATAAATAAATATCCTTTTTCCAGAGGCAGTTTTCATGTCCACTTCTCTGTGCGAACAACACTACTGTGTTTGCATCATGTTAGTGGCCTTTTGGGCATGCCAATCTGGGTGACTAACCCTGTAGTCATCTCTGCTGCTGCTGCAACAGTAAGGTAGTACTATGTAGTAAAAGAACACAGTCCTGTAGTGGCATGCCTGATATAAGCCTGTAAGCTGGCTGAGATGTTGACTGAGATTAAATAACGGCAACTAAAACAGGCTTTTAGACAATGAAAGGTAGAAACCCAAAGAGGCTCAAGAAGAAATGGGAATATTCACAATACACACTACATTTGGTGTCTTTCTTACTTGACTTTGCTGAAGACGATGTCCACGTCGGTGAGGGTGATATTCTTGCCGTCAATCACGCCACAGTCTTTGCAGAGTTTGGACCAGTTCTTGCCATGCATTTCTTTGCCGGTAGCGCGAGTGTCACCGTGGATGGCAAAGCGCCGAAACGCCTCTTCCAAAGCTGTCATTTCCACTGGTGTGGACGACCCCACGCCTCCTTCGCTGGTCCCATTAGACTCAGATGAAAGCCTTTTGGATGCCCGGTCTTTAGACTGTTCACTGTGTGGCCGTAAAGGGGCCGAGCTCATGTTAGGATGCTTGGCTGTCTGGACTTTAAAGTCGTCTATGTTGTCTCTATGAGGGGAAAAAATACAACATCTGATCATTCATATGATGTAAGAGGATATGATAGTTTTCACTTGAGGTAACATAATGGAAAATGTAAGTACAGAAGCCATCTGGAATTAGTTGATAAAAGCAGGCATGTAAGGTTAAGTAATAACATTAAATCATTCTTGTCAAGGACAGGCTAATGAAGTTGATCAAAACCAACAGATTCAAGAGAAAAAGACTTTTAATTACAGCCTGTACACGAAGGAGGAGGAAGAGTTTTTTTTGGCTCAAATGCATCTGAAACTAACCCTGTTCTGCAAGACTTTCAACGGACAAACTCTTCCACAAAAAGTAAACAGTACGTCATGTCTTAAGGTCAAGACATAGCTTGCTAATTTATGCTTTAGCTATCCCCTTTTCTACCGTAATTTTTTCTGTTTTACAGGCATGATTAAGACTCTCCAGAGGTGTGTTTCTGTGGTTACACTGCCTGTGAATGGGCAGATGTCTTACGTGTTCTGGCACAGAGGTGAAGGATATAAATAGATCTCTGTGGAATTCAAAGGAACACAAATCAAGAACCAAGAGAGCAGATGGATGTTTGAACTAACGCACAAAAAAAGTGAGGCGAACGCTTCGATGCTGTAGATGACTTTGCAAACTTACTTCTGGTCTGCCATGCTTGTGCAGAAATTTGGTTCCTTCTGTGCAGTGCTTGGATGAGCTGACCTTTGTCTTCTCTCTGTGCTGTGGAAAAGATGAGAACAGAGGTGAATACTGTGAGAGAGGATGTGTCCGTACAGATGTAAGCGCAAGAGAGTGCCAGGCGTAATTTAAAAAAAAGAATCAAATTAAAGCAATTAACACACTCAATCACTGCAGAAAAAGTGCAATATTCCACTGTCGTCCTCATCACTCTTTAATTATGCACAATTATTTATGACATAATGTCTAACGGAGGCTGACAAACACACACACAGACAGAGCTTTAAGGCAAAACTTCAGAATAAAGTGAATAATAACCACAACTTCAAAAGGAACAACATCAAAATCCTCTTTGTCATCATTAACACCAAATTCCTTCCAGATCTCTGTCTCTATATTAATTATTGTTTGGTAAGACACATAAATGAGCAGTTTAGGGATTCCCCTCTATACACATCATAATCCTGATTTGCATGTACAGAGCAGCAGCATTTCAACTTCCAGACACACTCATTGCTGAGTAACAAGCAGGAAAATCTAATTAGTGCCAAACAAAATAGCAATATATCTCTATCTATCTATCTATCTATCTATCTATCTATCTATCTATCTATCTATCTATCTATCTATCTATCTATCTATCTATCTATCTATCTATCTATATATATATATGTATATATATACCATGAATTATATTCATAGCAAGAGATGATTCTCTGCTCACCTTTCAGCTGTTCCCATACTTAGCTCAGCATCCTTAAAGGACGTGTGTTGCCATGGCAAAGTACACGCCGTCAAAGTCTAAAGCAATTTTCCAGTAGATGCACTCGCTATAGTTTAAACAAGATGCAAACCAGAGAAAGATATCACGTCCCGTGGACTAAACTGTCTGCTGCGGCTAGCAAAGTTTCAAGCAAGTCCCTCAAGTCGGCAATAACGTGCTTTCACTCACCCCCAGTGGCACCAAGTGAAGCGAAGGGTTTTGTTTCCACGACCCTGTGGCCAACGATTACAAATGTGACCTTGCTAAGTACAGTCGACACTTAAATGGGTACAAAAGTTCCAAGATTGACACTGCATCATGCCATTATAGTCAGGATGTCAATTCTTAAGGGGAAAAAAAGAAGAGATTATTAATGTGTATGAATAATGGCATTCAGAGCAGCAAACACTGGGAATCCATTGTCCAATACTAGTGGCTTCTCCGTCCATGCCCATTTCTTCACACATACACACATGGTGACATCGCAGAGTACCACTATTCATGGCAGGGAGTTTTGTAGTCATATGTCATCGAGGGCTCAGGCCAAGACAATCCAGATAGAGTTACTGAGGTTGTTGAAGCCACAAACTTTTATTTCTCGAGTATAAATAATCACCAATGAAGTACAGTACAGCAGTGCTCTAATAACTCACTGCACTACTGATTTTTAGCTTCACAGGATAAAAAATGTATTTGATATACTATGCAGTCATGGTATATGCGTCTTTTCTCTGTGAATGTGTGTACATTTGCTCCAAATGTAATGGGTACATGGTTATAAATGGTACAGGCCTATTTTCCTTGGTTGTCTATTTTAGTTATTTACAAATTAGCCTATAATTTGTCTTTTCTATTTAAAAAAACAAACAAGGGAGGTTTACTCATTTATAATTCACTGAATTGCACTGCAATGCAAAGGAAGAAAACACATTATTACAATTAAAAACACAAAGCTGTTAAATCTACTATGCATTTTCAAATCATGTAAGTTTTGATTTAATCTGGTTCTGTGTTTTGCAACAATTTCCTGTAACGCTCTCATTGAGGTTCCATCATTATTGACTGTGCTTTCAATGGAGGTCCACATCCTTTCAAGTAGATCAGCTACTTTGCTGTGTGTGTTTTCCTTTGTGCTTCAATGACAGCGGCAAAATCTATGGGAAACAAAGGGATCTTTTCACTCTCCTCCTCCAATTCATAGTCAGTAATTTCAAGTGTCTCAAGTACAACAAGCCTCCTCAAACTACATCATGTTCAATACATGAGGGAGAGGTCATTAACACTGTAGCTCAGTGGCCTGAAGTAGAGCACAGATGAAAGGAAATGTAGTGCTCTGACAGCTTTTTTAATCATGGCACAGTATAAAGTTCTACCTCACTGAATTACTACACTGATGTATTTAAAAAATGAAACAAATACACAAATACAACGATTTTCGTCCCGTGCCTTTTTTTTTCTGCCCCACTTTGCCACATGCAAACAAGAGGCCATTTAGTTAAGGGCAGCTCTCCAGAGACAAATCTGTGACTAGATGACAGCATGCTTACATACACTCGCCTTCTGGCAATACACTGCACAGATGAGTGCTTTAACTATAAATTGACCCATTTTGAACTGCATCTATTCATAGCAACAATATACCGCCATGACTGGAACATTCTATTCATTCTCGAGGGAGGAGATCAGCTGGTAGACAACATGCAGGCTGAAATACCTAGAACAAAAATTTGGTGTTTAACTCTTAGTTTGGCAGATGGTGTTTAACTCACAAAATGTTGACACTGTTGTCAGAGTGATGTGTGTGTGAGAGAGAGTTAGTGAGTGAG
This sequence comes from Protonibea diacanthus, assembly GCA_028641955.1. Taxonomy (NCBI): domain Eukaryota; kingdom Metazoa; phylum Chordata; class Actinopteri; family Sciaenidae; genus Protonibea; species Protonibea diacanthus. Next base: position 14,179,868 of record CM053983.1, on the reverse strand, counting down.
GAAAGTGTTTAGCAGTAGTCTACTCCTCCATCATGCCATCATGGTGAGTGGGCATGCAGAGATCCCATCTGCTTTCTATCTAGATCAGCGTCCTTTCCAGGCTGCTGCTCTGGAGTGTGACAGTGTCAGTCTATCAAAACAGAAAAACCATCATTACTACGCCCAAGCCCTCCACTCTGCTCAAGACTGACCTCCATCTATGGTGCACCACATCTGCCAGCTTTCTGCTACTACTCCACTGTTACCCTGACACACAGAGAGCTGCAACGATTAGCTCGATAGTTTCACCTTGGTCTCAAGAAAATAATTAAAAGCAATTTTTTTTATTGTTCTTCTGATGGTTCATAGACCAAATCATGATTGATAAATTGAGAAAATCTGCATGCTAGCAAAAATATTTACTTGGTGTTGTGATATATTGGTAGTGAAGATAAAAATAAATGTTAGATATTGAATTAATGATACACATAATGGTGTAAATATTCCAGCACCTCTTAAATAATTAACATTTCTTTCCATTCTCACAACATAGTGGGTGGTGGTAATGCACCTTAATGCTGGTTGCCAGTCAAAAAAGGAGACAAAACACACACTTAAAGTTAGATCAAGATCAATTTGCCTGATAACAGCAATTATTTTTATTTTGTTGTGAAAATGTGATACCATGACTACCCAAGCTGCAGCCCTAATGAACCCACACTGTTGCACTTATGCACATGGGCATTGTAATTTATTCTGAGTTAATCCCACATACGCTGCTCTAGAGGGGTTGATGGTTCAATGTCCCCAGTTCGATTCATGGGATTTCCTTTCCCTTTCACTCCCTGTTTCCTCTCTGCATCTCCATCTCCACTGTAAATCCTCTAATGAAGGCAAAAAATGTAACAACTAATACAAGGCTGTATTACTCCACAGCTGAAAATAGTCCCTAACCCCTATATTTGCTAAAAACTACAGTGCCCAGCTGTTTAAGAAAATGAAACAATATTTGTGAACTGTTAATAGTTACATCTTTAATAGAAATCACTGAGTTTGGGGCTGGGTGCCACAGACAGTATGGGGGAGGTCAGAAAACGTTAATTTTGGTTGATAATAACAAAAATACCTTTCAACATGGTCTCAACGTCGTCCCAGGATTGTACCACCTGACACCAATAAATACAGCCTCCCAACCATTTCCCAGTATGGCCACAGTCCTCCACCCTCACACTCCCCCCAAAGACACAAAGCGAGAGGACATGACATCATATGCTGTAGCCCTCGTCTGAGGTCACCACCACGCTGTCTCTGTCAGTCCTCGCCTCCCTAAACCCTTTAACTGCTCTGTGAGTCAAACATCTTGGCAAGCATTGTGCAATAGAAAAACAAGATGTTTGAAATTAGCCACAGTGGTTATTGTTGGCAGCAGCAGCAAGCCAAATAGAGGTATAAGGCAGTATAAAGAAAACCTGGGGGTCCTCACACAACCCTACATTTGTGAGTGTTCCTGACATGGCTCTGATGGAGAGAAGCCTGTGGAGCCAGCAGCAAATTAGCTCTGAAAAGAGTCCAGTTAAAGATTTTAAGAAGCCAGACCGTGTCTCACTTAATTAATTAAGATAACTAATATAAAATGTTTGTAATGTCATGGAAATGCCATGTAATGTCTTTATCCAACAGACACAAATGCTTAAAAATAGGACACATTTAAATACACTATGGCAACTGCCCCAAATAATAATGAATGTAGACATAAACGAACAATGCTGTTGGACTACAAACTACAACTTTTGCCCTTTATTTTGAAAGCCTGACCTGAATTTGAGTCATCACAAACAATATGGGGTAATTTACATTCTGAGGTTGATTCTCTGTGATAGAACCCAAAGGCTCTCAGACCAGTACATTAAAACCTAGAGCAGTGAAATCTGGGACAAATCAGTGACTGTGTCTTCTTCTCATGCATACATAATTCAACCCATGAACGCAGCTATGAGACCACTCACTGAGAAGAGATGAACATATTACAGTCCTGGGTGTAATAAACAAAATAATCCAAACTAAATTTGATTCAATTCTGACATAAATTTGTTATCAAGCACTAAACAACACACAATCACAATGTGATTACATCATATGCTTATAAATAGCCCACCTACTACTATTTCTTATCACTATGAGCTCATTCACACAGAATCAGGAAGCATACATTGTCTTCATGCATAATTATGTAACTACCTACATGTAACCCAGCATCTCGGCATATAGGCTGCAGCCACAGGCCAAATGCATTGTCAGTCATTCTTTCTAACCAATAAGTGTGCTTATTGGACAAACCCTCCGCTCTGGCTCTCATCGAGCCCACGTTCAGAAGATAAACAAGAGGGGAAAAAGCTCATGTTTATGTTAGTGGACATGGCAGCAGCTGCTGGTTCCAACAGTTGATCTGAGCAAAACATGTTACATAAAGTCGAAAATGCCAGATTCACACATATCCCAAGTGATTTGTTTGTTATTGTCGGCCACTAATGCGCATCTGTCGATGCAGAATATGGCATTATAGGTCAAATAAATAAATAAATAAAAATAACAACACCTTTCAAATGCGATATGTAAAGAACTATAGGCAAAACGTGCAGCCATGCGTCCTGGCAGCTTAAAATGCATCTTGCATTTCGATGTCAGTACAAAGGAAGCATGCAGAGACATAGAAGCAAAACAAAAAGCACGCTCAGGAATCGGATGAATTTGTGTAGGCTGTCACCGAATTCAGCATTTTTCATATTGTGAAAACACGCAGGTTTATCGTGTGTCAACACAAGCCACAAGGACGAAATGATAATGCCATAATTCAGTTTAAATCACCTGGTGTCGTGATCCTCCACCTTCTCGCCAAGTTCACAAAACCATAATTGTGCGTCGCGCAGTCCTGAAGTCTTTTTCCTCCCCGCTGCTTGAGCTCAAGTCCGCTCGATGGCTCTGTACCTCCGAGATGCTGAAGAGAAACCAGCCCGCTGATTGGCTGACGAGCGTTTGCGACGAGCTTGTTTTCTTCTTGCCTCGTCGTCGTGGGCTGTGATGGTGCTCCAGTGCTCAGTGGAGCGCTCACAAACAGGCAGTTTAAGCTCGGAGCATCTTTTTGAATGGAAGATGGAGCCTGAGCAAAGGATGTGGATGTTTTATATATATATATATATATATATATATATATATATATACATATATATAAAGGATTGTTTATAGCTTCATTAATAACAACCAATGTGTGTGATCGTGAGCTTTAAAGTAAAGAAATCACAAAAGGCCAATGGTCATATAGAGTAGCAATAAAAATACTTGATTCTGGATCTCGTCTAAGCACGGTGTTTTAATGCCACGATGGTGACCAGAGGCAATTAACTGCAGTGACTACAGATTATATCATGATGAACAAATAAACCATCCTCTGATAAAAAGGATGCTCCTTTCCCCAAAAAGCAGCGCTCTGAAACTTCCTCGTCTGACTCCAGTGCTGTAATCTGTTACACAACCAGCAGTAGCCCAATGGCTGGACATTATGTAACCTCTAGCCCTGCAGAAGATTCGAGTAATTTATGCAATACCAAGCTCTCAGATATACAATTCAAGACTGGGGTAAGTGGTAAAAACGTGCATGCCTTTAAGCAAAACAAAGAGCACAGAATAGTGAGTCAATCATTTGATGACACAGTCTGTCTCAAGCTGCTTCAATTACGCCACCATGTGGTTGAACTGACCTAGAATAGTTGCCAAGTATGTGAAAACAGCACTTGCTATGAAAACACAAACTTCACATGGACAAAACATAAAGGTCTAATCTCTTCGGTTTTAGGAAATGCCCATTGAACTGAAAATATGTTGCATCATGTCCACCCTGATCACGAGGCTCAGTTTCATGAAGTAAATGTTATAAATAGTTAATGAGAGCTGCAGATCAAACAAACAAACAACTTATGCATTATTCTTTTCCTTTCAGACACAGCAGATACAAAGAAGGATAAAACATTATTGTTTACATAATTGAAATGGAAAATTGCTCTGGAATACTGTTTCAATGTAGACCAAAACACAGTACGCCATGCATACATGAAGCCCATGTCACACTTAACATTAAAATATGAGTCTTGAAAGCTGAAAAAAGAGACTATGTCACAATTTATTTATAACAAATGACTAAATATGTACTTATTTAAGGACGGTCACTTCACTGGTAGTCCGCTCTAAAATAAAAGAGATGACTGTGGAAGAAAAAAAAAAGCTTTAATTTCCTGTTCTCTAATCAATTTGAATACAGGACTACCAGACACCCACAGCCCTCTAGTGGTGACAATATGACAGCCAACAAATAAACAAACACTATGAGGATACACAGGCAACACTTGAATTGGCTGAGTCTCACTGAAAAGGAGAACATTTTGTCCTTGAGAAACAAAAATGTCACTGGCAGCAACCATCTGAGAAGTCTGTGAGAAGAAGAAAACAGCCAATGAAGAGTTTGAGTGGACATGTCACAAAAAATAAACATATATCCCACCTCATCTTTAAATTGACAATAAAGCAGCAGTAGCAGCAGCTCAGTTTTCTCTGCTATACAACCTACAATCTGGTCGCTATCCAGGGCCATCAACACATCCTGCTCAGTAGCCGTGAGCACAAAAGCCTCCAGGTGCTGTTGAGTTAAAGTACTGCAGAGCTCAATCTTGATTCGTTTGAGAGTGGAGAAGTTCCTTTCACAAGCTGGTGCCCAACAGTGGCAGCAACACGCTGGGCCAGCTTTGTTTCCTTCAGGTCGACCCTTCAGAGTCCAGATTGTGTTTTCTGTAATCTTTTAAATACATTCTGCTGCTCAGTGACACTTTTGATCTTGCCCGCTGTTATCAAATTGCTTAGTTATGTGTGTTCATTCTGTTCCAAGCATCCATGCCATTTTCAGTTACAGAATTACCTCTACCTGCTTTTTTCTCACACCTACTCTTATACCTTCCTGTTGACATACTGAATGTGTCTGCTACACCTAAAAATAGACACAGACATATGATTAGCAGGAAGGATATCTAAAAATCATTTTTAGTTAACAAATATTTCCCTAAATGTAGGCTCTTGCATTGATCTGTGAAGAGATATACGCTCAGGGCTTTATCTGGATTTCCATCTACAATCACTCTCTTCAGTGCTTTGTGTTTAGCCCAATGCGAGTCTGTGCTATAGACAAAGTTGCTGCTGATGAATGAGTGTTCATAATGTTGCTGACAAATCCAACCAGTAGATACCTATTCAGCTTAGAATATAGACAGACATTCTAGAAACAGCTGGAGGGACTATCGTGGTCTGTAATGTAACTGTGTGGTTAAGTAGGCAAAAGAAGAAAACAAAAATTGGAGCAAACAGGAAAACATAAATTTATAGTATTTAACATTCGCTGAACACTTCCAGCTTTGTAAAATCAACAGTTCAAAAAAAAAAAAAAAAGCCAGAGAGAGCTGAAGTGATGTTCCCTTTTCAAGCTAATATCTGCTTCGCTTCTCTCAGTTCAGAAAATGTTTTTTGCCACACAAAGTTCTCTCTTTGGTCGTCAGATGAAATTAGATACCAAAACGTTACTGTCAGTACAGTACCTGATACCCATTTGGCGTAAAATATAAACAGTTAACTCCATTATCATGTTTCAGCTTTTCAGGAAGATGCCAAAATACATCTGTCTGACTCAAGCTAGCGGAACAAAGGCTTACCTGCAAATGAGGCTGGACTTTGGCTCTCAGTATTCATCAGTGAGATAAAACAATGCTTTAAATAATTCAACCGCTGTCATAAAAAGGAACAAAACACACGTAGGGGTTGAAAAAACACAACAACAAAATGTTCCACGTGTATCACACCGTGGTGTCACGTCAAATACGTCCTCTGTCCCCATCAGCAAATGGTCCATAGTTGCGTGGCTCAGTTTTAATGAAGCATACTTTCATACTAAATAGTTCCTTGGAGCAGCATATCCTGATGCATCACCATGCAGACATCGATCAGTGTTAAGTATCATCTGGAGTCATCACTGAGCTGCCCAGAGGGTCCTGCACTCGAGGAACACCATCGACAGACTTCACGACAGTGCTCTGAGACATTTCAGTGCTTGGTTTCCAGGTTTTGGTGTCGCTCATACATATTTCCCCTGTCAGACACAAGAAGAGATGAATATTATTTACAAACTGCAGGGATTAATAACCTTTTGTAATCCATACAAATAAATATAACTGACCAAAAATCCCATAATCTGTCTGCAACAGATTTCTATGCATATTATTTACACTTTACACTGTACATTATGATGCAGTCCAACATTCCTGTTATAAATAATGTGAAACCTCTCCTAGGCTATAGCTTACATTATTGTATTTGTCTGCATTATACTGTTAGGTATTTATAGCATTTTTACTCCTCCGTCTTTTATAAATGGTCTCAACTCAAAGAAAAGTGAACAATAGTGAGAGTAAGAGTCAAATATTTACTTGCTGTGTTCTCTGTAGGATTTTCTGTCCCATAGTGGAAACTGTTGTCCTTTTCTGCTGATTTCTTAAAGTTTTCCAACTAGACCAAAACAGATTTGTAATGCAGTGTTACCCGTTTGATGCATATAAAATCATTCAAAAGCAGATATAAGTAGACATGCTTACCTCTGTGCATAAAGACTCAGAAAGCCGACTGGAGAGTGCGCCTTTATCTTCAAAATTGCAGGTACTGCAGGAACACCAGAGTCGCATTAATCATCCTTTTCTACAAAATTAGCTTTAAGAATCTAATATGAGGACTTAGTTTTACCTTGAATTCTGTGATAGTGCTGGCTCACAGTCTATTGAGCTCTCTTGATGCTATTAAAAAGGGGAAAAAATGTTTTACACACATGACAGAATGAAGTGACAGACACTGAGAAGCAGAGGACAGGTATTATCACCTGTGGGGCCCTATTAGTGATTTTCGCATCATGTGGATTTGCTGCCTCAGCGTCTCGCTTCCTGGCCTCTTTCTGGCGCTGCATCTTTACATAGTCATAAGTGCTTATGCCTTTATAAACTGAGAAGCCAAGAGAGGAAACACCAGAGGGAAATGATGAGGATTAATAACTGAATGAGGAGAAAAGAGCTCACAGAGGTAAAAGGATTGTGACTCACAGAGGTAAAAGTGGAAGCAAAGCAGATGGCCGAGCAGCAGCAGGCAGGTGGCGCTCAGCATGGCTGTTATGAAGGCTAATATAAGAAGACCGGCCGAACTCGTCTTTATGGGTGCTAAGGGTAAAAACACCAGCCAGGTGCCATTCCCCAGCGTGGCTACAGAAAGGAAAAAAACAAACAAACACATACAACTTTTAATGATGCAATCGACAATTAACTGTGCCTTCTATTGAGTCAGAAAAAAAAAAAAAAGCTCAATATTGCAGTGACTCACTGTCAAACTGTGGGTCTGTCCGTAGGCTGTTTGGATCCAGATAATGCTGGATAAATATGAACAAGATGACAGCAACAAGCAGGGTGACACCTAGGGTGGCAGAGGACAGTGCCACAAAGAAGCACCTGAAGGCAACACACAAATCCCGATGTTAATTTATATCCACATTTCATTTGGACACCGGCCATGAAGTCAGGTACAGGATGAACACTAGTTCATCCAGAACGTTGTCTTACCAGTAGTTTCTGCCACCCACACAGGTGTTCAGCCATTTGCAGTGATGATCGAAGTCTTCCACACACTTGTTGCAAACACCACAGTGCTTTACTTTGGGGCCACTACATGATGATTCATATTGTTAATATCATTAAACACAACCTTTTTTGTAATTACCAAATTGTCTATTAACGGCAAAATCACACCACTGCGTTGGATACTTACACTTTGACATCACATAGATAACAGCGTAGGTCCTGGATGACATGCGTCTGCTTCGTCCGGTCAAAAATTGGCATTGGACCAGAATAGCTCTGTTTGGCCCTTACACTGGCATCTGCTGGGTCTATAGTCACAGCAGCAATATGGGTGAAAAAGTGGACGATAAATGCTACACCCGTCACCTGCACACAGCAAGAGTCAAGGAGAAGAACAATAATATTGGAAAATTCTGCTGGTGTGATAAATGTGCCCTAAAGTGTGGAATAGTAAGTGTACGTGACCTAGAAACTGCAAACTGGTGCACACAAGTGGAGCTTTTGTGTGAGAAATAAAGTCAGTCCTGAAGAAATCAACTGTTCTTACGGCCATGTGAAGCTTCAGTTAAATAAACCAGTGTTGACATCACGCAGCATTCAACATGTGACAAAAACACCACTGATTATGTCTTTTGGACTTAATAGAGACCACAGAAACAGAGACAGAGTCACGTCTGGTGTGACTGGAGCCCATACAGAGAGCCCACACAACTAAATCCTTGTCTTCTCCAGCAGCACAAACAAGAACTTAGCGGAGGCTAATGTTTGCTCCATATTCAGATCCGAAAGCCTCACACTTAACAGTCAGCTACAGCAAGCTTTCAGCTGTGTGTTAAGGATACAGCATAGACGACGTGGTTCCATGGCGTAGGAAGAAGAGGGATGTAGATGCCGAAGCTGACTATGCCAAGGTAGATGTACAGCAACCAGCCAACCACTTGGAAAGCCTGAGGGGGCCATGACCATCCGTTCATCCTGGGAGGCTGAGAGGGGACCAACTCATTTCTGCTGCTGCCACGGACAGGAGACGTACGTCTCAGCCTTTGACTGAAGCAGTTCATCTAGACAGCACAAGAGGAGAACAAACCCAGTCAGTCGAGGAAACGCTTCCTCTTGTGTGGTGTCTTTCAAACATCCATCCACACATGATTACACACACACGCACACACACACGAGTGTGGCTGCATTTGCCGGGGAAATGAGTTAGGAAAATGAGCTGAGCTTTAGATAGGGACTGACTGATGATGGACCTACATTTAGTTTTAGCTCAGTGTACCTATTACACTGACAACTAATGAAATAACCTTGGTGTGAACCTCATTAAATGGGATGGACAAAATATAAGAAACACCTCATAGGAACATAATTCAACATAAGAGGCAACAACAGCCTCCAAAGTAGCCATAAAGTTAAATCAACATCTTTATAAACTGCTTTAATAAACATTCAAACCTTCATGAGGGCAGGATTTATTGCTCAGCTGTTGCATTCACCTGTAATAGTTTTTGATACAGCTTGTGTGTGTGTTGTGCGACTTATCCATCTTAACAAATGACAACCACTGCATATAAATACCAACTGTCACGTTGACTACAGAAAACAGACCATCCAGAGTAAAAGGCTTACTCACAGTGCAACATCCCTTTCTTTGCCTTGTAATCACATGCATTTGCTTTTGGCCATAAGCATGACATAACTGAACTGTGCTAAAAGAACTACAAATTACACAACAACCTTGCAAACAACCAACAATGTGTGCGCTTTATAACACAAATTAATAATGCTCATCGTTCACCACTTTATTTAACCTATGAGTGAATTTTAAGGCTCACTGTCAAATGAGGAGGTAGTATGTCTGGCTGTTGATTTGCATAACAACTAAACCTACTAGCTAATGTTAAGTTAAAGGGTAACGTTATCTGCTGTTATCCGCATTTGTTTAATTAAACCGCCACCAACTGTATTTGTGCATTTCCATACCAACAATAACCTGTAGCACAGCAGCGATGTCCAAAGTTTTTAAATCCATGAAGAAATACTTACTTTCGTTAAGTCAGCGACCGTGAAATTAAAACAATATGCCTCCTGTTCAGATACAGACGCAGATTTCCACCGTTTGATATCCCATAATTAAGTTTGTGAGCCGGACAGGTGCTTCAATAAGTTCAGTTCACATTATGAGGGAATGAACGCTACATGGATAACACGAAATAACTAAAAAAAAAGAAAAAAAAGACACCAGTAAATATGGATAAAAAGCTCCGGCGTCCTTGGATTTGTGTCACCGAAGGACGTGAGTCAGAAGTTGAAGAATCAACTCACTCAGCAGGTCGTCGCAGCGCTATGGAAACAGACCTACTGCGCATGTGCAGTGCGGCTCTCTACAAGATACCCAGCTTTATTGAGGCCCTTCACTGACTGAATAAACACACATATAGCCTGTTTTTTTCTCACACATAGACCCTGGTGGATGAAAGCTGCTCAGAATAGCCGGCGCTTTTAATTGCGCATTACTCTGTAATATAAAATCTGACTTCCAGCAATGTCCTACAATACTCCAGGAACAACACTTATTTTGAAAATCTGGCTTGTATCTTGGGCTAATAGCAGGGAGGGATGATTGAAATATATGTCTGCATGCATGACTGCAGACATTACATGGATATCTACTTTGCACTGATGTATGAACATTATTTGTGAATTAGCTAGTGCTCTTTTCTCATGTGCAAGAGGAAACTGCAAACAAGAAATATGCATGACACTTCTGCTTTCAACAACAAAGCCCTTCCCTCATCTTTAAGTTTCTCGTATGTGAATGTAAACTGCATACATTTTGCTTCATTTTCACTTCCCTATGGCGTCCTCACATACTGAGACATCCTTACAATGGCAAATATTGCTTCATTAAAGCCTCCGAGTGGAGGTTTCCTGCTGCAGAAATCTGAGCACGCAGCACCGCACCTTCACTGCAGCCAGACAATCTTACAACACTCTTTCACTTGAACTGATCTAAATTTGGATGAGTATTGTTGGTACACAGTTCCTCTATTTGCATCAGTTTCCACAGTACATATAATGCAACGGGTATCAGTTTTTCATTTGCATTAAACCCCACACATTTATAAATACAGGTGCAAGCATTTATTTTTCACGTGTTGCACTGAAACGAAACCATACCATTAGACTACAAACATTCTGTACAACTTATATTTAGTATTTAAAACAGGTCAGAGGCTCCTGCTGTCTCCACAGTGTTTAAACAGTCCAAGGCTGAGTACCCAGTGCTGTTCACACCAGGAAAACAAAATGGCAGTGCGTGTGTGCGGTCAGCTGTTGGCTGTGCTCTCTGGCTCCGGAGACTGCAGGAACTCGTAGGGATCGTGAACCATTTCAGACTGGTCGCCAACACCCAGATGTGATGGGCTCCCTGTCGATGAAAGAAAATATGTTTTTTTTATGTTATTGCACTGGTGTTACTATTCCACAGGAAACAGTGAAAATTTAGGAAAATTGACATACAACAGTCAGTTGATATTTACCAGTGATAATAATATGTTTATAATATATTTAATAAAACAAAAACTGTAAATTCTGACTAAAAAGCATAAGCGGTGCAGTTATATTTGTAATCATACTCTAATTGCAGGTACCTAAGTGGTGCTGGTCCCTCTCTGAGGCATTAGACAGGGAGGACATGTTGGACGAGGGTCTGGAGCAGACTCTGTCGACCTGAGCATCCTGGAACTCCTGCAGAAGTTTGTCTGCCTCATCAAAGTGCTGCTGGCCCTCCTCGTTCCCCGGCTCTTTTTTTACAGTTTTACCTGATGAAGGAAGAGAGAAGATAAGATTGCTGCAGAAAATCAAATCAACAACGAACTCTCCGTCTGAGACTTTTAATAGGATCAAGGCTATGATGCTGTCACTCTTCAGATGTTACTCTTGTTGCTCTGACTACATCTGCCAGCCTTATCACATTAACACGCAAGCTTAGTGTTTACATGGACTCAATCTTGCACATCTGACATTTGACTAATTGCGTTATGATTGGATTACTGGTGTACATGTGAGTGCTGATGACATCAATCACCTAATGAGTTCAGCATGGATATATCCAGAGACATATCAGGATAGTTCTTCATTGACATGAAGTCCAGGACTGAGCCACTCTCTCCCAGGCCGGAGCCATCTGCCATCTGAACAGAAGTACACAGCTTCAATAAGACAGTCAAGAAACTATTTAAATGTATAATCATCTTTAAAACAACTACAGCATACCTGCATGTCACAGATGTTGGATTTGGTTTCATCAGGTTTGAGTATGATGTTTCTCTTCTAAAAAGGTAAAATATGCATCAACTACGTTGTTGTAGAATTGGTCAAGACAATCCTGTAAACTGAGAGGATGACTGGAAGTAATGAGTGATGGTACAAGTCAGATACCTGTCGGATTTGACTGACAGCTTTAATGTGATCGCCAGCGGTCATTTTGTCCAAAAGCCCGTCGACCCAATGCTTTGTGACGCTTCCACAGCCCTTGACAAACTCCTGTATGCTGAGGGTGAAAGTGAACACAATTACAAGCTGAAAACAGGGACGCATTTACAGTCAAAGAGTCAACATTTACTGTGTAAGTGAAGTCCCTCTACCTGAGAGCACACTGTACTCCTGTGTCATCTCCATAAGCTGAATAGAGCATGTCCACCTCATCAGACAGCAGGTCTGGGAAGACGGAGTTCTTCTGAAGGGTCTGAACGTTGTAGGCACTGCTCAGAAACGTTACTGCACAGAACAAGAAAAAAAAAAGGATAATCCATTAAAAGCCACAGACTTTGTGTCAATAAGTAATTCTTATTAACAAAAGCGCACTTCATGACGTACCTTTGTGTCTCCTGTCATCTTTGAAACCCAAGGTGGTTAATCCAGGCAGAAGCTTATTCGACAGAGAACTCAGATCCACTTTGTGAGTCTCCTCTTCTGCAAAAAATGAAGAACCATTTGCTTGTTTCTCAGATGTCACATATTATATTAATGTAGCGCAGATCATGTGTGATCACTGGGTTCTAAAAGACATTCAAAAGACTACACAGTGATAACAAACCTTCTGCATCAGGATCAAGCTGATTTACAACAGTATATAGAAGAGAACTGTCTGGTTCTTTGCGCAAGTAGCCCATCTGAAATCAGAGAACAGAGAAAATACATTGTCAGTGCAAACCTCACTGAAGTAAAGAGAAGCCCACACATTCAACTGCTACAACAACACACTTAGGTCAAGTCAAAATTGACATCCACAAAGTGTGGAAACCTTACCAAGACTTAATAAAATGAATTAATTTAAAAATGCTCTGAGACAGCCGTCTCTTTCTATGTGGGGTTTCACTTATTTTACCAACCGCAGCAATATGATTGGTAAAACATTACAAAGAGTAATACTTTTAAGATGAAGTTAGAAATATAATTAAACATGTGCTTAAAGTACTACAGATTTACTTAAGTAAAAGTCTTAAGACTAGTGTACAAGAGTAAAAGTGAAAGAATGACCCATTTCAGGATCAAATATATTACATTATTTGGAATAGAATTATTGATGCATTAATGTGTTCATCATTTAAATACTGCAGCTAGTAAAGGTGGAGCTGATTTCAATGACTTTATATTTCTGGGCAGTTTAACCTGTAATAACATAGCATAACTGTTGCAAATAAATGCAGTAAAAGCTACAATAATGTTCAAGTAGCAAGGTAGTAGTAAAGGACCTCAAAGGTGTACTTACTTACTAATAAACTTTATCTATGTCTGCCCTTAAAAAACACTGTTTGGCCCCTATCATGTGTGAGTAGGAATTTATACATAATAAAATGGAAAACCTTCGAGTTGGGCATGTATCTGTTAATCCGATCTCGAGCTTCATCTGCAGAATGTTCGACGAGTGCAAGAACATGCTCCTCTGCTGTACTGTCAGTCAAGCTGCAAGCGTTTCCCTCTGGTTCATACAGATAACTGAAACAATAGAAAGGACAGTGTCATTGGTTCATCATGCTGACGGTGCTGATTCACAGACAATTAAACACTCAAGATTTACCTATTAGCCTTTAAATGTAAACAAAAAGTCACATTTAACAAGTACATTACAAATAAGGATTACCTGATGACTTCCTTCATGTCTTTGACGGGCTGTTTTTTGGACTTCTTAGCGGACTCCACTGGCACGGGGATAATTTCTGGAGGAGGTATATCAGCTGTAAGGTCTTCATCTCCCAAAATGGCTGCCTGCTGGGTGTAGTCCATGTCCTGCATGAAAGACATGCTGCGCTTCAGAGCCAACAGCCGTTCCTGTAGACAAGACAGAGGGGAAAAAAAGGCAATTTAACTTGACTTTGCTCAGTGTTCTCTGTCAAACTCTCTAATTCAGCTTAACTGGCAACATATGAATAAAGAAGGAAATGAAGAGAAAGCGACAGTACAAAGTTGTTGATGAATACAGTGATGTTTTAAATCCACCCTTGGTCAATTGACAATGACATCCGTGACTGACTTCCTGTATTGACTGTGTTTAGGTTTCTACAGCCAGATGAATTTTATGTCTGTACTGCTCAGCATCTGGGAATTAGAAAATGTCATAGCATTTTGAATATATTCCATTACTCACTGTGTATGGAGCAGTGCCATGATTTGACTGTAGGTGACATCATTACTGCAGTCTGTGTGTTTTCTGCCTGCCTCAAACTTCAAATTCAAATTCTTCAAGTTGACAAATTAAAACTGACTGATGAATATATATATTTTATAGTCCCTTGTTTATATGGTGACACACAACACTGACAATTTAATCTATTCCATTTAGGTATTTTATGTTGTAAGTCAAATACCTGTCTGTTGTGAAACATTACCCATGACCAAAAGATGAAACAAAGCGAAGTCAGGCACTAATAAAAGTGTCTCACAAGACAGCTAACATGAACAAAGTTGGTGTCAAATGAAAAACTGACTTGTTATAACAAACATATATTGTAGGTTTGTTTACTTCATTTCCATTCGAGATAATTACCTTGCTCATCATCTTGAATCCTGTATGGAGCAGTTTCTTGGCAGCCTTATAATAGACAGTCTCTGGTCGGTTGTACACCATGGCATTGTCACACATCAGCTTAAAGTCCGCCTGCAGGCCAAAAAGTGTTCAAACCAGTGTGAGGGAACACTTTGTTTACACTTAATAATACTCTCAAAAGAAATACATATTCAACATCCTAACTGTCTCTTTGTGTTGAAAAATGTCCTCACCTTGAACTCTGTGACTGTGTTGTACTCATTGTTTCTAATCTTGTCTTTCATGGTGCTGAAGTCCATAGGATGTTTGATGATCATTGAGTACCCGGGAGCGATCGCATCTGTTACTGGAAATGAGAAGAATCCATGGGGGTCTTTCCTGGAAAGACATCAGTACGGAAGCAACCATTATATTTTTCTTAGACTTGTTTTGCTGGGAGCAAATGTTCTTGTCTGATCATGTCAGGGCACGTTATCTGTCAAGTCAATATGAATGGATCTTGTTTGTGTGCGCTTCAAAAGAGTCGTGTACAATGAAAGTTAATGTCTGTGCGCCACTCATGATAATAAATGCTCAAAGGCTGAAAGCCTACAGTCTATAGAGGCATCACTCATCATTTGAGGAGTGTAATTGTGTTTAGTAAATTATATGGAAACATGCCCATTCATTTCAATAGCAGCTTTACCCTTAACCCTTAGCCCTTATGCTTCTGGATCTTTAAAGTACTGATTCTTCAGGAGCAGTGCTCTGACATTAAAATGACAGAAACCTGATATTACAGGTGATGGTAGCAATTGGACTGAATCAGTGTTCCTCACCTCTGCAACTGCCTCAAAAAGTGCTCCAAAAGTTGTTGACGAGGAGTGGACTCATTTTCTGCATTGGGCAAACATAAAAAATACAGATATCTATTAACACATTTATAGACGAATAAGAAGAAGAAGAAGAAGAAGAGATACTTTATTAATCCCTCAAGGGGGAAATTCTTTTTTTCACTCATGCATTTAACCCCAAAATACAACCACACACACAAAAAGGGCTCATAGACATGCAAAGTGGAGAGAGATGTTGGGGTGATGGAGTGATGGGCAGCCACCCAGAGCAGCGCCCTGCAAGCAGTTGTGGGGGGTTCGTTGCCTTTATCAAGGGCACCTCAGCAGTGCCCAGGAGGTGAACCGGCACCTTAACGATTGCTCAAACACAATGTAATCTTTGCTTGCCAAATCTGATGTTGTCCCCATAGACAAGGATTCTCACCTTGCTGTGTCCTGCATGCTCGGACTGGTCTGTCTCCTTGCTGTTCCATATCCAACTTCACCATGGGGGAAAACTCGTCCACTTCAGGCTCTGTCTCAAACTCTCTGTCTCGCTCTTTTTTCTTTTTCTTCTCTTCCGGCTGATGAGACACAGTCACGTTGTGGGTGATTTGTCAGAGAAATCATCAACAATCTATTGGACATGTTCTCAGGATTAACTTGGGTTTACTCACCTCTAATCCTATAGTTATAGTTTTTGGCAATGGGAAAGGTTCAACAGGTACACCGGCACCGGTGGCTGCTGTAGCAGCTGCCGCCTCTGATTCATTCTGCTCTCGCTCTCTCTTCTTCCTCTTTTCCTCCTATTGAAAAGGATGAGTGCCAATTTATAACTCGTAGTGGGGAAAAAACAGGTGGTGTGTGTAATAAAATATTATTTTGTAAACTTACCTTCCGCCGTCTTCTGTCCTCATCATCCACATATTTGTCTTTATCCTTTTCAGACTTTTTCTTCTTCTTCTTCTTTTTCTCTTTGTGGCGTTCTCTCTCGTGGTCTGATCTGTCATCGTAGTAGCTGGAGTCATGGCCCGAGCCAGAGAGCTCTGTCACCTCACTTCCTCCAACTTTGAGCACAAGCTTCAGGGGCTTCTCGAGAGCCTTGTCCTCATAGTCTACAACAAAACATAAATGATAAAGCCAATGGTTCAGTCAGGAAGCACGGCACAAGGTGAAAAGTTAATGTTGATATTAGTATTATGAGAAGGTTTTGTCTGATATTATTTCAGACGCCAAATAGGTTACAAACGAATAAATGTAATAAACTGTAGCTTCTATATAGATAATCTTCTACTGTATGCTATGTTTTTGTTTGTATGGACGTTAACTCTTTTTTTCTTAGCTGGTCATGTAATAATTCGCGGACCACATTAAATAAAACTTTAAACAGAAACACATGAAATTCAGACACACCTAATAACAGATGCTAACTTAAGGATAAGGTACTGGCACAAAACAACAAACGTGTAATATATTACTTTATAACAGACTAATTAGCTCAGGATTCTCGCACATCGCTGTACCGACAGCAGGTGAAAAACAGAGCTGAAAGGTGTGCAGCGTTTTGTTATTTACAAAGAAACGATGCCAGTCTGCTAAGTGTCTTCAGGCTAAGCTAACTAACAGGGAGCTCGCTGGAACAAAAGCGGCGCTGTAACTTGCAGTAAAATGTGAACTCAGGTACCATCAACGGTTCTCCACTCCGGTTTATGTTTCTTGTGTTTTTTCCCCATGTCTCCGTATTTATATCAGAGGCTTTGCGGTTATTCCAACTGCGTTAACACTCACTTTAAGGGCTGTAACAGTTTTCTTTGCAACAAGAAAGCTAGCAGCAACCGGAAGTGCTACCCCCAAAACAAACGATGTGCTTCCGGGGTAACAAATCAGCGCGCTGAATTCGAGCAACTTTTTCTGACAGCACAGCAGTGGACCGTCGATAGTTTCTTTGGGTACCCAAACTTTGATTAATGCAAGTGTTCAGAGTGATAACGTGAATGGCGTGAGGTATTGGTTCAGTGTAGCACACTTGTTAGATTCACACTACTAGTTTGAGGGATGTTAGCGTTAGCCAGCTATGTTAGCTTGCTACAACCAGCCTCCCCAACTTACTCAAGCTAGCCAACAACACAGGAATGTGCCTTTAATTTATCAATGAACAAGACAAGCTGAGGACTAACTGCTGAATGTTGTTCGGGTGTCTCCAGTTTTACAGGAATGGAGGGTGACATAGTTGAAAATGGAAATCCAAAACAAGAAATCCATGTGGAGGTCCATGTTAAATCTCACAGGTGAGCATTATTACTATTTATTTGACAGTTATGGTATGGCCGGTGTTTCGGTTTAACTAGCGACCCTGTTAACTGGTGCTTATCAGACGTATGCGTCTATGGTTGCCGTAGTTACGACAGTTGTTTTAAAAGACTGAGCTGTTTTTTTAATGTTGTGACGTTAGTGGAAAAACGAGAGGCATTCGCGAGGACTGCTGCCTGTCTTCAACTACCACAACTACGGACGCATCAGCTGACGGTCATCCGTTAACAGGGTCGCTCGTTAATCCAAAACACCGGTGGATTCGCCGGATCCGCTGCTAAACCCTCAGAGGCGTGAGCGGCGTTTACGTCACCACGACCGCATGGCCCATGCAAACACAAACAAGTGAAGGCAGAGAGATAAGACAGAGGACTGATGAATCTCATGAAGGCTGACATACAATCAGCGTTAACATTACTGTCCAGCTACAACTTTGCAACTTTGTGCAACACTTTACTCTTACAATGAGTAATCCAATAGTAATTCTACTTTACGTTTATTATTTAGTGGGTGCTGTTGTCATACAGGAGTGCATTATATTGAGAGGTGTTTCTAATATTACGGGCCTCTATGTAAATATTAAGAACACCTCTCAGTATAATGTTGTCCACTTTAACACTCCTGCAAACTACAACTTCAGTATTAAACATAATAATTAAATTAATACCTCTCTGACATTGTCAACAAAAAACAAACAAAGAGATTTATAGGCTTCATAAAAATAGAATTTATGGCAGAGTCATTGCAGTGGATCACATTGGTTGCACCTGGTGTACCTAATAAAGTGGCTTGTCTGTGTATATGTTGATTAAAGTCTGGGAATATATTTTACTGTACCTGTTATACCTTGAAATGGGAAAATGGGGAAACAGCAGACAAAATGTTTATGAATATGAATATGTAACTGACATAAAAAAACAGAAACCAAAATGAATACTGGCACAGTTACGGCCATCACAGGTGAGAAAATAATATTTATTTAATCTTATGATTATATAATTATGTAACTGCACACACTTTAATCATGTTTCCACTCTTGTTCATGTTTCAGCACAGCTAAACTGTCCGATGTGAAGATGCACGTTCTGGCTCTCCTGCATCGCCACAGCATGGTCTTTGGAAATTTCAGATGGACAGAGTTTGATGAAGACTTCCTACAGAAACATGTAGAGTCTGTGGTTCTAGCTGATCTTGACCCAATGGTAATACTTTGTTGTTGTTGTCATTGTTTTTTTATTCAAAGTTTAAAAGTTTTTTATTGTTTATTTATTCTTCTTTTTTCACTTGTATGCCCTCTCAGCCCATTGATTTGAAGAGTTGCTCTATCAACATTCACATCTTCACTCTGAATGAGGACGGACCCAGCACGCTCAGTTTGGAGGAAGATGAGGAGCTTTCAGCAGCCAATCACTGGTTGCTGCCAGCAGGTAACACTAGACAAGACTTAATACAGGAAGTGATTATTCTACAGACTGTATCTTTTAGGCATACAATATAATAGTCAACCTTACCTAATGTGATTTAAACTCAAAATATCTTTTGAGTATGAACACATCCCCTTTAGCTGAGAAGGGGTTCTCCGCACCTTTTCCAGTAATGTGCAGCTGAATCACGTGCTTCTCAAATAATCGAAGGAGAATACTGACTGAACTGTACTGCAAGAGTTGTTTGAGAAGATTCTGTGAACATTTTGCTATTTTTTTTCTGCTGTGAAAAGCTGAAATCCATTCTAAGATCTGAACCAAACTTGATCAAAGTCACCTTTCTCGGTTATGAACAATTTCCTATAACCACATTTTAAACTAGCGTTAATGTAATGAAATTAGTCATATTTTATGTTTGGTGATTAGCATTAGCAATAAACAGCTTGTATGTGTATTTGTTATTTTTTCGTCTCAGCTCTGTGTTGCCTGAAGGACTTTGGCTCATTGTATTTTTTTGCTTAATATTTCTTTAAAATGACTCGGCCTTTGTTTGTTCTGTTTTAACAGCTGAATTTCATGGGATTTGGGAGAGTCTGGTATATGAGAGTGGAGTCAAAACTCAGGTAAGAAAAAACGTAATATCTGAAAAGAGATGAGAGGAAATGATTACATAACTTTTTTAACATAGCTGAACTTCACATTGTTTCCCCCCTCCAGCTCCTGGATTATGTCACAACAACGATTTACTTCTCTGACAAAAATGTCGACAGCAACCTGATTTCTTGGAACCGTGTGGTGCTTCTTCACGGTAAATATGTATTGAGCAATCACAGTAATGTTTATTGGTAGAGGTTGCATCAGAGGCGATGTGCGTAAATTAACTGGTTCGTCACTGTGTATGCCCAAATCCAGGACCCCCGGGCACAGGGAAAACGTCACTGTGCAAAGCTCTTGCCCAGAAGCTGTCAATCAGATTATCGAGTCGGTAAGACAATCCTCATTTTTGTGAAACCGCTTCAGTACCAACTACACCTGCTCCTTTTTATTTCAAAATACACTCCTCTTCCTGCAGGTATTCTTATGGGCAATTTGTCGAGATAAACAGTCACAGCTTGTTCTCAAAGTGGTTCTCTGAGGTACACCTGGCTCCTTTTTATATTTAATGGTTCAGGTGGAAGATGCTCTTGAACAAAATGATAATAATTTGGTCGCTAATCGTACGTCCTTTTTGTTACAGAGCGGTAAGCTGGTCACGAAGATGTTTCAAAAGATCCAACAACTGATTGATGACAAAGAGGCTCTTGTGTTTGTTCTAATTGATGAGGTAAAAATTGTTGAAAAGAACTGATTGATTGACAATGGAGCCTTATTCTGAGGCCCTAAAATTCACTTAATAAGAACTTGCCCTGCAGATCTCCTGAAATACATCAGACTTTGTTGTGACTTGTACCTTACTTATCCCATGTCCAAGACTGTCTCTGCTGTGTTTGTGAACCCTGTTTTATGACATGCAGGTGGAGAGTCTGACAGCAGCAAGGAATGCCTGCCAGGCAGGAACGGAGCCGTCTGATGCCATCCGAGTGGTCAATTCTGTCCTCACTCAACTAGACCAGATCAAACGGTCTGGAAACAAAGTAGTCTATGTCCTCAGCACAGTCTACGTACTGTTTAAAACCTCTGTCTTATAGCAAATGAGACTAGAAGCCTTCATTTTGCATTCTTGCACTCACTCTTAGTTATGTCCTATTTAGACAGATCTGTTCCATGTTGACTTTTGGGCTCATATTTCAGACATTCCAACGTCGTGATCCTGACGACCTCCAATGTGACAGAAAAGATAGACTTGGCATTTGTGGACAGAGCTGACATCAAGCAGTACATCGGACCGCCATCTGAGGAGGGCATCTATAATATCTACCTCTCCTGTCTGGAGGAGCTGATGAAGGTGACTTTTTACTTCCACGTTCAAACTTTGGGGCTTATTTTGGGAGTGATATGCCTTTAAAAAGACATTGACTTTTGATGGTGAGATAATTAGCGAAAGAAGGAACAACTGTGCCCTGACAAGACAACATTTAATAGGGTTGATAAATTAGAATTTCCTATATGTCTGTGCTTCATGTTTGACGTGCAGTGCCAGATCATCCACCCTCGGCAGCAGCTGTTCACCATATTTGAGCTGGAGACGATGGGCTATGCAGAAACTGAGGTCTCCGAATTCAGTCTGAGGCTGAGGAACATTGCTCTGTGAGTACAACCTTCCATAATGCAATAGCACCCAAATCACACTGTCTCTGTGCTCTAAGCATAACATCGAGTGCCTGCGAGAAGTGAAGCTGCCAGCGGCTAATGTTTTGTTTTTCTTTTCATTTCCAGAAAAAGCAAAGGTTTGAGTGGAAGAGCACTCAGGAAGTTACCATTTCTAGCCCATGCGCTGTTTGTTAAGGTAAGTGTTTGATTTTCTTCTGCAGAGAGTGTAGGGGGGGGGAAGGAGTCGTATTGTTTCTTTAATGTAGTTTGTTTGCCTGCAGACGCCAACAGTGACTATTGAGAGGTTTCTGGAGGCAATGAGCAGAGCGGTGGATAAACAGAAGGAGGAAAAAGCTAACCTCGTCAACGGTGTCTGAACTTATTCAATGCCCAAAGGCTGACACATGATTGTTCGTGATCTCTCAGTCACATGTCTTGTTTGTGGCCTGGAAAACTACAGCTACACTTTTTTTTTTTTTTTTTTTTTTAATAAACCTTAATCTGTTCATTTGGCAGCACTATGTTGAATATATGTGTAAGTATTGCCCGTTTGGTTTTAAGATGGAGTACCTAATGCTTGAATTTTCTTTGTGCTATTAACCTAAGTGTTTACTCTGTTCTTGGTTTCAAAGTGATATTTTTATGTAACATGAAGCTTTAACCTTAACAGCGGCGGCTTTTTTTCTCATGCTAAAGGGATACTTCAATTTCTATTTGCATAATTTATTGCCATTAGCTACCGTATTGATATCACTGCATACACAATCCACTGCTCAGTCTGTGGATTTCGTTTGAGATATCCCCTTGAAACGGCAGCTTGTCAGACAGAAATGAACAGCAGTCCCATAATAGGCCAGAAGCCTCAGTGGACAAAGAAGTATCAAGAATACAGTATGCAATTTCACCACTTCGTGGTTTCATGTGTTTCTGTTAACTGCTTCTATTTTCTGCTGTTAATTTCTATAAAACAAGTTGCCAGCTCATGGAGACACTTCCATACACAGGATCTGTAGGACAGGCTAACATTCATGTACGAAACCAGCCTGTGTTGGAAAAATGTTGTCTTTAAACTTTAAACCACAAATCCTCTTTAACCTCTGTGTTCATTACAACTTTATTTTGCATTTTGCGTTGAAATAAAGAATTTTGTTTAAGAGTGTGTGTAGTTGCAGTGCTCTATTTGAAGCACACCGTTCACAAAAAGTTAGGGATATTCAACTTTTGGGTAAAATTTATGGGACATGGAAAAAGTTCATGCCACAGTGATATTATATCAAAGTTAGGGCATTTAACTAGAAGCATGCAATGGTAATTTCGTCATCTCAAACAATTTATTGAAACAAAAGCGGTGGGTCTACCACCGGATAAGCCGGATATCTTATAACTTTTTGTGAACAGTGTAGATCAGGGGTGTCCAAACTGTTCCACAAAGGGCCGTGTGGCTGCAGGTTTTTGTTCCCACCAACCAAGAGCACACAGTTTGACCAGTCAGCTCTCTGAAGACTGAGATCAGTTGATTAAATGAGTCAAATCTGGTGTGCTGCTGCTTGGTTGGAAAGAAAACCTGCAGCCACACGGCCCTTTGTGGAACAGTTTGGGCACCCCTGGTGTAGATGAATTTTGGGAATTTTAACAAAGCCTCGGGGCCACCACTTGGTGGCGTACAGACGCTGTCATGCAGTAAGGGCAGTAAGTGGAAATGATCACAGCAATAAAATGAGATTACAGCTGATCTTGAACTCATCTCATATAAATACATTTTCAAGGAAAAAAAAACAAGCTCCCACAAATATAAAATGTGTATATGAAAGTTTAAAAAAAAGTCTGTGCTGCTAACTGCTGCAGTAGTCTCTTATTATCACAGACAGAGACATTAGAGATTATCAGAGACATTATCAAAGTGACATGTCTCTGTCTGACAGTGTTTACTCATGGCTGCCACCGATTTGACCTTAAAAAAAAAAAAAGCCGTTGAAAGATGATTCAGTTTTTGTATCAGTTTGTACGCACAGTTTACATGAACATATCAGTGGCTCCATTGTTTGTATGAACATGTTTTGCATTCTGTGAATGCTCTGCTGCTTTGCATGTCAGCTGCCGGCTTCAGACAATGTGCCCTTTGTTTGTTGTTGGGCAACAGCTTTTTCACTCCACTTCAAAGGTGGATTCTGTTGGCTGTTCCTGAATGTAAAAGGAAAGCAAACATTGAGTTCTTCTTTACTCACACGCTTCATTCCTGCTCGATTCTAATCACCGTCACCTTTAAAATGACCTTTTTTTTTCTGTGGGTGTTTTTATTGAGCACGTTTCACATGTAATTTAGCTGGATTTGATTTTACTGTCTCGAGCCTGTCATTAAGATCAAACAAAAGATATACGGTCTCTTTATACCCTAATCAAGGTCTTCAAGGACAGATTGGTTTTGGAAACCCAGGATGGACTTTCCCTTGTGCATAAAGCCAACATTTCATTAAAGAAACATAACTGTTGTTTGTGTGAATTACCCGTTTAATGCCACCTTATCCTTTTACATCTAATTGTTTGGCACCCGCTGTTTTCATGCTGCAGTGCAGTTTTTATGTGAGATGGATTGCACGAGGAAGCTGTACTTTTCTCTAATCTGATCACTGATCACAAAGTCGAGTGGAAAAAAAAAGGGAAGATAGAGAAAGGGAGAGCTGTAAGAACGGGCATGGTAAATAAAACCATAATTGCTCTGTCTGGAGGCCCTTTTTCTTTTGACTGTAGTTGGTCCAAAAGCAGGCAGCTGTTAAAAGGCAATCAAGACGCAGAAAGAAGAAAAGTCAAAAGCCTTATTGTTACAGGGTTTTATCACAGTTTCAAGCCGTTTGAAAATGTCAGAAAACTCCAAACAAAACAAATAGTCTGATGTTTATCCTCTCAACCGTTGTTCAGGTACATGGCTGAAAGCAATGGAATATCATTGCATGTGCCAATGGTGATTCACATAGGGAGGGGATTAACTTACACACATACTTATAGGCATGTTAAGAAGAAACTGAAACAGAGCTGCGCACAAAAACCATGGAAACTATCGCTCATTTCTCTGAGCACAAAGTCACGGACTGAACTTGAGTTTTAAAGAGCTATATGATTTACATTGATATGATCTTTAAGATGATAAAAGTTTAGGGGGGGGGGATGCACTTTTGCAGGCAGGAGGTCCACATCCTCTGTACAAATATAGTCCATAAAACATATGCTGTGTCAGGGCTTCTCAATTCTTCATCCACATGACAGCCTTTGATGATAAACCAGGACTTTTATCCAAGTGAACATTGCCCTTAAAAGACAACTTCAGCTCCTTCTCTCTCTCTCTGTGTTTCCAGTCTAAACCAGACTGTCAGTCAGAAACTATATACTATACAGTTGTTGTTTCTGCTTTTTGCATCCCATGTGTGCGTCATCCATTTAAGTGGGATGTCGGAGGGGGTAGGAGAAAGAGGATGAGGGAGAGACACCTTGCAAAGAGGCAGAATCCTGGGAGCCTGGCTGCATAAAGCAATGGTGATAATTAGGCACGGCAAGTAGGATCAAAGAAAGCTTCCATCAATGAGTTATGCAAATGTCGGCTCATGCTGTCAAGCAAAGACAGTGATCTGAGAGTCCTGTGTCTACGAGAAGTCAAATGGCAGACAAATTGTCAGGAAGAGCAGTATAGCTGTACTCCCCATTCATCGTGGTATGGTAGTGAAACTGGGACACTATGATATAGTATCATTCAGACAGAAAATGAGGTGTCCTTTGAGCAGCACAGAGAATACATGTCTCTTGTGTTCCTCCAGGCAGAGCGCCTTTGTTTAGATAATAAAGGATAAAGATATGGTTTAGTGCCTGGGCTGTAATTTCTTCTATGAATGCAACACTTTGAAGCAGTGAGTGCGTGAGTGATTGACACCCACCATACAATAAAAGTGTATGCCTCGATAGCATGCAAAAGATCAAAGTAGTGTCGCTCCTTGTTTTGAATATGATCTGCACAGGAGTGGAGTATTTACAAAACACTAACATCACATTCATGTTTTCATAAGGTTGCCTAAGTAAATGAATATTCATAACAGTTGGCATGTGTACCAGGCCCCGCTTTAACAACCTGCCAAAGGAAACAAACTATAAAACTGCTAAAGGGCTTTTGATGTCTGGTGGGTTAAAGTACAGCATGTTCTTCCTGGTTCTTTTTTTTTTTTTTTTAAACAAAAGTTTATCTTTAGCACCTTTAGTACTCAAAGAAAACAAATAATGTAAATTATAATGGCGTTAGAACACAGACAAGCAGCACTAAATAAACCATGTTATTATTAGCACCTTGTGTGTTTATACACCAAAAAAAAACCCTTCAGTTCTTTAACAAACCAAAATCTAATTTGGATGTCACTCTATTTCTGGTTTCTATACAATCATGACATTATGTGCAGACAGATCTAATTAACTCCTGTTTTGTACACTAATATACTAATATATGTATACTAATAATAGATGTTTACCTTTTGGTGTTAAGAGAACCTGTGATACAAATAGATACAATCTAATGTGACTAACAAAAGCCCTCTTCATTTAGAGCAAATCTATTTTGAAAACCATGAATGGAGCTGTGCGGAAAATTACACCAACAGAGGACGCGGTTTTACGTTCAACGACACATGAGCTGCCAAACCAGTGTTCAGTCTGTCAAGCCAAATAAAATCTACAACCGGAAAATAAATGAACGGTGTTTCAAAATAATGGTACAATTGCTAAAACTAGGGATGCAAACACTTTCCATTACATTAAGACAAAAATTAAATACATATTGTCTAAAGTTGATGTTCTTATTGTTGTTTTTAGAAGAGTCTATACATTGCTGTTTATCCATGAAGATGTTTCATCTCTCATCCAGGCCTGTTTCTCAGAACTGAAGAAGCCTCTTGGACAAGAGGTGAAATGTGACAGTCTTTCCAGGCATGTTGTTCGAGGTAAATAAACAGCTAGTTGTTGGTGAAGATAAAATACTGAATGCAAACAAACATTTATGCAGTAAAACTAAACAGCAAACTGGTTATAGCTTGTCAAATGTGAAGTTTCTGGAGCACACTGACAAACAATTGTACTATGAAAGGCTGCAAATCAGTCAGTGTACGCCACCTTGTTTTTCCCTCTAAATTAAACAAATTCAACTTTGGCCTATCTGTGTAACTGTGTTAGGTATTTATTTTCATTTTAGACACACTATAAAGTCAGTCAGTGAGTGATTAATATAAAACTGTGAAATGATTGGTGCAACTCTCATGAAATGAAAAAAATAATATATAAATTCTCCATTATGGTTAATTAGATTCATGATTAAATAGATGTTGATCTAAATATGAACTTTGTAACCTTCAGAAAACCTCAGCCTATGTGGACAGGGCAAATTATCTTTATGTATCTGTTTGCTTACATTATTTCATCTGGAACCTTTTTTTTATTATTCCACACAGAGGATAATTTATGCATCTTTCCGCTTATTTCTTCTTATTTTATTACTTGAAAAACTGGTTCATCAATGTTGGTGTTTTATTTTGTAGAAGCACTAACAGGAAGTACCGTGCCGTACATACTCTGTGTGTCTTGACTCTGGCTCCGTGATCTCTGCCGTGTTCAAAGCGCTCCTACACTCAGTTGGACTGGAGGGAAGTCTGGAGACAGACAAGCGAGTCGAGCCCTGTCTCCCTCATACATCTTTTTTTTTTTTTTTTTTTTAAACAGATTTATCTGGTTTCTGCACAGAGACAACTGATGCTTCAATGAACAGGCGATTTAATGACCTGCCTTTGGATGAAGTTGGAGTTTTCTTCTTGCAAAGCAAACACAATGTGACCATGTTGAGCCAGTGACTGTAACGTTATCCTTGTCCGTTTTCGGAGTACCTTTATTGATTCAGGGAAGAGGGACTTAAGAATGGGCAAACTTCAGTCAAAACATGGTAAGAAATGTTGTGGTTTAAAGAACTGGGTGACATTTGATTCAAGTATTTTGATTATGGTATTGCTGTTATACATAAACTAACGATTGTCTGTTGTCTGCATCCCTGTTTCTGGTGGATCTGAAGCGTGTAAGCGCAGAGAAAACCCTGAAGGTGAGGACAGATCATGTTGTCTAATGAGGAGGTTTATGAATGATGACAATCTGATGAAACGGAGGCTGACTTTGACATTTACACCCGCTGATCGGTGTGTTTTGTTCGTGTCTCAGGAGACAGTTTTGTTGTGAACGCCTTCCTCCGGAGAGGGATGGAGGAATGTGAGAGGTACAGCTCGACGGATCACAAGCTAAAGAACATGCAGGTATCAGGCATCTTTGTCTTTATTTCATGTTTGTGTCTCCTTTCTTCTCTGTGACAATAGCAATCCCAACAACAACATAAGTTAAATAATATTAAATAATTAATTCTTCTTTAATTATTCAATCCTGTTCTGTCTGAATGGTTAAATGTTGACTGCTACACTTTTGCTCTATGTGTGACACAACAGTTTTCCAAAATTCATAATTCATTATGGGAAAAGAGTGTGTCAGGTGTGTGTGCGTGTTTGCATTTGCTTATGGGATGAGTCTGTCAAGCTCTTCAAAAGAGGAACCTCTTGACTTAAGGGGAGGTTAAGTGTATTCACAAAGCATGTGTGAAGACATGCTGATGTCTTTGCAGAGTTGTAAGTTGTTGTTCTTTCTGTCATGTCTGGCTCTGGCACAACACTGCAGTGGTTATTCCCCTGCCAGCATCGTTGGATGGGGTTATGACAGCCGTGAGCCCCGTGTGTGAAGCGGCTTGGCAAAGCAGCATACACACAGACACTCACACACGCAGACACAGACTGGATGGAAAGGTAGTTGTTTCTCAGACTGGAGGATATAAAGTTTGCTCTTGTGGCTGCTGGCATCATGACTCAGGGCTGTGTCTTTTTCCTCAATGCCTCCCATTCTAGTGCGGCTCCCAGTGGGCAGCCCTCTGTGGCATAACATTACATCACTTCAATTAGCATGTCGTTTTGAGGGGTACAAGAGCCCACGAGCTCTCAGACAGAAAAGTGCAAGAAGTTCACACAGAGGTACTGACAATCTGTGAGGTGGGTGGTTGTAATAGTGGAAGAGTTATAGATTATATCAGGGCTATAAACCGCCCACTCATGGCAAATTAAAAGAGAACTTTACTCTGCTTCAGAGCAGTCTGAGTTCACACTCCCCTGAAGGGAAACCACCAAAGGCATAAGCTTGACACTTATTAGTAGGTGGGTCCAACCCTCACTTCTATCAAAGTCATGCTCCTGATTTATTTTGCGTCATTACTTCATTGCATCAGAGGCTTGTTCACAGACTAGAACTGGATCAGCAATAATATAACCGGCCCTACTTTTCCTGTTTTCTATGAGATGATTGATTGAGGAGATGTGGTCAAACCAAAATGCAGGCAGCTCTGTGAGCGACATACTGCTTCTGACATGTATTGATGGTAAAATTTTGCATAAGAAAGAAAAGAAAGAAAGGCAAGCGAGTATTGTTTTTTGTATCGGGGAAACAAATGTACATATCTTTATTACATGTTTACTCAATGATCTGCTGGGTGTAACAAAACCCAAAGCATGATGCATTCGCTGAAACAATTAATCGATTGATCAGTCGATTAACAGAAAACTAATCACAAGGATTTTTATTTTATCTAGCTTGTCTAATGTTTGGTTAGACAAACTTATCTTCTGACATTTTTATAGGAAATGATAAGAGATTAACATCAAAATAATTTGCAGATAAACCGAAACTATTGGTTAGCTGCAGCCCTGACGCAAAGTATCGAATACCAAATAACCCAGTATCATGTATGAAACCGATACTATGACAATATGTTGCATATATGCACACTATTGTATAGCAGAAGCAATATGTGACTTCCTGCTCGTATACAGTGACAGCTCTATTCATGCAGTTTGAAATGAGCCTGTGCCTACATTAATGTAAAGATAGATGATGTCCCCAGGGATGTTTTTTCGTGGCATACGCTTTCCCCATCTAACAGCACGACTTTCAGCAAAGATAGAATTTATCCCCGCTGCAAGACAGTAACACCATTTCCACGTTTGATCCCACATACCGTTAATTAATTCCTTGCTAGGATTGGATTACATTGTCACATTTCCAGATATAATTATTGGATTATGGGTTCTTAGATGTCTGGGGTTTAAACCAAGAATAAACAAGTCCAAGTCAAACAGGGGGGAAAAAAACAGTAATTATATAAATTTTCTTAAGATGATTTGATGTTTTTAGATAAATTTCAACCGTGTTTTCGCCTCCTGATTGATGGTGCTCACCAGATAGTAGTTTCTACACTTAGTCCTGGATGATGAGCAGCAGGGACTGCTAAAATTACTTATGATTTGGTACAGGAGGAGACTGGCCAAACACACTGTTTAGCTATCACCATCCCCCTCCTCATTGTCAAACGGGGGAGTAGGATTCCTGAGCTGTCTGGCTGCAACTTCAAAGCGCAGAGCTGGGAGTTATAAAAGGGCTCTGATATCAGCGGAGCCTCCGAACCCTCACCCCTCTATCCCCCTGCCCTGTCCTGGGGGATGGGCTGAAGGATGGAGTACAACCGGGGGAAAAAACAAAACAAAACAAAAAAAACAAGTGCTAACACAGCCCAACATCAGTTTGCATAAACTCAAGAATCTCTAGTCATTTCTATCCAGCAAATTCTGAATGCTTTGCTGTGCTTTAGTAGGAAATAACAAAAGATCAAAGGATGCAAAGACCTGTTTAAACATTGATATTGCAGCAAACCATGAATCAAGATTGCAGCTGGCAGACTGCCTTCAGTACATAATCCTACAAACTCTCAAAGTGTAGTCTGAGTGGACAAAGACAGCGTGATTCAGCAGCATGACTTGGCTCATCCTGGCTCATCCAGAATTTGACACTTTGTTGCAGGTGTTCAAGGCAAGTCTTACCTTCCCAGGCACCTGGCACAATGTAGAAATATTACAGGTGAGATCAAAGGGGCAGTCCAAGGTTTAGTCACCCACCACACCCCTAAAAATGAGCCAAGCCTGTAGTTACTGAATATGTAAAATGCAGAAAACTCAGAACCCTGTACTTATCCAAACCTGTGTTCATTAGTGGAAGAGCTCTGTGAAGGTTCACTGTGTTTCACCTCTGGAAACATCAACACATCAACAGTCCAGACCCTCACACACACACAACCACACTGCTTCATTTTGAAGCTTCAAACAGACATGCTCGGATGCCCAAATAATGACAGGCTAATTCAGCCTTTCAGCACCATCTTTTGTCTCAAAACTTCCCACAGACTTGGCCCACGAAGAGGGAGTGTGTCAACATTTTAAATTCCACAACAAAGACCTTTATTATTCCACTTTGAAAGGTTAATAATATCACACTTGAAGCAAAAAGTCTCGGTTAGGGACCCAGTTGGACGTAATGATGTGCCAAAAGCTCAGAGACACAAATTTATTTTGACTTTCGGAGAGTTACATAGCACTCACCCCTCAATAATAAATTTAGTTTAAGAGCAGAGTTCCCAAGCAGCTCACTAAACTAATTGTAAGCTAATGTTTTTTTAACATTCATTTGGAATCTGTGAATAAGACTTTCCTCTTATATAAAAATCCTCATTTGGCGATGCTGCTCAAAATGGATGTTATGTTTGGACAATTTTGCCACTGAGCATTTGGGTATATCTTTGAGTATTTGATTTGGAGCTGAGGCTGGGATATCTGTGTAATCTTAAGTCGGTGACCCGAAATGACATTCTATTTTTCAGTACACAGCCACGCGTTTATAACTGAGGTCACATCTTTTTGGTTTTGACTTGCGTGTGCTCAGACACAGTGGTGCGCAGCTCCGGAAGAGCACTTGAAAACTTCTTTTGAAGAGATATTCTCGTCAGCAACATCTCATGGCTTTTTACCTCCGCCTCTCTGACGTCCACAAATGACAAAAAGAAAGAGAAAAAAAGAGGGAAATGATGCGGAATCAGCAGGGAGCAGCGCATGATGGAGAGGAGACAAAAAAGGTGTGCTCATGTATGTACTGCTTTTGAAGGGACTTGAAGGCATTTGGAGAGTTTGTTTTTTTCCACCTCTTTTTTTTTTTTTTGAAATTGGCTTCACAAGAAGGCGAGCTGTGAGCCTTCATCTCTGAATGAAAAGCATGTGGCTGGCATCCAGAACAGCGGGGTCTTTCAGCACGGCCCCGGCAGACATCTGTTCCTGGTTTGTACAGCAAAATCCTGGAGCAGGGAGAGGGGCTGTGGTGGAAATGGGGTGGGAGAGGGTGGTGGGGAAGAGGAAAAGGAGGAGGAGGAGGAGAAGGAGTGAGGGGGGGGGGGTTAGGGTGTGTTTTTTTTCATGGGGGAGATATTTGAGGAGTTTTTAAAGGTAGTGGGGGAAGGGGCGTAATGGAAAGCCTCATCCGCCTTGTCCACTGCATTGTTGAGCTGACCATTGATCTCGCCATACCTTCTACATTAACCTGTAACAGCTGTTAAACATGCAAATCAGACCCTTCTCTTGGGACTTTTTTTTTTCCTGTTTTGGTTGCCATTTGTCCAGAACAAACATTCACTTCTCTGTCAGTGTAAACATCATCACCTGGTTGGCTTCGACACTCATCACAACTGCGAGATGCTTGTTTTATCCGTTCTTTCATGTCGGGAGCGTTTTCACTGTGTATCACCGCATGGCTTCGCCTGTGAGTCAGAGGTCGAGTCCCCCTCTCTGTCTGTTTGTGAGTGAATGACGGAGTGAGAGGCAAAGAGTGGTTTGTGTGGCCTGTGCCTAATGGAGAGAGACATTAGAACACTGCTGGCAGATTAAATGTTTATTTTTCTGAGGATATTTATACTGTCTGAAGTACTTTGAAGCAGTTTGCTCACTTTCTCACTTTAATTCCAACGTGACCTGCCTCTCTCTGGCCATCAGGAGGAATCAAAGAGCCATCTCACGTTGGTTTACAATCCTTCAGAACAAACCAGGGCTGGATTAACTTACTCGGGTGCGTCAGGGAAAAAATGAGCTGTGGGCCCCCTTTGACCCTCCCATCCCTTTGATTGTTGGGTCAAAACTAAACTTTTACTCAAGATTAGGTAAATCCCGGAGCCATCTTAAATCCCTTAATATTTCTGTCTATAATGTGCGTTAGTGGTGCATCTTACTAAGTAAATTTACAATTACAATAACACACACTAATTGTCACACAAAGAACCTGATGCCTTAAGCTCTGGGGAAATTACCCGTTTTGCCCGGTTGGTAATCTAAATATTGTCTCTTAAAGGAATAGTTCAACATTTCTGGAAGTACCCTTATTTGCTCTCTTGCCAAGATAGATTAGATAAGAGGATCGATACAACTTTCATGTCTGTGCAAATGAAGCTACAGCCAGCAGCTTAGTTTAGCATTAAGACTGGAGACATGGGGGCAGCTACCCCGACTCTGTCCAAAGATAACAAAATCAGCCTACAAGCACCTCTAAAGGTGCTTTCAGACAGAGACTGGCTGTCTTAGCTACCTCTGATCCTACCACCCTTTTTACCGCAAGCTGCTGCTATCCATTGTCACGCAGCGAAGCTGGTTGTAGTCCAGAGGACATCGCTAGCAATATGACACAATTAATGTAGGACATTTTACCAGCTAGTTTCATAAACATTGTTTATTGTCCCTAACCATCAAAAACTCCTTGCTGGCGCCATGCTCAGGCTAAAACATCAACAGCAAGGCAGAATCACATAGGCCTACATGCAAACTTACATACCTGGTTGATTACTTACATAAATCTGAGTTTTAAACTCCTGTGTCAGTGTTATAAACCAGCGTTTTGCTGTATGAGAAGCCTTCACATTCATGGGTCGTCTGTTACTCAAACTGGACTCCCAAATCCTGGATTGGATTTCATGTCTCACCAGTACCTGAAGTAAGACGCCCCCACCAAGGCAGCCCCCTGCATTGTTTTAACGCTGGCGTGATTGCTCAACATGTTATATCTTGTTTGTTTGCGAAGTCAACGTGCCCTGCCAAAAAATAATCCCCCACAAATGGGATATAATGTGTGAATTAGCGAGCTTTAGAGGTGCTGGTACACGGATTTTGTTACCCTTGGATAGAGTCAGGCTAACTCTTTCACCCTGTTTCAAGTCTTTTAGCTCAGCTAAGCTAACTATCTCCTTCTGCACAGACATGGGAGTGGTATCAATCATTAATATAAGCATGTACATAGCATAATTTTTACCTATTTTTCTGCCAAGAGTGTCATAAAAATAGCTGTCTGGAATTAGATACACAAAGTAACTATTGCTTGTTGACTGGCTCTTTTGACAACATCATGTTGTCATACCATAAAAGCATTTTATCCACATGTTTAATGACATAAATAATAACTTCTCCTACAGCTCAAAAGAGAATAGTATATTTTTAGACAAATGACAGCCGCTCAACGTCCTTCTTTATGCAGGCTCTTATCCGCAGACATATGGAATGAAGCTCTGTCGCCTTTGGAGCTATCTCAGTGCCGTCATAGACGCTTTGAAGTCACTTCCTGTCACTCCTTTTCATGATATTTATGAGATATCTCTTTGTGTACTTCAGAGAGATCAGTGAAGCTTCACAGGACCGGATTGCAGCAAGTCATCAAGCATGCAATTGTACGTGAATATCTCAACTTCCTCAATGGAGCCCATCCCAGGTTTTCAGTGACACTACATGACCCAGACGTGCGTGGTCACTGATGACAGCAGGGAGACCTCACTTCCCCTTCATTGGTTAGTGTGCTGGTGGCTGTTTGGGGCAGCCCCGCCGAGGGTTAACACTGGTCTGTGTCTTTGCTCTCGCTCCCTGCCAGGGGAAAGAAAATACCTGAAGCTGGAGCCCAGTGCTTAGCGCTGACATTTTTGGCAAAGGCTGCTGGATCCAAGTCTGTGTTTGATCTTATGCTTCTCCCAGCCAAGTAAAACACCGGGAGACTCAAAGGTTATTACATTTTAGTGTGTAAGGTATGTTTCCACATAAACCCCTGTTCCCCCTTAGAAAGCTTTAGCTCTTTTCCAAGTGGACTTCATTTCGCAAGCCTTAGAGCAGCCAGGGGAATATCATATTTTTTCAGTTATGGTTGTTGGTGGTGTTATTACATGCTGTCATTACAGCCATTGTTAATTGATTACATTGTTTAAATTACATCTTCAGTGAGTACAGTGCATGTGAGGAGCTCGGAGAGGACACAGGAAGCTTCAGATTCAGTGTATAACTAAAACATTATCAGAGGAGACTTTGCAGATCTATATTTTGGAGACTGAAAGAGAGAGGAAGACTGAGATTTTGCTTGTTTGTTTAAAGAGGACAGCGGGGGTTCCTCTTTGGGACACAAGTTTGTTATCCTATGCATTCAGTCAGTGGAAACATGAGATTGTCTCCACAAAGGTCAGATGCTGACCTGACATATATTCCACAATACAAGCACGGGGGGGGGGGGCAGAACACTATACTGATAGCTATGAATGACTCACAACATAAATCATTGGCATGAATACGTCTACTTCTGTTGTCTGTGTAAGAAAAAACACAATACATAAACACAGAACAGAATTAGGACAGTAATGCCAGAGCAAATATAATCTCTAAAATGGGTTTAAAACATAGGTGGACCTTAGTGTTTTTGAGCTTCTTATCAACACACTCCTGTTGTGATGCTGCGTGCATCTTCTTTTGGCACTTTCTGTTTTGCTCTTTAAAAAAAAATAAAAATAAAAGCCTTCCGAGTCACCCCTGAATGCTTCAAAACTCCATCCTTGCTCCACATTCCTGAACCTGACGCCCTGCTAGGTTTGAGACTGGAGAGTGAAACACCACACACCACAAACCCTGGCTTCCTGTATGCTAAAAAAAAAAAAAAAGCCCAGTGAAGGGCACTCAGGGCTGCTGGCATTGTTACTTATTGTTGTGATGCTGTGGTCTTTGATGCTGTTATATGAAGCATTCTGCAAGGGTGTCAGGCTCATAGTGTACACTTCAGACGTCCCTTGTGATTTAGGAGCATTGCCATGATTAAGAGTGTTTATTCCATGTGGAGTCATTGCGTTAAGTTCATTTGACATTCAAGAACTTGGACAAAAATGTGGGCTTCATAGCAGAACTGTGTTCAGAGGTGAACAGACCTTTCACAATATCCATCCTCCAATTTCATATACACAATGCCATAACACAAGATTTATCAAACACACCTAAACCCCAGACCCCCGAGGAGTTAGGCATCTTACTCTTTGCTCTGAGCTGAGTGAGCCTCCCCCTCTTCGGGACCCCAAGCCTGCACATGTGTAGGTATCGCTATTACTCAGCTCATAAAACGCTACAGTCCCATCTGAAAGTGGTTAGCTGTTGAAACACACTAGCGGCTTCAAAGCTTGGATCCAAGCTCAAGCAGACAGCACAGGCCTGGCCCTCCTTCTGCACATCACATTCCTCTTCGATGGGGAATGGCTGCAAACTTTGCTTTTGTTACACAAACCTGTTCCCGTCATCAAAACCCTCAATGGATCTCCACTGAAAGGAAGTGGTTTATTTTTGGCCATGGGGTGGTGATATTTCAGGTGAATTAAATTTTGGGAACTTTTTGGAATGATTTTTTTTTTTTCATACATGTTCAAGAAGAATTCAGCCGTTCTCACATTCGGCGTCAGCGTATTTATGTTCCCGAAACACCTTTTGTGCTCTTTCTATATGTGTCAAAAAGGGAGGGAGAGGATGAAACAGTGCTGAAAGAGGCCACTGTTCTCATTTCCTCTGAAGGCAGCCTTCTTTTCTTCCCCCCACCCATTTCTTTCCTGAGCCCGTCCACTTCAAAAGCTGACCTGGCCCTGTGTGCCATGTAACATGTTTACCTAAAGGCTCATTTCAAATAAACAGCAGTTCTCCTTGAGATGCCTGCCCCCCTCACTGAGAGCCTTTTCAGAGACACCATCTGCTCATGGGAGGTGTTTCACAAAGAAAACGCACTCTTTTAAATCAGGATTCTATTTCATGATATTGCTATTGAGCGTAGCATGTAGCATGTGTGTGAAAAAATAAGATGAAAACCGCTCCAGCTCATAGAAAATCTGCTTTTGGAAGATAAAAGTATAAGGCAGTATAGGCCTTTAAGTTAACACAGCAAAGTTCTCATTATAGTTCTTTCTTTATAACCAGCACTTACTTCTTGTGTTGATAGGGCTTACTGATCCTATCACTTCAAGAATGCCAGTGTATCGGAATATTTGAACTTCGACCCACAGTGTCATGTGCTTAGCTCCCTATCCTGGCCAGCACCTGATTATCTCATAGTGTTTAAGGTGTTATTGCGTATCAGCCTCTTATACCTTTTGAAGCATAAATCGTCTTTCAAGGACTTTTTGTCAAACACTGAGTGTCACACTTAGTGCTTCTAAGTGGACTGCCTCCAGACTTGTTGTGTGATAGAGAACAAGACTCCATCAGACTTGTAGCTTTATACCTGAGATAAGATAAGAATATACAAGCAGCCAAGCTAAGCAAAGTCAGCTCATGTTTAAGTACTCATACTCACTTCATATAGCCTCACGGCCCTGGTTTCCAGTAATTATAGCTGTGAAAGCAGCAGCTCTCTGTGCGCTCTGCTGAGCTGCCCTCTGCACCATAGCCTTTTGATCTCTGCTTGTGCCATGGATGAATTACGTTGCAGAATTTCACACTGGGGAACAGTGTTTCAGACACACACAGCTTGTCTGTCAGGTCACTAAAGTGCACACATGGCGGCTTCAGTATACGAAAAAGGAAGAAGCACAGATGTTGCAGTCTCGCCGACTGTGGCCTCAAAGTCTTTACTTGGCATATTTCTGTGATGTGTCACAAATAAAAATTATAATTCACGGTTTGCACTACGAGGCTTTAAAATTCTTGTCTTGTAGCTACATTTTCAACAGTAATTCATCCAACACATACCCTCACATCCTTTTTTATTTTTTCGACCAGTAATTTTCTGAGAGAATAATTCAACAGAAATATAAATGAGCTTTGCAATATTTTGGTGCATCGGTAACTGGCCTGTGTGCTACTTTCTTTCTTCTACATTTCATCTTTTCATCTTCATCTTTCAACTTTGTCTCCATTTTCATGGGAAGTTGCGTCTCATAAGGCAAAGCATTACAACCAGTGGCCCTCTAGCAATGATCCATTTCACATATCCAGGATTTCTTCACATCGTCTCAGAATCATGGAGTCTCCTCTGCTTCCTGAGCCCAGCAGGAGTGTATTTTTAGGAATCCTCAGGAAAACACTTGGTGTTGACCCTGGGATGACCCCCTGTCCAGTTCCAGGCCTGTGAGGAACTTCACAGCTTGGAATTAAGCCTGTTCTTGCAGTGTCAAGAATTCTCGTGGCTTTGAGAGTGGCAATCCTTACTGGCTGGAGGAGGCAGCGATACCGGACAGTCAAAGAGAGTTACACAACAATACGGAGGGAGACAGGAGATAAATGAGGTGTAGCCACCTTGAATATGCTGCAGTTCTTCTTTCTGTATGTCAGACTTAAGATATTTAGTGTCAGAAAACTGCAGCAGTCTGCAAACCCAATAGATTTTACACAAACAATGTTGGCAGGATGGCCTCGAGCCTTCAATATTTCATAGCAAAGAGGAACAGTACCAATTATGCAAACAAGTGGTGTCTCCTGGGACCTGAGGTTTGGCAAATGTCTTTGAGAATAGTTTGGCTAGCAGATGGGTTATTAGGGGCTCTGCCTGTGTGCTTGCCTGTCTACCTTGGTTATTTGTTGCATCCTACTCCACTGAACTCATTTATTACATAGTATTTTGGCTGTCTCAGACCAATGAGCCTGATTCCCCCTGAGGGCTGCAGGCAGTAATAATACAGTACAACAGCCATCCGTCTCTGTGTGCCCAATATGCCTCCCAGATGGATGTGTTGAGAGTTCATGCTACATTACTGGCTGATTGGTCACGGCCTCAAAAACTCCTCTTATCGTGGTCAGTCATATGGATCTATACTTTTCTGTGTAAGTTACCCAGAGGGAGCAGTAACTAGTGGACTGTGGAGCTGTGGTTTTGACCCTGAAACTGTTCTTATCCTGCCGGAGGACATGTTCAGGAAACCAGCAGGCAGCTCATCCACCAGCCCACAAGCCCTTAAGCAGGAGTGCCTCAGTTTTAAGTGAGCAGCTAAAAAGTTGTTATGGTTTAGACCCCAACCAGCTGTATTTGTAACCCAGGGGTAACACATTTTCCAGGGGTGTATGTGAAAAGTTTAAATTGTAATTTGGTTGGAAATGTATAGCTACATATTTGTGTTAAGCATGGAAATAAACAGCTAATAATTAAAAATTGATGTAGTTCTATTCTTTAGTAAATTTGATATTTAACCTGTTCAACCTGAGCCATTCATCATCAACACATGTTGGACTGGAAAGTAAAAGCTAGTTACTGAATGAGCAGCTGAAGTTTAAATAGGTAGGGTGCTACAAGTAGTGGTTTAAAAAGCAAAAACAAATGATTTAGGTAGTGTTAGCACAGTTACCTAAAGGTAATGGAGAATATAGCAATAGTAGGCTAACACTAATGAGCAAGTGATTTGAAATAGTTAACACCTAATGGATAAACAGTAAATAAACAGATAAATGGATTCAACAGGCCACAGAAAGATATAAATCAATAGTTGAAATAGTTAGCTAAAGCGCTATAATGTAAAGACAAAGAAACTGTTGACATAGTTAGTTAATGAATGAATGGAACAAATAATGAATACAAACTGTTGAAGTAACTAACTGTATAAATTAATGTAAAGTAAAGGATAAATGGTGGATTTGCTGTGCCAATGAAGCTTGACCAAAGCAGCGTAAACGCACTTTACATTCAGTTTTCCTGAAACAATTGGAACATCCAGTTTATAATGCATATATAAGAGCATATTTGGAGCATGACACATGGTGTTAATGGTGAGGTACTTCATCTGACAGGACTGTGGGGCTACATCAGACAAAAAAAAAAGGTTGTGAACCACTCTACATGTAAAGCTTGGGCAGTGCTGCTGCTCTTCCACACTGGCGTGCAGCTGTCCTTCCCCAACATGGTTTGTTTACATTTCTAAGTCACCCACAGGAGCACTGTAACGCCTGTAGCTCCACCAGTCTCCAACCACAGAGCCGCGCCCCTATGAACTGCCAGGCCTGGTTTTCAAAGCTGTGACTCAAATCCCCTTGCAGCTTAACAAAACGAGCAGTGAAAACAGTGGTGTTGGTGGTTATCTCACAGGTGAGAGCAATTACAACTGACATCTCAATACTAGACAGACAGCTGCAACCTGACACTAACTACAGTACACAAAAAGCACCCTCACAGGTGAGAGTGACTGTGTTGAAATAGTTTTCACCCAGCAGAAGAAGACAAGGCGGAGAGGTGTTTTACAAAGCCTTGTTGACTGTTACTGACAGACAGTCAGTTTGAAGAGTTGATTTATACTAAATCCGTCACTGCATGAGATCACTGCAGTTGATTCAAATACTGCTTAGCTGGACACTTGTGGTGAGAGATACAGGACTGCGTGAGAGGTGAGGTCGTTTTGGTCCATAATGGGATTGGCGTTGCAACCACCTCACCCACAACCTGGCATTCTGAGATCCAGTGTGTTGTTTAAAGGGCCTGTGGAATGTGGAACAAATCCCCTCAGCTTTATCGGCCTGGGCGCACTCCCCATTGGCCAGGCTTAAGAGCCAGGGGCCTGCGCGGGAGCTTACAGAATTTCACATGGAGGCCAGAAACAGAGGAACATCCTGTTTGACTCTAACCGCCTGTCCCACACTGGCTTTGATATGCCGTCGGCTTGTGCACTCGCTTTTTTTTCTTGTTTGTCAGGTTGTGTGTGCCTATCCTGTTTTCTGTGGACTTCTTTTGATGTCTGGTGCTGCAGTATATGTTTAAATTTAAATCTGAAATGATTAATGAATTGATCATTTAGTTGTTTGAAAGAAAATCATCTGCAAAGATGTTGACATTTAAGGAATTTAACAAGTATATTCACCAAAACACTTGCTGGTTACACTTCTTACATTTGAGGTCTTGTTAGTTTTGTTTTTGCACTGGGAAATTTCCTGACATTTTATAGACTAAACATTTAACTGATCAACTGGAAATGAGTGTTATCTGTGGCTTATTTGCAGTTTGTGTAATGTAGTAAGTTAACCCTATAATAATAACATAAAAGTCTAAAAACAGACAAAACATTGAAATCTTTTAGTTTTTAACTGTTAAATTGCAGAAAAAATGAAGTCAAAAGACGGCGTCACCTCTGACTGTTATAAGAAACCATTTTACTAAACTTTTGTCTGAGTAGATCATTAAATGTTTGAGTGCATATAACACATGGCAATGGTCATATAAAAGTCCACGCAGAGACTATTGCATTAC
The DNA here is from genome assembly GCA_028641955.1 of Protonibea diacanthus. Lineage (NCBI taxonomy): Eukaryota > Metazoa > Chordata > Actinopteri > Sciaenidae > Protonibea > Protonibea diacanthus. The sequence goes on along the minus strand of CM053983.1, from coordinate 14,138,875 downwards.
ACCAGAAAGCCCTGTTACCTCTGAATTAAAGCAGCACGCTCTCTGTGGTGTAGTCATAATGTGTGTGGCACCACATTTTGAGCTTTACTTCAGTTTTTTTGGATATGGTAAACGATGACAGGCGCTTTGTGTTTTCCTCTTTCCAGTAACTAATAAAATGCATTAACAGTGTTATGATGTACTACCTCTATAATTTAATACATTTGCCTAACCCAGATTCACGAGTGTGATTCCACTCACTGGTATGAAACACATGGTTTCCAAGTCTCTACAGTAGCTGCCTGTGTGACAGCTGAGAGAAGGGGCACTACATTACATCAGGCTCCTATCAAAGCCCACTTTAATGAAGGCAAGCTGATTACAGCACCGCTGACAGATGCAGGGGGGCGGGGGGGGGGGGGCAGCCAGTGATGCTAATCTTTGTTTATACCGACCAGCAGGTCATAACCAAAGTGAGAGAAAAATCAGTGGTAGGGCGAGGAGGGGACTGGAGGGGCGTGCAGAGTTTTGGAGACTGATTGAAGGGGAGCGGGTGACTTTCATTGGTCTACGTGTTGTTCTTACATAGACAGGCAAGCATGCTCATCTCTCGCCACAGCTGTTGTTATACTAGGACTGAAGAGGCTTCGCCCCAGTGATTCATGTCCTGCCAAGGGAGAGGTCTTGCCTCCTGTTTGACCTAATAGAGAGTCCCGCTACCCTGAAAGAGCCATATCTGGGCCATCTTGGTCTCATGGGGCCAGTCCAGATGACAGGATGGCATTCTGCTCTTATCTCATTTCCATTCATAGAAAGACATGTCATGGCACCCTGATTCATAGATAAAATACCCTAATTTGTGGACAAAGGCATGTTTTAGCTGGAGAAGGATAAAGAAGGTACAGTTGTGGTTTTTAAGGCTGAACTTGGAAATGTGAAAAAAGGACCGCGGATTAGAAGCAGAATCATAAAAAACATGCTTTTAGCTCGTCGTTATACTGTGATCATGATGAACATTATTAGGCAGGCCAACTCAAATCCAGCAGTATATGCAGTACTGTTTGTTTTAATATTGCTACTCAGCACTAGCTGAAGCCAATCTACTGTGTTGACTCTGAGCACCATAATTACCCTGACTTGGATTGAAAGCTGAGGCCTGATGAACCAAAGGGAGAGAGAGAGAGCGCTTTCTTTTCAGCTGTCAAGAGACCAACATATTGTTCTTTTACCGTCTTGCAAGAGAAGAGACAGAAGTTGTGCAACTGGCCCTCTCTCTTTCGCTCCCCATATTTTCAGCCTTTAGCCCCTTCCCCCCATTCTCCACCCCTCATCTCCCTCTCTTTAGTGTAACCGCTCACATCTGGTTTTGAGTCAAGGCCAGGTTGGTTTCTTCTGGAATGGAGGGCTTTTATTTCTCAATGGCCCCACTCCCTCTCCAGTTTCATTCTGCGGTGAAGAGTATGCAGTTTGTTTACTAACTGGTGTTCCTTTCTTTATATTGATTCTACTCAATCTTCATTTTCATCACTGGGGAACCCCACAATCATCCCTAATTAATGGTCAGTGGGATTGGGAATGCTGGTCAACTGGTGGTCATCAAGGCTTTCCTGTGGCGCCCTCCTAAGTGTCAGTTCCCAGCGACTTTGTATTTAGAAACTATGTCGAACTCGCCGTCAGCCACTCAGTATTTGTTTCCCAAGACACCCTCTGCATCAAAGTAGGGAAATAAGTGACATTTGTTGGTCTGGTATTGGACAAGAAACAGTGCAATACACAGACATCAAACTAAATTTAATGTACAGTTATAGAACCTGCTGTGCTAATTCTGACTTTATATAAAAATAAGCTATCTGTAGTCCTTCAGAAAACCACATTGCTTCAGAATTATATGAAGAAGCATCCAGACTGCATCTTTTTTTTTTTTTTTGTTTTTTGTTTTTTTGTTCTTTTTCCAGCATATGCTTGTACTTGGATACACATCCAGTCATCTGATCAAGTTGCCATATTTCATACCCAGAGGCCAGTTGAACTGTGCAAACAATCTTCATATTAACCTCCCCTGTTTTTTTGAAGATATGATTTTCAGAATCAGTTGTGGATCAGATGGTTTGAAGAATGGACTAAAAGAAGTGTGTGTACTTATATTTTTAGGGGGTGAGTCTAAGGAGGGGTGTTGGAGGGGGGCTTTGAGAACAAAGATGTGCAGTGTTTTCCAGTGGGAGGATGGGTGGTAGGCAGGCAGAGAGAGACTGCTGGGGGATGTCTGATGTCACCTGGTAGGGAGCTATGAAAGCTTCCCCTGGTTACCCTATCCCACATAAAAGTCTGGCAATAGGCTGAGGCTTTAGGGAAGCTTGGCAGAACTGCTGCATTAAACAGGAACAAACATCACACACCTCTCCGTCTGTCTCTTATGTCAAGGCGTCTGGGAGACAGAACCTGTTTACATGGAGCACTGTCAGTGCATATTTCTAATGCACTGTTTTTTAAGACAGCTGAGATCTAATACCGTGTCATCTCCTTGTCGTCCTCGTTGAAGCGTCTGTCTTCCCCATGCCTAACATGACACACTGCGTAGCTTTATATATCATAGGTTTCAGGTGTACGCCACTGGAGGAAAACAAGGAACACTTTGCTGCAAAATGCTAACACATTTGCGTTGCCTACAGAGCAGTATGTGATCTGATAGTGAAAGAATGAGAGCTGCTAGATGCCAGAAAGCAGTTAATTACACATGTGGTGGGCAGATTTGAGCCCGACACCGTGGGCGATGTGGATGGAGATGCCATGTGTTTAGACGTTAAACTGCAGACTGCGGTCAGACCCAGCCTGCTCTCTCATTAGCTCCCCCAATGGATGTAATGAGCTTGGAGGTGGTGGTGGTGGTGGTGTTGGTGTTGGTGTTGGTGGGGGGAGATCCATGTGTTCAACACAAGCCTTGCTGGCCCGCTCCTCGTAGACTCAGCAAGACGTCCCCTGACATCTGAAGTTTAATTAGACGCGAGATTCACTTTTGGCAGTTGGCTGATTGATTTGTTTCATTATATTTAGCACTGAATCCTGCCTCTCATATAGAGGTGCTTATACCTTACTCTGCAGCCCCATGGGAAGGAGGATGAGGAAGACTCAATGGTTTTCTTTGATGTTCCTCTGAGCTGCAGAACAGTGTGTCTGTGTGAACTCCCTCTTCCTTACATACTGCCCTTCATTATTAAGGGACCGTGGTACAAAGCAAAGAGATAAAAGCATCTAGTGCAGAAAGGAAACAACAACTTGGCTTCAGAAGCCACACAAGATGGAAACTGTGTGTGTATGTGTGTACATGTGTGTGTGTGTTTTTGCACAGGGATGCACATACACTCGTCTTGTTTCTCGCTTGTACATTTGGTGATTAAAGACTGCTGCTTGTTTGGAGCCCAGGGAGCAGTACCAGTTGTCTCCACCTTTCCCAGAAGCCTTCCAGAGTCTGTAAAAACCCACCTCCACCTCTCCCACTAAGCTCACAGGAACTGGAGTAAGCAATAGATAGGCCATATCGCCTCTTTAACAAACCACATCCTCCCCTGCTTGTGCTCCTATCTGCTTCTCTCCTCTCCCATCTTTGTTCCTCTTATCTTTCCCTCGCTCATGTGTGCCCTCTTTCCTCTGCTCCCTTCTGTCTTCTTTATTTCTCCCCGCTTACTTCCTGCCCCTCTCCAATTTCCCTCGCTGCCTCTCCCCAAGACTCCCCATTCCTCTGCTGTTTTCTCTCAATATCTCCGGTGGCCAATTTACCGTGGGTGTCCGAGCCTTGACCCTGACACTCAACCGGCTCTCCCCTTCAGCGGTGAAGGTCAGGGCCAGATTACAGGCTGGAGGTATCATCCTCTGAAGTGAGGAATAATCACGGCTCTGAGATTGTTAAATAGAACCACAGGCCCTGGCGCTGTCATTACTCTGAGAAAGAGGGGAAGGGGAAGGGAAAGGGGGGGCTCATTCACCTAAACGCATGCAGATGTTCAGACTCTCACTTGAGCCTCAGCTCTGTTGAAGGTACATGGAGTTCTTTTGTTTTCTAGCATCTATCTGTTTTTTATTTGTCTCGTTTCAGTGGGCCTCCTTGATTTAATCTGGTGAGATTTTATTTCAAAGTGTGTGTGGAGCAGCTTAGAGGACTGAGAATGACGTAAATAAGATGAATCATTTGTTGTTTAAATACTTGTGGTTTAGGGCCTGTGCTGCACTTAATTTTCATTGTTTCCACAATCCAGTTGTAATTAAAGAATGGCTGTGTGTGTTGTGTGTGCGGCGCACATTAAGACCCCGTTGCCTCTGTGCCTCTGCATTAGAACATGTGTGGGATGGTTATGAATACATTGTGGTTCTGTTTAATGCAGGATATAGATTATTCACATATGACAGCAGAGGTTTTCCCCCTTCCACCCCTTTGTCCTGCTTTTGTTTTATGGCTATGGAGTTGTGTATTTAATCAGCCCCATCCTATCTTCATGGAAATTTCCATCTGGCAATTATTCCCCATTCAAAATAAATACATTCATGTTGCTGAGAGCTCATTGTGGGGTTTGTTTTACATAAGCCAAACTTCTCAGAGTCAAGTTCTCAATGATGAAATACAACAAAACCTTTTCCTAAACTCTGGGCTTCTTCCACAAAACTCTCCTCACTGGGTTCCTTGTCAAACAGGATGAGAATAAACAGGTTGGCTCAGAGAGAGAGAGAAAGAGAAAGAAAGAGCTCAGATGATGAAGTGCATTACACAGTTTTTGATGGATGCGAGGGGTCCGTTTGAAGGGCTTGGAGTGATCTTGAAAGCTTGGCTGTGGCCACTCTCGCTGTGTCCCAGACAGTGAAACACAATAAGCGTGCAGATGTTCAAAGTGTTTGGCCGCACTGGAGCCTCCAGCCCTCTCCCTCTCATCTGAGTAGGAAATGCTTTAGCTGGAACTGTTTGTTTTCTCTGTGTCTGTGGTCTGAACTGTAGATTCACTTACATCTCTGACCCCCTTCTCCTCCTCCCCTCTCTCTCTCTCTCTCTCTTTCTCTCTCTCTTCATTTCTTTCCTTGTCCCCAGGAGTTTCCAAATGGTGAGCTGAAAGAAGGACAATTTACAGATCAACACTGTCCCCTAGAGGGTATGTAGAGAAGGAGGTCTTCTCGTTCACTGATAAACTTTATGCAAAAACAATCATTGAATATTTTAGTATGAGTCCATAAATAATACAACCTGAAACCTGCCGTATATAGGGCTCTGCGACATCACTGCATGCATCTATTATTTCAAGATACTTCCGTATTCAGTTTGCATGATGATTGACGAAAAACAATTGATGGTTTCTCCTCTGGTGGACGAGTGTAGTATAGTCTATTTTGATGTTTATCGTGCAAAACATGCACGAGAGCTTAACAAACTTCTGGCTCTGTTCTGTCCAATTTTTAATGAAGTAGACAAAGTCAGATATGCACATCACATAAAGCCCAATACAAACACAAACTATGAAGATTAATGCCCGAGTATCGCATATATGTTAGCCTAATTTCTGCATGTCCTCTTGTGTTGACAGTGGTTCTTCCTCCGGAGAAGGCTGAGGGCTGTGAAAGCTACCTGCAGTACCTACACTCAGAGGAGGGAGAGCGAGAGAGAGATGCAACCAAAGCTAGCGGGAAGAAACGCATCAGTCTGGATGTAAGCGGCTTCATGACACAGTAACATTGCAGTTCTGTAATCTGGTTTTGTTTCCAATTACATTCCAACTCGTATTTATAACATGAATGTACAACAAAGGAGTGGCATCCGAGGCCTGTTCTGCAGGGAGGTGCACGTGCTTTTCATTCCAAAAACATACAGCTAAGGAGGATTGGGGATTAATATTAATGAGAGTTTGAGTGGCTGTGTTAGCGCTGTGGTGGGCTGAGGACTAGGATGTGATGTTTTGACCCTGGAACTGGCTCAAGCAATATGCAACAAGAGACAATATAGTGTTTTGGGGTCAGAAAAAGGTCTCTCTTAAGCCATTCGCCAAGACAACCAAGTGAAATTATTTTGTGTTTCAGTGAGTGAAAATGATTTAAACATAGGTCAGAAAATAAATGCGTGGTGGGTAACCTCTCTCCTGGCCGCTGCTTTTGCCTTCACCCTGTGCACAGAACATCTGTCTATATGTTGACACTGCTCCAGACCATATCCTGATTGAATTTAGGGACCAATAAATAGAATAAATAGATTGTAATGTTTAGACTTGAATGTTTCAAAGAACTGCTTAGATCTACCCTTTGGTGATCACTCCTGGTTATGTGAGCCGAGGAGATATTATAGAACCATAAAGGGCTGCCTCTCTCCCTGGGGTCTCCTCCCTTGTAAATGCACACTGCCTTTTCACACAGTGTCAGCTCTCCGCCATGCCTGCAGCAGGGCCTATATTCCAGATGTTTATTTTTCCAATTATGGCCGTGTTACTAGATACATCTGAATCAAAGTTCCTGCCAAAATGTTGTAACTGAGAATAGTGGTTGCGCTCATTTTTCCTGGAAGAAGGTAGAAAGACAAGGTCATAGTGGTAGGGCACACCACCCGGACTTTTTCTCTGTGCTCCCCCACACACAAGGTAAACTCAGCTGAGAAGTGATCAGTTTACATGTTGGAAACCAAAAATTTAGCTGGCCTCTGCTCTATTACGCTCAATTTGTATGAATTCATATATTTTTTAAAAAAAATAGATTTTAAGCATCTGGCAGTTTGTTAGTTTTTTTGCAGGGGAATGCAGCATTTAACTGTACTTGCTTATAAAGTCCATATTTATTTAGGCACAGTTTGATGTGACTGTGATCAGGGGGGATAATGTCTTGAAACAACAGTGAAAATGTGTAAATCACACTGGAAACAGCAGCTATGATGATCAGATTGGATGTACTTTGCTGCCCCCTGGTGTCATAAATGCTGCTGTATTTTGTCTGTCACATGCTGTAGAAGTAGTATTGCTTTATTGACAAAAAGATGTAGATTGACATTCTTTGTGTGTATCAAGTGTAGTTATGTAAATGTTTGCATTCACAGGACTTGGAGTGTGACGTTTCAGTGGAGGATGACAACCGTCAGGAGTGGATCTTCACTCTTTACGACTTTGACAACAGTGGGAAAGTTACAAAAGAGGTGTGTGTCTGTGTGTTAGCAGTCATGCTTTCCCTTGTATCTGCTGTCGTAGATGCTGTACTAGTTCTTCTCATAATACACAGTCTGTCAGTTTCACGTGTTATTTTGTCAAAGGTAGGACTGCAGACTGTATTATCTTTTTTTCTTTATCTGTCCCTATAGGACATGTCCAGTCTGATGCACACCATCTATGATGTGGTCGATGCCTCTGTGAATCAGTCCTGCCATAATAAGAGCAAGACACTGCGTGTTAAACTGACTGTCACTCCAGAGCCCAGGTGCCACAGAAGAGAAACAGGAACAGGTGAATTACACCTCAGACATGATTTATTGTCCCAGTATGCTGCGGGCCAACTCTGTAATAATTCTGACACTCAATCAGTTTCAATCAATGATGCAATTAAAAATGACAATTCACAAGCAACAATCACTAAAACATTTTTTGTTCTTGTACTTTTCTTCATCAGATCGCAGTCACCAGGACGAGGGGCGTTCAGCTGACAAGCGGCTGTCTTCCTACACCAGGTTAGTCCACATCAAGTTTACTTTCTTTTTTTAGGCTGGTCACTGTGCACATTGTAATCATTCTTGCAGATTATTTCATTTGTTGACTAATCATGATGGTTTTACGCATGTTTAGCAGCAGAGGGCAGAGCAATGAGGCACCGGCCACTGAAGGTCAGCATTACTGTGTGGACGAGAACACAGAGAGGAGGAATCACTACCTTGACCTGGCTGGCATAGAGAACTACACCTCCAGATTTGAAGGCATGTGTCTTCTTATTGTTTTACAGCCTTTTTGTTGTTATGAACTCAAATTTGTTTTACTACATTACAATAGCAGGTTGAAAGTTGACTATGTGGATGCCATGGGGAAACATAATTAAATCAGGTTAATATAAACCTCTGACCCTGTGTCTCTTGCCTGTCCTTCAGGAACCACACCTCCCTTCCCACCTCAAGAGGCTCACGGTCGAAGCTCGCAGAGCCAGAGCCGATCACGCTCCCAGGAACCAGAACCCCAAGTTATTCACCAGCGCCGCTCACAGGTCATCAGTGATAGCTACAACCCTACAGAGTCTCGAAGCAAGGGCACGCAGTTCCTCAAATCCCCCAAAGGAACCTACAAGGGAGGCGGAGGGGGCAGTGGAGGTGGCAAATCCACTAAATGTCACGGCTACCATCCGCCTCTGCAAACCATGCTGCACAGTGGCAGTGCAGCGGGACATGGGGGTCAGGATGTGTACCACTTGCCACACCAAACCCAATCCTCTAGCCACCACCAGCACCCTTTGCAATACAGTCACAGCAAACGCCTGAGGGCAAAAGCTCGAGAGGCCATGTCCCCATCCAAAACCCCGTTGTCCCCTCAGTCCCACCCCCAGCAGCAACCCCCTGTGCCCTCTGTACTGCCAAGCCTGGAGAGAGAGCAGGCATCTGGTCCACCTGGTAGCCCAGGGTTTGTGGTTCCTGTGGTCCAACGTCACGAGCACCACCATCACCACGAACACCACCACCACCACCACTACCATCATTACCATCAGACATGACCGCCTTCAGTGTGCAGTGACTGAAACTGTACAGGACCAACCACAATCAACCACACCAGTCTGAAGGACTTAAGATCATCCCACAGGAGTTTCTCACACTGACTCTGTCCAGGATCTTTTTATTCCCTCTTCAAGCTATACAGATATATCCTGAGATTAGATGTATTGAGGAATCGTGTAGTGTGATGGCAGATTAATATTGGACTGGAAGGATGTTTTTTCTGAAGTTATTGTGTAATAACAAAAGATGTGTGGCACAGTTTTAAAGTTTTTGTAGATTTTCTGCTGGGACTGCTGCGATTGTTACCCATATTCAGTAAGGGTACAGATGCTAGAAAGAAACAGATCAGAGAATTTTTAAAAAAAAAATGTAACATCCTTTCCCTCCTGATGCTGATGGCTGAAGTCCCTGGAAGCTATATGTCAGAGTAGGTGTGTTGTTCTATGTGAGACCTTTCCAAAACATGGATCTCAGGTGTAAAGGTGCTGCTGCTCTCAAGCTTTTCACAGAGGCTTCTTCCTCTGGGAGGCCTGATGTGGACTGAGGGGTTTCCTGTTCGGGGAGGGTGGGGGGGTGTAATGAAATCACCACTGCCAGTTTTAATGCAAAAATATCTCGCTATATGTATAAAAAAATCTATATATGTAAACACATTTTACTGTATAATTATTATACTGTATATGCATATGTCATCATGGATATAATTATGCATATATGTATTTTGTCTTTTATATATTTTAATAAACGTTATATAGTTCATTTATATTGTTGCAGCAACAGTTTGTTTATTCTGCTCATAACACACTTGAATATCGTGTCTCTGCTGCCACTGTGTGGATAGGAAGGGAACAACAGCAGCACAAAATCAGTATATTTATTCATCATTTGACATTACATGATGATAATGTGATAATGATATCATATCATATTATAGTAAATGATAATATGATCATCAGAACTGTGGTGAGAGGTCTGGTCATCCGGGAAGAAACTAAATCAATGCTGATGCTTCAGATTATTGGATCAAGTTGGATCAGTCAATCAATCAATCAATAAAACTTTATTTGTATAGAACTTTTTACACAAAACATGTAACAAAAAGTGCTTCACACAATAAAGGTTATGCCAAATGAAAAAGATAAGTTTGCTCTATCACGATCTACTATCACGTGATGTTTTTCTTTTAATTATCACAAGAACAACCATCGAACCATCGCACAGGAAATTTAAGGTTACATACAGACAGCATCAACACATGAAAAACTCTGAATTATTATCAGCTACATATATGCAGTGTGGTTAGCAGACGGTTTATTATCGTCTGGCCACAACTCTGTTTGCACCTCCTTCTCATTCTTGCACTGGCTGTCTTCACCACCAAAAAGTGTGAACAGTGTGATCAGTCAGTGTGTGAGTTAAAGAGTGCTTTTTAATACCCGACTCTGCTGAATGTCCCTACAGGGTTCATACTGTAAGCTAATAACTTTCCCCTTGGTGGTTGTGTTCTGCCAAGTAAAGCCAGGAGAATAGTCTTATACCTCATGGTAGTGTCTACAATATGCTAAAACACTGGTGCTAGCAGCATGTGGCCCCTTGTGTGTCAATTAGTTTGTGGTAATTTAACTGAACTGAGCACTTGAAACTTGCAATGGGCTTTTTGTGTTTTGTTTTTTTTTCCACAGGCAGACATTTTGACTTGTCATATGTGTTACTAATAACAGGCCAGCGAGCCAGCATGCACAGTACGACGGCCCTGAAACTGAAGCAGCTAAATGGAATTCAGCCATCTTTTATTTGCCCCTGTTAGTTGCCCCACAATGGCGATGAGTCTGTCTCTGACTGACTTGAGTCAACCACTAGGTGGCAACAGATAGCCATCAATGGTAAACACAGTATACTATAGAAAGACGCCAGTTAAGTTGGTGCCAGCTGATTTAATGGATGTGCATTAAAGGTTAACAGACATATGAAGCTCTTGTCCTGGATAATACTTAATGCTCATGTGAAATGAATGGTGCAAGCAGCTATTTTATACTGATTGATCTTATAAGTAGGGCATCACCGTAGAGGAGCATACATGCTCAGCCAACCTACACTGTGTAAATAAAGGTAAAGACTCTTCGTGTCTGATCCATGTGTAAACAAGAGTTGCTCCACCAGCAGGAAACTGCTGTCTCTCTCAAAATGACTGATGCAACAACCAGACTACAGCTAAATCCGGTTATTAAGTGACAATCTCACCTCGAGGTCCATTTAGTAGCTGTTCTCAGTCATATCATGCATGCCTTTTTGAGCACTTCTGAATCAACGTTGGCATGAAAGTTGAGGTCCAGTCTTCAACTGAAACTAAATCACACAGGTGAATATAGGCAAAGTATAACTTATAGTGTCAACATAAATTGGGCTTTTAATGACTTCCCTCCTCTGGGAAAAGAAAGATCGAGAGAGCCTTGATGAAGGGCCTGACAGCTGACAGGCCTCCTGTCTTTCATATGCAGCTATTTCAGGTATTTCTATCACCTCCATCGGGGGGGTCAAGTTGAGCTGTCACCTTTGCTGAAAGGTGTCTGTTTCACGTGACTATAGATGCAACCTGTCATTCAAGTAAAACAAAAAAACGAGCATTACCACAGCAAGATCTAATCTAAATCATACTTATTATGCAGATTATTTAATATATTATAAATAAATAGAAAAACTGTCTGGCATAATAGTTTCTTTGTGTCGTTTCATATCAACGCGCTTTTGTTAATTGGCAGCCCAGCTCAGAGAAAGCAGCATTCCCTGCTCCGGTCGTCAGGGATTTAGAGAAGGACTGAATCCGAGCCCCGACTGAGACAAACAATGGCAGCTATGAAAGGCGAGGGGAGGGTCGGCCTAATGCAAATATCCACTTTGTGCGCCCTGGAGAACCTGCACTAAACACTGACAACTACCAACTTACACCCAAAGTGAGTGGGCTAAAGTAGTACAGACCGTCTGTAAAACAGTCTGTGTTTTGGTGTTCGTCGCTCTTTAGTTAGTTTTTTTTTTTCTGCGCAAATTTGCGGACCACGTTCTTACATGGAGGCTTCCTAGATTCAGCAACAAGTGGGAAAGCGGAGAGGAGACGGTTTCTGGAGACAGGACGCTGCAGCATCTCTGGAAAGTGCCGAGTGCACCTGCTGAAGGCTAAAAACCAAGAGGTAGGAAAGGTATGGCCAAAATACAAAATGCAACATAGTAAAGTGATGAAAAATAACTTCCTAAACTCTCTCATCCAATCCGTCTTTTTGTTGTTTCAACATTCAGCAGTAAATCCTTCTTTTTTGCATTTCCCAGTCCTACTTGAAGCTTTCAGGAGAAACTTTTTTTTTTTTGGAGGGGGACTTCAGCTTTTCTCCCAATGTAGACTACAACAGTTTTGTTCGACCCACTTTTTTTTTCTTTTTTCTTTTTTTGCTGTGCAGCTTATTTAGTGCAGCTAAGCCTGCCTCAGGAAAACGTGATTATCCTCAGACCATCGATACGCTGGCTTTCATTCAAGACATGCATGAGAAAGGCTTTGCAACATAATAGATCAGTGGGAGCCTGTCTGCTTGTATAGGCGTGGGGCAAACGGAGGGGAATCTCACTTGAATGTTTATATTGTTGGGTGTCCATATGTGTGAAACAGAAAACATATGAAGATATATTGAATGCAAAAAAAAAAAAAAAAAAAATTGGAGTGACCCTCTGATGTTTTCGTGCTATTCCAGTTTAAATGTGAAAGTCTTTGAAAAAAAACATTTGGTAAAAACAGCACATATAAGATAACTCTGAGCCCAATTCTGCATCATCTCTGCACACTGCAGTTTTTTTTTTTTTTTGCCAGTGGTGAGCAAAAAGAAGTGGAGTGAAATGCTACTGTAAAATCCCAGCATATCCCCCCAGAGAGACATCAAAGCAGACTCAACATGAGGCCTTTATCGGAACAATTGCTCCATTCTACCCTGCACCCCAACCCTGGCCACCCCCACAACCCTCTATTCCCAATTTCCACTTGATTAAGCCCTAAAGTGAGCAGAGTTGAATCTGGAGGGAAAATGGTTCACTAATTCTGACCTGCAAGTCTGACACAAAAGAGGAAGACTGTTGTCTCCCCTCTAATTTCAGTCTAATTCAATACACTGACAAGAGTTTTCTTTGCTGGGTTGAAAACCACTTTGTGGAACAAATGTAGACGGAGAGGAAGTGACAGTTTTTCCTATTTTCAGTTTAATAATTCAGCACCTGCTTGCTGCAGACTGTATTGGTATTTGATTCATCCATATATACTTCTAATATACTTCTAATTATAACACATGCAGCAAAAACAACGTACCAGATTGCAAGACGTCGCTAATAGTTATAATGACAGTATCAAAATGCTTTTTCGGCTGCTTTACACCTAAATCAGAGTCCTATTCACCAAACCAGATGTTTATTATCAACTATATATTATCATGTATGTGTAACAATCCATAAAATGCATGGACAATGGGTAAAAAGGCTGTTTATTTAGATGCAGACACTAGTTTTCAAGGAGTGGTGTGAATGCCACCAGTGCGCTTTATGACAACTCTTTACAGTTCAGGGGGGAAAACAGCTCTGACAGCTCCTCTTTGGGTGGCTCTTTATTGCTGTTTAGAAACCTCCCTCTGCTACCGCAAGCTCAAATGTCTTCCAAATCGAAACAGCGCTGCTTAAAGTTGAAATCCATTTCTCGCTATTGGTTTTCCAGTATTTGTAAGCAATTATCCGTGTTGGTGAGAGTAAGCAGAAGCAGCCTGCAGACCACTGTACACATTCTCTGTCTGGTCGGTGAGGTTGCCAGGTGATGAGCTGCTGGATGAAGGCTGCTCAGATGGCTCTTTTTCTCTTTTCCGGCTCTCTCGCTCCCCCTCCATCTCTCTTCTCAGCTTGCCTCTGCATACTAATACACGGACCAAAGGCTGATTACAAACCAGAGCTGTCAAACTGATTATTAATATTCTTCCCTTTGTGGTGTGTTTACAGGGACAAAAGTTTATGGGAACTTCCTCTATTGTTAATTGTTAGATTTACTGTTTTCTCTGATTCACTGTGAAATAGAGTAGACACAAAGTCTACCAGTGTTCAGTTACAGTCTGGCGCTGGTCTTGTTGCACAGGACAGTGAAGTTTTTATCCATCTTTGTGTTGTCCACCAGATGAGGGCAGTGTTCAAGTTGTGTTGAGAAGCAGTAGTAGACCTACTTTAAACTTGTTTTTGCTGTTATGCACTCTGTTAAACTGTTAGTGAAATAGGGATCTAAGCCCCAGACTCAGCATCTTTCAAAAGCAACATAATTTCAGGTCTATCTCCACAACATCTTTAAACAGGAAGGAATCATTACTCACAAACAGATGGAGCGAGTGTTTAGTTTATATAAAAACAGGCACTCTCAATTGCAAAAGGACACCAAAATGTACTAGTAGTTAGCGTAACACCACATCAGTGTAATGAGCATGAAATTTAGCTGTTTATTTCTTTTTTTTGGGATAATTTTATTGTTTTTAAACAAGGATTAAAGCAGATTGCTGGAATTAAACTGAACTGTGGATTAAGAAAGTAAGTAAAACATTTTCCCACATAAATCTGAACATTTCATCGTCATTTTAAATTATTGTCTCTTGCAGACATGAATCTCATACTTCAAATTATGATTAAAGCTCAGTATGGATTGCCCTTATAGACTTATTTTTGTGTGTTTTGTGTCATGATTTATCTAAACCAGATTTGTAAATGTACATACAGGAAATTGTAGAAAGTCAGCACTTTGTCATTGAGGAGTTCCGCAATGACAAAATTCCTCTTCCTGATAGGCCCTATCCTCAAGAGACAGGTATAATTAGAGCTATGGAAACAGGAAACACCTCGCCCTCCCTATCGTTTTCTCCCCCCTCTCTCTCTACCCCCTTCTTCTTCTCTCTCTCTCTCTTTCTTTCTCTATCTCCCGCTGTCTCCCTCTCTTCCTCCTCGTCTCTCCCTCTTCTCAGATGTGCATTTATTTGTGCAGATTATCAGGTGCAGAGACGTAGAGTGAGGCCTATAATGAGCCTTGCGATGGTTATCAGTGTGTCTTACGTTCTTGGGTTTACTGGAAATGAGGACATGGCATGTGCCTCATTTTTTTTTTTTTTTTTTTGCCCTCCCAGAAAAGCAATTAACTTAATTAAGCTGCGCATGCAGTTTGGACAGTTTCACAAAAACCTTACTGCTCTCATCTGCATAATAAGCATCTATTTTTTCTATTTCAGATGACGTTTTTTTCAGTGTGTATTTTTCTTTCTTCTTTTTGTATTATCAAAAATACCATTACCAAGGTGGTACCTTGAAAAACACAAAGGCATTGAATTTATGGTGATATGAAACAGAAAAGCAACCTGTTACCACCAGTTGTTTGGTATTATGACTTAATATAAAACACTTCACATGTTGGTTGATTAATCATTTGGCTAATTGTTTGAGCATTAGTCACAGTTCTGCGGGAAACATGACCAATGTGAGAAAAGTAAACCGACATATTTATTTATATATATTTTTATGAGTCATGATGTCAGTAAGTCATTTACGTCGTTTAAACCTTAATCCTTCCACACTCTTCAGCTCGACTTGCATCACAGTGCTTTTGCTTTGACTGCCAGTGATTCATTTGTGGCAAACGTTTACACGCCCTTGGTAGTTTAACCCAATGTGAGGGATGTCGGAGAGAGGGGCCTCTAATTTCTGCTCCTTCCTCCAAAGATTAAAGACCCCGCGGAGACCAGGTGTACAGTTCAGACCAAAGATTAGCCACCCATCGCACTTCCCTTCATCTTAAGCCACAGAAACGACAGGCTCGTGCACCTTGTGTGAGGGCGCGCTGATTCCGTTATCAATGCAGGGGAGCTTCTCTTGACGGTAGAGTAAAAGGGGGTGCTCGAGCACTTAACCCAACTCCACCAGCCTCTCCTTCTGCTCAAGCACGCAGAGTTCAGGAGAGAGAGAACAGTCAGCGTTCTCCCACCTTTCTCCTTCCTGGTGAGGAATGCACACCTGGAGGTGTTTGCTGAGTGACTCTAGTAATCCATGTAACAATGCAAGCTGACATCTGGTGCCATCAAAAGCACTCCAGGCCGTTTGCACCGACATTGTTTCTACAGATTAGCATGGCTCTGATGCTGTTGAGCTCGTTATTGTGACATTCATCTTTAATCCTTTAATTTTAATACCGACAGCAGAATAAACACACAACAGTCCACAACAGTTTTAAGATGATTAAAACCTTTTAAATTAGCAGAAAATGTGATGGGGGATAGAATGGATTTGTAAGAAATAATAATAGCCTCTGTCAAAACTTTTGCATACATTAACGTCACTATGAACTGGACATCAGGGAACAAAAAGCACAGGTAAAGTGCAGTTGTCTAGACTTTGTTGACATGGCAGGCCAGTAGAGTTACACTGCTCTCGGTTCCCCTCGCAGTGTACACACAGGAGGGAGATGGGTGCAGATAAAACGACTGGGTTACGCCCCACTGAGGAATTGGGATGCCTTGGGGGCTGGGAAACTTTCTGCCTGGCTAGCCTTAATATTGTGATTCTCCCCAGTCAACAAAGCAGTGCATTTGATGGAACATGTCAGGTTCCTCCAGGACTTGGGGGCTGGTCCTCTCTTCTGGTTAGACAGCTGTCAGCCCCTCAGAGCCCAGAGAGCCTGCGACTCCTCCATGTGTAGTTGGAGACTTCAAAGCAGGAGAGCTGTGTGAGGTGAGTGCTGATTTTCAAAAACAACTGAAGCGCTTTAGATCAGATTAATTTGGATTCTGCATTGTGTTGTTGAGTCATGTTGCACTGCCCTGTGGTCTTTGGGAGTTATTCCCTCCTGTCAGATCGCTAAGGCATTTATCATCATCTGTCACTGGATTATTATTGTTGTTAAAGCTGCTGTCTTTAAGGGAGAAGTTGAGCAGCAGCCATTGTTAATTGCACTTAATCTGACCTAAGAGTAAAGTTAAGCATTATTGTTGCTTTTCAGTAATGTAGAAGATGGCAGCCATCGTTGACTGTTAACTGTTAAAATTGTTTTTTAAATTTTAAAGTGAATTTTGATTCTATTAAAATAGAAACGGAAGTTACACTTAACTTCTAAGGACGGGATATTTTTGGTGAGTTTGACAGCCTGTCCAGATTATCAATTAATAGAAATGTGATAATCTTATGAATGAGTTTATGTCAAACTATACGCCGCTGCCTAATGGAGGAGTTTCTGTTGTCTTGATAATACAAACAAATCCCAAAATAAATGCCACACAGACGAGATACATGATTTATTTGACATCGTGAGCCAGTCTCAAGTATTTAGTGCGTGGATGTTTTTTTAAATTCTTGTTGAAACAGCTTTAATGATGCGTGGATATCCAGGCAAGACTGTGCAAGGATACTAAAATTTAACATCAGCGTGTTTAATATAGGAAAGGCTTTTTCTTTACTGCCTTACAGCACAGATTAAATTTGATTTGATTAGATTAGACATTAAAAGAGAGGAAATCTTGGCTAATATAGTTTTACAACATGGATTATTTCTTAAACCATATAAAACCTTCGCTCAACAAAGAAGTCTAAGACGTGCTTGACTGCATGTCCACAATATAAATTTAGTTTATGTACGCGTCAGACTATCTTTTCCTTGACTCCCTGAATGTGGGAGCCGCTGCTGTAACTCGACCTTGCCTCCTCCAGCCACCTGTGCTCGCGTGCTCAGAGAAAACACAGGCTTTTGTGTTGGAGTGAGACGTCCACACAGCAGGGGACTAAGGTACATTAGGCGGCTATGACAGGTGGCATGCTCTTCCTGTGCTTCCCCGCAGTAAAGAGCACGAATATGGTCGCAATGTTGGTGGAACAGCTGCACCACACTGACATAGAAGTGGGGATAAATCTCATTCCTGACAAAGACATTAGAAAAAAGACCTTGATTTCTTGTGTAAATGTGCAGTGTATACAGGTCTCCATATAGATTTGGGTCTCAGTCTAAAGTGCAGTCTTTGCATGGCAGTGGGAGGCTGGGGGTTGGGGTGCTATGTGGGTGTTTGTGTTTGTGTAGCTGTGTGCATTTGTGTAGCAAGGTAATCAATCTGAATCCTGGAGCCTAAAGTGTGCACCAGCACCACTGTGTCTGCCTGTGAGTGGAGGAACGGATCAGTCAGAGCCCCCCCCCCCCCCAAACTGTTTTTACCCGCCCGCTGGGACTGGTTGAGAAGGGGGCAGAGGGGCCAGTAGCTCAGCTCTGTGTGAGCTTGGATGGTGATGTGATGTGAGTTCTCAATGCTGTGTGAGTCAGACAGAAGGAGAGCGATGACTCGTTCGCTCTGTTCTTTATAGGGACTCGCCTTCTTTACGGCCTAAAACTGACCTGTGAGTATGAAACATCTTACAAAATGCAGTTCTTTGCATTTTGTTGGCGTGCGCTCCGGGTTAAATGGCAATTTTTTCCATTTGCGTTGCTTTATCCTTTTAAAAGAGTCAGATGTCTGTTGTTCTGCCTGTTAAAAGGAAGTTTTCCCTTGCCACCTTCATCTAGTGCTTGCTCATGGTAGGAATTGTTGAGTCTCTGTATATAATATTATAAAGAGTACAGTTCTAGACCATGCACATAAATAAAACTGAAAGAAGTGTTGGGATTAGTTGATAGAAATTTGATAGATAGATATTTTTAAATATTTAAATATTTGCTGCTCTTCTTGGACATACATTATGGTAAATTGAAAGTGTTTTGGTGTCGCTTTGTTTGACAATTTTCATTGTTTTTGAGAGTAATCAACCTGTTAATCAATAATGATAAATTGTTAGTTACAGCCATAGTCTGTATTGGTTGCAGATGAATGACACAATAAGCTTTTTTTCTTTCTAAAGATGGATCGAACACATTAGATAGACATTATGTTGCTGTAAAGATACACTAAAATAACTCTATAACAGTGAGATTGCTGACAGCATATTGCTATGACAGTGGCTGTTTAAAATAAAATGAGTTTAAATGGATGAAAAGTTAAAAGCTTTCATAACAACTGTAGTTGGGTGGCCTGTGTGGCAGTGTGAGGTCAGTACGAAGTGAGGTAGGACCAAGGTGTCACATTCCACAGTTTGGTGTGCGTGCGTGTGTGTGTGTGTGTGTGTCGGTTCATCACAAAATGACCTCCCATCTATTTACTACAGAGCATGTACTTGATAAATTATAGTCTAACCTCCAATTAAGTCCTCCATGTTCTGGGTGAAGTTTGGTTGAACATACAGTAAGTGTGCGTGTTCACGTGTGTTTGTCTGCGTCAGTGAAATGGACTGAAAAAATCTTTCAATCTCAATCCAAACAACTCCTGTGTCCATCCTCCCCCTTCAATCTGTCTTATATTTTTATCTGTAGAGTTACGGCAAGATATGACGTTGAAAAATGATGAAACTGCTGCTCTCATGTCATCAGACTAATTTGTTCCCTCGATAGCTTTATCAGATTGTGTGCTACCCCTGGGACTGCCCTATCTGCTTTTTCAGATCACATAAAAATTGTTTACCACAAGTCTGCGTAAATAAAGTTTTTTTTAACCTTACGGTCACTCGTGGAAAAGAAAACAGGAAAAGTTTGATTCTTGTAGTCGTAAAAACATATTAGCTTTAATGGCGCTGTCCAGAATTTTACCGGTATCTCGATATGATGCTTAACATGTTGTAGATAAGAACATAGCACACAAATGGATTTGTTTTTGTCTTTAGCTTGGGGACATCAGCACTGTGGACTAAATTACCACAAATTTAAACATACGTTTTGGCACCAGGATACATGTTGTTTACTGTTTATCCCAGTGCAGTAGAGCTTGATCCTGACCTAAATCACCAGGAATACAAACACACAGTGATGCCTCCTCGAGTGGCCACAGAGTCCAAGTTTCCAAACAGGACATATAAAGAGGGAAAAATATAGATGTAATGAGTTGGTTTTTGTCACATCACCAAAAATCCTTTCTGGGTCAGACAGTTTGAATCTTTATAGCCCTGTTACCAGTTTAATATGTCCAAAATGTCAACTTTGTTAGGAACCCAAAACTTTGCCTTACAGATGCCAGACTTCTTTTAATCCACCTGTAATCCTTATACTAATGTTAAATCATGTTTTGTGATCAGTCTTTTATCTGGTGGATTTACAAGATGTTGATGTTGTTAACAGTCAAAACTGAGGAATTACAGCAGGGAAGGGTAAATATGTATCACATATGATGATGCGTAAGTTACTGACAGGCAACTGGGAAAAATAATTTGACATGTAAAGAGCATAGATCACACAGTGCAGCTTTCAATCCCCATTGCTTCTTATTATATTATACAGATTTTATTTGTACAATATAATTCTGATCTGCTTTCAACTGGTACTGTAATGTACTTTTATTGTTTTTCTATTTTTTCTACCTTTTTGTATACAGATATTCTCAAAGTATATACTTTTATCTCAATCATAAGCAGTGTGGAGCAGCTGAATGCCACAATGCCATTTTTCTCAAGACATTATACCAAATCCATTGTGTCAGTACTGAAAAACCGCCTTTGTAAGACTGTAGTTGTCTACTAAATATAGCCTACTGCAATGCCTTATTTAAAACCTGAACATTGTGTGTTGATCCTTAAAAAACATTCACTAATTGTAAAATTGTTGAGATTTTAAGATTTTGGAGCACAGTTCAGTTAAAAATGGGGATGCCCTCGTGGCCCAGAGGTTAAAGCACTAGCCATGGAACAAAACGTTCCCAGTATGAAAGCCTCGAGGGACCTTGCATGTCATTCCCCCTCATTTCCTGTCATCTCCCTTCTGTCAACTTCATTTCATTTTCTTCAGATTCTTAAAAACATAACTCCTCACCACGCTGCCATGGCAGACTTGGCTTGCGTTCTTAGCCAAAATTATACAGGACGGACTAAAATCTGCTACAGCGGGCATCCTGCTGGCTCAGTTGGCTGACGTGCCTGGATCTTGGACGTGTGCCGACCTGAGACCTTTGTTGACTTCAGCTCGAACCGTTTTGCTCATGTGCCGCAATTTCGACCCAATAAGATAAGTAAGAATTAAAAAGAAGGAAAAAGAGAAAAAACAGGGGGAGCGAAGGAGACATAAAAGAAGAAAATCTGCCCTCACTGACGGTGAAACCAACCCAGTGGGAAAGGCCAGGGGAGCAGAAATTATAGGGTCAGCCATGGCACAAACACTATGTGACTTGGGAGAGTGAGGACTGTATATTTGCATAGTGCATATGTGAGGTACGTGTGTGTCTGTTTATGTAGCAGATTATACAGTAGATATACACATACGCCTAAATGTAGAGCTACTGTATATATATAACAATACGCACTGCTACTGATTCATGATCTTACCTCTTAGTTTACAGCAACGTCTCTCCTTTTTTGTCACGAGTGCTTTACTACAGTTTGTCTGCGCATTTCTGTCAACATGAGAGTAACTAACAGTGTGTTTGTGTGAGCCCACGTGTGTTGGGCTGTGCTGACTGCAGGCGGTGACAGCGTGTCTTCTTGTCTCTGTTGGGTTGTTGTGATGTCTGCCTCCTAATGACAAGAATGTAGTGCCTCTCTATAAATATAAACCAACCCAATTACCTATCCTCACTACCTTCTCTGTTTACACAGGCTGGCTTAATGTGATCTTCACATTTTCACACAAAGCGTGCATTCTCATGGAGCATGTTTTCCCGAACAAGGATTTCCTGTGTTTAGGGGGAGATGGGAAGGAGCTCACAAACTGTCACTCTGCTGCATGCCAGCGGTAAAAAAAAACATGCTCACCTCGTCTGTGTTTTTGTGTCTGGGTGAAGGTTTTCATATGATGCCTGTCAGATGTTATCATCACCGAACTTTAACTCTATCTCTTAACTATTGTAGCTAAAAGACATCAAGGTGATGTTTTGCTTTTAGAGTCAGTTTGTTTTGAAGATGTCATATCTGTCTTATGTAACAGGAGGATGTCCCACATATGTCAGCTGTGATTGGGTGTTCCCCTGACAATATTCAAGGGGAACGTCATTGTAGTGAGTGACTTGAGCCACCAATCCTGTGCTGATGTCTTCCTTTCTTTTTCCTTTTGAAAAGCAGCAGAATAAGCTGAAACCCTAGTCCATTTGTATTGTCAGGACAAAGAGAAACCATTGTGGCAGGAGGGGTGGAGGGGAGCTGCCGGTGGAGGTAGGGGTGCAAGAGGTCATGGGGGGCAGAGAGGAGTTAGTCAGAGTCCGACCCCTGCTGGGTGGAGTGCTGGGGGCTCGGATTGGTGGGGGTGTGCAGGTCAGGTAGTGTTTTTTTTTTTTTTTTTTTTTTTTTCTCAATGATGAGCCTGAAGTTGCAGCAGTGTGCATTTATCCAGCTGGAAGAGGCTTCAGTAGCAGAGAGGCAGCAGCAGGGCGGGGGAGGTTATGCTGTAGGGAGGGAGGGAGGGAGGATGAGTGACGGGGAAGCCAGCGCAATGCCTCTCTCACGCTCCGACAGGAGTTTAGTCTGCTCCAGCTGCCTCCACAGCACACAGACAGAGCACGAGAGAGAAAAGACTCCGGACCTGTTGATATCACAGCAATGACTTCCAGCACCTGTGGAGCGGATTGTGCACTGGATTTTAGTGCTTGGAGTTGATGGACAGTTATTTATTTATTGACGTTCTGTGTTTTGAATCGTGCATAAATGCTGTCACTGGGCAAAATGCACTCCAGAGCAAAGTCCCGGAGTTGTGACAACTACCTGAGTATTAAGGTACGAGCTTAAAATACATCTTTAACACAGTTTTACTGTGACTTTTTGGAGGTTGCTCTTTCTTTCTGTGTGTTTTTGCTTGTGTTCTGACTTAAAGCTTTTGTCCTTTTTCTGTGGTGTAAACCTGGCTTCTTGAGAAACCTTAGCGACTGTGTTTTGTGTGTGTATGTGTGTGTGTGTGTGTTATTGTGTACATCCAGGAGATGGATGGTTGTTTTCTCAGCAGATGATATTTTGACTTCTTGCTCTGTAGTCAAAACATAGCAGGTAGCTTTTTTTTTTTTTTTTTTTTTACATGTGAGAGAGCTGTGCTGATATAGCATTATAATATGAGTTGATTTATTTTTATTCATTTATTTTTTATTCACTTTTTTCTATTTGCATTCTTGAAAAAAAAATCTTGCCTGCTGCTCTCAGATATTTGTCTGTTTGCAGTAGTCTGTTTTCACTTCAAAGGACACTGGGAGTGTAAGTCTTCATTGACGGCCCCAACGTGTTCTTCATTTGATTGATTTAAGACAAATTAGCTAAAAATTGGAGACCAGAACTCGTGAATGCAGCGTATTTCAAGTCTTTTCATTTCAAGCTTCAGGAGTCAGTGAAATACACAAGTTTTCATCCTATCTGATAAGTCAGTGTCCTTTATCATCCTATCCCTTGTTTTGGTATGTACCCATGCTATATTTACCCTGCAGAGGTATCAGCAGGACTTTGTTAGTCTCCTTTGTCTCCTCTGTCACTGCTCATCACTGCTCTGATTGGTTGAAGTACATCCATTCACTTTTTGTCTTCTTGGTCAGTTTTCCTTTATGCAAAGGCACAATCAAAGTGTGTGTGTGTGTGTGTGTGTGTGTGTGTGTGTATATATGTGTGTGTGTGTGTGTGTGTCATCTACATACAATATCTATCTGCTGAGGAACAATATCCTGTCAATGTTGTCTACATCCTGTAGGACATAGTCATTAGTTTCCTACTGACGACATAAATCAAGCCTTTCTGATAAACAGCGTGGGAATCTGTAACATTTTCTTATTAGGGTACACTTTAATTTAGTCTTATTTAATCAGATAATTACAACTATTTCACTGTCTCTTAGGTTACATCTTTTGTTTTGTGCACTTCTTATAATGACGCAGCTTGAAAACACTGCACTACATTGCACTCAAGCAAATTCATGTAAAAGTAAGTTCAATGAAAATTAAAAATAGTAACTTTTGTTGTAGACTAGTGGGTGGGCCGCTTTATCACCTCCAGACTTCCATTATTGTTGATCTCGCTGTCACCTCACAGACCCAGCTGTGTTTGTCACACTATCAGTGTGGGCCTCTCTGGGGTTAAAGTTTATCTACTGAGATAACATTATAACATTTACTGAAGTGTCTTTCTATAATACGTACTCTGTGGTGTGTTCAAGTACAATTGAGTAGATCTCTGTGAAATACAGTAACGGTTAAGGTCACTCTTAAATTTATCGGGCGGCATTAGTACAATGTTCAGATCTTTTGTCCGACTTCATATCCCAGCCCCTCCCCTCGCTTCTCCTCCTCTCATAAGATAGGATTTCTATTGGTACAGATCAAAAGCTGAATCAAAATGCAGACTCAATGGTAAGGTCTCACTAGGCCCTTTTGTTGGCGTCCTGGCACCTGGCAGCGGGGCAGGTCTGAGCAACCTGTGGCCTTTGTCAGCTTGCTGCCTTTGAGGCTGTTAGTTGGCTGGTTAGTGAGCAGCCTGTATGGGGGCTCCAGGGCTCTCCTGTTACACTCCCCTGGTGGCTTCATGCTCCACTGGAGGCCTGGTAGGCAGCGCCTTTTGTGTCCCTGACCCACTAAATGTGTCAGTGACCACCTCTCGCTCACTCTCTCTCTGTCTCTGTAGGTCTCTCACTCTTTCTTTCTCTCTCTGTGATGCACCCCTTCTCTCTTTCTAGCCCCTCTGGCTTATTTTCCTCTTTCACTTTGAGGTTTGTGGAAGTGTCGAAACATTTGCTCATGGCATATTTAATGTCTCATATAATTTACTTGAAAATACTAAAAAAACATAAAATATAACCATTTTTAGTGGCTTACACACTTTCGCTTACATTACAAAATTTGTTCGTACCTCAAACTCAGCCATCCCTTCATGAAAAGAATGCCTGTTTCATTAAAACAAAGCCCCCATAACATGACCACAAAACCCCCATCTTTTTTCTACTACCCCTTCTGAACAGCTGGTTTACTGATGGTGCAGACAACGGTGTCCCACCTGGAGCTGGAAGCCATTAATTACCACCTCAGTCCTCCCTCACACAGGCGGCTGCTTACAAAGACCTGGCATCAGAAGGGTGGGACTTCCCAATCTGTTCCTGTCCTGGCTGAGGGTCTGAGACTAGACATACACGTCCATACACACTGCATTCCTCTGTGGCTCAGAGCGGATGGGAAGCTCAGCTCTGGTGGCTAAGCTCAGTCGTTCTGCTGAGACATGCAGATATACAGTATCTCCCACTAACCAGGTGACACAGAGCTTCACATGCTTCCTGACAATGCAAAGCCATACGTGATGTGCCTTATGTGAGTTATTAGCGACATGCTAATGGTGTAAACATTGTGTCATGTAGCCATGAGTGCAGTTCTGTGTTCGTATTGTAGCATTGGATTACCACTCCCGTTCAACAGGTTGAATAACATTTTATTTATCATTGAGCTCAAGTCTTTGCTATGCTGAGTAATTGTTCTTCAAAACACCACCTCTGTCAATGCTACTGTTTTTTTCTGCCTTGGGAACCTGAAGAGAAACTTGCTGGCCTGTCCTAACTATGTAGTGAGGGCTTTCCTCCCATTGTTAGCTTTCCTCCAATAAAACACCATGTTATTCTTCTCCTCCCGGGTACAACAGTGACTAATGCCCAGAGACATTTTTGTTTCGCTAAAAGCAGACTGACTGCTAATGGAGGTGGGCGTTTTGTTTCAGGGCAGCAACACTGTTACAGCACATAGCACTTAGAGAGGCGGAGTGCACAATGAGCGCCTTGTAGTAGAGTCGTGGCATGTGTACCAATGCACTGAACTGTACTCACTCTTCTCTAATTGATGGTGCTGAGCTGCTTAGATCAACAAGACAGATCCTACAAAGGGTGAAGTATGGGCTGTCTGACAGGCTCAATTCACCGGAGCATAGGCGGTCTCTTGATTTCTAGGCATCCTTTTTTACACGCCATATTGTCATGTAAATGCAGCGCAGACATTCAAGTCAAAGTTGGTTGTGAGGAGTTGCATCCTCGAACCCCCACGCTCTTCATTATGGTACACGGTTGTCATAGTGTGGGACTTTCCCTGGCATTGCTATCTGTTTGTGTGGTTATCATTGGAGGCAGATGTCTCTATTCCACTGTTGTGTTCCACTCGGGAAGGACAGATAGCCGAGGGATGTTTGGCCTTGGCGCTGACTGCTGAGAGGAAGGTCATAGCCTGAGCTGTGAACAAAACTACAAGACCAAGTCAACCTCATCCTGGACCACTGTGATCCCAAATGTGTTGTCTCATTCCCGTAACCAACAGTGTGGGACATGTCATCTGTTCTGGTGGGGACAGGTGGTCGTGGCCCAAGTCATGTAGGGGTCAGATAATAGTCAGCTATGACATGATTGTTATTAGTGGGTAATTCATCCCACCCACAACCGGAGTCCAGTCTGGACTTTCCAGTTCTGCTGTTTGTGTCCGCTGACAGTAACGTCACTTTCACCAGGTGTTTCCCCTCTCCCTGATGGAAAGACCATCATGGCTGACATTTCCTGTCATGTTCAAACTTCCCGTATGTCTGGCTAAGAGGGATCATGCTCATTACTCATGTGCATGCAACCTTATGTTTATTTAGTTGAAATACACGTCCAGTAATCAGATGCCTTATTATTATTTTATTATTGTACTTGTGCAACATTTGTTTGATATTTTTAGCACTTTTGCTAGCGGCATGGCTATGTTGGCCGATCAGTTATTTAGTCAACTACTGTGATCCCCTGACTTTCCTTTAAATGCCACCAAAAGCTTGACATTTTTGGCTTTTAGTGAAATACCTTGCCATTATTAGATGGATTGCCACATTTATTAGGAAATTCAGCATCCTGAGTTGTACATTGTGTTTACTGCAAATGCTATTATGTTAACATGCCGAACTACATGGTAAACCTGCTAAATATCAGCATGTTAGCCTCATTGTGAGCATGTTAGCATGCCATGTGTTAGCATTTAGCTGAAAGCACTACTATGCCTATATACAGGTTCCTAGTCTTGTTTAAATGTAACCACTTTGCACTTTGAAGCTTTCTAGTGCCCCACTGGTTCCACTGGTTTGCTTTTATCATGAATTCTTTAACCACTTAATGAATCTGAAAATCCAATCTTTCTTTGTCCATACAGTCCATATACAAACCAGTCTATGAACGTATTGGTATATGTTGCTTTGGTTTAGGGGGTGCCAAAAAAAACAAAAAGTTTAGGAACCACCGGTCTACCCATGTCCGTATGGCATATGCTCTAATGTTTTGTTGTATCTGTAGCCATTCATATGGCTCAAGGTTCACCTGAAGAAAAATATCCAACCTAAATATACAAATTCTTTTTTTTCTCCTCAGGACGCTGAGTCTTTGGACAACTGTATCCAGAGTACCTTGTCGGCCCTTTACCGACCCTTCAGTGCCACTGCTGCCACCGTCCTGTGGCAGCTCTTCAGTGTGGTTGAAAGGCAGTACAGAGGAGACGGCCTCCGCTGCCTCATTGACTTCTTGCTTCCTGCCAAAAGGATCCTGCAGATTATCCAACAAGAAACCTGTGTGAGTTGTTGACAGATGTGGCACCTGAGGTTAAACCGAGGAATTTCATTAATGCTCTCTGTGATCTATGTCAGAATACATTTTGAGATACAACATCACCAGAGATTTACCTGGTGCGAACCTGTGTGATTTCCTGCTAGACTATTGGATGTTTTACTCCAGTCTCTTTTTTGGCCTTCAGTCTGTTGGAAATAACAGGTTGAGGAAGGGCCAGCGAGGACACAACAAGAAAACATGTGCCTGTGTGCCAGTCAGTGTTAACTCTTGTACTTCTCTAAATACTTCAAACATGGAATAATAAACATCTTGAAAGATAAGCCAGGCTAAATGTTTGTGACAAAAGAATGTGAGAACAGCAGTGCTGAGTGTGAATATCTTTGCTGTGTGGGAAGAGAGAGCATCAGCCTTAGACAGACTTGATTATTGTTCTGAAAACAAGCTGAAAAGCAGCCATCCTTCTCTGAATAGGGAAACAGAGGGAAACTGTGGTCCGTTTGAGAGGCTGCCATAGACTCTTGGGTCCAAAGTGAAATTCAATATTCTCTCTTGCAAGCTTTGATTGCTGTGGGTTAGGGCTTCTACGACCAGAGCACTGAAACTTTATTCCTTCGTATTCATCTCTGCAGTGATTACACTGTGACGATAGCCATAGAGCAATAGTTTCACCTAAGCCTAGCCCCTGAGAACAGCTTGCCGTGCATGAGAGTCTTTGTATCGCAGGCAATATGAGAGGCTTCAGAAGAAGATCACATCCTCAGTCTTAACCTTGACATTCATAAGAGATGAAAAAGCCAACCCTTGAGCACGGCTTGTGTCTTGTGCTCTTAGGGTATGTTTTTTTGTTCCGTCACAGTGAAGATTTGTGTTGCGGTTGCTGCGAAACTAGGCCTGATCAGACAGGTTTTCCTCTTTAGTCGGATGATCGCTGACAGTGATTCATCCGCTGTGTCCCGTGAAAACATCTTGCCTCTCCATTAAAGTTAAACATGTGTTTGAACACAGCTTTGCAGATGTCAGTTGAAATGATGCAAGTTGTACCACAGCTGAGCCATGACACACAGATGATAATAATCTTTTATGGGAGTGGGTATTGACTGACTTCTGTGTTTTCTCTCAGGTGAGGTTCAGGGGATTGCTCTTCTATCATGAGGGGTGGCCTCTCTGCATCCACGAGAAAGTCGTCCTGCAGCTCGCCCCTCTGCACAAAGTGCGACTAAAGCAAGGAGACTTCTACCTACAGATAGTTCCCTTAGGACGCAAGACTGCCAAGCTTGTAATAAAATGTTTGTCGGCCAGTGGGCAGGCCATCACAGAAATCCCCATCGCAGAGAGCATGTATGGCAGCATCTTTACAGCTGAGTTCTTGCAGAATGTAACACGTGACCGAAACCTGCACCCACTTCAGAACTGTCTGCTTACCACTGGTACGGCTGTGTTCAGGACGCCGTGGAAGAACGTGGTCAACCCGCTGTTTGTGAGCAGCACATCGGACGCCATCATGCAAGCACGCTGCAGCAGGGGTGGCTTTCGTGGCCATCTTAGCACCTGCAGCACCAGTGGATCCACAGGGACTCTAGACAGCCACCGCAGCTCCAGAGAATCGCTGCACTCTCAGGGAGCTGACTCCATCTTCTCTGAGCCCACCTCCCCAAACAGAAACCACATGGATGCCGGCAGTGAGACCCACAGTGTCAGTGTGCCAGTCACAACACCCATCATTAAAACTGAAAGATCCACTGAAGAGTGTGGGATAGGACAAGGAAGTGAGGATAGTTCTGGGAGAGAGAGAGGGCCAGGGTCCAAAACGCTCTCTTTTAGTACAGACCTCAGTAACCCAGGCCTTCGGCGCCGTCTCCCGAGAGACTCTGTAGCCTTTGAGAGCAGAAGACTTTTCAGGAAATCTTACATGGAGGCCCTGCAGAACCCCATGAGCCTTGGGTCCAGCTCTGAATCCATCCTGGAGGAAAGCCCAGACCACAACACTGGCCTAAGAGAGAGAACAGTGACACCAGGCAGCAGCCCAGACACACGGACCCCTTCCAGAGAACTCTTATCTCTGAGGTTTGGTAGCCGGGGGTGGCTCAGTGGTGATGACTCCAGGCCTAGCACACCTTTACTTTACTTACAGAGAGGGTTGAGGAGTGCAGAGAGAAGGGCGGAAAGACGCTCCAAGTCGCTGGAGAGGACTAACAAGGCAGGCCAGGTTAAAGGCCATCGGGAACGATCCTCTTCTGGAGGCTCAGTTAGCATCTCCCCTAAAAAGCTGATAAATGGCTATGCTCTTCGTTTTGGGAAGCTGGATTTTGAGGCAGCTTTTCCTGGCTCTGAGCGGAGAAACAGCAAGGAGGAGTCAGGTATGTGATGAAACACAACCTTTTGCTATCACAATGCACACAAATCACACTTAATGTGCTGTTACCTTTACTCAAGCATATGTACAGTTTTGAGATACTTGTGCTTTACCTACATCATTTATGGCTCATGATTGTTTTACTACATTTCAGGTATAAAAGTACAGTAGGGGCCATTTTGCATAATAAGTTTAAACACATTTCGTTGATAATTCTGATGGACACTGACCAAAGTCAAATTCTACAAACAGGATATCAGGATAACAGGATATGCTTTTACCACACCGACCTGGGTTTGAATCTCTTGCTCCTATCTCTTTATGTCACTGTCTGAAAACAAAGTCAAATGCTTCTCCAAAAACTGTTACACCACAACCAACAATGAATTGATCATAAAAACATGTATTGCCTATAGCCAAATCCTGACATAGCGTATTCCTCTCCATGCCATAGATCTACTTTATTTTTGTCCAAGAACAATAACTGATGGACAGGTTGACATGTTCCTTCGTAACATTTAACAGGAGTACTGTGCTTTATTTTGGATTAACCCCATATACACCATGCTGCTATACTCACAAGACATAACTATGTACGTTCTCCTTCGTTATACAGTTAGAATTTTGTTGTTATGTTGTAAAATCTGGATATGTTTAAACAAATCAATTTTGTTTTGGTAATATGCTCTTTTACAAAACCTTGTAAAACACTTTTGTTTATCAGATAATACAACCTAAGGGTGTAAAAGCCAAGTTCCACTCTTAATAGCCAGATAATGGTGGTTTCTCACTGGGGTGTGTAATCATACCCTGCAGCAGAACTGATTGCAACAGTTTGTCGGTTGGCTGAAGTTGTAGTCTGAATTTAGACAGCTCATAACTCTGTAACATCAATGCTGTCATTGGTGACAGATTGCTTTTCAATGCCCATGTGTGTTCTTTGGCACGTTCAAGTGACAGGTATGGCCCTACCCTGGAAACAGAACTTTAGTCACAACCTTATGTTTTCTTTACCACCGCGAGTCTGTTTTTTTTTTTTTTTTTTGCCTGTGTGTATGTATGCGTTGGTTCATGCAGGGTAGCTCAGGAAAGCAGCAATGTGAGAGTACCACCGAGGGAATCATGCTGTTTTTAGAAAACACATATTCTTCCGTGAATTGAAATGTGCAGTTTATTTAAATCTCTGAATCCTACCCCTGGACAATGACAGACCCAAAGCCAAAGCTGGGTTACTGATTTGTCAAATAAAGGTGATCATATTTGTTCATTTAGAGGAGTTAAAATAAACACCACTCAGCAAAAATACAGTAGTTAAATCACATCACTGTTGCGTTCCTGAGATTACCTCAGAGGGGATTGTGTTTCAGCTGTTGCAAAGCAGGTTTCCCACAACGACATTTCAAAGGCAACAAAGGATCCTGTAAACCCTGTAAACCAACCACAGGGACCCCAGCATCCCACAATGAGATGACCCTACAGTGTTATTGGGGCTGGGGGCTGCACTGATCCCAGATGGGTTGCCTCATTTACAAAAGTTTCCTTTGTGAATCAATCAGCCACTGGGGATGAACGAAAGAAAAGCCTTTCAAACTATTCCTGTGTCTTTAGAGAGTCCATTCAGTCCAGAAACACAAGACCTAACTTGCACTTATTCACACCACACTGTGAAAAAATACTCCAGAAGGGTCAAATTACTCATGATATGAGCCAACAATCTCTGCAGTATCAGAACATATCCTCTGTGATTTATGTGATCAGTAGCTTCAAGCTCCAGCAACTAGTGCAGCTTTAGCCTCTTTGACGGCTTAAAAATGTGACGCGTAGACTACACAAAAAAACAGACTTTCACACAGGACAATACGTTTGTCACTTCCTCTGAAAACAAAGCAATATAGGAAACATGCAGCAAACACAAGCCTGGCCACACAGTCGCACAGGAAATGCACTGACTGTTTGAAGACAATAGAGGCTGAGCTGGGAGGGTTACTGTCACAGAGCAGAGCAGGACAATACAAGAGGCCTCAAACTGTTTAAAAAGACAACACACAACAGGTGTCCATCAGACACGGATCCATAATCACATAATCACAATCACCATCATCTCTTGGCGGAGAAGGTAAAGAA
Organism: Protonibea diacanthus; assembly: GCA_028641955.1. NCBI lineage: Eukaryota > Metazoa > Chordata > Actinopteri > Sciaenidae > Protonibea > Protonibea diacanthus. The sequence goes on along the minus strand of CM053983.1, from coordinate 14,107,114 downwards.
TTGGTCTAACAAGATTTATATTTATTTTCAAGCTCTTGATGTTGGAATGACTTATGTTTTGAAAGGACCTGGTTTATGTCTGGTGCTCTAGAGAGGGCACTGTTGGTCTGCTGGTCAGTTGGTCCAGACTGAAATATCTCAACAACTACTGGATGAGTTGCCATCAACAGACATTTGTGTACTCTAGAGGATGAATTCAAGTGTCTACAAAAGTATTGACATCCCTGTCAACAAATTACAGCATGCTAACATGATAAACTAGGATGTTAAATCCAGTAAACATTATTCCAGCTAATCATCCACATGTTAGCATTGTCCTTGTGAGCATTCTCGCATGCTGGCGTTAGCATTTAGCTCAAAGTGTTACTGTGTTTTGATTATAGCCTACGCCTACCAGAGCCACTAGCATGGCTGTATACAGTCATATTATATTGTACTTTCAACATTTGTCACAGCCCAGTTCTTAGACTCAGTTGGTAAAGTCTGTGATTCCAGTGGGATAGACAGTGGATAAAGAAGAGTGTGCCGCATTGTTTTTTTCTTACCAAAGTAAAAGGAAGCCAAACAATAAAGCCAGGGTTGTTGGTATAGAGATCTTGCTAGCCTTATAAACATGGGCCCTACAAGGCCCAGGTGTGGCCAGGTCCAACCCCTGCAAACAGACAAACAGGTAACTGCTAACATGGCAACCAAAACAAAAGCATTGTCAAACTTTAATGTCATTACAATTTAAATAGGCTACATTTTTCTGTCTTATAGTAGGACTGCAATGTTCTCTCAATCAGCTAATTGATTACATAATTGTTGCACTTCTGCTTTAACTACTGCACTATCCAATTCACCCCTGCTGTTGACATTCTTCCTTAGCCAAGGCTTAACGTACGTTAGGTATACAGAGAGATGCACTCTGTGTGAAAAAATCTGCTTTCTGTTTCGCTGCCTCAGGAATAGGATAGACTGTGGTTGGCTACCACTTAGGAATGTCAGGAGCAGCATTCCTATAAACAGACCCTCAAGGTATGGAAGGCTGAAGAGGGGGATATGAAGATTTGAGAGTCTAATAGCGCTAGTTACTCATGAGTCAGGCTGACTAAACACCTGGTCTCTGTGATGACTCAGTATGAACTCACTACTAGAACACACCACTAATAGACACTGGTTTCACGAGGTTCTACGATTAGGTAAGAAAGTCCCGAGGTGAAAGGAAGCTTCTAATTTCTGTTGCTTGTACTGTATTTTTGGACAGTTGTTGCTCAGTAAATATCACTTAGACAATCTAGCAGATTTGTGCTCACTATTTATAATTATTTCCACAGGACATCGTGATGACACCATCACCGTTGAGAGCAGGCGACACAGGAATAGTGCAGAAGAGTCACACAGTCCTAAAGCTGCCAACGGGACGGCCATCAGGCCAGCTTCAGTATCAAGTTCTAACTATGGGAGTATCTCAGCCTTCCCTAAATTGGTGTCAGAGGTCAATCAAGAGCTGCTCACATCGGGTGCTGTGATCTTGCCAGGTAGGGGACAAGTGACTTGGACACAGCATATCAGCTGCTTTCATTTTGGACCCACCAGCCTGTCTCCAAACTCAATCAATAGTCCTGTACTGTATGTTCATCGTATTACTCTGTAAACAGATGTGTTTTTTTTTTTTTACACAGCTTTGTTGAATGCTTGATTCTGATTGGTCAGGTCATTCTGCAGTCTGTTATTTCTGTAGAGCAGACCACTGGTATAAATAACACACCGTTACTATGAAGGCAGTTCTCATAAAGGACCACAGAAGACACAAAAAAATAGTTTTTAAATCAATAAAATAATTTCTAAATCAATAATTTGACACACAAACTGTCGATTTCTCTTGTGAGTGAAATAAATCCTGACAAGGTGACATGGGTCTTGAATCACCCTGAAGGGCGACCAACTCCTTGTAAATTATCCCTCACATATTCCTTACATCACAGTGAAAATAAGAATTTGAGTTGATGAGAATTTGTGATGAGTGTTTTGTTTTTGATTCTTCTTGATCTAATTTTTAGATACGTTTCAGTTCTTTTGAAGATCAAGGTCTCTTCAATCCTTGAGATTATGCGGTACATTATGGTACATTATTAGTTCATGTACTGTCTTTCAGGCCATTGTTACTTTTTTGCTCTAAGCAACATTCGTTTCTCGACCTACTTAGAGACTAACTACGCCATGATAATACCGGACTCCCTCCAGCTTAAACATTCTTGACCTAGAAAATGATAGTAGACACGTCAGTGTCAAGTGTTGACCCCCTGCTGGCCTCATCTCTCTTGCAGGAAACAGAGATCGCAGTGGGAGGGCAGTGCTGCAGGTGTGCACCAGAGCTCAGGTGTGGGCTGGTGAGAGTTGCACGGTCAATGACCTCACCTGTTTATTGGGCTACTACTACTCCACGTTACGGTAAGCTGCATATACTCAGGTTTTTGAGAATAACTCCAGTTACATTCACACCTGTCCCATACAGACTTTTTTATGTTGTTTGGCCCTGCAGCTGTTATTCAGAGCATAAAGATGAATAAATGAAGCAGTTCAAGGCTGTACAAAATACATGTCGTTCAAAACATAGCTGGATTTAAAAAAGGCTCTTCTGTGTTTAGAAGATCAAACAATACCGACCTCTCAGCTTTTGCTAAATACAGTATTACATATAATCAATCCACTGTCTCAGAAAGTGCACTAACTGTAATACTTTGGTTTCAGGAAAGAAAGGTGTGATCAAGGTCTATCTGTTCTAATAGACAGCAGGAGGCAGCAGCCTGTTCCAGCTCTGTTGTCAGCTCTGTCTGAATTGCAGGTGAGCCCTCAGTGGAAAATGTGTAATTACCAACAACTCACGCCCACAAGAGTTTTTAGGCCCTACTCAAATCTTTGTTGTCTTCTGAGTTGTAACGCTGTCTCTCTCGCAGAGTTATTACACTACGGCATTCCTTACACGTTTCTTACTGTTCGACCTCTCAGTCTCTGACACAGTTTGGCTTGTTTAAAGGGGCACACCTTTGAATTTGTAGTGACTGCAGTTTCACATTTTTCTGAAAAAGGCTGGCCTCGGGGCTCTTGTGGGAAAGCCTGTGCTTACTTGTCTGTTTTTAACCACACACTGGGAGAAGGCTGGCTGCAGCCGACTTGCAAGAGACATATCATCATGTTGTGATGATGAGTTTCTTACTGATGTAAGGACGATAATTCTGTAAACCACAACACGTACATCATAAGACGTCTTAAATAGACATTTAAAATGGTTTAGGCGTTCATGTGAAGAGTCTACATGTGTCCTGTGCTTGTTTTTTTTTTCAGGCGTTAGCACCAAATGCACTTTACTCAGTTCTCTTTCTGGTGGACAAGGAAGGAACAGCCAAACCTGAGAGAGACATCAATGTACAGGTAAATAAGCAAGTGATATATTCATGTTATTGTTGAATGCTAGATCTGCGTAGATGTGATAAGGGATTCACATTCAATAAGCCTGTTTGTTACTGGATTAAGATTTGATGTATGCCTGCGATCTAATTTCATGGCCACAGGCCATGATGACACAGCGAGCAGGAATTGGCATGTGTTATTGTTACCGTAGCTTTGAAGCGGGACAGCAGACGCTCAAACTGAGGTCTGAGAGTGTGTGTTTGTGTTCATCTTGCCACAGACTGAGACGCTGTCATCTCTGAAAGCCGTGCTGAAGCACATTGACCAAACCCAGCTCACACGAGACTTGGATGGCACCTTCCACTACGACCACAGCCACTGGATCCACTTCAGGCAGGTGGGTGTGACGGAGGTGGCCAGACTGTAGCCAGTGTTATAAACACATTTGTAAACTTACTTACAGTACGACCTTGGCGAGGGTGGCAATAACGAAACAAAAGTGCATTACTTGGTGTTACATATAGACAGAAGAAATGGCCAAGGTATGGCTTTTCTTGGCCAGTTAAAACATGGTTACTTTGACATGTGGAAATAATGGTTTTCTTGAGTCAACCTCTTGCATTTCACACATTGGATAATGGACATTTTTTTAGTTTTCTCCACAGCGGCCTGCAGATTTTAAGAATGGTTTGGGGCTCCAGCAACTGCAGATGTTTTGACTTTGCTTGTACTAATTAACTTTCTCCATCTCTCTCGCCCTCTCTCACAGAAAATTGAACCATTTGCCAGCAGTTGCAGCGCAGCCATCTCCTCCCTTCAGGAGTCGATCAGCACACTGAGCAACAGCGGCAACCTGAAGACCTCTAAGGTCAGACCCACCCCCTGCGGGCAGTCTGGCCTTCTGATTTATGTGTCTCCACTGACACACAATAGCTCTCTGCTGGCCTCTTTCCTCCTAACTGCTAGTAAACTGCTCAGCAGTTTGTTGTATAGTTAACTGTTATGACCTTTCCGCTTGCTAAGGTCAATAAAACAGATATTCCGCTTCACTTGTGATCACGTCCACTGTGGAAAATGAATTCACTCATTTGAATTTGTTTGCCGTTGTGCATGTTTTAATCCAGGAGGTGTCTGAGGTGATGGAACAACAGAGGCATCTCATGAAGTGTGTACTAGATGACACCCGTCTCAACAGGCTGCGTCTAGAAGGAGGGACTGTCCTTGCCCGAATCAGGAAGGAAGAGGCCTGTGACAATGAAAACTACAGGTACTGAAGGGCCGGCCCTCAACCACACGAGAATAGTCAATGAGTGAAAACTATGGTGGTGATAAAATAAACTTTTCATAACCTGTTTCGCCCTGTTTTCTGTGTTCATTTAGAGATGCTGTCGATATGTTGAATGCACTGTACAACCAAGTAGATGAAGAAGTCCACAAGCTTGTGATCTTGTCCAACAAGTCTCAGAAACAGTTAGAGACTCTGCTGGAGGTGCGCAAGTTTGAAGAGCAAACACAACAGGTGAGCTTGAACTAATTCTCTCTTGACGCCTGTGCTGCAGATTTTCTGCTGCTTTTCTTCTCTCTCTTGACAAAATAGTCAATAAACGACCCGCTTCTCTTTCCAGATTAAACTCTGGTTCAGTAGTGAGGGAGAGAAACAACTCACAGCTCTGGAATCACTAACCCTGTCTGCGGCCAAAATTAAGGAGATGAGAGAGAGTTTGGAGCAGTTTCTGGAGGAGTCAGTGGTAAATAACGCCATATTTTTAACACAGTCCTTGTGGACCACCTCTTATGTATAATTTTCAAAAAACAATCAGTGATGAATTCATCAGTTTTCTTCTTATCCTGACAGCACCAGCAGAGGCATGGCCTGCAGCTGGTGAAAGAGTCTCCGGAGTCGCTTCCAGGTTCTGTTCTCCTTGACTTTAAGCACCATCTGGGCTCCATCTTAAGCAGAGTGGAGAGGAGGAAGGCCCAGTTAGACATCCTAACCAACCTATATGAGTTCTATGACTCGGTAAGTATTGACCATTGTCAGTATTGACCATAATGTGGCTCTAACAATGATATGGAATAGGTTAATTGGTTTTTCAAATGTGTAGGCGAACCAGTGGACCGAGCACTGCCAGGATTACTTCCATCACCTGAGTCTGGACAGTACAGGTGGCAGGCTCTCGTCGTCTGTGGTGCAGGTCCTGCAGGATTACTACACCGAGGCATCTAAGTTCTCCATGGACAACTTTAGTACCCTCAATGACATGGTGCTGTCCCTGGAGAGTCCTCAGCAGCTGCAGCAGTGGAACACAGTGTGGCACAAATGTCAGCAGACCAAACAGCAGCTGGAAGAAACTTTGGCCCGAGCGACGACAGTGGCCTCAAACTCCAAAGCTGTTGACGCACCGGCTCCTTTAAAGACTGCAGAAAGTCAGATCGTCGCTACAGAACAGGAGGTAGCAAATGCATGTGTGCTTTTACCTGTGGAAATTGCACCGTTAACTTTTGAGGACAACAAGCCTCACTCTGCTGGGCCTTTCTCCAAAAGCCCCACTAGTTCAATCTCCTCCTCCTCACACTTCATTTTCCCCCCCGACTGTGACGGCAAACTGAGACAGAGTCCGTCCATGTTTGACGACACGGACAGCGACTGCACCATCGACTCGACCATCTCCTGCCACTCAGAGCCTGTCTACTCCGGGACCGCCCGCCTCCGCAAGCAACCGCTGAAGAAGATCATGAAGAAGACCATGAGCTATGAGCTGACCCCAAGGGACAGTGGTCACTCAGATGTCAGCCACATTCATGGCTACACTGGTGTCTACATCAAGGGTTTGGAAGTGGCTAATAACGTGGCTGCCGAGAAGAAGCTGCAGAGGCCTGACGTGACGAGCCCTGCGTTAGGACGCAGCCGCAGCATGTCTACGCCCTCCAGGGTCCACAACAGACGCAGTGACGGAGATGGCATGAAACAGAGCAGGTGAGGGAGTGAAGCACTGATACTAAAGATAAACTGGAATATTACTTTACATGTATGTTGTGTTAAAAATGTGTGTATGTGTTTAGAACATGGACAAAATACCATAAATAACAAACGCAAGGAGTAAAATCACAGCTGTTGTACAAACTGTGTCAGAGACCCGTATTGAAATAGTGACACCTTATCACGTCTTTTTGTTCACCAGTAAAGTGCAGCACATCATGGATGAGATGATCTCCACCGAGAGGGAGTATGTTCGCTCCCTCAGCTACATCATTGAGCACTATTTCCCTGAGATGGAGCGCCTGGACTTACCGCAGGACTTGCGGGGAAAGCGCAGCATCATTTTTGGGAATGTGGAGAAACTGTGGGACTTCCATAGTCAGTACTTCCTGAAGGATCTGGAGTCATCCGCTCACTCCCCGCTGTCCATCAGTAGCTGTTTTCTCAGACACGTGAGTCCAGACTGTCGGCCGGTGTGCCCTGAGGCGGCTCACTGACAGCTTAAAAACAACACTCAGCTCCAGAAAAAAACTCCCAAAAACTGTAATGATGTGTTGACCTCTACTTATTTATGTTTTTCAAAACAGCGTATCCTAATGTTTCCAGTGGAGTGTCTGGGTTTCACTATCACTGATGGTGAAACCCATACAATGATATTTACAGTCTCTCGTGGGTTCAATCATTCAAAGTGGTTGGCAAAGCCTGCTGAAATGTGCATACTTTTTACTGTAGTCAGTGTTGTAACTTGTTAATCTTGTGTGCAGGAGGATCAGTTTGGAATGTATGCTCTGTACAGCAAGAATAAGCCCCAGTCGGACACTCTGCTCTGCAGCCATGGGAATGAATTCTTTAAGGTGCGTCTGGAAACTCTGGTTACACCCCTCACACAGTGGGTGCCAGGTCCCGGGGTCAACACTAAATCAATACACGAAATGCTCTCTCAAAGCCAAAACTTAAAAACACGTTCAAAAAGCAAACACATGACATGGTTGTACACCAAAAAATATCAGAGCCTGACCAACCCCTCGACATGGGCGACATCCAATATGAATGGATGACTTTAGCTAATTGCAGATTTTTTTGGTATCTGATTATATAACTGCAATAAATGAAAAATAAAATGTGAGTGTTTGAGTGAGACAAAAATAATTTCTCAACACAATATTCAACTTGTTTAAGGATTTCTACAGAGATGTTTGAGTTAAAAGTGTCTATGTTGATTCTTTAGTTCATCTACCAGAGAGCACTGAAAAGTATATTTGTCACAACTCCTAATGAGCCCACTTAATCCCCAAAGGAGGATTAAATTGGGATTAAATTGGGATTAAGGATTATTTGAAAAAATAATATCAGCTTATATGTTGTTATTTATATTTTTAAACTCATAAATTAGCATTGGTCAGCCTCTAATATATGTACAACAATAAACACAAGGGCAGTCAATCAACATCAATCAGCTAATAGCTAATAAACAGCAAATAAGGACACAGATTTGAGTAGCCCAATATTTAAAAGACTGTTCAACTGTATATAAAAATCTATAATAACATAATAATAATCCTGATGGTGTCTGTCTCCAGAATAAGCAGATGGAGCTCGGGGACAAGATGGACTTGGCATCCTACTTGCTGAAGCCAATCCAGAGGATGAGTAAATATGCTCTGTTGCTCAAAGACCTGATCAAGGAGTGCAGTCAGTCCCAGGAGCAGGAGCTGAGTGACCTCCGCACTGCAGAGGAGATGGTGAAATTTCAGCTCCGCCATGGCAACGACCTGCTGGCTATGGATGCTATTCGTGGCTGTGATGTAAGTAATAATAATGGGCACTGCAGAGGCATGTAATGCTATGATAAATATTTTGATGTCAGCCAAGTACTACTTAACGTTACTATAAGACAATCAGGTAAGACAGAGGTCATTAAAACTATTTTTGAATTGGAGGTCATCTTGTTATGTTTTCAGCAGAGTGAGGTCAGAGTCCCACCAGGAATTGTATTGTTCTCTCTGACGCATGTGAACGGTCGTGTTTCCTTTCCAGGTGAACCTAAAAGAGCAGGGTCAACTCCGCTGCCAGGATGAGTTCATAGTCTGGTGTGGACGGAGGAAATACCTCCGCCACGTCTTCTTGTTTGAAGACCTCATCCTCTTCAGCAAGACCAAAAAGATCGAAGGAGGATATGACATTTACATTTATAAACAGTCCTTCAAAGTAAGAATTTATTTGAAGATTTGAAGATTTTTTTTTGCCATTTTTCTACTGTACACTGCTTATCATTACATTTGCTATTCTTTATGTAGACAGCAGAGATAGGTATGACAGAAAATGTTGGCGACAGCGGGCTACGCTTTGAGATTTGGTTCCGTCGGAGGAAGTCACAGGACACGTTTATACTCCAAGCCAGCTCCGCTGAGGTCAAAGCTGTGTGGACGGCCATCATAGGGAAGATTCTGTGGAGGCAGGCGCTCAGAAACAGAGGTGCTTATGGGTGTCATTTCAATCTGGATATCAATGTGACATTCAGGCGCTTTATCCCATGTAAGTTTATTTCATGAAATTCATGAGGTTTATTTCACTTCTCGTGTATTTCAGCGTTGCGCATGCAGGAGATGGTGTCCATGGGGATTGGAAGCAAGCCTTTCATGGACATCAAGCCAAGTGATGCAGCTATCAGTGACAGAGCCATTGACTATATCATGAAGGGGTCAGGTGAGCTGTTGTTTTACAGTTATTTTAGCTTCAGTATTACTTCTCTTCCTCTTGCTTCTCTCTCCAGTTGCATCTTCCTGATTCACATAATAATCATGCAGATACACAACATATTTCTTTGGTGAAACCGCAAAGACATGGCTCTTTCTTACAGATGTTTTAATGCAAGTAGGATTTAGAGACTTTTGTCAAGTTAACACACTAAAAGTAATCTAAGCCGCACTGATCTGAAGTCATTACAACCGCAGTCAACTACTTTACATGGCTCTTCTTTTATGGCTTACCAGAGTTGCTGTAAACATATCAGATTATTCTTGTTAAAAAATGCAGGAATTCTCATACTTTCTCCTACTTCTACTTACTTTTCATATCCCCCATGATCTCACAGCTGACTGTGTTTGTCTCTACCAACAGAGTCTAGGACCAGGGCATCCATCGCAGTGCCTTCGTTTGAACACGCCACTTCATTCAAGAGACCTCACTCCACCATCTCCAACAGCAGCACCTCCTCCTCCAGCAGCCAGTCGTCCTCCTCCCTGCTGGGCTCGCTCAATCTTCATCTGTACTCCTCACCCTCTCACCCACACACACATGCATTGACCAGCGTTCCCTCCTTTGCCCAGTGGCCCTACGACTGCATAGAGGAGGACGAGCTGGAGCAGGACACCGGGAGCCAGCCCTCCATGAGTGAGTGGCTGTTTTTCCTGCTGTAGCCATCAACCCAGAAGGCCGAAAAAAACCCCGAAAAAACATCAGATACAGAACATTTTTGAAATACCATTTTCAACACTGAAGCTTATTTGGGTTTTTTTTACCTTCTTGAGGGAGTTATGGCACAAAATCATCATCATTTGTGCATTCTCTTTATTTCTGTCTTTATTTTTTAATTATAATCTTTTGTTTTTTTTTACTTGTTACACAAGATCAAAATTGGATTCAGACTGCTAAAATCATTGTTTTTTTACACAGAAAAGCTTTTGATGTTTGGGATCAGATTAAATAATAATAATACTAAACCATTTGCATTTTTTAAAAAACACACTTTTTGTAGTTTTCATATTTTATTGTCTTACAACATTGAGTTAAAGTAGATTTAATTCTGCTTTTTTTTTTTTTTTACACTTATCAACAGATAAAACATCCCTTAATGTCAAAAAGAAAACCGGCCTCTCCAAAGTGATCTAAATTAATCACAAATATAAAATACAAAATACTAATATTAAGTAAGTATTCACCCACTCCAAGACAGTATTTACTGTATGTTAGTGCTTCATTAAGCAGTAAAAAAGATGCATGAAGCAAAGAAACTATTCAATTATAAAAATGAAGAAAACTAACTTCAACATAATAGATTGTTAATGTATGAAAACATAATATAATAAAGTATATATAGTCTATAGTATAATATATAAACTTAAGTATGTGTAACATTTTACAGGGATACAGTAGATGGGGGTTTACTGTCTGCCAAACTGCAACACTTTGCTGCTACCACTAGGAGTTGTCAAAGTCAAAGAATACACAAAAGCCTCAACAAACATAGCACCTGCTCTCTGAAATCTTGCCAGTGTAGAAAATTAATCGATTTCTATGGTGCTTGAACCACTATCACAGTATTAATATATGTTTCTTTGTGTGTTGTGTAACAGTCACTGAGAGCTCAGAGACATCCTCCCAGTGTACCTCCAGTGAGAGTGTAACAGGGCTGAGTACCCTCACTATACCAGACCAATCCAGCATCGTCATGGACTCCTACAACAACAATGAGCCCCCCTCTTTCCTTTGCTCCTCTACACCTTCCTCCTCCATAACGTCGCCTTCAATATTCCAGAAAGAGGAAGACCTCCAACCCCCGGGCACCAAGTTCATCACAGCAGTGAGTGTTTGATTATCCTCCTCATTATCTTATTAATGTGACTTGATGTTCTCATGTTGCTTCATAATAGTATATTTTGAGAATTAGATAAGCTAGCTGTAGTGATCCATTTATATTTAGTGGCTCTCTCTCAGTCCTGCGTTTAAGTTTAAGAATACCCTTAGAACAACTTGCATGCTTTTTTCTATTTGTTCTGTTTCCTGGGCCAGTAGTAGGTTCAGGGTCAGGTAACCACAAGAAGTACTTCCCTTTTCTACCCTATTTGTATGTCAACTTGTTTTGTTTTATTTTTTTAATTAAAAGACAGCGAATCTACTGCACTTACTTTTGTACCTTTAACTCTTCCAGAAATGTACGTCATAATATTTTATTTATTATTTTTTTCCTATTGATCCTTTGAGTCACCCTTAATCTTCTAGTATGGCAACTACAGTCCAAAGTGTACTAGTACAGAGTAAAAAGGCATTAAAGTCTGGGCCATATGGTATATTTAATTTTATTTAAATGTACGTATTGTGATTGTATGTGATAGTGTTCCTCTTTTCAGTTCTGAAAAAGACACGTCAGTTTCAGATGCAAGTTTGTGCTGCATATTATCATATCCTGAAGTGCTTCTCCTTTGTGAACGTAGTTTCTGCTTTTGCCTTCATACACAAATAAAGACCAGAAAGGTTGGAAAGGATGGTAATTAGCAACATTTTAGCACAATGCTGATTACTTGACTGAAGCTAGTATTGTATGTGTTTTTAAACTGTGCACTGATATGTGAAACAGTTTAGAGAGATCAAGATCGAAGAATCAAGACTGAAGACTCTCTAGCAGCTGCTCTTCAATGATAGATGATAAAAAGCTGATTGTGTTACTGCTTAATGGAGTGTTTTATAGCGATAAGAGTCAACTATAATGCTGGCCGAATTTGAGATAAAGACATACACTTTGGTTAGTTATTACACAATGCACCATATTACATTTTCATCGTAAGTGCCACTATTATGCATTGTGTTTCAGTTGTTACATAATGAACTAAAAATATATTCATTTTGTCAAGTTATTACATAATGTGTTGTTAAGAGCTATAATAGAATATAACAAACTACACAAGCCAATTAGACTCACTGTAACAAGCGTGGGAGGACTTTTGTACATGAGCTGATATGTTTGAAGTTGATTTTAAATTAGCTTGAAGTTTTGGTCTCGCTTATGAACTTTTTGCTGTTTTGTTTTTACCAGAGCAACACCTCTCATATAGCAGTAGGCCTCTCTACTGTGGTCTGACTCAGAGCTGAGAGTTTTTTAGATCAGTAAGTAACGTGTGTCACCAGAGTGGACATCTGTGTTGTTACCTTCACACCCTTATTAACAACTGAACTGGAACTTGTGGCCTGACTACTAATCTGTGTGGAAATGTGCTTTTGGGTTCCTTTTGTTGTGTGCTGCATGGCAATGTGTCCTGATGGGTTAGAGGGCTGTCAGCAATGGGTGGTTTGTTGGGTAAACTTCTCTCTCTTCCTCATGTTTTCCACTTGATTTCCTCTGTGCATCTGTTTGACACGAGGGTGAGATTTGTGTCATAAGATATATGTTGTCATGGTTGTATGTTTGAATGCATGCATGCTCTGTTACAACCTTTGTTTTGGGGCTTTGGAATGCACGTAGGGTTAAAAGAGTTTTTCCGTCGATGCTTGAGTTTTGTGTTTTTTAACTGTTGAACCTGTTGTTGTTTTTTAAATTTTTTTTTTATGTTCAAATCAGTTTAATGCCTTTATCGTACATAATGCGAAAGGATGTAGGAAATGGAGCCTCATCTGTAGTTACAGTTAAGAAAACTGAAGGCATGTGGAAGAAATAATCAACAAATAATAATCACTTCAGTGTTAATATTTAAATATGTTTAAATATGTCATCAAAGAGAGTAAAAAAATATAAACGTGTTTGCTTGTTTACACGTTTTGATAAGTCAGACAGAGCAAAGTGTTCTTTATTATTAATAGATTAAAATATGCACTGGCTTCCCAGAAATCTCCCCTGCAGTGTAACATTCTGTATTCAGTCTTTAAGCTCCAGTCAGTGATAAATGTAAAGTAACTGTCATTTGTATTTGTACGTAGCATAACAATCTAGTCAAAAATATTCCATGTAAACTCATTGCAATGTTATAGACTTTTAAATAATTAAAAGTATGAAAGACGAAAGTACATACACACATTTTGACAACGGCATTGCTTTAACACTTTAAGAAAATATATTATGCATTCCCCTGTACATAGTTACTTCTTTTAGAGAAGGGCATGGGAGAAATTCCACCCAATTTCAAAATCATTACTGAAAGTTTTGGGAGTTTAATAATTTCAACCTTTAACGTTTGGTTTGACAAAATTGCGTGTGTCAAAATTGTATTGTGTCATGCCTAGCTGACATTTTTTAAATTTGTATGCATAATGTGTAAAAAAATCATTTTTCTAAATCCCCTTTCTTGTGTTTTCTTTCTTTCTTTCTTTCTTTCTTCGTAGCTGTGAAGTCCTCAAGCTGAACGCTACTTGATGCCACAGCAGTTTGTATATCAAGAGTTCAGCCGCAGAGCACTAAGACTTCAACCGATGACGCTCAGCTATTATGACATTTCATTATGATACTGTAAATTGGAAATTGACACATAATACACACTGCCATTATGGTACGTCAGTGGCCTGTACATTTGTTTTAATGAACTAGGTATGAATCAGTGTTTATATTGTAGATGAGTTTTTTTTTTTATTATTATTATGTATTTTACAAAAAAATAGCAGACAGATCAATCCAGACAATGTTCTCCTGTTGTATTTCTTTTGTTTTATTTTGTTGCCAGTCCCGTGTTGTGATAAGTTTGTACAGATGATTAAAATGTTTAAAACACGTTGTATTCATTTCTTTACCAAAGTTTACCAAAGAAGAAATTAAGTATTTCCACCAGAAGATAAAATAGTAAAAGTAAAGTAAAATATACATATGAAGTCTATACAATAACAAAATAGTTTCTTCTTCATAGTTCAGCCACTCTGAGACTGAGATACCAGCTGAAAGTGTGAATGCAGCTGAAAACAAGTTGCAGATATTTCCACTGATAACCAAGCACAAGTGTAAAACCACACAGAGACCCTTGCGGAGCGACAGCCAGAGCAGCCCTATGAGGCTCACTGCTACCGTTACTCGAACAGACACAGAGGGTGAGGAAGATGAAGAAGTGGTTTTTTCTTCACATGAGAGAAGCTGACATTTGTTTACCACAAATTTTCGCAGTCCGAGTGAAACATCAGACATAGACCACAGCCCGGGCTTTTAGCAGGGGTTTAACTCCAATAGAGGCAATTGAGAGACATGAAAGCCACATGCCTCTGTGCACAAAAAAAAAGTTTTCTAATACAGCCGCTTGTCTTCTATTAGAAACTACAATACAGTGCCCTAATCTCCTAAATCTACAAGCATTTAAAATATTAAGTGATTTCTTCTCAAAACATATCAGCACCTTAAATCATGGTGATTTAGTACGTTTCTCTTTTGAGAACCAGAAGCAGAGGATTGCAGAGAGGAGGACCTCGAGCACCAACACACAAAGTTCGAACAGTTCCATCTGTTAAAAAGATTAAGTATACATTAGTTTTATATTAGTGAATATATGTAAATATCTGGTGCTGAATGAAGTTCTTCCTTTTGTCTTACCCTCGAATGCTGATCATTTTTTACATCCCAGTGAATCAGGTCCACACACATCAGAATCATTGCAACTACAGCTGCAAGAATACAGCCGCAGTTAATCATGAGGGACACCTGGAACATAACATACTTTCATTATTTACTTCATATATTCAGCTAATTATCACCGTCACTGTATCGTTTGTTGGGCATGCATTGAGTAGTCCTTACAGAAAGTAATGCTGGATATTTGAACAACAGATTGGAAACAAATCCAGCAATGATGAACTGCAGAGAAGAAGAAGAAGAATGCAGTTTAGAGCTGAATGAAAACATCAGTAAGTTTTCACACTGTTTGATTTGATAAGCCATTATATTAAAGACCATTTGAAAGTATCAGTATTTCTTTTGACTAATTCTTGAAGATCTTATAGTTATATCTGCTGTATTAGCGCATGGATTTTCTCCTTCTGTTTATTATGAAGCAATTTGAGCAGAGACTTACGAGAAACCCGGTAAAGTGGGAGGCTCTGAACAAATTGAGAAGAGACTCATTAAAGTTCTGAGTTGCAGCAAAAATAACTCCCACTCCAACGCTGAAGAGGCCGCTCATCACCTGCAGAGACTGACAGAGGAAGAGAGATTTTGTGAACATTAAGTAAATATCAAATATTATAGTAAATATAATATCCACTTATTATGTTAGCTAAATTTTCATTAAAATAAACAAAACACAGAAAAGATGAATGTGCTAAACAAAAATATAGAAGGTCAGTATGAGAAAACGGACTTGACATGGACATAAAGTATAAAAGACTTCAGAAAAGATGATTATCTTAGTTTTTTCATTGACTGATGTGTTGTCCTTGTGTTTAGTTATGCATAATATTAGTTAAATCTTGCATATGCCTGATATTTAGTATTGTTTTTGTGTATGGTTTCCATGCATGAATTCATGTACAATAAATACAAGCACCAGTTATTTGACATTTAAGAATACTGTGCACACTCTTTCACCTGGACAGAGTTATATGAAACTTCAGCCTTTAGACTGACAAAACAGAATACCACAAAACCCCTCCCGACCAAGCATTTCCTGTTGCTGCTGTCCAAATTTACACAATGGTTTCAAAAGTCATTTTGGACAGCCCTCTTTCTGCATCTGTTTGTGATACACTGGATGAGTTGACTTGTTAATACTTTCAGGTATTGAGTCACATCATCACAGGAGGGGGCACATTGTGATCACTTATTCCTGGACTTAAGTTCAGCACACTTACCGCGCGCACTAAATAAATAAACACATGAAGCTAACGCTCAATTTGTTTAGATTAGACTCTCAGAAAGCAGTTTTGTCTTTTCAATTGCATTGCTAAGAGACAATTAATGCACACTGACAGTAACCTAGGTCGACCATGTTGTCCAGTCACTGCCTGGTTGGTAGTTTGATCTCTCCTAACTTCATAGTGAAGTGTCATTGAGCGAGACCCCAATTGCACCTGGTGAACAAGTGGAGTCAGTGGAGTGCTTCACATTTTTTTCAAATTTAATCTAATTTTCCAAATACTATTTTGCAATGCATCATCATTTCTATGTCCTCTTTTTGGAGTTCTCTCAACTCATAAAAAGAAACTCGAATGGGGTCACTACTTTTGATATTTAAAAACTGAGGTCACATGCCCTATTTGCATGTAACAGATAAACTACTATAATTTTCTTACAGTAAAATAAGCTTAAAGTACAAACAGAGTACAACACCAATACCAGAAATCATCATAAGGTTGAATCAACATCTCTGTGATACCGTCTCAGTAGTAATTTAACAATATGACCTTCTCAAATTGTTAGTTTATTGGCTGGTACTTAGCAAGTGGTGATTTATTTGTTTTCCTTACTTTACTTTGTCACTCTTACCCCCAACACAGCCGGCTGTTTCTGCAGCAGGTCATGCAGTGGCCCTTTCACGTCTGGCATGAACTCTAAAGCTTGGTAATGTTGGACCACTGGTGCCTCGCTCCCATCACCTCCGCGTGGCTCTCCCCTGTCAATCCAGTCACCTTCTTGTGGCTCAGTCCAGTCATAATCATCTCCATGGATGTCCATGTCAACATCGGCACAGGCCATGGTGCTTCTCTGATCTGGAGGAATTATAGTTTTACAGTTTTTCTCAATAAAATGATTTTGTGTTCTTTAAGATGTAGAAGTAGAAACCTTTGTGCATACTAACACGATGCCGTACAACAGTCCTGTGATAAACTGTCAAAATGAAGTTGTTGCTGACACTGTGTGGTGATGATTCAGCTGTTTTTTGTATTGTTGTATGGCATTATTATATAACTAGAACGCAATCAGCACCACAAAGTACAGCTTTCAAAAGCACCAAGGACCAAGCAGACGCTCGAACAATTAAAGAAGTGCAATCACATCTAAACATATTAAACAAGGTAGTATTTTACAGTAGTTTTGAATTGCATCTCAATACACAGTAAAATATTGTGCAGGTTTATCTGTTTCTCTTGTATATAGTTTGATACCAAATATGATATGGTTTTATTGTAGTTCATAAACAACACCAGATAAACCGCTGTTTTTGGATTTGCAACAAACTAGAAAGGAACAATAGTAAAGTAAATGAAGGTAGAATTTTAAATAACAGTAAAGTTATTAGCCTGAAATAATATTTTCAGAATGTAGGATTCACATATTTATAGGTGCTTACACATTCATACGTTTACTGTCCAGTGACTTTCAGAATTGAGAACTAAGTAACACTGGCTTAAGGAAATCTCTTCCACAATCTCTTCTTCATCAATGCCAGATCTTTTTCAAACAAACCGGTAATGACATTGCACATTTGTAGCTTTTCGGGCAACATCAAATAAGTGCAATGTAATTCTCAAAGTTTCTCAATCCTCTAACATGACATAGCAACACATTAGTACAAAATATTCACACATTTATAGTCATATACTTACTTTAGTCTTAGATGACACAAAAGTTTCGATGTACTAGAGAACATACACATGTACAGTATACACAGACTTTAAGACGCTTATAAATTCAACCTCTATCCCAAATATGTACAACAAAGCCTTTTTTTCCTAGTATTCTTCAATAAAGATTTTAGATTGATTCTTACTTTCGTTCTTCGTTTGCTTGAGAAGTGTGTATTTCACACTCTGTATGTCTGTCTCGAGCAAGTGCCTGCAAATACTTTGTAAGATGAAGCCACCTCACGCCTTAACTTCCTCACTCTGCCTGGTATCTGGTATCTACTGTATCATCACGTTCAGCACTTATCATCAAGTTTTTTTTCAGTATTCAGTAGTTTTCAGTATTTCAGATTCAACAAAAACACATTTTTTTCTATAATTCATGAATAATAAGTTAAGATATTAAGTCTTAACAATTTTGAATGTTTGTCAAATTCTGTGTGCAAACACTGTGGTTTCTGGTGTGTGTGTGTGTGTGTGTGTGTGTGTGTGTCTGAGAGAGATAGAGGGAAAGAGAGAAAAGAGAAAAAAAGAGAGACGACGACCATTTGCATGCTAGATCATTTCCTTGTTAACCTCATTTGACAAAGAAGAGAATTTTTAGGTCTGAATCAAGATACGAGACGGAAAAAAAAGGTACTTGCTAAAAAAACCCAAGAAACAGACTACGACAGTCAGACAAACTGCTTTAACATTCTTTACTTTGCAGCAGAATGAAGAAGACATTTGTGTGTGACGAATCAATGATCATCACCATTCCCATTGGGAGTGTAAGAAGCGCTCGAGAGGGTCAACTGATGCCAGAGAGATTTCAGTGTGTGTACAAAGATTCCTTCAAGATCTTCGTTCTCAATGGAAAACCTAAACCTCTCGGAGTAAGTTCAATTGTTTCTTACACAGGTGGATTCTAATCACAAATTTGTATTTGTGGCATTACCATTTTACAAACAGAAAAAGCAGCATTGTAATGAGATGTTTTTCTTTCTTTTTTTTTTTATCTATTAGGCAGCCCAAGCCATTGCTGGTATGTTCATTGTGATTCTTGGCCTGATTTTCTCCAACAGATGGCCCTTCATCATAATCTACACTCTACCCTGTGTTGTGGTAAATACAAATGCAAAACTAAAATTTTAATGAACTGCCACTGTTATTAGTTTAATGCGATTCTGTGAGAAGTCTGTATAATTAAGGAAATGCAGTTGGACTGATGATGAACAGTATATCCATCTATATCTACATCTGTTCTTCTACTTCCTTTTGCTGCTAGACATTTCAGTTTCCCTGCATGATGTCAATAAAGTTTATCATCATATTATCATATTATCTTAAATTAATTTGGCATCCTATAATATTCACTGTTGCATTTCTATGTATAACCATTTATATGTTTTATCAATACCTTAGTATGTGGTTGCTGGTATGCTGTCCTACGCTGCCGGGCGACACCCGAACATGCATGTGGTAAGATAAAAATGTGGTTTTAAAAGTTTAAAAAGTTTGTCGTTTTTTTTAAATCAGACTTTTGTTTTGCGTTATTTTTCTTTGAAAACTTGCAGCGGTAAGTACATGATTGTAGCCAACAAACATTTTAGTCCAACAGATGATGAAGGAGAGGTGTATTTGGGGAAATGTTTAATTTGGATTTTAAGAATTGTGCATATAATGTATACATCTCATAACTTAAACAAGCTGAAACTAACTCCTAGTTTGCAGGGAAATGAATTAGTATTACAGTGTTTTTTTCTTGCTAATGATTTCTGGTTTCTGCCTTTTATACCTTCCAGTCGAAGCTTTCATTCTCTCTGAACATCATCAGCTTATTCTGGTCGATTGTGGCCGCTTGCTTTTGTGCAGTCGATATGGCACACACACCATACTATATCGAGGTAAAGGAAAACAGCCATTGTCATTTATTAAGTAACATCAGCTGCTCTCTGAAATACAAAGCAAACGTGCGTTCACTTCCACCTCTGTCTCAACAGCTTTCAAATCTCAATAAAGGAATAAATGGACTGATCATGACCCTGCTGGCTGTTGAGAAGCTGATTGCCATATTCTTGATCTACTGGTTGAGCAAAGCTATATGCAGACAACATTTCAACACTTTGGTATGTCATTTTCTTCAAACACACAGAAAATACAGATGCTGTAAGGGGAATAAAATTATCAGTCACTCTAATAGTGGTCACTCTTTTTTCTGCAGCCCATCGTACTGCTCAAACAGGGAAAGTGATTTTAAAGGTTTGACGGAGCTCAACAAACCAACCACCAACAATCTATATACACTGTAACAATGGGGTATCAATATTATATGCCCTCAACTTACAGCAGACAAAGAATGTAAAATAATTATTTCATCAGTAAAAAGTAAGTATTGCTGTTGTGATTTCTACATCCTGAAGAATCTTACATTGTCATCTCTCCAGCTCCAACTTCAGCATCAAACTGTCCTTTTTAAGGTTATCAAAGATCATCTTAGTTTAAACTGATGCAGGCGATAATTTAGTGCTGCTTGACTGCTGTGCTGCATTTTTAATACTATATACCATATGTCCGTATTTCATTCACTTTAAATTGATCATTAATATCCAGTCAACGTGGTAGTCAAGATCTGAGAGAAACAGTAGAGTCTAGTGCGCATTTTACTTTTTTAAACTTACACATAGATTGTTTCACTGTTTTGTTTTGTTTTTATTATCATTGCCTCTATATTATCATTTACTCTGTTCGTTGTAAATAAATGTGTAACTTTTTTGCAAATAAAGGTGATTATTTTGTTGATTAATGGTTCATTTGTCTTCTTGTGGAACATCAACACATTACAGCCAAAAATAATTAAAATCTGATCTAGTTGGTTTTCAGGTCAGCAGCTTTATGATCTAAAACAGTAAATCTACATTCTGTAACACATATTATGCTATTAACAACAAATGAAATGTTCTTTGGACTGATAAGATCCGATAGATACAAAAAGTGGAAGTAATAACACGACATATAACAGTGTATTCCCAGAGAGAACAAGCCACTATTTACTTGATATGTTACGCCCAAAAAATATAAATAACTGGCATGAAAATTTAAAGTTGTTTGGTACTTTTGTGGACCCAAACCTGTTCTGCAGCCTCTGAAACTGATCCTTTCCCCAAGGGAGTGGTCAATGGTACTACAAAACATGCTCTTTACAACCTTATTGCTCGTATTTTTTGTGCATGTATTGCTTGTATAGCTACAGTAGGTGACCTTTTTAATCAACCATTTGCACAATTTACTGAAAGTGTAGAGATCAGGAAACCGGTGCATATATGCTCTTAATGAAAAAACGACAGGGACCCCTGCTGGGAGCTGAGGTTACATGTGAAGCTGTGAGCCAACACACGGGGGCGATAAACACACAGAAAATGAAGTCAAAGTATATTTACCTTTCAGTGACAGACGTATTCTAGGAAACACATTCATTCGACATTCAAATAACTGCACTGCTGTAAGTGGCGCACTCTGTTCAAGTCCCTCAATTCACGTTAGGCTTGCATATATATATTTTTTAAAGATATTAACATAGGAGGATGACATTTTAAGATAAATTCATTAATTTTGGCGCATATAGAAGTCAGCATCTGGGAATTTGTCAGGCTTTAAAGTGCTTGCATGGCATGGAGGTCACGCTAAAAACAATCATAGCGGCACATGATGAAGGAAGGCATGGGGACTCTTCCGCTTTGGGACACTCCCTACAACCATGCACACCAATCAAAATCAAAAGTGAACAATTTCTCTAAAACTGTCTTCCCCTCTTTTAACCCTCTCTTGCTCTTTCTTGCTCAGCTGTCAAACTTGTACTCTCCTGGCTAGCTATGTGACATTTTATATACACATATGTATATATGTAACTATTTCCTGTAGGAACAGTTAGCGGTGGTCGCTGCTGGTCGCTGGTGGATCACTCTCTCATGCCGCCGCTGCAGCTGCTGCTGCTCTCCTGACTGCGTCCATCGATGGCGTCCGTGTACAGCGGCTCTCACACCTTGAGCAAGGATGATGTGAATTACAGAATGCATTTCCGAATGATAAACGAGCAGCAGGTTGAGGATATCACCATAGACTTTTTCTACAGGCCGCACACGATCACACTGCTGACATGCACGGTGCTCAGTTTGATGTATTTCGCCTTCGCAAGGTAAGTCGCTCGCGGCTAACACTTAGCTTAGCTTTAGCTTAGCTTAGCGCTAGGAGGCTAACTGGAGCGGCAGTGATGCTGTGACAGTGCCAGGTACACGGGAGGGTGTTAGCTCGCATTTAGCCACTGTCTTGTGGATTTTTCCCCACTTTTCATCCTCATAAAGGCGCTGGAACAACTTCCTGTGATAACCACCTTTGTTATTAATTGTTTATTTAAGCTAATGGAAAGAAGTGTTATGTAACGGTGGTCCAGTGATGAACAGCTTCATCTGCTGGCTTTAGCTACAACAATGTAACGAGCAAGGAAACGAGTCCTAACGTCACATTTAGGGGGATTTATCTGCTTGTTTGCCCCACACTGACCACATAAAGCAACCCTTTAACGTCTATGATAAGATATGTGAGGCTCATTCACATCAGTACAGATGTTAGGTACACACAAAGCATAGACTGTGTATATAAAGGACTGTTTAACATGTCTCTCTGGTGATATTAAGTGTTCACTTGGAAATTTCTGTTTACCCCAACTCTGCAGAGATGATGGAAATCCTGACAGTAATCTCTGGGTGGGGCTCATCCTGGTCATCTCCTTTTTCCTTGTCATCAGTGTTTTGGCATTTCCTAACGGTGAGGAGAAAAAAAAAGAGCACTGAAGTCACTGTGTTTTTGTAGTCAAGCCTGTTTGCATAGTCCTCAGTTAGCAGCCGATGTTATCACAGCAAATAACGACAGCTTTGTATTACACCTTCAGTAAGGACAAAGAGAAACCTCGATGAGGACCTCATTATGTGAGACATAAAAAGAAAGAACAACCTCATCCAGCCCAGAAGGAAAAGTGTCCATGCATATGAGGACTGATCGTACAAAGAATAGCTTGTTTCATCGTTTTTTGCATAATGGAAAACCTGTTTCCATTCATTCACTTGTCAAAGATTATATCTCTAACATCGTATCTTTATCTGCCTCACTCTAGGTCCGTTCACTCGACCACATCCAGCAATATGGCGAATAGTGTTTGGTGAGTATTGCTGGAAGTTTCCAAGGATTAAAAGCTGTTTTTGTTTGTTTTTTTGTTTGTTAAATTTCCCCTTCTTCATGTCTTTTCATGACTGTCTGCTGTTTAGGTCTGAGTGTGCTCTACTTCCTCTTCCTGGTTTTCATCATTTTCCTCAATTGGCAGCAGGTAAAGCAGCTAATGTATTGGCTGGACCCAAACCTGCGTTATGCCAAGAGAGAGGCAGATATAATGGTGAGTGATGTAGGCTTATGCACAGAGAGGGAGTGATTCATTTGCATGCACCAGCTGTGTTCGCTACTGAGGGATTATCAATCATTGTAATGAGGTTGTCTGCGCTGCTCTCTGCAGGAGTATGCTGTGAACTGCCATGTCATCACCTGGGAGAGAATCCTGAGCCATTTTGACATATTTGCATTCAGCCATTTCTGGGGCTGGGGTATGAAAGCCCTGCTCATTCGAAGCTATGGCCTCTGCTGGACCATCAGTATTACCTGGGAGCTTACTGAGGTAAGGAGGCATGCAGCAGATGAGGTTATCACACACTGAGCATCCCGTAGCATCCCGTGGCCTATCACTTACCCTCTGTCTGGCTGTCTCTTTAGAACGGTCATCTAAGCTGGTAATGTTAAGCGGTTTAGCTGGTGTCAGTTGATTGTTTTTGGCCATTTTCAATCCTTTTTTGTAACACTTAAAATTTCACAGTTATTCAAATAAGATGCAGATTCTCATAGCTTCCTAATCTCCTGTTACCACAGCTATTCTTCATGCATCTGCTGCCTAACTTTGCCGAGTGCTGGTGGGACCAGGTGATTCTGGACATCCTGCTGTGTAATGGAGGAGGCATCTGGCTTGGCATGACTGTCTGTCGCTTTTTGGAGATGAGAACCTACCACTGGGCCAGTATTAAGTATGACCTTGCAGTCTGGAAATGAAACGCCACAGTGTTACAGTTTCATACAGTACCAACAGAAATGCTTCCCTAATCGTTTATACGCTGTAAAAAAGGGAAGTGGGAATTTTTTACTGTAAGCCTGGCACCTGCATTTCATGGAGTCCTGGTTCTGTAATAATACATCTAATGAAGGGGTAGTAATACACTATCCACCTTTTGATTTAAACTGAAATGTAAAATATTTCCCTAAAGGAGGATATCACAAGATAAAGATAAAAGATAATGGAGTTATTTAGTGCCCTATTGTTAGCCCATTGAAAGGTAGCTTCACTGTGTTCATCAAGTGTTTTTTTTTATATTTCATTCATAACTTTTATCCATGGCTTGTGTGTAATCTTTCAGTTAAGTCACAATGAGTAAAACGTGTAAATTCACATGAGTAACCGCTACCGTTAGATTTGCTTCTGTTCTTTCGTAACATCGTGAGAAAAACTATTCCACTCAAGCAAGTCATTTTAGAAACCATCTTAAGATACATTAATTGCTGTTTAGAAATATGATCTCACAAGGTCATCAAGGAGGAGTGAACTTGAATGATTCATGTGAAGGCATTGCTTTCATCGGGCTTTGTCTGCTGCACTAACATAATACTTATTGTAAATCTATCTGCGAGTCTTTGTAATCCTTCTTTGCTTCCCATCCAGGGACATCCACACCACCACAGGGAAGATCAAACGAGCCGTGTTACAGTTTACCCCTGCAAGCTGGACCTATGTACGCTGGCTTGACCCGAAGTCTTCTTTGCAGCGAGTGACGGGTGTCTATCTGTTCATGATCATCTGGCAGGTGGGTCACTGAGAACGCCTCTCGCTGTCTCACGGTGACTAAGTACTGACTAGTCGGGGATCATCCCGTGTGCTTTGCACGCTAAGTCCAAGCTAATCTAATTGCCTCCTGCGTTGTTGAAATCTAAAACCTGTATCACATGGATCCATATAATACATGACTGTCCACACATTCAGATAATCCTGTAACAGCCAAAGACAGGCTGGATTACTTTGGAGCAATTTATGGTAATGAGAAAACCATGGATGGAGAACTTGAGTAAGCTCCATTGCTCTCCACTGAAGAGTCAAATACAGCTGCCAAATTTCTAGCCACTGGCTGCTATGGTGATAAAAGCTGCTGTTTCTTTCATTTTTGTACGCTGATGAAACAACACTGTCCTCCCCTCTCCCTCACTCAGGAAGCTCCTGACTCTCTCGAGGCTTTAAATAGTAATTACCAGTCTTTGTGAATTAGTTGAAGAGACGTGGGACGGCTCAGCTCTTCTCACTTTAGCTGCCCTTCTTCACTTGGTTCAGCCACACAAGGCTCCGGGCCAAATGAGTGAATAACACGACAGCACGCCTCCATCTCATTATCTTGCAGAGCGGGTGAGAGGGCCTTGAACAAAGTGTCCCCTTAAATGAACTGCTGGCATTGTTGCCAATTTGTTAATCCAAGTGTGACTTGCCTTGTAAGAGAATCTTTGTTAGTGCCTCAAACCAAAGTGGTTGAACAAAGCAATCTATATGCTGTACATGATCAGGAAGTAGTGTAGAAATCCTCAGATTTCACTGCTTAAAAGAGGAAGTTAAAGCAGGCAGCATTCTGTACATTTCTTTCACAATTGTTGTGATTGCCCGGTCGACATATTTTAACTACAGGCTGTACTTGTTGACCTTTTCAGCGCATCTGCTTGTAATAAACCACTAATTAACAGTCTCATTGCCAGTAAAACCTTATTTACAGCAGACATTTTGACTTGTGGAACACAGGTGTAACTAATAACATTAATAATAGATGCATTCCTTGAAGCAGGTCCATTTCCAGGGTTCTGCTTAGCCTCACTGGCATGGCTCACTGGTACATGTTAATGGAACAAAGCTGTCATTGAATGTTATTTGCTTTACACCTGTGCTTGTCCTGCTATGACTTCCAAATGTGTGTGACGTGAGAGATTTATGGCCCCTAAAAACAGACCGGTGCATGACGCAGCCACTGAACGGGCATCATGTGAGGCGACACATGAAACATTTGACTGTGTAGATAAGACAGTCAAATGTTTTAATCTACAGGCACCATTTAACGGTTTAACTGCTGCAGCTGTTTATTAATTATAATATAAAATGTGTTATTGTGCTTCTTTTGCAGAAGACAATTTGACATGTCACAGTAAGAAAATCATAATTGTAAATAATAAAAAAATAATGTTGCTTTTGCCTATTATTATGACAGGTCAAACTGTCTGCTGTAATAAAGGCCAAAAATACAATGCAGTTCATAAGTAGTACAACAGTGAGAGTTTTTGTCGTGCTGGCTCTGGCACACTGAATTTGCTGATTCGCTGCTTTAAGGGTGTTGAAGGGTACTCACATCCATAGTGGGTGAACGTAGTAGGAGCTGTTGCCCATTTCATTCATACAATAACTTTACAGCACAGTGCAGCAGGATATTTTAAAATATCGTAAAACAAGCCAACGCAACCAGCAGGCCAAACAGTGCAGTGTTCTTGACTGGCTGAGTCCATGATCCATGATGATGATCCAAAAACACAAGCAGCATCATCATCATGGATTGATTTTGACTATTTATGGTTGCAAATTATCTGCAGCCAAACATTACATATGAACATGCTCTGTAAAAAGCAACAGAAACCCAAAGCAACAGAAATGTGCTTCTCTCCTGCTTCTCTGAATGCATTGTATTTATTGTTTTCAGTAGTTACTAAACATGATAAACATGAAAACTTAATTTTCTTCCATCTGTTTCCTTCTTTTGTTCATAGCTAACAGAGTTGAACACATTCTTCCTCAAGCACATTTTCGTCTTTCCTGCAAGCCACGCTCTCAGCTGGTGTCGGATCCTGTTCATTGGTATCATCACAGCTCCAACAGTGAGGTAATAACACAAACGACTGTTTTATTAGTTGGGATATTGTCTCTAGAAACCGACAATGCCAGTTTGTTTGGGATACTTGTTACATGCTAATATAATATATATGGTTCCTTTAACAATTTGACAAACAGACTTGTGTTAAGTGCAGCTGAATTTTTCTAACCTTTGTATTATGTGTGTTTTTTTGTTTTAGACAGTATTATGCGTACCTTACAGACACACAGTGCAAGAGAGTTGGGACCCAGTGCTGGGTGTTTGGGTAAGTGAAATCTAAACTGTAGCTGCCACCAGTTGTTTTTTTTTTTCATTTCAAGAAAGACCCCTAAAATGAGTTGTACTACTTCATAGATTTTTATGGAAACTGTAGTGTAACACTGGTGTACATATCAAAAAGCCACAAGCAGCGAGGTCAGATAGGAGGAGGTGATATCTAATCTACAAGGGTAATAAATTACACGAAGCAAATGTCTGCGCTGCTCTCAAGTAAAATTCATGTACGGTCATATTTTTGTTTGGAGGACGTTTACTACAGGTGGGTCAGAGGTTTCAGCTGTGTGTGTTGTTTTTTTCTCTACTCAGGGCAATAGCCTTTCTGGAGGCCTTGGCGTGTATTAAGTTTGGACAGGACTTGTTCTCCAAAACACAGATCCTCTATGTGATCCTCTGGCTACTGTGTTTGGTAAGACCACAAACACATTACAGCATTTCTGTGTCAAAATGAATTACCGTGGTCTTCTGCACTTAGTAGTAGGCTTTAAATACGTGAAATCTTTTGCAAACATCCTATTATTATTCACATGTCTGTCTGTTTTATCATAAGAAATGTTCTGACATGACATTTTCTGTGCTGTAAGTTACTGATTATGGATTTTTTCATAAATCAGTAAACAGTCTCTGTTGATGTTTGGTCTGTTTGTAGGCCTTCATTACATTCCTCTGTCTATTTGGAATGGTGTGGTTTGCTGAAAATTATGGTCCAAGAGAAAAGGTATGTTTATTGCTCTGTCATAGCTTTGCTGTGTCATGTAGTTTATAGAAAGCAACGTATGTTGATCTTTAACCTTGTCAGAGATGAATGGAAACTCTTTTGAAGTATCTGCTTAGTTTCTGATGTTTCTTTAAAGCTCTAAAACAGTAACGGTTTACACAACAGCTCACACAAAAGCCTCTCTTGGACATGCATCTCATTATGTAAATAATTCAGCAGTTTTCCAAGTACAGTGAGTACTCAGAGAGTGTGCGCCTGAGTGAATGTAAAAGTTGGCAATCACTAGGTCGACCTAATAACATTTACATCACACTTTTGAATACTCAAACACATCTTGTTCACCTTAAGAGCACTCTGATAAGATATTTATTCATGATGTAAAAATGATATTTTCCCTTCGTTGTGTGGGGCAAAAAAAGGTTTAAAAAAAAACAACAGACCAGCAGCTTATCCATGCCAACCCCATGGATAAAGTGGATATCAAGCAAAACACCTTAGAAAAAGTATGTGAGAAAAAAGGATTTAATCCAAGTCCAAATCCAAATGTATTCAAGGATTCACCGTGAGTCCCTCACACTCACGATGATCATAAGTTAATGACAAAATAAGTTTTGTAATCTATCATCGACACAGCCTGTGAGAAAGCTGAGAACGCTGTCCTTCCTTTCTTCTTAACTCACCGCTGGTTTCAGCTTTGGTAGCACTCCGTCTCACGTGTCAGGTGACAAATATTGCACTACCATAGTGGCTTTCGGTCACGTCTAAATAAAGCTGCAACAATCATTATAACAGACACAGTCGTTCTTGAGCACATCGGCGAGTATGTGCTCTACATACATCGCCCTTTAAAGTGTGTTATTTTTCCGTGACCTATGAATGCTTGACAGTGTCAGTTAGCTGCTATATGTCCCCTGTCCACTTGATGGTATGTGTGTCATGTGACTGACCTCCTCTCCTCTAACAGAGCTTCTCAGAATGTGAAGACAGTAATTACGCAGAATCTGCTGACTACATGTCCGATGGATTTAAAGGTACAGTGCCCTTACTGTAAATTATCAACCACATAAAAAATAAAAGTATAGATTCATCTTCAGATGTAATCCTGTAAAAGGCTGACCCCTAGTGTTTGGAATCACGTCCTACTCAAGCTGTTTATGTGTAAAGATCAGTTACGTCTTTTTATAAACTCATTTCCAAGCGTTTGACCCTCATCTTCCAGGAGAGACGGAGGTGGACAGCGACGGCGACAGCCCTACAACCAGACGTAGAGGGAAAAGTTTAGGAAAGACCAAATCCATCAACGGCCTGGACAGTCAGTAGGAGTTGGAGCTAGACGCTGGTGGAGTGACTCCTGAACTCACTCCAAGGAGCCGGGTGGGAAGGTTCACAGGTTGAAAAAAGAGGGGGTAACGATACAGCCGCTTCCTGGTGTAATTGAAGTCTAGAAAACCCCCACCCACCGTAAGAGGGAGTAGAGACAGGAGGGACTAAGTGGATGAACAGGTCCCATGCAGTGTTAATAGGAGTGCACAGAGGCTTGGACTACAGAGATGCGCACTTAACTGTGTGCTGTAGTCATAAAAAAAAAGCTCCTAAACCACTGATCACAGGTTTCTGTGTGTGTGAAGAGAGAGAAAGAGGTATTTTGTGTGTGTGCGAGAGAAAGAGGTGGCAACAAAAACTGCCAATTCTAGATGTGACTGCATGATCATTGTAGCTGATAAACTATAATTTACAAACATTTATCCTACGATACAGTATATCATTGATGGTTATTGTACATTTGACTGGTTTACACCAGCTTTAATTCCAGTATGTCGGTCAACACATTTCAATGTTAAAAGCCATGATGTAGAATTTATCACATTAACTGGAGCCTCTATGTTTATAACACAGAAAGGCTGAAGTCCTTTTTTTTTTTATTAGCATCTGTTATTGGTAGTCTATTTGCATCATAGATGTTCACACTTGTTTCCTGGGCAGGATTTCAATGCAAGACAGCTTTAGCTTAGTATCGACTGAAGTTTCGCGTTTGACCCGGAACAAAGCAAAGCACACAGTTTAAGCACTTTCCAGAATGTTTTGCAAATACTGTACATTTTGTAATGTTTGAGTATTTTGTGAATCATTGTGACCTTGAGTGATTTTACTCTCCTGTCCATGTGGCTGCTATCTTGTTTTGTTTTTTTTTCTTTTTCTTTTACTGTACTGATAACAGAGGGCAGTTATTCAAACTCCTGCATGTGTTTCCTGCAGGCTCTACCTGTCGGCGTGCAGGTGGCTTCGTTTTACCGTCGACCTTCTTGTTATTGCATATATTGCATTTGCATGGCTGTGTCAAATCAAATCAAGTGTTTTAGTAGGACAATGTTACAAGAGTAGTCAACAGATCTCTATATAACACCACGCACCAGGACACCAGTATTGTTGTTTTTATGTCTTTCACTGTCATTGTAAGATTTTAATTGTGCCTGTTTGCATGTTCTTTTTTTTCATTCCCCAATTTGTTCTAAGACTAAATTTTTGCTTTTTGTGTTTGATTCTTCGACGTTTCGAGTGCTTTACTAAAATGTTTATTTTCATTTGCTCCGTCGGCATCATGTCAGTACAGATATATCATTCATAATCCTCGACAATCCAGACGTTGACCTCTGTGCAATGGACCAGGCTCCCGTGCTACAGTAGACACTATAAATGGTACATTATCTCTGGATTTAGATGTCATTTGCCAAAAGCAATTCCGTTGAAGATGACTTGTGCTGTTCTTTTTCACTGTGAAATAATGAGACATATTAAAATGTTTTACATTTCCTCTTAAACGCCTCCTCTTTCTTTTTATTTATCATGTTTGGCTTTGAATAGAGCAGCAACACCACACCTACAGTCTACTTTCAACACTAAATCCCTTTGTCACTCATTAAGTACATTATGTAGACAGACAGATCATGAGGGAAAATTAAGCATCCAGAAACACAAACGTGTTGAAATTAACCTATAATATAAATTTGTATTTAATTTAAACTTCCTCACAAATAGAAAACTATATAAAAGTAAAAATGGAAATAACATGTTTATAGAAATAAATGGAATTACAAATAGAGATAAAAACTATATATATTTAAATTAGGCTGTAGACACTGAATGAAAATAGTCTATTGTGGTATGAATTGTATCTTTTAAGTAGCTGTTTGACTACTTAACAATAGGAAATCATGAATGACCTTGCTCGACCCCTGAAGAGTGCCCTGCCGCAGCAAAGGAGTCCCGGATTGGCTGACTGAAGCAGAGCTGGGCTCAGATCAGATTTCACTTGGTCTGCACACCATGAAACTCAGACTGAAATAGCTGCCTCGTGCTGCTGACCTATAACAAGATGTTTTTGAAGGTACCATTGATGTTCTCTTTGGAAAGAACAACAAAAAACGTTGTATAGTCCTAAACATGAACAGTAGTAGCAGAGGTATTCGGTATTCCTTTGCAGTTGTCACCCCACAGTGAGTATTCAGACACACTATCACATCTCCTGGCCCTGAATCCAGTCAAATATCTTTCCATTTTATTACTTGCATTTTAGTACTATGCAGATAAAATACTGAATGTTCTGCTGTTTCTCCAGGTTATGTTAAAACTTTGTAACCAGTTAACTTCCTGCTTGTGTCTAAGCTGATTTCCAGATGAGGGCAGCAGAGTGCCTTGGTGTTGCACAAAATGTCACGTGACCCTTTGGGCCTAAAGCACGGGACATGAGTGTGTTGACAAAAATGTTGTAGCGTTCTGCTTTCATATCCCTTTCTTCATCTCTCTCCACATCTCACTTAAGTCTGTCTTCCTTTTTCTTGCTTTTCTCAACCTCCTGCAGCCTGTATCCGTTAGTTTGTGTCAGTAAGTCATGGCCAAGGCTCCTGGTTCCCCAAGTCGTGGCAGCCTGAGTCCTGAGGGGATTCTGAGAGAGATCCAGATCAACTTACTGGAGTGTAAAGTCTGCTTCGAGAAGTTCAGCACTCAGCAGAGGGAGCACAGACCACAGACTCTTTCCTGTGGCCATGTACTTTGCAGAGAATGCATCACGGCTCTGTCACACCCTCTCCTGAGGAAGCTGGAGTGCCCATTCTGTCGACAGCTGTCCAGCATTGACAGCACCACCCACTGCCTGGTTCTTACTGACCTGCAGGAGCTGTTGTTGTCCTATGCTCCTCCTCACAGGCCAAAGGGAGGCCTTGGCTCAGCCACAAGTCTGACATCCGCAGCTCTGCACCTCTGCACAGCTTTTGGTGGGTGGGGGACTCTTATCAACCCAACTGGGATAGCTGTTTTAGGCTCTTCGGGGACGATGGTAGTGGTGCATGATTCAGAGAAGACAGTGGTGGTGTTCAGCTCACAGGGCAAGAAGCTGCAGAGTTTTGGGCAAAAAGGACGAGGCAGCGGGGAGATCTGTTACCCAGTGGATGTGGCAGTGACTCCCTGTGGTTATGTGGTGGTGACTGATGCAGGCGATAAAGCTGTGAAGGTTTTCACGTCCAGGGGGAAGCATGTATTGACGGTCAAAAATTCTTTCAAGATGCCCTGGGGTGTAGACACAGACAGCTGTGGGCACATCCTGGTGTCGGATGTCCAGGCTGGCACACTGTCCCAGGTAAAAGTGGACTATACTCATGGTCTCCTTCGGGAGCATCAAACAGCCATTTCAGACCTCCAGCACCCAAAAGCAGTGGCATGCTGTCAGGTAACTGGGAACATGGCAGTGATGGAGTATTTACCTCATGACACACAGCCACAACGGGGGCAACAACACACAAGGCTGAGAGTGTTTTCAAAAGACTTCCACCTCCTTTATCAGACTGACAGTTTCAGCCTGACCCTGCAGTCCATGGTGAGGCTAAACATGTCAGGTGTGACCTTTGGCAGAGATGGAGATGTGATTGTGATTGACTCCAATCAGGGGATGATTTGGAGTTTGGGGAAGCTCCAGAATGGCCCAGCCCTCACTCCTCTGGTGGGAGACCACCTTGTCCGACCGGCTGGAGTGGTGTCACTGAACAACATGCTGGTTGTTCTGGACAGCGGAGACCACACAGTGAAGATTTATTCTGCTAAAGCTGATGCAGGGCCCATCATATAGCTCATGTATGAACAGGCCTAGACTAGCCTATGTGGAAACTAAGTGGCTCATCATATTATAAAGTGATGAAATGATCTGGCAATACAAGTTTTTTATAGATGTACTGAAAGAACATTAAAAATGATAAATGTGAATATAATAAAATAAGTAAAGCTATAGGCTAATGTATGCTTTGTTTTGCACACTAGAATATCAATATGCAAGACGGAATATGTTGTGTAATAATGTCAGACTAATGTTATGTAAGTTGTTATTGTCCTAGTTTTGAAAATAAAACAATATTATTTACTATTACGTAGTACATTGGTTTCCCAACCAGGGTGTCGAGACCTTTCAAATTAATAGTTTGAAGGGTCAGATTGAAGAGATAAAAAGGATATATAAAAAATATATTTTTATAACATAAAACAGTTCTTATTTTTTCTTTACAAAACAATACTGGATACCATTTTTGTCCACAAAAATCCTTACATTACACATCACATATGAGGGGAAAAATCAGTTTTGGTTGACGTGGTCACAGTCACATGTCCACAAGGCCATAAACCTGTGATGACAGGTCAGACAAATAGAAATTCCTTCATCATAATCGGGTTTAAATTGAAGTCCCATAAAATGCAGTTCACGTTCTATAATTACACTTAATGCATGTTTTAAGATCATCACAGGTCTTTGGGTGTGTGTGAGATATACAGATAAACATATGCATGTAAGACCAGAGCATAATAATAATAAAAAAAAACAAATAATATGATAAATTACATAACAGATATATATATATAAAAAAAAGAGTTGTGATGAGGATGGTTGGGGCTCCTGGTCTCAGTATTTCTAAAAACCTGTCTACAGCCCCGTTAGACAATAGACTAGATAATACAATGATTATATAAAATATTATATATAATACTACTAATTATATATTATATATAATATTTACTATTATTTTTATTAATCTTATTTTGATTCTGGACAAAAATAGTTAAAACTATTTAATTAGAGTGTGTGTCAGAGACATGTGTCAGACATGTTGAAATGTTATAAATGACTATCCAAACCTATTTTTAATAAACCCTCTGCTCTTCACTCTGTTGCCAAACGACACTTATCATGGGTCCATGTAAATCAACTTGTCAGACAGCCACACATTTCTCGTCCACTGGTTATTTCCCCCCCAATAAGCGGCGCGGTGCGTAAATCCTTTCCCCCTCTTTGGCACAGCCGTCTCCAGTCTGCCAGAGGATAGCAGTCGTGCTCCCAGTGGAAGATGGCGGTGGGGATGCTGTCTGGGGCTGGAGCAGAGTGCTGGATTTGCACAAAAAGCGAACCCGGATGGATATAAAAGGAAAAAAAAATGAACATATTCCCATCTCTTCTCCTTGAGGTTTGGACTCGTTTGGGGTTGTTTAACTAGAGCCCTTTTTTTCTGGCAGAAATCCGGGCTTCTTGTCGGGGATTCACAGACTATATACATTGATAGATCGGCGCATAGACAGGGTGGGAGTGAAAAAGTGGACGAAAATGTCGGATACAAAGGTAAAAGTTGCAGTGAGAGTTCGGCCCATGAACCGCAGGGGTAAGTGTTGAAGCGATGATTTCTCTCTTTTGTGTGCAAAACTCGCCTTTGTGGATTCATGCTACATTAGAATAAAGTTTGGGATTTCATCGCCATTGCTGCTTTTCGCTTTAGAGTTTAGGAGCCCTGAGGTCAAGACTTGAGCATGATTTGTAGAAAGTAGCTCGGATTTTACTTTTCACACCCCCGCAATTCTGCTTTACTTCCCCAACAAACTTCTCTCCTCTACAGAAATTGAGCTGAACACAAAATGTGTCGTGGATATGGAGGACAACCAGACGGTTCTACAGCCACCACCTTCAAATGCAAAAGGAGAGAACAGGTAAACAAAGCTGAAATGCTGCCAGCACTTTGTATTTGCACATGAATGCAAGAAGAAAAAAAAAACTGCATTATGTCAAGCAATACAGTGTCGGATTCGTGTTGGAGCTGAGGCATCTTTTGCCTCGCTGTGGTTACTCTGTGTGCAAAAAAACGTCTTTGCAGTACACGTATGGGGACACTGGGTGTTTGGGAAATGCCTGCAAGTGCAGAAAAATGCAGACTGCACCCTCACTGCAATAACTTTATCCCACCCTGGTTGTAATACAGTAACAATAACATTCAAGGTTAGCGTATATTCATCCAGTGGGCTCCTGGACCACATGCCTGGCTCAGATGTCTGAAAATACTTAAGAATGATAGACTAGAGCTTGATCCCGATGCACAGTAATGAGCTTTTATTTTCAATTCAAGCTATTTATTTACACAAACGCCAGCAAATAAATGCAGCAGACAGACAGTAATACTGCACTGCACTGCTGCTGCTGCTGCTGCTGCTGTTGAGGACATCATGTCTGTCACCCACCTGCTTGCAACATGATATTATGTTATGTAATTCATGTGAACTTTCCAATACTAATCACTTCAGCATAATAATACATACACACACACGATATATCCTGTCTATCTGTCGTCGAGTTTGGAGGCCAGAGGAGGTGGTTGAGCGTGTTTGACACACGAAGACGCCTATTAAGACAGGACAGATTAATGACGAGCCTCGAGGCATCGCTGTAAATCTGCAGAGTCAGAACTAATTTAACTTATGTAGCGTTCAAAGTGGCCTTGGACCGCAGTGTGTCTTAAAGAAAAGGCATTTTTGCTGCACCTTTAACAGCATTCTTTTGCAAGAAAAATAAAAAGATAGCATCCTCTAATGTTTCTCGCATTTGCACAGTGAAGGTCAGCAGCAAAAAAGCTGCAGTTTGCTCTGCTGGCTTGTGATCTGACATGCTTTCAGATTGTAATGAGGAAACGTCTGGAGCCACACAACATGTAGGCTAATGATGGCTGTACGCTCGTGAAGTCACTGAAATGTCATGCCTGTCGGCAACGGTCAGAGATGCTATATTTCATTCATCATAGCTGAAGCCGTTTTGCACAATTTTGCGCTTGGTTTGTTTGCCCTCCTCTGCTGTTGGTGTCACACATGATTAAACAGCTGACCTGATTACCCACAGCCGCAACGAAATCTGAAAGGATGCTCGTTTAGCAACCAAACAAAATCCGGACTGCTTGTTTCTTTCGTTGATTCACTTAATAAGGTTATATTTGAGTTCAAATGAGCAACAGTCTACGGGGTTACGCCTGAAAGAGGTGCATACATACCACAGTCAAGGCTTTTCTCATGGCCCGCATCCAGTCTTGTTAAAGTGTAACACTTTCTCTGCTGTTCCACATAACCAGCAGTCAGCATTAAGTGGTAATGAGCTGGCTCCCCCAGCAGCTCGCATCCACACATTAACCTGTATTTAAGTCAATTATCAGAACTGAAATTGCCGCACAATGGCGGCGTTCCAGGCAATTAAACAAATCACGCGCAAAGCTTACATATGTGGAGCAGGGTACGTAACAACAGAACAAAAAGCTGTGGTGGGTGAAAGGTCAGAGGGATGACAGTAAGTATGTAGAGATTCAGGGTGACTCCAGCTGCAGTATTTTCTCAGTTAAGTGATCAGTGTTCGGATCTGACGCTGGATCTTTCCACTGCTACCTGTTGCCATGTTGTGCCATGAGTAAGACACAAACACATTTTCATTCGGGGGAAGTTTCCATATCTGATTTAGATGTTGTATCAGTCGTACAGAGAGTCCTTTCATGGACTCATGGTTTGTCTGAGATGACTTTTTATTGTGATAAAGCAATTCAATCAATTGTAATTCCTAAGGTAGTGCATTCTGTAGCCGTCGACTGACTTTAGCCTTGAACAGTTTGGTTTTATTATGTCACATTTCTTTTCTATAGTGTAGTCCAGGCATATAATTACTTGTTAACATTTCAGTGCTAGTGATGTGTGTGTGTTTTGGGTCTCTGTGTTTAGGCTGCCATGGTTTTCTTAAACCATATAATTTTCCTCTCGGGTGCTTGTGGAGCCACAAAAGGGGATACCCTGATCACTAAGACTTTGCCTTGTTTTGAAGACACCTGTTCCTATGTGTTGGAAATGTGTCAGATTTAGTGGGTATTAGCATGCCGTATATGGCTGGAGGGGCCAGGATCATGGGAACTTTTTCTCTCTCATGGGAATGCTCAGGCACAGCCTCAGAGAGAAAACAGCAGTAATAGATATTTTTATGCAGACGCATCTGAAATTAGTTAAACCAGTTTTTTGCAGCTTTTGAAATACAGGATTCAAGAGCAACGTAATATTGTTTGTTTTTTGCACAATACCTAAAAATACTAAATATGACATCAGTCTGGTGAAAGACAGAACTTAAGTGTCTAGTGTGGTGAACTTGGAGCTGAAAACTCTCCAGGTTGTGTCTGAATTTTAATCCGGTTTTGCAGAGACCACACAGAACCACGAAAACATGCACCTAAAGAATTCAAAGAAATATAAGGGATTACCTTTTGATGGCTAAGCCTCATTCTTTGTACCGCCGAGCATTATAGCCGCACTTGTGACCCATACCGCCCTCTCCTATTTCCCTGTGAAATGAACAATAATCTCAGTCGTGGTCAAATGAAACATGGATTGTGACTTCAGGGCGACAGGTTAAGTTTCCCAAGTTTTATCTTTCATCTGTTGAGTTGGCACCAATGGCATATTTGAAATGGGAATCTGGGAAAGTAGTTTTGTTTTCACGCGCCAGTCTGCTCTCCTTTGGGGTTTAGATACAATGCAGTTGGGGGTGGAGAGGCAGAGAAATACCTGAGGCTGCTGTCTGCACAGGGGATGAGTGGTGGAGCATCATGACAAGAAAATACCCTTCTACTCACACAATGGGGCCGTATTACATCTATCATGCCCCAACATGTCCGTCAACGTGCAACAATTGAATACAGGACCATTGAGTCTTGCAACGCCTTTTTTTATGCAACCCCACCTTTTCTGTATATTTCTGTCTAAATACAAAGTTGTTTTAAAAAGCAAAAGCGAACCACAGCTAACTTTTTAGCGTGTCTGGTTTATGTCAGAGAATTGAACATTGTAACTAGCTAAGAACATGGAGTTTTTAGAAATATGTATTTAATTAAGGATGTCTTTTTGTAGGGGTATAAATATACCTTTGGTTTTCTTCCTCCATCCACACTACTGTAGCTCTGCAGTCGAATTTTTCAAGATGACCAGTGGAAGTATGTCTGATGATGTCCGTAACCAAGCTTGTAATTTCCGCTCTAATCTCTTCCTTATCACTAATGGTTAGGAGAGCTCAGCTAGGTTTATCTACACTTGACTGCGCTATCTTGCTTACTCGGATATTGTAATCTCAATCGTGTGAAGAGGGGCTTCAGTTTAAAAGTCATCCACTAGGTTAGCATGTGCTTCTGGACAAATATTTGTGTTTCGAGATAGCTGTGTGGTTAGGTCCTCAGCCAGCAGCCGATTAGCTTAGCTTAGCACAAATACTGGAAACACAGGGAAACAGCTAGCCTGGTTATGTTCAAAGCTAACAATTTGCCTATGAGGACCTCTAAACCTCATAACATTAGCTTAGCATTGCATAAAGACTGGAAACAGCGGAAAACAGCTAGCTAGCTTGTGTCCAAATCTAACAAAATGTTTAATTCACATAAAAAATGAAGTATAACAGCCACAGTTTACTGTTTGACGAGGGATATGTAACAAACTATTATTTGGCATGGTTTTTACACACTTGTACAGATTAAATAGGTGATATGTTAATTATTGAGCTTTAGCTGTCCTGGTAGGCACATTTTGTTACCTTTGAACCGAACCAGGCTAGCTGTTTCCCTGTGTTTCCAGTATTTGTGCTAAGCTAAGCTAATCGGCTGTTGGTTGTAGCTTCATATTTATCATACAAACATCAGTCTTCTCATATAACTGGGTGGATGTTGAATTATTCCTTTACATTTGGTTGCACTACCGTCTTTCCCTGGTGACTGCCCGGAGACCAGCCTGTTCGTTAACTCTTATAGATGTCAAAGACACAAATAGGTGTTGAGTAGATATGTTGGTTTTCCATGTTGAAGGTTTGGAGGTTGATCACACTTTCTCCCAAGTCACACATGACCAAGTGTCATCATGCTTTCCAAAACAAGCCTTTACTGAATGACAATGCTGCCTTGTCCATTGGCTGCCCTCAGGAATGTTCCCTTTGTCTTTCATTTTACTCCCTGTGTGCCAATAATCAACCTTTCCATTCAGTAAGATGTTGTTCTCAGAGTTAGTTGGCCTAAATTGCACACTCTCAGCCCAACTTTTCTCTTAAAGGCTTTATTCATGCGTGCCATTAGGAGAAAGTGTTGTGCGCCGCTGATAAAACGATTATATTCCCTCAAGGACCGTTCCCTGTTTGTTTAGAGGGTGGGACATTGTTTACATCTTGATCCGGAATTGAGAAAAGATGGCGTCCTCCCTCTTTGTCAAGTCTGTGCCTCATTAATCTCAGATGTGGCTTCACATTCTGCGAGCAGCCTATGTAAAAATCCACTCTTAAGACATTTCTTCCATAATGATTCTGGCTTTCCTGCTTGCATGATTCTCTCAGATGAGGCCTTTTTGATGTTTTGAAGCTGGCTTGTTGTGTTTACATGAATTTAATTTCATGGTGGGATAGACTTATTGTGGACTCACTTTCAGTCTCAGTCAGGGGAAGTGGAGCCAGGCAATGTTAACAAAAGCTTTAAAAACATGTTTTAAACTCGTCTCTGCCCGTAAAGAACTATTCCGCTCATTGATCTCATTGTGTTCAAGCACATAATTACTGTAACAATCTATGTGCCGCGTGTTTTCTTCGCAATTAATGACGTTTGCGATATGTTTTGCACTTCATGAGCATGCTTACTCTAGGCTTTTGTTGTCTATTGTCCTTAGCAGCCACATGGCACATGTATTCAGTTAAGTGACATCTAGCAAGCAGACCGGGTCAAAGGAGGTGTGTCCTGGTAGTAAATCTGTCACTTCATTGCCCCTCGGGGAGCAAGCTTTACCATATTGAACAAATTGATGAACTTCACTTCTCTCTGTCTTGTTTGTTGCCTTTGAAACTAACCAGATTTAAGGCTTTAGAGCAGATGTGGTCAGTATCCCTCTCTGTGTTTTAGCACCCACACATGCACACAGAGGCCCAGAGTCAGCTGACCTAGCCTGTCACAGTGGTGTCAGAAATGCCAGAGAGGATTAAATTAGACCCTGGCTGCATCATATGTTGTGTTGTTGTTAACATTTGTTATGGAAACTCCACACAGAGGTCACAGAGTGAGCATCATGTGTGCTGCTGGTGGCAGTGCCGGTCATAAAGGCTGTTTTTGAGATCCAGAGCTTGGCTTTCATATTGGAACTTTGACTCATGAAGCTGGTAGGTTGTCTCGCCTCCATGTTTACCACTGTTGCTTAGCGACACGGCCGTTGCCAAGATACAGAAACGATCTGGAGTGAAGTTGATGACCTAATGAGCGATATCCCCCAACCATCCCAAATATGTTCATAGGAAGCTAATTTTAGGATTTAGAGCAATCACACATGGACTCACATGTTTCCAAAAATCTTAAGTAGCTAAGGCCAGTGGTGGAATGTAACAAAGTACATCTATTTCTACGCTTCTACTCGACTACAGACCAGAGGAAAGTATTAAACTGTTTACTCAACTGCATTCATCTGGTCAGATTACAAAGATAAAAGAAAAAAAATATATGTTTGTTTCAGAGCTTTGTTTTGTCTTTTTCTTCTCCCTTTTAGCAAATCATCTCACAACCCCTCAAATGAATATTGTGAGTCTTTGTAGGGGCCGACCTCATGACTAGACTGAACTACCTAACTTTGAGTAGTTAAACTAGCTCCACCTCCTCCACTGTTGCCCATAAAGTTGGTTTTGTTTTCAGACACATTCCTTATTTTATTCTTATTTATACACATCAGGTTAACTGTGGTTTAGTTTTCACTGTGATATGTTTGGAATAACGTTTTGAGAAGATACACTTTATCTGTGAAGAATAAATCACATTGTCACAATGATTTCATGAGAAGAGGTAAAAAAATATTTTATTCCAACTTTGTGGGCAACAGTGTACAATAAAATATACTGCATACTAAGTATTTTTACATTGTGATATTTTTACTTAAGTAAAGAATCTGAGTTGCACTTGCCAACATGTTGCATATTCACTGTAGATATGTTACGTAATAAAACTGGTAGGAAGTTCCACAGTCACAGTTAGCTTGTCTCAGTAGCTTGGACCAATCCTGCACGTCTGTTTCTGTCATCAGCAAGCCAACTTCCTTTAGTACTGTTTTTTGAATGCTTTTGGACGTCCTGCATGTAAACCTCTGACTCGAACCACTTGCCATGTTTACTTTTGGATCACTCGTGCTAATAACAGCGACAGACCAGTCCACCGTACATTAGGAGGCATCTCAACAAGGAGCCACCCACCCCCCCACCTCCCTTTACTGTAACTCTGCTTGGCATTTCCCTGCTCTCTCCCTCTCTCTTGTCTGTCTGTGCAGCGGGGTGACCTCTGCTTTGAGTGGGTGGGGACCAGCGTGTTCGGTTCTAAACATACTGGAAGACCGTCTGAAATGTTAGCTTGTTGCCTGTGAGAGCTCAGTGCGCTGTAACCCAACACTTACACACACACAGCAAGCTCTGAACGTTGTGTTTGGGTCTGGAGCTTGTTGAATTGTAATTGTCTGTAGCATGTCGAGAGCCAAACAGGGGAAAGAGTCATATGTGCAGTTAACTGGAGGTTGAAAGGGCTGGGGAGGCAGCGATTCAGTGACAGACAAAAAAAAAAAAGAGGAATTTGAATCTATGTGTGGTGTGCCAGCAACAAACTATGTTTGAGTGTGTGTGCACAGGGCAGGTGAATGCTGTGAAATGTCATGTCAGCTGGGAGGGGTGAAGCTCATCCATGTGATTTGCATATTCCATTTGAGCAGCAGGATTATATCATCAGAAACTCTTGCAGAGCCTGCTAGATCACACGGATGAATCTGACACGTCTGTGCGTTGGAAAATGGGGCGCTATGTGCGCTACTAGATTTATTCATTCATTTTGATATGAAACTCATTTTCTAGGCTGTCAAACTATGACTTCAGAAGATAAAAACATCATTTCTGGTAGCTAATTTGAATCAGCTTGCTCTCAATCTGAGAGCTGTAAGCATGTATACGGACGTTAGATTAAATTAAATGATACATACAAATTAGAAATATAAAATATATTGGTCTGATAGTTCTGTGAGTGTGGGCAGGCAATGGATCTTTTTTAAGGATAGATGCTTCAGTGGTTGGATGATACAGTAAATGAATCTGGAGTTGCCTGCAGGGCGAGAAGAGTGGAGTTTTCTGCGGCATAATAACCCAGTAGCCTTAATCCAGCTCCATAACCACAGGGGGGATTCCACTGCTGCTCTCCCACTCATCATACCTCCCTTTGGGGCACCAGCACACGTGGGTCTCGCACAGAAAGATGTTTCACCGGTCATGTGTGACCTGAGTGAATTTGACCCTCAACAATGGATTTAAAAATTATCACGGCCTGGCTCTGAGGAGATTTTATAAAGAACATCAAAATGTGCTCCTCTAATCTGTCTCCCACAACACAGGATCACTAGCATAGTAGTGTGAGAGGCCAATTTCCACCCTCGGCCAAGTTAAAATCATTCATGTGTGCCTTGGCATCAGGTAGCTGGAGGCGTGGGAGCCTGAGTGTGTCCTTGATGACACACACATTATGGCACGCAGAACCAGCCCCCAACGAGACTTTTAGACTTCAGCCATGCCCTGCTGGGTCTGCAGTGTCTGCCTGCATCTGCCTTTGAGGGGGGAGGAATCTAATGTTATCTGGCACTCCTGTGCCGTACATTTGTGTCATACACTTGTTCAACCATAACACAACCATTAATAAGCCCCAAAGCCATGATTTGACATGCATTCTGATTATGAAGCAGATAGCCTGTAGGCTAATGTGTGAAACATCGGAGACTTAATTAATCGTGTGTAATTGTTGTGTAATGCATTGCAGATATTGTCAAGTTGAAACTGCCAAACATGCCGTGGTTTTAGCTTTTTAACTGAGAGGTTTTGTTGCTTTTCGTTGTCATGATAGAACCTGAATCTCTTTGGAGAGCTGCATCACTTTTTCTTCTGGAAATCATGGCCATTTTATAGAAAACATGATTAGTTTTGAATGTTTTTACTGCACATACAGCAACCACCAAAATGAACACAGTCATTATAGTGATAGAAGTTCAATACTAAAGCTTTGTTGGCCGTAATACTTTGGAAAATACTGGATTTTTGCAAAAAAACTACTCATGATAAACGCTATACATAGGATTACAACCAAATGTCTCTGTTGGAATCAGTCAGAGAGGACATAGCTTACACTGTTTCTACAAGCAAGGTACAAAATTGCTAAGAAGGACACAGATTTCTGGGGAGATTAAAGAGATTATGTCTAAAGCAGAGTGGGAGAACTGGATCCCAGTGTACTTTAACTTATTGAGGGGGGAGGTCTTGCTGTTGTGATGGGGGAGGAGGTAAAGAAAGACACTACGACGCTGAATACAGTGAAATGATTTGTACATTTTTGGAATAAAATGAATTCCTCGTGAGACTCTGTGAGGAAATAGTTGCTCTGTGAAATCCTAAATATAGCCAGTTTGAAACAGTTCCCCCCATTGTTTTGTTCAACATTCCCAGCATGCACTGTGCATGTACATGCACTGGATAGCCACTGGAGCAACTTGAGTTTGTTCCTCCTGCTACAAAGCTTAGACTGCACGCATTCCATAACTGCATGTCTTTTGTCTCCACATTTATTGTGTGTGTGTCTCTCTTTTCCGGTCTTGTGTCTGTTGTCCTTTTGTTGTTGATACATCTGTTCTTTGTCCCCTTTGCATTCTTCTGCAGCTACTGTCCGTCCACTTGTTGTCATAACTTTCCCACGTGTTTATTCCATATCTGATGTCTCCATTTTGTACCAAGAAGATTTTTTTTTTTTTAACCTGAACCTCCTCCTAGTCTGCACCGCAAGAAATCTTAGATTCTTGCTCCCCGCTGTCTGATGCTGATGCATATCTCACAGCTCCTCCCGGACATCAGCTCTCTGCTCTGCAGCGCCAGAGGACGGGGCCCTGCTGCAGTCTTTGTCTGGTCTGATTAAGACAGAGTCACAGTGGTTGTCAGTGGCCCAGATTCGGATTCAGAGTATGAACCCAAACCAGGCCCTCTTCTTTTTACTCCCCTACACACTCACTCTCTTTTCTGTCTCTAATTATAATGAGTTCGAGCACAGTTATGCCTGGGTTTAGTCCTCAAAGGAAATCGGCATTTATGAAGATCACCTTGCTTTTGTTTTAATCTTTAATACTTTAATACTTCACATGAAAATAAAAGAGTATTTTTGTGGTTATTGTCATGCAGTCACAGCTCCAGGCGTGCTGCTGTTGGTGACTCAGCTTGTGTGAGACACTTTGGTGCAGTGTTTCAGTCCTCCTAAAGCCTGCCCTGTATTAGTTACTGTGTGAAGGTGATGCCCACCTTTGTCTCTGTGCCAGGAGACGCCTGCAGGAAGGATCTGCTGACTGTTGAAGGGCGGGACTGTGGCAGTGACTGGCTGGTGTATATTTTGCTGCATCATTTGCAACATGCATGTGCAAAGAGTCCTGTGTGTAATTTCCCAGCCATATATTGTAATAGCTGTGATTTTATTGGCTTTGCTTTGATGTTATAGGTTTTCTGCTGTGGGGAATTCCCTTTCCAGTTAAGAGAATAATAATCCTACATAACTGTGTGCCATATATATTAGCCTTTTGTCCTCCAGTTCCGGCAGCTGGTAATGCTGTGCGGCTTCCCCAATCTGGCCT
Organism: Protonibea diacanthus; assembly: GCA_028641955.1. NCBI lineage: Eukaryota > Metazoa > Chordata > Actinopteri > Sciaenidae > Protonibea > Protonibea diacanthus. Next base: position 14,062,476 of record CM053983.1, on the reverse strand, counting down.
CTCTGTTAAGTCCACAGGCATAAGAGCTATTTACTCAACAGAGTCAGTGGGACATTGAATCCTAAATCTCTTCCCTTCCTCACGCTCCACTGGTCCAATTATGAACCCAATCACAGCAGCACCTACCACCAGGAAACGCCACTGTGTGGAAGCAAATGAATGGGTGAAAAAAATAAGGGAAGGAGTGAAGGAGGAAGTCACGCCAGGAATTTGGGGAATGTAGAAAGTCTGAGGTTTCATAAAAAAAAAAGAAGAAAATCAAGTTGTTTTGGTTTCAATGCACATATTTCAGCTGAAAAAAAAAGCTGTTTGTGTCCAAACAATAAAATGTTTCCTACTGCGAGAAGTGCAGCTGCATCTCACTGAGTGTGAACATGTTCTGACTGTTAAATTGCACCAATGCTAACTATGTCATTTTCTCTCTCTCTGCCGTCCACGGGGTTCTTCTCTTTATGATGGATTGCCTGTCATTCAACAGGAAACAACCTAAGGTATGTATGTTTCATCTGTTTCTGTTGCTACAAAAAAAAACTGGCCAGCACCAACAGAGCTGATGCGCAGTGTCAGCAGAAAAAGTCGGAAGTTATTTTCAGTGCAAGTAGTGATCTGCAGTGACTTCTCACTGGCTGCCCTGCTATCAGACATACTGAAACCATCCAGAAGCAGGATGCTGCACAGGCAGGCAACACTCCCCTGAGGGGCTGAGAGGTGTCCTGCACGGGTCGATCTACTGTTGTGGCGTGGTTTCTAGGGACATGATTGAGAGTGTTTTAGTAGTTTGGTTGGTCAGCAGGAGCCGGATAGATGTCCGTGTGAATGTGTCAGCGCTCTAAGATCTCGTGAACACCCACAAAGGCTCTACAATGAGAGAGGGATGAGCGCGGACACTGGGGCAGTGTGTGTGCACATTCAAAGCTGCATTGTTGGAGTGCACCCCCACCTCACCCCTTGACAACACACTGGTGACTAGCTCAGAGATGTTTCACACACCAGGGACGGGCTTTGTGCTCAGTACACTCGGTCCGCTGACAGGACCGGGGAGCATTAACGTGGGCCACAGGCGTGCGTGGTCTCTGGGGCCCGTGAACCTGAGTTACCCTGTAATACCCTTCAGCTAGATGAGCACGTGGCTGTCTGCTAAGTTATAGTGGCACTCAAATTCTCCCTGAGTTTGAAAGGGTAAATGGAGGTTGCAGTCCAATCACGTTCAGACAGTCTTCATTCTGGAGATGACAAAAAGGGCATTGTGCTTCTCTGCTCCATCATTATTTGTACTGCTGATTAATAATAATTGTCCAATCAAGAACGATTTGTTGTGCAGTCACACCCTCGGGCTGAACAGAGACAGACCAGAGGAGAATGAAGCCCTAGATACCGAACCAACCCTAATTGAGAATGATGGCACTTTTGTTCCGTTGAATGGCACCCACTCACTTGTGTGAAGTCACAAGAGGAGGTCTTGCTTTCAAAGCATTCAGTGATCTCAGAGCTTCCCATGCTGACGGTGCAGCCAGTGGTTTCCTGGCCAATAGCCCTTATTATGATTAGGAGGGAGTTCAATTATTTGGGGTATTTGTGCAAGGGAAAGCGCTTTGGCAGAGCAGCAGTGGGGCTCTGAAAACTGTGAGTAGTAGCAGTGTTGTGCTTCTACTGCAGGATGATGTTGCAATCTTTAAAAGAGAAATGGCTGTGCACAATATATTTTTAAAATGAAACATTTCCATATTAACATCAGCGCATTAGATACGTGGGGTTTATGTGGCTCTGTGCATGTACAGTAACAGGAGCTGATCTGTCCGTGAGGAGTAGGGGTCCTTGGTAAACGAGACCACTGCTCTTTCCCAATAAGCATCCTCTCTGTGTGTTGCCAGCCCTGAGCTCATGCAGGTGTCTGTGGGACACAAGCGGTCTCTGCTGCTGCTGCTGCTGCTGAAGTCTGTGTTGTGAGACCCAGCGCTGAGGGCTGAGAGCCAGCCTGCATCACCAGGAACAGCTACGGCCCCGTTTCCTTGGAGACAAGGGTCACCGGGTGCTGGAATTTCTTCTGGGGAGCGCTGACCCTGATTTATGAATTCATTTAACTCCAGCCACTATGACAAAACACGCGTCAGCTAACAGTGGATTTGTGCAGACAGTCATGGCGCGGCTTTAACGAGCATTACCTCAAACAATACTCGTTTAGACTTCATCTTACTCACTCAGACAAGCTCGGTCCTGCTGATTTATTGCAGGTTGGCATGCTACAGTACGGCACAATAAGCTTGTTTTTGTACCGCAGAAGAAGTAAGACCCCTACTAAGAAAAATCAAGCGGCGTTGTACTGTACATGCTTGGACAGGTGTGAGAAGTGTGTGTTTACTATCCCTGTGCTTTCTCCCCTGCAGGTGTTCGCTTTTGACCACTGTTTTTGGTCCATGGACGAGTCTAACGTTCCCAAATATGCTGGTGAGTCATAAGTGCTGTGAAACTGATCCTCAACTCATCACCAAAGAACTTAAATCATGTCCCATGTACTGTAAAAGATCTGCTGAGCTTTGTGCAGCAATAGCACAGGGAAACTCCCTACTTAATGGAAAGTTGTTTTTGCATAATGCAAAGCGAAGCACAGTGTGGGCGCATATGGTGATTTGCATCGTGAGTGAATACATTAAATCGACGCTGTATTGTCTCAAAACAATAAAATATATACAAAAGTACGGGACAGTTCTATTTATATCATATTGTGCTCATGTACCCACCCACACAGTAAATTAAATTTCTTCAGCTGCCATTCATTCTGTTCTTCCATTCATTTCTCTAATGAGCGGTGTGCAGAAAAAAGGTTGCAGCCACAGTTTTTGTAGCATCTATAGAAAAGAGGTTATTACTGCCAGCCAAGGCAGATTTACATAATCATTGTAGATATTTTCCTTGTCATATTCTCTCTCATTTTGTGATGGAAATGTAATGCTTACATCTGCTTTGTGCTGAACCGACAAGGCAATCTGTTCAGTGAAGGGCTGCCTCAAGGGCCCAGGCCAAGGCTTTATTTAGCTCATTAAACAGCTGTCCCATTCAGCAGGAGCACGACAGTGAGCAACACAAGAGATTTCTCTACACGGTCCGACATTTTCCACACGACCAGACAGGAATCTGTCAACTTTCATGAATCTTATTCTTTGTTTCTTGTTTAGACGCCCCTGTCGATACATTTATCTGTATTCATTTCACTAAACTAATTTAAGTATGCAGACAATACAACTAAGAGTACTTAACCAAATGTTTCATCTGTTTACCATAATCTCCATGGTGACTGATTCTTTGTCTGAAAGGTCAAGAGGTTGTCTTCAAGTGCCTTGGAGAGGGAATACTTGAAAATGCATTCCAGGGATATAATGCCTGCATATTTGCCTATGGACAAACAGGTAACTGAAAATCCAGATGAAATCTACATTGAGTCACTCATTTTTTTGTGCGTGTTAAGTTTTTAAGTATATTCACAGGTCGAGTTGTCTCCAGATGTGTCCGGAGAAAGTTTAAAGAACAGGAAGACTTGTATTTCTGATCACACTGGTGAATCGCTTAACTCATATCCTTTCTTGCCACGAATCAAATTAGCTCCTTTATCCCGCTTCCTGCAGTGACGGGAAACCCTTGGTAAAGAGACACACCGACTGAAAAGTTTGAAGAGGAGAGAGCATAAATACTTCAGTGGTGACGATGGCAGTATTTCAGTCACCTGGTTTACGAGAAAAAAGTACCACATCGGTCGTTATGGAAACAAGAGAAGCACTTGGCTGATTTCTAAGCAGTATTAGTCTAATCAAGAACTTAACTACATTAACGACATTACCTCTAGGGTTGGAAAATGTTGGACTCTTGGTCCGTCGGTCCACCATTTTGGTCCAAGATATACAGTCATCATGGTTCCCACACAATCAGATCAGTCCTAATGACTTTAGCACCACCATGAGGTTGACGTTTGTGCTTTCGAGGGAATGTCTCGACAGCTATCGGATGGATTGTCATGACATTTCGTACACATTCATAATCCCCAGAGGATGAACAATAATAACTTTGGTCATCACCTGACTTTTCCTCTAGCACCATCAATAATAACAATAGCAGCAAAACTAATGACATTCCCATGAGCCTCAGCTGTACTTTGTGCTTAGGGCTAATTGGCTGAATGTTAGCATGCTACCATGCTGAACTAAGATGGTGAACAACAACGTCAGTGTGTTAGTATTGCTATTAACATTTGTTAGCATGCTAATGTTAGTATTTAGCTCAACACAGTACTGTGTCAGTACTGAGTACAGCTTCGCAACTAGCAGCTAGCATGACAGTAGACTATTGGTATTGTGACAACATGCAAAGTGTTTGTTATTATATCGGGATGGGAATTTTTCCTACAGATGGGCTCAAAAATTAATCAATCAAATGATAACAGTTCCTATTCATAGTAGAGACTCAAATACGTTTTGTTCTTTTTGAATCACCGTGCTGTATAGACCTCTCTCTCAATCATATGTGACTCTACTCCAATGTCCCTCCAGGTTCAGGCAAATCGTTTTCCATGATGGGGAATGGGGAGCAGCCGGGTTTGATCCCTCGACTCTGCTGCTCACTGTTTGAGAGGGTCCACAAAGAGGAGAACGAGGCCCACACGTTTAAGGTGGAGGTGTCCTACATGGAGATCTACAATGAGAAGGTCCGTGACCTGCTCGATCCCAAAGGGTGAGTTCTGATGTGTGTGGTCTTGTACTTTTACTTCAGAATAAACACGTGTGAGTGTAATGAGCTAACTCTTTTGGCCTGGAGGCGACAGACACAGCTGGCTGCACGAACTGTGATGTCATTTTCAGGCCTTAATTCACTCCACTGACCCCTGCGTCAGCTCCTACTTTATGTTAGTTTGCATCTCTGTTTATAGCTCTTTTGTGTCTAGTAGCCTGAATGGGGGAAAGCGACAGAATGATGTGAGTAGGAAGCTCAACCCAGTCATTTCCTGCAGAACAACGGCCAGCGTCGTCCTCTGACACTGCTGCATTCTTTGCCTCCGTGGTCTGATGTGGGTTGGCAGACAGACTGCAGGGGAGAGCAAACTGTGAAAGAGTGTGTTTCAGGGACATCTGTTAGTGAAGCCTGTGAGCCGAGCCCCACAGAGGGCCTACTGTGGAGAGCTCTGTGTGCTGCAGATGTCTGAAGACGCCGCCAGACCCGTTTTGATGGCAACTTCCTCTCACATATAACCAGCTTCACACTCTCTAGATCATCCCGTTTATCTGCCTCTGTGATTTTTAAGATTCAACATCGGCCCTGGTCTAGACATGACATGTATAGTGAGTTAAGTGTGAATAGGATCTCTGTCGCGCTGAGCTGCTAGTGCTGCTGCAGTGGTTTGTTGATTGAGTGGAAGGAGGGAACCTGGTTTCTGCCAACCTCAGTTGTTCTGTAGCCGTGGAGAGGGAGTCCCAGACTCTTACTGATCTATAGGATTTCTCATCAACATCTGGCAGGCAGCCAGCCTCAGTTTGCCCCACCTGCACCATCTGGTGAAACACCTACCTACCGTCAGTTAAAGTTTATGACACGGCAGAATGATTTGTTTGCCAATGCCACACACACACACACACACACACACACACACACACACACATGCTGTCCTATTCTATTTATTCTGTAGCTCCCAACAAATACTTTAACTCTTATTTAGGAAGAGTTGTTAAGAACTACAGCGGCCGGTTGTTTAAGTTACTTAGTCTTTATTTAATGAAGTCTTCATTACGATTTTGAAGATTAACATCTCCTGTAGGAAGCAGTGTGTTTGAGACTGAGAGCCACTGGCACTGTTCATGCTGGTATTTAATAAGATTTGTTGATCAGCCTCGCCCTTTAAGAAATTCAGAAACCTTTTTTTCATGTAACACACTTGGCATCAAACTCATGTTAAGAATTGTAGTGCGTGCTGATGCAGATTTAATTATTTCAATGTTGTATGTGAGGTATTATTTTCACCTCCATGACTAGTATAATGTAGTCAGAAATGGAATCTTGAGATTTGCTGCCAGAGATATTTATAAAGAATTGAAGTTATTACGAAAAGGCATTCTTACCAAATACCAACAGGAGGCTGTTTCTAATTTCCAAGAAATGAATTTGAATTAACGTTCCAAGAGGAGGATAAATGAGTCATATGAGCTTAACAAAAAAGTTTTTTATTTATTCTGATTAAGCACACAAGATCAGAGATGTTTTTAGCTTCCCCAGAGAGAGAATCTGCTGAGCTGCCTTAAGTGCTACGAAGTGTTACATTAACCCTCTTGGGTCCGAGTAATCACACACGGCTGGAAAAGCAATTGATAGGACCTCGGAGGGTTAGAAGATCTTCCTAGAGGGAGAATCGTCAAATCATATGTGCAATATAAAACCCTGTTCGCATTTTCCTTCAGTCTTTCTTTTCATACACATGTCCTTAATTGGAAACTTTGAGTATTGCTCCCTTTTGTCTTCCCTTTCCTTTACTCACTGTGTTGCTTTCTCTGTTCTCGAAGGAGCCGACAGTCCCTGAAAGTTCGCGAACACAAAGTCCTGGGTCCATACGTGGATGGTCTGTCTCAGCTGGCTGTGACCAGCTTTGAGGTGTGTCTTTTACCGTTCTGTCATCACACTGTGACCAGAGGCCACCCTGTATCACTGACCGAAGGCCTCATATTTCACATATGCACTGACATGATTTATAGCATGCGGCAGACAAACCTTTATATCGCATCACCAGTTGTCAAGCCGGTGATTTACATTTGGAATAACCGTTAAGTTTCAAATCCTCCCAAGTGCTGAAACTCTAATGACGCATGTTCCTGATGTGGGGATGTGGTCATGGGGTTTCGTGTACTTTGCATGCCAAGCCTTGGCAGGGCCTTCCTTAATTAAGTTTAAACATCTCCACCCTGTTCGTCTGTGCTCTGGTCTGCCTGATATTAGTCCAGTGGATTGCCCAAAACTTTAGCCCACTGCCTGCTTTGACCCAGCTACATCACACGGCACACAGCCATATGCGAATACCGTCTCACTTCACTGTTATCATAATGACTCATGTTCAGGTTTTGCCTTGATCCGGTGAAAAGTGTTCATAATTGTGTCCTATTCAAACTTTCCTAACTGTTTATTTTTTCTATGACCTCGCTCTCTTGTCTTTTTAGGACATTGAGGTGTTAATGTCAGAGGGGAACAAATCTCGCACAGTCGCAGCAACCAACATGAACGAGGAGAGCAGTCGATCGCATGCCGTCTTCAGTATCATTGTCACACAAACACTTTATGACCTGCGGTCTGGGGTCAGTCTTTGCAGCCACTTTCACAATTCCTCCTTGAATTTACTGAATGGAATGACCTCAACACAAATCTTTTTTTTTTTTGTCTGACTGACTGTTCACGTTGTGATGGTTTAACAGAATTCGGGGGAGAAAGTGAGCAAGATGAGCCTGGTTGATCTGGCTGGAAGTGAGCGAGTGTCCAAGACTGGAGCTGCTGGAGAGAGACTCAAAGAGGGCAGCAATATTAACAAGTGGGTATTTTTACTGACAAGGCATCTGAGTGTAAGTCCAATGAATCATTTGACAGGGTAAAACTGATAATTTTGTGTGTGTGTGTGTGTGTGTGTGTGTGGTTGTAGGTCTCTCACCACATTAGGCTGTGTGATTTCTGCTCTGGCCGATCAGTCTGCAGGAAAGGGGAAGGCCAAGTTTGTGCCATACAGAGACTCAGTCCTCACCTGGCTACTGAAGGTTTGACCCACAAATTACACATATTTATAACTGCCCTCTGTTTTGGTTGTTATAATGACATGTCATTGTTTTAAATGTGCTGAAACGTGGTCAGAAAAATTGCCCTTTGATGTTGCAATCTTTGCGCCATGCGTGCAGACCGAAAGGAAAGATTTAGCAGTCGTGCTTCTTTGCGACCTGTTTTTGTGTCTTCAGGACAATCTTGGAGGCAACAGCAAGACGGCCATGATAGCCACAGTGAGTCCAGCGGCTGATAACTACGAGGAGACTCTGTCCACGCTGCGTTACGCTGACAGAGCGAAGAGAATCGTGAACCACGCTGTGGTGAATGAAGACCCCAATGCTCGGATAATCAGAGAGCTCAGGGAGGAGGTGGAGAAGCTCAAAGTTCAGCTCTCTCAGGCCGAGGTGAGAGAAGGGATCAGGTTGTACGAAGAGGCTCGCATATTATGACTGAATCGATGCCAGATTTGTCATCGACCACATGGTGATGATCTAGCTTATTGTTTTTTCTATTCCCATCAGTCCATGAAGGCTCCTGAGCTCAAGGAGAAACTGCACGAGTCTGAGAAACTCATTCAGGAGATGACCGTCACCTGGGAGGAGAAACTGAGAAAGACAGAGGAGATTGCCACTGTATGCACATCAGTCATAAACAGACTCCATAACCTTTAATTCCAATTCAGCATATTTATACGGACGTATAGTCACACTGTTATTATGTATGTTTACAGGAACGTCAGAAGCAGCTGGAAAGCATGGGCATCTCTCTGGAGACGTCAGGGATTAAAGTTGGTGAAGACAAGTGTTTCCTCGTCAATCTGAATGCTGATCCTGCCCTGAATGAGCTACTGGTCTACTACCTGAAGGTAATATAGTTTTTAAGTACATTTTTTGTACGTTGGCCTAAAATAAGGTGTTTTTCTGGTAAGTCTGACTCTACAAACAGTTGTATAGGACATGAACAGATGGAAGATCTTGGTGACATGTTGCCATGTTGCTTGTGACAACTTTTTATTCTATAGTGGCTGCAAAAATCACAAATCAAAAGCAAGTTTGTACAGCCAAACTGTTTATTTACTGTCTCATTTTGGGGATTCGTTAGCAGTTAGGCACTTCCTGGCTTTACGGTATACTGTTAACAACACAGACCCTCTACCTTGGTACCCCACATACCACAGTCGTAATATTTGCCATGCGGCCGAGGCCCTAAAACGGACCACATATGTTGTTACACTGTGAGGGCAGAGAGGAGTCCAGTAAGGGCAGGTCTTCACTTTGCAAAGCACTCAAGTGGAACGAGCAACCAGTTAGCTCAACCTGTAAGGGCAGAGGCATGTGAGAAACTAGCCTGTGCAGAGTACAGAACAACAGACCTTTGTCTGGGCCCTGCAGGCCAGCCTGGCATATCAGTGTGGAATGAGTCAAGTGGGTTATTTCGCTGCAGGATAGGACATCCTCTAGAAGCTGGGATGTTTGTTTAACAACGCCCCCCCTTTGCAATGAGAGAGACAACAAGTTTTTTCACTTAGGCCTAGTTTTGCTTTGGTTTTACTGAATTTGGTGGAAAATGAAATAATTATTGAGTTTTATGTATTTCCAATGACAACATGTCTTGTTTAAAATGGTTTAGGAAATAGTTTGAAGCTCTTAAGGTTATAACCTAAGAGTTGGAAGAAGATGCTGTAATTATATATGTATAATAAGGTATAATTATTTTCAGATCTGTCATTATAGTTTCTTTAATCTCTCCTCCACCTGTGTGTAGGAGCACACGCGCGTGGGCGCAGACACGTCGCAGGACATCCAGTTGTTTGGGATCGGTATCCAGCCGGAGCACTGTGTCCTGGAGCTCTGCCCAGATGGTGATGTCACCCTGATGCCCATAGGGAACGCCAGGTAAGCTACTATACAACTACCTCCAACATACTCTCGGCCTATCTGTGTGTATCTCTGTGTTGTCTCTCTCCTTCATGGATGGCTGGACCTCAGTGTTTCACATGACCTCACCGTACAGGAATCTATGATCTGAGCTCCTCGCTTTGATATCAGAGCCACGTCTCTCCCTCCCACTACAGAGAGACTGTTCTCTTCCAATTAACTTTCCGTTTTTCAAAGATGAATCTGATAATGTCATCTGACATCTTCATTATTAAAATTTCATCCCTCCATTTTTCCGCAGGACCTGTGTGAACGGCACAATGATTGATTCCTTGGTGCACCTGTGGCACGGAGATCGTATCTTATGGGGCAACAATCACTTCTTCAGGTATAAGGCCAGTCGCAGTGTGGCCATGTTAAAATGTGTCGTGAAATGAAAAACTCACTGACTGGATGTCCCGTTGTTCTGTAGGATTAATCTGCCTAAACGAAAGCGGCGGGACCGTTTAAAGGAGCTGGAGAGAGCTTCTCCCAGAGAGAGCTTCGTCGAGGCAGATGTGGAGACCGCCAGCGAGGCCTCGTCTGAGCAGGACTACAGCTACGAGTTTGCCCAGATGGAGGTCATAATGAAGACTCTGGGGAACAATGGTATGATTAGGATAATCTGCCTTCTGCAATCTACATTATCCTTTAGGCTTTAACACCACAGCTGTATACAGTGTGTGTTCCACCGGGGTTTCTGAACCTTCAGCTTGTTCCAGCTACTCGGAACAAATAATCCTTTATTTAACTGTTTCTTTACATTCCTGAAAACGTTACTCCGCTCTTTGTTCATCTCCTGATCTTGAGCATGGACAAGCACAATCTCAGTGTTAACTGCAACAGTCAGCTGACTATTTTGTGAGTTGCTACAAAATCCAAATTTTTGTGGTTAGATGCAGTGTGGGTGGAACTGAGGTGGGATGAACAAAAAACACCACAGCTGAAACTATCAGTTACTGCAGGCTCAAAGTATTTTCATAATCAATCATTTTTAAGACGCTTAGTCTTAAACTTATTATGTAATAGTGAGAAATCATCATCATAATTTCCTTAAGCCCACGCTGACAACTGTACTTTTTGTTTTGTGTGTGATTTACAGCAGTGATGCTAAACTGAGAAAACCTTAAAACCATAAACATTTGAGAAGATGGAGTCAACAAATACTTCGGATTTGTGCTTGATAACAGCAGTTATCAGCTGTGGTAGTTGCCATCTACTGTCCTGTTCATTTCCTGCAGAAGCTTTGCAGGAAGGAGCGTTTCTGTTCCCTAAGTCAAGACAACTTGTGTACGAGTGTTTCTCATGTGTGTAGACCCGATGCAGAATGTGGTCCAGGTGCTAGAGAAGCAGTACCTGGAGGAGAAGCGCACGGCTCTGGAGGAGCAGAGGATGATGTATGAGCGAGAGCTGGAGTCGCTACGGCAACAGCTTTCTCCAGAGAAAACGCCGCAACACCACCGCAGCAGCAGTGACCGCCTTACGTTCCCGACGCACACCCCACACAGCAAGCTGCGGCTGTGGACGGAGGAGCGGTCAGTGGAGTGCACTGATACACGCTTGTTATTATGATTATATTTCTTATTATATTATATATATATATATTATATTTCTTTAACAAGAGTTGCATGAAATATTTGCAATATTATCCTTAAGATATACCTGGTTTAGTGTTCAAAATGATGCTGAATCAGTCTAAGTCCTGCAGGTTTCATTGCCGTTCAGTGAGGCATGAGGCTATTAGGTTCCTCCTTGCCGTAAAGATAGCTGTGTGGAGCTGAAACCAGATCTAGACAGTGAGCAGGGATCGGGAGTAATAATAATAACGTTACTTGTCATCTTCCTGTAATAATCCTGAGATGTCACTCCAGCTCAAAGTATCATCTGAAAAATGGATGCACTGATTTGCTTTGGTGTACTGTGACATTCAAGCACTTTAAATATGCCAAGAGAGCATCCAACATTATTGCGACATCAAAACTTTCCTGAAAAATCGTCAATATGGCAACATGTCCTGTGGCTGTTCTCTGTCATTGTAGCAGTAAGCTCATATTTGTGTAACTGATAGGTAGTTAGCTTTAGCTACTGTCCTCTGATCTTGGTCAGTAACTTCCTTCTTAACTCTGCTGTTGTTAGCTGTTCCTGTAAATGAGGATGCTGTCACCATTTAAATCCACATCGAGGGTACATAACAGGCCTTCACCTTCATGAATGAATGATCTCTGTGTCCTGTGTGTGTGTGTGTGTGTGTGTGTGTGTCAGGGATGAGCTTTTTCGTCAGAGCCTTTCTCGACTCAGGGAGCAGGTCGTGAAAGCCAACACCTTGGTGCGAGAAGCCAACTTTTTGGCAGAGGAGATGAGCAAACTGACCGACTATCAGGTCACCCTTCAGATTCCTGCTGCCAATCTCAGCGCCAACCGCAAGGTCAGACCTCATCACCCACATCCCCTTCCTATGGGATACCATATCTCCTTGGTGCACACTGTATTGTTATCTGCTGTTAGACATGATATTGCAAGATGTGAATAGCTGCTTAAATATAAGAAGTTTCTGTATTTGTTAACATGTTTTCATATAGCGTGGAGCGATAGTGAGTGAGCCGGCCATTCAGGTGCGGAGAAAAGGGAAAGGGACCCAGGTGTGGACTATTGAGAAGCTGGAAAACAAACTGGTGGATATGAGAGACCACTACAGGGACTGGAAGGAAGGCACAGAGGAGACGGTGAGAAACAGATCGAGAAACAAGAAAAGATGAGTTTTTTAAAAAATCAATTGACTTATCCGGGTGTTCCTCTGTGTTTTTTTCAGTGTAACAAGACAAATAGCAATCACTGTGACTCATTCTATGAGGCGCAAGAGAACCACAACCTGATCGGAGTGGCCAATATTTTTCTGGAGTGCCTTTTTCATGATGTCAAACTGCAATATGCTGTGCCTATCATCAGCCAACAGGGAGAGGTAAGGGGACACCAGCATACACACATTATTATACAAATACATTATTTATGGTGCATTTTTTCAAAATAGATCAGGTTCGTATAAAAGGATGATAGGCATATATATATATATATATATATATGAAATTTATCACCAAATGGTTTAGAATTACAGATTATTGGGACATTTTCTACCTGTGCGCACAGGTAGCAGGCAGGTTGCACATTGAGCTGATGCGAATCAGCGGAGCCATACCAGAGCGCCTGTCCGGGGGAGACGACTCGTCAGAGAATTCCAGCGAGAGCAGCTGCTATGAGGTGATGGACACCAACGGGGAGATCGTCCACATGGCCAAGAGGCTCACCTGCAGGGTAAAAGGTTTATTTGTGTCTACAAATGGACAAGCATTTAACAGACGACTGTCACAGTACATCTGCGCTCAGTGACTCAGCCTCTTCCTCTCTCGTTGCTGCAGGTGCGGATCAGGGAGGCTACGGGTCTGCCGCTCAACCTGTCCAACTTCGTCTTCTGTCAGTACACCTTCTGGGAGCACGGTGAGCCCGCCGTGGCTCCTCCCATGGTCAGCCCAGACAGACCCTCACCTCGAAGTCCAGACGCCCAGTTTACTGTCCAGTTCGATCACTGCAAGGTAAGTGAAAGAGAGCTGCTGTTATTTAAAGTCTTACCTTGAAGCATTATTTCTAAAATTCAATTCCAGTAACTTTTGTTAACTGCTTCTATTTTCAACTCCGCCGCACACCTCTTGTCTTTGTGCAGGAGTATGTTGTGCATGTGACGGATGAGTTTTTGGAGTTTATATCTGATGGAGCATTGGCCATAGAAGTGTGGGGTCACCGCTGTGCTGGCAACGGACGTTCACTCTGGGAGTTGGACGCACTAGAGGCCAAGACCCAAACGCTCCGAGATAGGTACATATATCATTTTTTGCACATACAGGCCCACTGAGACACCGACAACTCACACCTTACTAATCTTGGCTGTTTAGGTGGAATGAGGTGTCTCGCAGGATCGAGCTGTGGACCTCCATCCAGGAGCTGAATGAGCAGGGAGAGTACTCATCTGTGGAGCTGCATCCTGGAAAAGACATCAGCACAGGAGGAGTTTTCCAACTTCGACAGGTCAGAGAAAAACTATGAGTAATTTCCCCTTCAGGTCAGACTGGCTGCCCTACAACGAACACATACTTGAAAGGATCATAACTAATTATGTAATTCTAAACAGCTTTGTGCTTGTAGTACTTTGAGAGTGTAGTGCTGGCTGCAGCACACACGATTCTGAATTATGGGGATTTGTCCGTGCAGGGTCACTCCAGGAGACTGCAGGTGTGTGTGAAGCCGGTCCAAAACTCAGGCACTCTGCCTCTGCTGGTGGAGGCGGTGCTGTCTGTCTCTATCGGCTGCGTGTCTGCTCGCTCCACCAAACTACAGAGGCCGCTCGACAGCTACCAGGTCTGTGAAACTCGAATACACATTGTTAGTCGAGGAATCTATTGCGTTAAGAAAAGTAGCATGATCATTTGTTTGTAACTGATTCTGCATCAAAACAGGACATTGACAGTGTTTTTGAGAACAGTGTGCTTGTTTCATGTTATATGATATTATGCTTACCCAGGCAAAATATATTTATATCTAGTTTCGTGCCATGACTGGTTCATCTGGATGGCTGGCAGGAATATACAAGCTCATTAGTGCTCTGTTTGTTTCTGTTAACATGCACTGATATGTCCAGATCCAGAAAGGCAGCGACGATTTGATGAACTCTAAGTAGTCGTTAAATTTTCCACATTCAGAATAATTAAAAGAGTCAATTCTGAGGCTGTCTTAAACTGATCTCTTATTTAAAAGCACATAAACATAGAGGTAACTTCATCGTTGAGATTCCTAGAAAGTTACATGAGCAGTGAATGAGCAATGAGCTGTCATTGTCAGCGCCCTTTCTCGTTCCCCACATTTGACTGAGTGTGTTCTCTCCTGCCAGAGAGAGGTGGAAGACGATGTGGATAGTTATCAGGTACCCTCTCAGTCTCCCCACTACTGCTGCTCCCCCTGTAGTTCACTCTGCAGCATGAAGGAACCCCCCCCCCCGACTGACTGGCCGCGTGTTTGCGACTAGGCCTGTTGCTGAGGGCATGTGAGGCGGGAGGCAGAGGGGCCGTGCCTCTACCAGCTAAACGAGCGCTTTAATAAACATCAGCTGCACATGCAGATGATTTCTTTTGCTGTAATTATCAAACGCACCAACCATCTTTGGCAGCCCTCTGTGCAAAATACAGTTCCACCCATGGCTGAGCTCCCAGCCAGCAGTCCGTCTGCCAGGGATGTTGTGCCGCTCTCTCTTGCCTTTCCCTTCAGGTTATGCACACTAATGCTACTGTTTGCTTGTCACTACTGAAGAGCTGCAGGAATAATAAGCCTCACTTAATCACACGGGCATTGCATGGCTGCATGATTACAGTACTTTGCATGGTGGAAGTGCGCTGACGTCAGAAGTGTTTTTGGTTGGCTTTGAAGTCTGTTGGTTACTGTGGACATTGCAAAGAGGAATCTGCTCTCTGTGGTTCCCACACAGAGGGATCTGGTGTGCATCCAGGTAGGACTTTGGGTGGAGGCTGTGGTTGCATGTGAGGACATGTTAGAGTGCGCATGTAAGTGTGTATGTGTGAGTGCATGTGTGTAAAAGTGGCTAAAGGGAGGGGTTTATTTGCGTGTGTTTGGAGAATATGACCATAATTGTTTTTCAGTCGAAAATCCAGGCCTGGAGGCTTTGATTTTTAACATCTTGGGTTTGGGATCTTATGTCAGAATTAGCTTTCACTTGGCTTGGCTAATATATTGCAAGTATTTCGGAGCAATTATGGTACTCCCTCAGACAGATCAGCCCTCATCTTGCAGTGTTAATACTTCACTGTGCCCTACAGCAAACTCTGTCTTACGGAGCCAGCTGATACCGATTCTGCTCTCTGTCCGGTTCCAGGAGGAAGATCTGAACTGTGTCCGAGAGCGCTGGTCAGAAGCTCTGATTAAACGCCGAGAGTACCTCGATGAACAAATCAAGAAAATCATCAACAAACACGGTGAGTCCCAGGCCAGGTGTTACAGCTACCACATGATGGAGGACCCGTAGGGCGGTCTGTATCCGTCTCTGATCTGTGTTTGTAGTATGTTCATCCACGTCTCTCTTCATTTATGTATCCAGAAAAGTCAGAAGAGGATATTGAGCGTGAGGCTCGGCTGGTGGAGCAGTGGGTCGGCCTGACGGAAGAGAGAAACGCAGTGCTCGTACCTGCACCCGGTAGCGGTATCCCTGGAGCACCTGCAGACTGGTAAAAAGAAAAAAACACACTTCCATAAACGTCAGACTCAGTTCACTTTCTTTTTTTAACCACTAACCTCATTATCAACTCCTTATAGGACCCCGCCCGCAGGAATGGAAGCTCACATCCCAGTGCTCTTCCTGGATTTAAATGGTAAGGCAGACTCATCCTGTGTATGACTGAAATTTCACAGAGTTCTCTCTCGCTGTTCAAACGCTAACTGTCTTTTATGCCACCAGCCGATAATCTGACAGTAAATGAACAGCTGTCCGGCCCACATGCTGCAGGTGTTAACTCTATCCTGCCGAAGGAGCATGGGAGCCAGTTCTTCTATCTGCCCATCATCAGGCACAGTGATGAGGAGGTGAGCGATGGGTTTGACTTGACTGCTACCCAGTGGCCAAAGAGGGAAATACAAACGAAACGTTTGTGGTCTGTCATATGACAACCGTATTTTAAAGCTGAGTTAGACGTCAAGTTTTTGTATTTTCATCTGCCAGTGTAGATTGTATGTTATGTATTTATGTAAAAATATATATCATGTCTTGGTTCACAAAGGCTCTTTGTTGAATTTTGCTGATTTTACTCCTTTAATTGTGGCTAGAGCAGATAATCACACACAGGCCAGAGTACTTCAGGCAACCATATTTCTTCCTGCAATTATGTGCATAATTGAACAATTACACAATCTTGTAATTGCACAGCGCCATGCATGAAAGCAAGCGTTTAAAAGAAAAGGCGTCTTCATTTTCTTTGACGTTGAGCAGCAGCCTCAACCACACAGTATTCACTCCCCTGTTTACTGAGCTGAATTGTGTTATGAGATGATGATTTTTCTGCTCATTAGCCAACTGCTGCAGACTTTAAGATACAGCCCACCTGCTTGACTGTAATCCATGTCTCTGCATGCAGATTCTCTCTCTGTGGATGATTAAGGAGCCACATTAATAAAAAAAAAAAAAAAAAACTCCTCTGATTGCTCAGGTGTCTGCAGTATGCTCCTGGGACTCATCCATCCACGATTCTGTGCACCTCAACCGCATCACATCTCCCAATGAACGCATTTACCTGATCATCAAAGCCACAGTGCAGCTCAGCCACCCTGCCTCCATGGAGCTGGTGCTCCGCAAGAGAATCGCTGTCAACATCTACAACAAACAGGTTAATACGAGAGGGGTCAGGTTTACAGCAGTGGATTGTGTTTTAATGATTAACACGGTTTTCATTTGTTTCCCTGCAGAGTTTCACTCAGAGTCTCAAGCGAAGAATGTCCTTAAAGAATACGCTTTATTCCTGTGGTGTGACGTACGACATTGTTTCCAACATACCAAAGGTACAACTCTGATTCTCTGATCAAAGTTAATATTTTATCCTCACGCTGTATCCATCAAAGGCTGCTTTCCAGATGTGTGACCTAAATAACCAGTTTAATCTTCCAGGCCTCAGAGGAGCCAGAGGAAAGGGAAACCTTGGCCCTCATGGCTGCTCGTGGGGACAGCGAGGAGACTCAGGACGGAGAAACCTACATAGAGAAATACACACGGGGTGTTCTGGAAGTGGAGAACATCCTCAGTCTGGAGAAGCTACGACAGGTATTTTATTTTCTACATCTTTATACATATGTGCCTTAGCACAAAGTGTGATTTAGTGCGCTGTAAATAATTTACCTATTGCCTACCTCTTCTTTTGTTTTTTCCCCCTGAAGGCTGTGACAGTTAAGGAAGCACTCACTGCCAAGGGGAGACACCTAAGACGGAGTATCAGCACACCAAATGTACAGCATGTAATGAATACATCACTCATTACACTGAGCAAAAACTATATGTAGATTATTGTTATTAAAGGTCAAGTGTTCACAAAACATCACAAAATGGAATGGAACACTGTTTCACTAGTGTATAATCATTACGTATTCATTATGTATTATTATGTATTTTGTTTCTTTGGAACGGGCCTACACACACCTCCTCTACAGAGCAGCCGTGTTTCTGCAGTAGCTCAGTTTCTCCTTCACACTAGTGTTGCAATCAGCGACTACACCCCTAGATGTCACTAAAGCCTACACAGTGATCCTTTAAAAAAATGTGATGTGATAAGATGTTGTTTCTTGTTCTTCAGTCCTCATGTAGTAAAACAGACCTGACTGGTTGTGAGGATGAAGACTGTAAGGTAAGTCGGGTGTAACCTTAACAATACGCTGCTCACAACAGCCTCTCTCGGCTGATTAAATATTTGTAATAGCTTTGCTCTGAGCTAAATGCTGCTTGTCATAATTGCACATTTGATCATAAAAAACACACTTTTTTAAGTTTTTACACAGAATTTTTCACACCTTTACACTGGGGGGTCTCGTCTTTAGCCCTGAAGCTTGTAGCTGGGATTAAAAAAAAAGTAAAGTGTGCTGTGTATTTTTCTTTAGGATCACTGTGATCATGTGGACAGCGCCAACTGCACCCTCCCGGAGGGCGCCCTTTGCACCACACCCATCAAAGGCAAGGAGAATCCAGGTAAACTACAGAAGCAGCTGCATTGTGTCATGACTTCTGTTTGCAGAAGAATCGGTGTTTGTGTTGCTCGATTTTGACCACTGAATGTTCACATGCAGGTTTGGTTCCAGAGAGCCCCACGTTTTTCAGCTCCAGCCCCTTCAAAGTCCTCTCACCTCAGCCACCTAAGTTCCTCAAATCTCTGCTGCCTGTCAAAGAGGAGAACAAGGCGAAGAAAGTCCTTGAGGCTCGGCCACTGCTGGGACAAGAGGTAAGGAAGAAGGAGTTGAAGTGACTCTTTCTCAAAAGAGGGAGTATTCATGTCATGCCATGTTTTTCACTCTCCCAGTCCCACATATTCTTGTTGCACCATTTTTACATTTGACCGTGTCATTTATCATATCAAATTATATCACCACAACAACATGGTAAACATATTTACAACATTTACAACAACACAAAAATACTAATTGTCCAAAGCTGCCTGAAGATTTTTTTGTGAAAATGGCTTTGCTGTATGACTGGACCACAAAAAACAACATGGTGGTACCGCTATGTTAACGTCACTGTATTGAATGAAAGAGTATGACTCACAAGAGCATGACCTCAACTGTGGATAGCCATAACACTCAGTTAGACAGAGCTATGCTAAGTCATGCCTGATTTTGTCTGTGATAACTGGATTTTTTCAGAGTTTGTGGCTGTTCCAACCATCGAAACTAACCTCGCATATTTGTTTTCATCTGTGCTTGAAGTGGACTAAAAGTGGTGAAGGTGCTTTACAAATCAGCTCTGTGAGGATATGAGAAAAAGAGGGTGTGTTGTGTGCGCATACTGCTCACAAGAAAATAAAAAAGTACTCATACTTAGGCCACTTCAAATACATTTTTTTGTGAAATATTCAACTGCATGGCACTAACTGTGTAACTGGCCTGCCCAGCTCCATGCATGCTTTGTGTGTGTGAAGTGTTTGCTGTTGTTCTGACCCATCCGCAGAGCATGCGCTCATGTGTGGACAGCCCTGCACTGCTCCCCCCTCCCTGCCCCTGGCGCCGGCCCAGGGCAGGCAGCGAGGGCCACTGCAAGCCTTCCACCTCCACCACCACTTCCACCACCACCACCACCACCACCACTCCCACCAGCAGAAAACTCAACCACACACTGCCACACACTGCTGTAAGTGCTACACACACCGCTGTGATGGATACTGTAAGAGTTTTAGACACACATACAACCCATGATGGATATCTCTCACAAACCCCAACATCACCAGTGAGACCAGTAGATTTGAACCCATTAATGATTACAACGGAGCAGCAAACACCTTAAAGCAAAGCTAAGAAACACGTGCCACATTATTCATACTCTTCATTTTTTCATGTCCCATTACCACATTTTACCTGTTAATGTTTCCATTGTTTTCATTCGCTTCAAAAAACAGTCTTTATTTAGCTCCATACAGTCTTTTGCTGACATCATGTCTGGTGGGATGTGTCTTTTGTCGCGTTGCTGTTGTTTTGATCAGCAGGACTCCGAGGACGAGGAAACGGATGTGGACGTCACCCTGACTCTCGATCGGGGCCCTCTCGACCACAGCCACTTCCAGCCTTACATCCCGGAGGACTTTGCAAACTTCGAGATCTACAACGCCACTCTTGAGAACCAGGAGGGCTTTGCGTCCTCCCGCTCTGACTTGAAGGGAAGTCGGTGTGGAGGTGGGAGCGGAGAGAGAGAGGTGCCTCGAAGCCCCACGGCCAGCAGTTGCACTAGCGGCTATTTCTCACACAGTGCCTCCAACGCTACGCTGTCTGACATGCCTTTCAGTGCCAGCGAGAGCTCTGACCACCTCAGCTGCACCTCCAGAGACCCCCAAGATCCTCTCGGCTGTCCTGCTGGAAGAGGTTGCACCCCCAAAAGTCTTTCTGCAGGGAGTGACACCCAGCAGCCTCCTCTCTCGGCAGCCGGAGTTCAGGATCTGCTCAGCCATTCTGCCTCCTCGCCTGTCAGTATCCCTAATTGCACAGACAAGCGGCTAAAGTTCTCTGTGCCTCACAACTGTGTTCTCAGTACCAGCCAGGAGTTCACTGACTTTAAAGGGGCTGATGATAGTATTGGAGAAAGTGACTTAGCACATTTTACAGAGGGATGGAAGCACGAGGGTTTGGAGTTCTCGACAAACCAGCAAAAGGAACCAGATAACGTAGAAACATGTGAGACTGGCAATCAACACTCCTCTGATGTCTCTGCTATTATCAATGCATCTCTTCCTGAAAACGCTTCAGCTGCTATATGCAAATGTCCAAATAACACAGGCTCTGTTAATGTAGCTGTGCCACCGAACACAACTGTTTGCACTTCAGTCAGAGCCCCACTGCCTGTGCCTGACAAAATCCCAGCTCCATCTCCAGCATCCCCATCCCCGGTCACTCCTTTATCTACAGCCCAGTCCTCTGCCCCGACCTCCCGAGCAGGAGGGGAACCTCCAATCCAGGAGCCAGCCCAGGGTGATCTGCCACACGGTAGTCCTTGTCCCAGCCCAAACCCCAGCAGCGCAGAGCCCTCGGGCGATTCCAGTGGAGATGAGAACACCCCTGTGGCTCAGCTTCCTGACTGGATGGCCCCCGGGGAGCAGGTGTGGGTGGGGAAGAGGAGAGGAACGGTCCACTATGTTGGAGGGGTGGAGTTTGCTAAGGGGATCTGGATCGGCGTGAAGCTTGACATGGCAGTGGGTGAGTCTCAAAAAAAAACAAATAAATACATGCTGTACATACTATGTGAGAATTTTAGCTTGACATATTTTGAGGTCATTTAGAAATAGGTGTTGTCATCACATAGTTTGTCCACCAGAGAGCACTGACAAGTTTATTTTTCCACTAATTACATATTTCAATCACACTCTAATAACTAAATGCTCATAAAAATCTTAATGTTAACAAACAAATATCAACCAAAATATGATTAGACTTATTTAACTCTCAGATATAGATGTCAGTACTAGCATAGCCAGATTAACACAAAATGCGTCCTTGGGGCAAAAAGTGCCTACTGCCCCTAAGATCATTTTTGTTATTATACAATAGAGGATTGTACAATGAAATGCACTTGTAGTTTAAATATGGCACATCCAGGGCCCCTGAGGATCACAGATCCTGTGGGGCAGCTGCAGTTTGGTATTTCAGTCTTGAATATGAGCCTCACTGTGTTTCTCTTGTGTGTCCAACTGTAACTTGTGTGTTAACTTAAGTGTTATGATTGATCTTCCGATAGGTAAGCACAACGGGACTGTCCAGGGCAGAGTGTACTTTCGCTGCCCCCCAGGCCACGGTGTGTTTGTGAAGCCATCTCGTCTCACCAGAGGACCACCCTCCATGGACACAGAGCCCCAGACTCTGATCAGATAGGACCCAAAGAAGGACCGGCTTTCTGAGGAAATGGCAGGGACCCGAGAGTGGTCCTCAGATCCAGTGCCTACGGATGAACCGCGGGCTGACTTGTCCAACTCAAGTCTCTGAGCTGATGTATTCTGAAGTGTTTCCTAAAACGTATCTGACCTGTGCATTTAATGAAGGTATATCCTAATTACTGTCCACTGAAAATTCACTATGCACATATCTGAGTTTTCTACACGGTGATATTTTTGATAGAGAACTTCACTTTTAACAGGGAGTCCATATGGAAATATTACCCACATACATTTTCTTACATCGGTTTCTGAACATTATATATAATATTTTTGTAAGACAATGCATCCTCCCCTGAGGCTCATAGTGGATTAATCTGGGATATGAAGATTAAGAATGTACTACTGTTAATAAACATTGATATTTACATCAATATGATATGTCAGGGGTAACCAAAGAACTACGGTTCCATATCTGCTGTTATGAGTAATATAATATTTTTCTAATGTATGTGGAGGTAAACACGATATATCTGTGTCCAAGTAAAGCTTAGTGCCATATCTCTAGGAGTAATGCCACATACCCTTAACAGAGGACAAAATCTGCAAAACCTGAGTTGCTTTCAGTGTTTGACTGCAGTTAACGTGTTAAATTATCCTGTTGAAGTACTGTAACACTGTGGAGGAAATAATTCCCATCCAGCATGAGACTGTTGCTGTTTGAACGCTTGCACTGGAAAGGATTCTTGGAGAGTTCACCGACTGTCTTCCGTATTAGACTGATGAAATATTTTCTAACTGAAGCGACTAAGAAACCATGTATCATCACTTAAATGTTGGGAACAAAGCAGCTACGCTTTGTCCAAGGCTTGGATATACTGATGCCTTACTGGCCTTTTTCCATAAAGGCAGGCACATAGACCCCAGACTACCCAATGAACTCCATAACAAGTTCACTGAGTTTGAGTAAACTAACTAACTGTATGGACCTGAAACCTGTGTATGTATATCATGATGCCCAGAGGCATTCAAAATGCCATCCAGCCTCGCCGACTGACTGATAGAAGACCTTTTTTAACTGAATTTTTATATGTTAACTGACTGATATATAACACTACATGTTAAAAGGTACTCAATAATGCATTTTTTTCTTTTTCACGTGGAGGATTGGATGAATGGGTGACGCGAGAGTATCAGGTTACAGAAGATGGTGCAAAAGTAGTATAGTTATGGCGAAGAGTCCTATGATCTTATATTTTTATGGAAGTGGTGAACTGTGGAACTGACTAGAAATAGTTATATATCCAAGCTGTAATTTCAAGTAAATGAAACAAACCCAAGACCTTACTTTAAAGAAGAGAACAAAGCTGCTCTCCCTCATAAGGAGTTGTAAATAGAAATGTATTTGAACATAGTATTTACACTATTATAATGTACAGAATTGTATTTATAATGTATCTCAAACTGTTTTAATTGGTACAAAATGTTCTAGAATAGAACATTTACAATCAACGTGCTGTGTCGACTCTTTATTTTGCTCATTCAAACTGACTTTGTTTACGTATTTTATGTGTGTTTTTTGTATGGCATAATATTTTAGACACAGATTATGCATAGTATTCATTCTTTTCCACTTCAAAATCCCACATAAATATGAAAACGTATTTATGTGGGATTTTTGGTCAACAGCCCTCACAAAGTACTATTCTATGAAAGTGATGAAATTGAAGATTTTGCTGTACATTAAAGGAGACGTGTTTCCAGCACGTCTAATTACTCCTTATCTTAAAGGTCCAGTGTGTAGGATTTAATAGCTAGCGGGGAGGTTGCAAATTGCAACTGAGTATCCCTCACCTCACCCTCTCCTTCCAACTATGTAGGAGAATCTGTAGGAGAAACATGGCGGTTCAACATGGCAGAGCTGCGCTCTCTTTGTAGATCCAAAAGACTCATACTAAAGTAACAAAAACATTATTTTTATTTTCAGATGAATATACACTAATGAAAACATAGTTATGAATATTACATTTCTGCCAATAGACCCTCCTGAGTTTTACACACTTGACCTTTAATACAATAATATATCATTTAAATTCAAATCTACTCTAATGTAAACATTCCTCAGAGGTTATATTCCTAGAACTATTCAAATTTAGTGTAAGAGTGGCTAACGTCAACATTGTTATGTTTTGGTACTGATTCTTTGTTGTGTTGCAGTTTAGCCAA
Source organism: Protonibea diacanthus (assembly GCA_028641955.1). NCBI lineage: Eukaryota > Metazoa > Chordata > Actinopteri > Sciaenidae > Protonibea > Protonibea diacanthus. The sequence goes on along the minus strand of CM053983.1, from coordinate 14,038,403 downwards.
GATGTTATTTTAATATCCAGTAATGTGATACAGCACAGAGAAAACACCCTTTACCCCAGTGGGACCTTGATAATAAGTGCATATAAGTGTAAAGAGAAAGACAGATAGATATGGTCAGAGATTTGCTCATACATTCTGAAAAAACAATTATTCTGTGTGTTAAGCCCAAAGTAACCTAATGTAAATAATGTTATAAAATGTGCAAAGGTACACAACATGAACATCACAGTGGAGTCATTGCTAAGATGAGATGTCAACAGTGATGTTTGCTCCAGTTTCTCAATGTGGGGCAAAAATGTCTCCTGTTACTGGCACATTTATGGTCCCCTGAAACTTGCCCCATCTGTGACTGATGACTACACGTAAACAACACAAACACATAAACACTTTGTGCCCTATTAATGATGCAGGCATCTCTGGCACGCCAATCACCGACTGCCCACAGTTTGAGATGTGCCACTAAATTGAAAGCCTGTTATTGTTTCACATCTTGACACACACACTATCGGTTGTGCCAATCAGCTTTGCAAACACCGCCAAAAAGCAGTGTCCCTCCATTCCACTTCACTTATAATTAGGCTGGTGGTGCTTAAGATGTCACATTTGAGTTACTTTAACTTAAATATAGTGCTCCAATGGGGTCAACAGATGTATTTTTTTCAAATTTGTGCTATATTACAGAAATGAATATTCATGCATCAGCAATGGATGAACACAGCTTGATCCATAGCAACACCTAGGCTGTAAATATAATATATAATATAATAATATAAGCATACAGTAGGCTATTAAACTAATTAGAAACTTGTAGGACTATGGGTACCACTTAGGACATGGATGTTATGTCCTCTGTCATTTTTAATGGGGATTTATGGGCTTTCATAACCTGGAGGAGTTATATCGTGCACTTCCCAAATGATTAGCATTTTAAAGGCTGATTCAATTATTTGTAGATTCTGTAAATTGTATATTTGATCAATTTTAAGTCCAAAGTCTAAATCATAAATAAGGATTCAGTATTTTTCCATAAGAATTGTATTTTAAACAGCATTTATACCTTCATGTTGATAAATACAGGACGTATTTACTGGAATACTTTCTGACTTTTGGCCACACTATCTGACAAAAACATTAAAAAGAATCTTTCTCAGTCTTGCCTTGACCAACATCCTTTTTTTTTTCTGTTAATGACATCAACTTTATCAGGAGCTCTCTGTTGCCTACTCATTTTGCACCCTGTCACTGTTTTAGCAGCTGTGCGACAGTAGTGAGCCCGAGCACGTTATGGTGGTCTGGATCTGGGTGGAGTTAAGTATCCGTGTCACACACTGACAACTGGGAGATCTCCCGCAACAAACTAACAGGTGTCCACCACCACCTCCTCCACCACCTCCTCCTCCTCGTTTCCCTCCTGATCCTCCCACTCCTTCAGACTCACAGTTACACCGGGGGGCCTGTCCGCGCCGCAGACTCTCTCCTTCAACTCATCTGATTGCGTTTCATTACTTCATCTGACGTTTAAAACTTCCAGGAAAAATCACTTTAACTACATCTGCACATGATGCACTCGGCACAGAAAGACACCACGTTCACCAAGATCTTTGTCGGGGGTCTTCCTTATCACACCACCGACTCAAGTCTCAGGAAATATTTCGAGGTGTTTGGAGACATCGAGGAAGCTGTTGTCATCACTGATCGTCAGACGGGGAAATCTAGAGGTTATGGATTTGTAAGTAACAACCCGTGACCACTTTTTTTTTTTAAGTTGCTCGCACACGTGCACAGTCGAGGGATAAGGTCGATTGATCCTGTCTCGGTTGATTGTACCGTTTCCTGTTCTGTGTGACAGCCAAGTCAGATATAGTTCATTTGTAGCTGTTACTGTAGCACAAATTTGACATTCAAGACTTGATTACCCTCAGTCAAACATGACCTGACTACTTTAACATGCACCAATAGATCTTAAAAACAAATAATCCATAATTCATAGGCGCCACACATAATCACTGTGGAAGAAATGTCCATGAGGTCAGTGGAAAATGTGTTGTGCTGTTTCCTTTAGGTGACCATGGCAGACCGGGCCTCTGCTGATCGAGCATGCAAGGACCCTAACCCCATAATTGACGGCAGGAAAGCCAATGTGAACCTGGCCTACCTGGGGGCCAAGCCCAGGGTTATACAGCCAGGTGAGGGACTGGACCACAGCTTTAACTTGGATCATCAAGGTGGCATACAAAGACAGCAGTTCAAATACCTTCACACGCTCACATACAGTTACATTACAGTTACGTGAAGTCAATGTAATTATTTTAGATGAAAGTGGATATAAATCAAAGATAGAACTGAGAATGAGCAGTTGATGTTTGCATGATTAAAGCTACTGTACACTGACATGTCTTTAAAATACACATCCAGTACTTCCACTACTTCATACAAAACTTTAACAAGTGTCTGTTTTCATTCTAGGGTTTGCATTTGGTGTTCCTCAGATCCATCCAGCATTCATCCAAAGACCTTACGGGTATGTGACGCTGCAGAATCTTTTACATTTCTTCCATAAAGTCTTTTAGGATCTCATATAATGTGTTTTTTTTTTATTGTTGTAAACATGTCATTTATCATTGCCTCCACCTGTTAAACTCTGAATGTGGACATGTGAGATGTGTGCTCCTCTGCTTGGCGTTGACTGTGAAGGAAGTGAACATTTGTCCTCAGACAATACACAGGACTTGACTTCATGTTGTCTATCTCTCTCTGATCTGACAGGGTCGGTAACGGTTAAAATAGCTGATGAGGGGACATGATGATTTGAGGAATAGCTGAGTCTGCATTGGGCAGAGCGCTAAAGTGTTACCTGTATACTCTGACATACACAAACGAACTGAAATGGTGACTAGATGCATGGAAGTCTTCTGTTTTTTTTTTTTTTCTTCCAGTTTTCAATAGTACATAGATTTGTGTGTGCCTTGTGTTCAGTATGATGTGCTGTTCAGCTTAACTGTGTGCTTATTTCTACTTGCAGTGGGGGAGGTGGGGGGTGCAGGAGGTTTTTGTGCAGACTTTGTGAGTTTTGATAGGGAGCTGTAACTCTGTAATGGGGTGTTGATGATTTTTCCCTTTTTTTTTTTTTAATGATTGATTTGTGCTTTAGCCTGCGGTTCATTTTTTTTTTCCCCCCCAGTTTCTCGTTAACATTACGTTGATCGTGTTTTGTTGTCAAAAGGGGGCTGATGATCACTCACAGTGTGTTGATTTCAAAATCGATCCCCTGCAACAAAACAAACACGGGCTTGCATGTGGGAGTTCTTTTTTTCTGTTTCCTTACCCATGATGCTGTGTTTTATTTTTTTTATTTTTTCTATTAACCCATTGCTTTCACTTGTAGCTTACATCCACAGGTACACAATACTGAGAATATTTTTCTTTTCAGAAAAAACTAAAGCAATCATCTGTTTTGTATTTTTCTCATCACTCCTGTGGTTGTCATTTTAATGTTCCTTTTAATAAAAGGGGGCCTGAAAACAAACACAAATCGTGTTATCACCACAGAGGTATATGTTTAATTGCCTCCATGTTGGTACTTTATTAGCTACAGCTACAAGTGAAGTTACAATTACTTGAGGCCAGTTAACTGAAAATGTCAAGGCTCGAAATTAAAACTGGATCACTGTGTCTATAAAACAATTTATAGATGTGATTATGGATTCAGTATTTAACTTTGCAATAAACTAAAAAAAAGTCTGTTTTTTTATGTATATAGACAGACTAAAATGTTCAGTGCACTATAGGTTGGAGACAGAGATCTTAGCCCGTCTCTAAGGCAGCAGCTGTTGGTTACAGTGATCTCCACAGCCTCTCAAATTCAGATGGAAAATGGGAGTCACTCAGCAGCGCTGTTAATAATGTATGGCACAGACAGGGCCACTCGGCTGTGGACAACAGGTGGGCCGAGCCATGTGCCCGTGAAGCCTTTTGGTTATGTGCTGGGGATTACCCATGTGTCCTGGTGATTTACAAAGCACCTTTATTTAGCTCTCCACTCACAGGACCACAAAATGTTCAACCCATCACTTTCAATAGAGATGGTTTAAGTCAGCTGTGTCCTTTTTAGCGCTTCAACTGTTGCTATTAAAACAAGGTCATATCACAAAGAAAGGATACCAGCATGTTGGTTCCTGTCTTCCTCTCAAGGTGGAAATACTAGATATCACTTCATTTAATACAAGAATCGTAGCATTTACTGTGATCGTTGCAGCTATGGTCCAAACCATTTAGCTCTTGTTTACAGCAGCGGATTTAGCAGCCCACTTTGTAACAAGGGCAACACTTGTCGATCAAGCAGGGCACCTCCAGTCTGATAGTAAAGAAGTAGAAGTCCAGAAAGTCACTGAGAAAGCACAGAGATGTAGGCAGCCATTACTGTTGACGAATGCCTTGCCATGTGTTACTGAAGGAGAAGATCAGTCTGTCCTTTAGCAATGACAAGGGGAGCAAAAATAGCATGCTTCCAGCCTCCCTTGTCAGTCAAGTTGGCGTGTGTATGTTTGTGTGGGGGTGTATGTCTGTTAGAGGGGGATGGGGTACTTGTCTATGGACAGATATAACAGTTTCACACCTGCTCCTCAATATATTTACTGAGGGTGACTTTAACACAAGTTTAAAGTCGGGCCAAATTTACCCAGATACCCAGAGTTGTATTTATCCATTTATACCCTGGTCTATATAGAGAATACTGCTCCTCCAACAGAGATCTTGTAGTCGTATGCCATTTTTACCTTTTTAAAATAGTGAAATTAATTCATTTTTCAAACAAATAAACATCAGGGCATCAGCAGAATGTAATACAACAAGCAACCACTTTAGAAGATAGCATATGGTTGATCCACAGCTTTGCAAATTATTGCATTTTAGTTTTTTTGCCCTATTTGTTTGTGTTTAAGGACCTATTAACATGTGTGGGCATGCCTATATGTGTGGCGTTGGTGTGACAGTATGTGGACAAGAATATTGTCCACTTCTTTTCTTGATATGTTGTGGTGTTGTGCGATAAGCTCGCATTTAGTCAAAAAAAGAACGTTTTCAGTGACACACTGGGTGCAGAGCTGGGCTGTGTCTTCTTTTAATGCCTTACCGTGTTTCAGATTCGGGTGCTTTTTGAAATTAAAAGCTGCGCTTGTGTTTCTTTTGTGGTTTTGCTGCTTTCTTAACTTTTCATTTCTAGGTAGGGTTTTTCAGTTGTTAATGAATGGATTTGCTGTGGTCTGAGGACTGGATTGATGTATTTGTGGCGCCTGCTTTTCAGTTTTCCAGAATTTAGTTTCAGCGTTGGAAATACAACTAGCTGTCACTGCTTTGACCCTGTGTGTCTTTGTTTTCCTACAGAGTCCCTGCACACTACGTCTACCCTCAGGCCTTTGTCCAGCCCAGTGTGGTGATCCCTCATGTACAACCTTCTGCTGCTACAGCAACAGCTGCTGCTGCCACTTCCCCATACCTTGACTATACCGGAGCAGCGTATGCCCAGTACTCTGCGGCTGCTGCAACTGCTGCCGCCGCCGCTGCTGCATATGAGCAGTACCCATATGCGGCCTCACCAGCACCAACAAGCTACATGACTACAGCAGGGTATGGGTACACTGTCCAGCAGCCACTTGCCACTGCTGCCACCCCAGGAGCTGCTGCTGCTGCTGCTGCTTTCAGCCAGTACCAGCCTCAGCAGCTCCAGACAGATCGCATGCAGTAAAGCCATGAAACCTGCCTTAAAGTTGGAAAGCAGGGGGAGGTTGGCTCCTCTCATGAAGAGGGCAAAGTCAGGAGGGGGAAGACCATAGGGACTGAAAGACGGTTGTCACATCTAGGTTTTAACTTAACAGTCCTTCTACCAAAGAACCTGATGAAAAACACCAAAAATGTGGAGACAACGAAGAATTACTGTATATTTATTCAAGTGAGCTCAGTATTTTAGTATATGAATATTTAATATTTATACAGCAGGAAATTATTTAATGTTAATTGAAGTAGACTCACTGGACCTCATGTCAACCATTGCTGAATTTTGTATGTATACAGTAGACTGCAGTGGAATTTGTATAAAATTCCCAAGTGCATTCATGTCTTATGATCAGGTTTCTTCCCCACTTCTTTGAGTACAAATCAAAACACTTGCATACATACATGTGAGAACAGTATGTTCCATCATCATGCAGTTTTCAGTATTTCATAGTTTTGGACCAGTATTTTCTTTGGTTAAGCTATGCAGACATTGATATATAAGTCAGTGTTTTGTTATCTTTGTTCCCTTTTTTATATAACTGTTTGGAGTGAGATAGATTAGATAACCTCAACCAGTTCCTTTTAAAATATTTTGTTGATGGTACATAAAACAAAATGCTGAGGAGATTGTAAAAGCACTAATTTTTCTTCCCTTTTTTTTCTTTTTAAATTGCACCTCAAGTAAGTTCAGCAAAAGGGAAGAAACATTGCTGAATGTGAATCTTTCATTTTGACAAAATGTTTCATAATGTGCCTTCTAAATTATACTATTTATGTATTTATTATGGAGCCTTACAGTAATAAACCCTTTACTTTTTGTGTTCATGTGTTAGTATGAAGCCTACTGTAGAACATGTATGCTGCTGCGTAATGATCAAGAGCATATGATGGATGTTCACACTTGGCTTGAAGTCATACACTGTGTATAAAGAACAAAATATGAGTGAAAAGGTAGCAATAAGTCCAACGCAATGTCTGTTTTCTGTAGATTTAATGTTGTCTCCAATAGATTCTTAATTCTTTAATGTCGCTTTTTATACTTGACCAGTTTGATAAACTTTTAAAAATGTTTTACATTTGATGTCATTAGACGTTAAATGCTTTCTAATGCAAGGCCATCACCTATTTCACCTTGCATTTTGTAATGCATGACTCAGAATAATGCAAAAGTTTAATAAGTGAAATAAAAGGAAAAAAAATTACCTTCTGTGTATTGTTTTTTTTTTGTTTGTTTGTTTTTTTGCTCACGGACCTTAACTGGACTCGTGTCACATGATGTTGTTTACTACAAAACTGTAACAGATGGGAAAATAATGATGTATACATCCACAACAACTGCCAAACAGACTACACTGCCTTTTGTTTGTAGGCGTTGTCTGTATGAAGCGTGGAAGCAAATGGGTTGGGGTATTACTTAATTGTCATATAATCTGTCTGTTTTCATTACCATCCCTCTGCAAGAAAGAGTCTATTTCTGTAACCAATTTTAAACAGTGACAGAAACCCAAGAGGCAAGATATGCATCTCGCAATCTCAGTGGACCAGTGTCACTAACTGATGATGGATTACACATTTTTGGAAAATGATCTATGTTGCACCACTGCAGGAGTGTATGATGCCTGCCTCTGTTTACATTATAAATCAACCAAGATATTTGTGTAACACGAATCCGCCTGCTCTGACCCTAAAATAGTAAGTAGGTGAAATCTCTCTTCCCATATTACACAACCGTTAGTTAAAAGAAGCTGTTTCCTAGAGCTGACCGAATGCAATAAATCAAAAAACATCTAAATAATAAATAATGTTAGACATGTTTTGCAATAGTTCTATATAAAAGCTGATAAATGCACATATCAAATGCTCAAATTATTGATACAGCAATATATTGGCTCTCCTGTGGCTGAGCAAACACAATAGGCATAGTTTTAGTTCCAGTTTAAGTCACATGTTCACAGTCCTTCACTACAGTCCCAACCACATGTTTCTATAGAACTCTGAAGAAGCCTGTGATGTGACCTGGGGTGCGACAGAAGAGCAGGGAGGCAGCTGCACATATTGAACCATGACACTCTGTGGGTGACCTTTCAGATTTTCTCACCAAACCTGTAGACTTCTGACACCTGCTGGTCCATGTGGCTCACTCCTTTCAGATCATTGTGCAGCTAAGATACTACCCTCCATGACATATTTGAGTCATGTTTGAATTATGGTTTTGTTTTGGGACATTCCGCCAAAAGAGTGCAATTTGCTCGTTGTAACTCTTCAAAATTAAACTTCATTTTTCATTTCATTTCAATATAGAATTTAGTAATATACACATTTACTCAGTCAAAATGAGTACTGGTCAATCTCAGGCTACTTTATTTAATTTATTGTAACTTTCGAAAGTTTATTATCATTGCATTTTTTTCTCTGCTGTTACCAAAACTCAAATGCCATTTTAAAACCACGTTTAAAAGAATATCAACCACATACATTGTTTTCCCTTAGAAAAAGAGTCAATGTAGAAGAAATGGTTGGTTACATGATGAAAATACTAATATTTATGACAAAAAATAACTATATTTTGATCAGAGTTGTATTTCTCTGAGAATGCAAATCAAACCTTTTCCTTTATAGGACATAAGAAAAAACAAATTTAATCCAAAGATTGAGCATGTATTTCATTAAGCAATCAGACAACTGTTGGAACCAATATAAATGTAAAAATATAGTTTATTATATATATAGTTTAAGATTTTGGAAGGATTTTGTTCATGGTGGTAAAGCGTAGCGTTTGGCTGTAGGGACAGGCAAGAAATGCTATGTATCAGTGTTTTAGATGCCTTTTGAAAATATTAAAAATATATATATATATATCTGTATTTTCTATAATGATTCATGTGTACGGTGTTTTGTATAATAATAAAATATAATTTGCATTATATTATTACTTGTGTTTATACATTTAATATACAATAATATGCTGGGGACAGAAATGTCACTCTTTTGATGGAATCGCCCTTTTGCTTTTTTCTCATGAGGTTTTGTGCACCACACTTTCGGTTTTACGCACTTCGAAACGTGGTTAGACAGGTTTGACATGGTGCGTTCAAATGATATCGGAATTATCGAAACTGCAAATTTCCCACCGTCAAATCTCCCTCTGTCAAAAGCGTTCATGTCGGCACCTAAGTCGTAAAGATGACTGGGGAAATCGGGCTTTTCAGACAGCTCTGATCTATCCGAAATAACACGAAAGAGCCTAAAAATAAAGCAAGCATGGATTATATCAGCAGAGGTGCGGCGTTCAATATAATAACCCCAAATATAATAGATATAGTGCTAAATTGTTAACGCACAGTACTTTTTCACACGACCAGCTGTTAACTCGTTCAATAATGACTCAGCGGATGAAGTGAGAGTGTCATACAGCCGACCTGTGAGTATCTTTTCTCATCTCTACCACACATTCACTACGGCTGAACGGGGCATTCCGCATCATGGGGGCGGTGACGTAGGAACTTACTGGCAGAAAAAAACAACAAAAAAAAAAGAAACCATCAAAGTGGGGCACAACCTGCGAAAAATACCACAGACAATTGTACAGGAACCCAGCTGGCGCAGAAAGTCTGATTGCGGGCAGGGTAAGTACTTTTTTTTTGAAGACACAAGCTATCCTAACTTTGTTGATCTCCGTCGCCTTTTCGTTGTCCGGCTGCATTGGCAAACGTTATTGTTTGCTGGGGGGAAAAATCATGGCCATATTGTGCTGAAACGTTTCGGTTTAATAGAAAAAAAACACCTTAACTTGTTCTTTATAACAATGGGGGTTGTGAAAAAAATCCGTTTCTTTAAGCCTAATTGTCTCTTGAATGCAGATTATGCGGGTTTGGTGAGCATTTCTTTGCTGAAAGTGAAATTTGGGGCCTTAATGGAGTCGTACATGCGCTAACGTTTCCTCGATGTCCCTTGAAAACTCGCATTAATGTAAATGCTGTTTATTCGTATCAAACCCGCAGCACGAGCGTACGTTTCACCGCCAAATTAGCGTCTGTTTTCATGGTATAAAACTAGATGATCTGCACGATGCACGCAAATAACTGTTTAATGAAGTTGTCGATCGACGCTTATCAATTTTGATATCTACCGGAAGTCGTGTCATCATGGTATGGCTGTGACGACACGGCGCTGGATGGTCGTGTCGGCCGTCATCACCCAGACGGTTCTTTAGTGTGCCCGAATAATCTGTTTTTGTTACTTCTCCTTTCTGTTTTATACTTCTCATATCTGCGCCCATACAATTCAACACAGCAACCGGTCTCTGCTCCTGATCTAAGCCAGAGATGGCCACCGAGAAGACTGCATACACTCCCGTTGAGGGGGGACCCTCTCCGCCGTCGCTCCCCGGGCAACCAGTGTTCCCTCCCGCATATGACATGAATATGTCGGGCCCTGCCCCGACTGGTTTCCTTGCTCCTAGTGGTTTCGATCCACCTGGTGGGTTCTCTTCTCCTGGAGGACTCGCTGCACCTGGTGATTTTCTTGCTCCTGGAGGACTCGCTGCACCTGGTGGTTTCCCTGCTCCTGGAGGACTCGCTGCACCTGGTGGTTTCCCTGCTCCTGGAGGACTCGCTGCACCTGGTGGCTTCCCTGCTCCTGGTGGTCTCCCTTTCCCTCCACCGACTGCTTTTGGACCGGGTGTTCCTGGAGCTTTTGGAATGCCCATGAACCCTCAAGATGGCTCAGGATATGGCGCCAACCCCTCTTCTTCACCATATTCTCCACCAGGCCCAGGCATTAACGGTAACTTTGGTGGCCAGTATTTCATTTTTTTTTATTATGAGGAATTGTATTTGTGTCATTTAATCAATTTCATGTTTCTGCTTTGTGCCACTTAAGATGGTGTTTACCACAGCGAGGAGGATCCACCGCCCTTTCACGAGAATCAAGACTTTGATTTTGGGTTAGATAACAAGAGCATAAGAAGGGCTTTCATTCGTAAGGTAGGGAGATGTGTGGTTGAAGAAAAGGTATAATAAATTGATTAATGGCTGGATGTATGAGGCCACTGTAGACAGTGAAATCAACATGTAAGACTGACTTTTTCTGTTTTTGGTATAATTGGCTGTAAATAGAAATTTTCATTAATGTAATGAAATACTTGTGGGGTTTTTTTTTGTGATTTGTCAACAACATCCCTGCCAACTAGGTTATTGTACTACACCACAATATACATTGATAATATTGCAATATGAAATTACATTGGCAGAGGATTTTATTATTATTATTTTATTAAGTTTTTTGATATTTTCTGCTAAAACAAAAAAACATGATCTCCTCGGTGGAGTTATTCATATACTTTGATACAACTTCAGATACATGTTTTACTACAGTAGATAGTTTTTTTTTTTTTTTTTGACATATCCTCTGTTTCTTTGTTCTTTCCTCCAGGTATTCTTGGTGTTGACTGCTCAGCTGATGGTGACATTCGCCTTTGTGGCTGTTTTCACCTTTGTAGATGAAGTCAAGGCGTTTGTCAGGGTGAACATGTGGACCTACCTGGTATCCTACGTGGTATTCTTTGTGTCAGTTTGTGTGATCAGCTGCTGTGGAAGCGTTCGCCGAAGACATCCTTGGAACCTGGTTGCATTGGTAAGCTGCCTCAGACTTTGCTATGTTTTTTTTTTTTTTCCATTATAGGAATCAGAGAGGGGAGGAGTTCCTGTTCACGAAATACCACGTTATCTGATCTGAACTAGATAATCATTGTGTAGGCCTTGTCGTCATCGAAGTTTGAATTGCTTGAAATCACACTTATGATATAAGACCTTATTCTTAAACGTTTACATGGATTAGATTCACATTGACCTTCACAAATCACTTTTATAAGTACAACATTTTCGTTTCTAATTTATGCCATTAAACAGAATTCCAATCAAACATATGCAGCAGTGCTCACGTATTTGTGTGTTTCTTGTTTTCAGTCTGTCTTGACGCTCAGCATGTCCTACATGGTGGGAATGATCGCCAGCTTCCATGACACAGACACAGTGGTCATGGCGGTGGGCATCACAGCAGTTGTGTGCTTCACGGTGGTCATCTTCTCTCTGCAGGTTTGTATCCGTCACTTGTCCGCACGTTATGTACATCCATCATACTGTGAGGTGACTGTAACCTTAACGTCGCTCTTTGCTTCTTCTCACAGACCAAGTACGACTTCACCTCCTGTTACGGTGTGCTTTTCGTTTGTTTAATCGTCCTGATCGTCTTCGGCCTCCTCTGCATCTTCATCCGTAACAAGATTCTGCACATTGTGTATGCTGGACTGGGAGCTTTGCTCTTCACCTGCGTAAGTCCTTACACAAATGGTTGTTTACTAGCTTTACTATATATATGATGGTTTATGATATCAGTATTGGCAGTGTTAAAAGTCATTTAGAGACTGGTGCATTGAAATCAAGGGTGACTGTGTGAGTAGCATGAAATCTGTTGCTCTGGTCTGTTTGAACAAAACTATTCACTCAAGCAGTAGAGATGCCATAGATTAAAGGTTAAATTATCTGATTAAACAAAGGCCATAACTGCTACATCAATGGTTTGTTTTGTGGCATTAAATTGGCTTATATTCTGTACACCATTTGAAAACCTGCTACCTAAAACGAAACAATAAATGGCACTGATGAGCTGTTTTTATAGGATTAGGATAGAATTTTGATGAAAGTTAAAAAGATTATGCCTTTCCTGTGATTTGTATCTCAAATCCCAATTATTAGGATGACCACATACCCACAACATCCATGATTAAATTCTGAAGCTAGGAAGGCCTTTGTTGCATGTCCTATTTCTCGCTACATCTCCTGTCTCTATCAACTATAAACGTCTTCGTTGTACTGGGATGTAAGACTGAAATGTCAGTGGCTGATACCTTGAAAACCTGGACAAAAAAAAGCCACTAGAGCTGAAATTTGAAGTGTTTTTGATGGTGTGTGTGTGTGTGTGAGAATGCTTGGTTGTATGTGTGTCTGTGGAACTCACAACATGTTTCTTCTTTTCTTTCTTCTTAAAAAGAGGAAATGGTTAACCCACTGTCAATTTCTTCTCTTACAGTTCTTGGCCGTGGACACACAGCTGCTGCTTGGCAACAAGGAACTGGCCCTGAGTCCAGAGGAATACGTGTTTGCTGCTCTGAACCTGTACACAGATATCATCAACATCTTTCTCTATATTCTTGCTATCATTGGGAGAGCAAGGGGGAGCTGAGCAGGAGGAAGAACAGATAGCAATTCTAACAGAGAATTGTTTTAAGTTCATGTCTAGAAGTGGATTCACATAATCTTTATTTGTGTCTTGTAGTGTGCACCAATCACTTAGTTAAGATATTTTTTTTTGTTTCCTACACCCAGTGTAAATGTTATTTTTATGATTAACATAAGTAGATAATCTATGTTGTATTGTGGGGGATCATTAATAAGTTTTTCTGATGTACAAAACCTGTTATTTTGGTTCAGAAATCTTGCAGTACAGAATGATTAAACTGTGTAAATATTGGACAAATTCTGACAGGGCTTTCAACTGTGCCTCAGTCTTCTTCATCAGCTGCTCAGTTTGATCAGTTGTCATGGAGATTAATCTGTTTATGTGGTAGTGGTTGTGATTTCATCCACTGCATGTTTAGGACTTCTCGTCTGGATTCTTGACTTCTTCAACGGTCGCAGTTAAACCTCGGGAAGAAACTGGTAAGTGGACCATGAGTTTTTCATTTCCTGGATTGAGATTTAGCTTTAATGCCTGACTTCTAAACTAGCAGTGATGAGAAGGGCAAAACAGTGCAGTGCTTGGAATCTTAACCGTTGCTGACTCAATCACTGTGACAACTGAACAAACTACATCATGGTGAAGACTGATAAGGCTGAAAGCCCTAGAAATAGCTAGCAAATCATTTCAAAGGTGAACAACCTATTGCTTAAATATATATATAAAAAAAAACTTTTATAAAACTGATCTTTGTCCTTTTGTTTGAGGTGAAACAATTCTGACAGAATCCCAGCAGAGAATTTTGCTTTGTTGTGATTTGATTTGTAATCCTGTGGGTGTCCAGGCAGTTTTGGGTGTTTGTGACACAGCTATGAAACTGGGAGCCCTATAATGGACCTGGAGGAAACCGTTGTCACCTTGCAGTCTAAATGTGAACAGCTATGGCAGGAAAATAATCAGTTGAAGGCGATGCTGGGGGTTGTCAGAGAAAATCAAGACCTGAAAGCCAAGATGCAGAGCTTCAGTCATGACGCTCTGAAGGATCCAACAGGTATTTTAAATGTTTGTTTTTTTTTCTATTGCCACTAGATGGCACCCGGGGTGTAATTCAGAGTTGTCATAGCAATGATAAAGATAATATAATTGACTGTAAAGCTGAGGTCAGTAGAGTTCTGGCTGTTTTTTTGTTTTTAATATTTGCATTGTGTACCTATACATGCAGCAAAATGTAAGCGTGTACAAGTATAGACCATTGTAGTTTTTCAAACAAAAACATTCATATAACACATCCATGCTGTTTCCTAGTATTGCAATTCCAAAAAATGTTTTTATATTATACTCTGATACATAAAAGTAAATCTTGAAATTTTTGTACTTGATTTCAGTGTGTTCAGTTATCTTTGTAATGACATATTTCAACAAAAATCTTTAAACAGATTTTTAAAAATACTTTGTTTATAACAATATCTTTTAGGAATAATTACAATAAACAGAAACATCACTTTCTATAGCCTTTTGTTGTATATCAAACTTCATCTCCTGAATATATCTCTAAAACTTGAGGGTAAATTTAGAATTCTATAAATAACAGACATATTAATGATTCTTCTTTTTTTCTTGCAAATCAAACAACTATCATCAATGTTAATAAGTCTTCCAGTTTCTCGAGCTTGGTTTATGTTTTGAGAAGATTGTTTGGTATGTTTTAAGAAGAGACAGTGACAGACACTTCCAGTAATTGTTCCTGATCCTCAGGATCCTCTGTTCTTCAGGTTTTAAGCTTTGACACGAGAACATACAAACCCCTTGACCAAGGATCTTTAGCTATAAGGAGACAGACATACACTCAGAAAAAAGTTAGGGATATTTGGCTTTTGGATGAAATTTCAGAATGAACTTAAAATGCACTATAACCTTTACAGGTGAACTCAATTTGACTTTCTCTAAACCTTTGAATGCAAATGAGACCAAGACGACGCCTAACAATCGATCAACAGTACCTGGGCAGTGTGAGGCTTCAAATAGGATATACTCAGAGCACTTAGAGTGTCACAGAGTGTCATCAGCAGGTTGCAGTCGCAGTCATTAAAATGTGTTTGTTGTGGTATACCCAACAACTGTTGTTTGAGATAAAGACATCCCTAACTATTTGTGAGTAGTGTATGTAAATTTCCTTTGTCTTAAAAGTATCAAGTTAAGTCAAATCTTATCTCTTCAGCCATACTCTGTCTCCCACATCCACTCTGCTTATCAGTATTGATAAATGACAACATCTTCACTTTGTTTTCACCAGTGTTCTCACCTTCAGGAAGAAATGGATCCAGTCTGTGGCAAAACACCTTTAATGAGAAACAATTCAGAGAAAACATGCAGCAAACCAGATTCAAACATGAACACCGAACCTCATCCCCCGTCGACTTTAAGTCTTTCATCCAAACCTCTATGCACACTGACCCAATTGAGCTTCAAAGCTTCCAGGCTGATGTTCCTCTGAAGGTCAAAGGTGAGCGATGTCTGAGATGCAGAGTTACTTTGAGCAGTGACAATGGTGCAGATATATATTTACTTCAATAATTTCATTGCAGCTCCAGACAGGCTGCTAGGAGAGGTTGCCTACCAACTGGACAGGAGGATTCTGTCCCACATCTTCCAGGGCCACAAGAGGCTTTATGGTTTCACACTGCTCAATATACCAGACAAGATCATAGAGGTTAGATCTAATGTTTATTTATCACTGGACAGATAAAAGCCAGGGCAAAGCCTCAACTGTAACTTGTCATATTATCAATCCATTTAAGAAAAACGTGTCAACTATAACACCCCACACAGAATGAAGTCTTCCTTCTTCTCTTGAAGGTAAGCCAACACCCGCTGACCGGGAAGGTAGATGAAGGTTATCGGCTTCATCTCTCTCAGAGGTACGCTGAACTCATGGAGAGGTTGAACAAGTTTGGATATAAGACAACACTTCACCCTCAGTTCAGTGAATTTATTGTCAACACATACGGGATCCTGAAGGAGAGGCCTGGTGAAAACAGCACACAGGAAATGGACTACAATAATCCAGAATTTCTCGGAAAGCTGATAATGACCACAGCGCCAGGAAAACTTCACAAGGACCTGCTACTCATGCTCACCTGCCTCTGCAACATGGCAGAGACTGATAGGAAACCTCTTCTTCTCTGGTAGACCTGATTGTATCCAAAGAGTAGACAACTGGATAAAGAAATACCCTGTTGTGTATTTGCTTATTCATATACAGTGCAATTTGTATACATGGTGAAACTGAACAGCTAGCTTTATTAAAGACACTGATTTCATATACAACTAAATGTTTTTTTTTTTTTGTTTTTTTTTTTAAATATTATTTCAACCAATATTCCATCATATGCTGGGGCAGTATAATTTCTGTGAAGGAAATAATCAGTTAAACATACTGTATTCCCCACCATCATGGATTATGAGCTTGTCATGGATCTAGCTTTTAAACAAAGCGATTACCTGTTTTTTTTCCCCATGTTCATGCTGAGCAATGGATGT
This sequence comes from Protonibea diacanthus, assembly GCA_028641955.1. Taxonomy (NCBI): domain Eukaryota; kingdom Metazoa; phylum Chordata; class Actinopteri; family Sciaenidae; genus Protonibea; species Protonibea diacanthus. Next base: position 14,021,855 of record CM053983.1, on the reverse strand, counting down.
AGGCAATGATTGAGAGATTGTGGTCCTTCATGTGTAGAAATAGAAGTGAAGTGATGTGCTTAGGGTTGGTATAATATCACTTGAGGGACTAAAAGCTTTCATCAGAAGTTTGTTATCCTTCCTGTTCGCTCACTGCAATATTTAATAGCTTCAGTGGTGAACTGATCTTTATTACTCATTCACTTACTGTGCAGAAACCTGAGTCTAGATATGTTAGACTATAGCTTGCTACCACAAATTGCCTGTATGTGTATCTATACACATATACATGGATGGATGGATGGATGGAGAGATGAGATGAAACTGAGATATGCTTATATATAAGAAAAATAAAGAAATAAGATATACTTGAAACAGAAAAATAAGTATATAAAAATAAGTTATATACCCTATATACATACATGCATATGTATCTATAATAAACATGTATATTAGCAAGTACAGTGCATATATTCTTTATCGATGTTGTCTTCAACATGTGTTTCATCTGATTCATTTTGATGAAACACAGATTCATTCAGATTATTATTAATCTAAAAGTACTCCCTTGGTTAGAGTAAACACACCGTACATTTAAACTACATGTTAAGAGTTGGAGGTCGTCTCAGGTAAGGTCACGTGCCAGACGAGCCCGACACCATGACAACACCAACGGGGTGTGGCTTAATAATGCCAGCCGCTTACAGCAGGGTGGGTTTATGATCGGGGACCTACTTTACTGAACTGGTTCTGTGTTTCAACACAGAAATCAGACAGTTCCTCTGAACATGTGCCAGCATAATAAATAAATGTAGTACAATAAATACATTAGTGGGTCGCTCGCTGTATGGCTTCATCAGACGGACTGTCCCAGTTTTCGTGTTAAGGTAAGACCATCTGGGCTGCCACGTTAGCATAGCTAGCCGCGCAACAGGACAGGTGTCCGCTTTAATGTGTGATAACTGAGATATGAAAAGCTTCTGTTAACTGTGAGACTTGAATATACGCGTGCTCTTATGATACAGCAACGATATACGGCCATTCTCGAAACGTTTATTGAGATTTGAAAGTACAGTTGGATCATTTATTTGAATGAAACTGCTAGCTTAGCATACCTGCACTCGTTGCTACCTAACCTACCTGTATCAAGTGACGGAGCAGACGCACAGAAAGCTCACATCCCCGGACTAGTAAGAGACTACGCGGCTGCTGAAGCTAGTGTAGCCTGTTTTGAACGGGGTCTTTGTATTATCGGGGTGTTTTGTACTTTCTGCTTGTACTCTGTGAATGACAGTCTGTTTTGTCCACCTGTCAGAGCTCAAAGTCTGCAATAAGAGTGAGCTCTTGAATGCAGTACATTAAAGTTAAAGGGGAAGTCAGTACATAATGGTCTGATTTTTCACAGTAAACAATAAAAAAGTAAAAAATCTATATATATATGTATGTATGTATACATTGGGGATATATTTCAGGTATTATTTTTGCATAAAAATGTATTGGTATTAGGATTACGTATTAGGTTTTAACTTTGACACACCCATTTACTTAGGACATTATATTTAATCTGTAAATGCACACAGAGGTGTGGTGTGAAAGCAGGCTTTTCACATGACCAGTGGTTTGCACCACTGTGCACGTCTTAACTGCTGGATTACAGCCTGTTTACACCATGTTTTTCTCGTTGCCTTCTTAGAAGCGATCATACTGCATTGCTGTATAGCATTCAGCTCAGCACAGATGTCAGTTGCTCATTGTTTTCCACAACTGCATGTACGGGCATGTGAGAAGAAAGGCGAGTCATTCCGGAGAATCCGCAGTATAAATGTTTATTACAACATTTTTTCTCTTCTCCTTTCTTAGTGTCCCTGGAGCCTATGGAGGGGAGACTTGCACAGGAATGAGGCTAGAACAGGAAGTCCTGATGTTGTTTATCCTGATTGTTGTGTAGAGAGGCGGCAGAGGCATGGCCTTGCGGCCATCTCCATTTCCTAATGGGTTTGTTGCAGGCATCCATGCTGTTGGATGGGCGTTCATCCTGCCTTGCTTCTGGTTTCTTGATCGCCTCATCTCTGTGTGCAAAATCACCACCTTGGAGCGATCCCAGCAACTGGAGCAGGAATGCTACCTCCGCCCACTCAAGGTCTTCTTCGGCTCCATTTTCTTCTTCATTCTTTTTCTTGTTGCAGCACCCTTTGCCTTCTTGGGCTTTCTGCTATGGGCACCTCTTCAGGCCTGCCGAAGGCCCTTTAACTACCATAGAGAGACACCATCCTCACCAGAGGTGGAGACACACAAGGGCTTTGAGCTGGTAGGAAAGGCATCATTTGGATTTGCCACAGCCAACCTGTGTCTGTTGCCTGACAGCTTGGCTCGTTTCAACAACCTGGGGCACACCCAGCGCAGGGCGACTGCCATTGGTCGGCGCATTGTGCAGGGTGTGTGTCGACCCCATATCCGCATATTTGTTGACTCCCCCAGCAGCTGTGGGACTCTCAGTCCCTCCAACAGCATATTCCCCACAGGTCACCCATCTACATATGGGGCTACTGACAGACAGGACCACCATTCAGACTCAGCTGAAGAGCAAAATTCAATCCCAAATTCCAATAGTCATGTAGTTTGTGTGCCCTGTGATGACACAGAAGAGCCTTCAGCTGAGTCACCTACTCCCGTTTTAAACTCAAATCAGAACTCCAACCAGCATGGCCGAGCAGGTCACCGGACTGCTCCGCGAGTGTTGCTCTCCCAGGGTCTTCGCCAGGAGGATAATGTACCCTGGGAAGTGTCATCACTGTTTCCAGCCAACGTGGACATACTATGCCTAGAAGAGGTGTTTGATAAGAGAGCGGCACAGAAGCTCACCGATTTACTAAGACCCGTTTTTGGACACATACTGTATGACGTTGGTGTGTATGCCTGCCAGCCGCCATGTGGCTGTTCCTCTTTCAAGTTCTTCAACAGTGGCCTCTTCCTAGCCAGCCGATTCCCTGTGCTCGAGGCCCAGTACCGCTGGTTTCCCAACAGCCGTGGGGAAGATGCACTTGCTGCCAAGGGCCTCCTTTCTGCTAAGGTAGCTTGCGTAACATCATCTATGAAGCTGCTATCAGTTTTGACTATTGTTCTTCTTCTTGTGTTTCAGAATCCATATTAATTACTCAGGCTTTTGTCACAGTATGAACACAGCGGAAAAATTATGTGTTGATGTTTTTGGAAATTTTTAGGTGCTAATCGGGCAGAATAAGAATCAGAAGAGAGTGGTTGGCTATTTTAACTGCACACATCTTCATGCACCAGAGGGCAAGTTAAAATCTCAGATTTTTTCTGTTCTGCTCTAATTAACTCACTTTTCTTTTAAGAAAACAAAGAGAAGCAAAGTCTGTGACAGTTGGTTTATACTCTGTTTCATCAGGTGAAGGGGAAATTCGCTGTGAGCAGTTGAACATGGTCACTAAGTGGACTGGCGATTTTCAAGCTGCTAATAAACAGCCTGACGAGGACGTTGTTTTTGATGTGCTCTGTGGAGATTTCAACTTTGATAACTGCTCACCTGGTATGCACATTTTTATTTATTTTTGTTCTATTACTATATAATTTATTTGTTTTTCTCAAAAAGTCTAAAAAGTAAAAAGTATTTATGCATGTTTTTCTATTTGTGTAGATGACAACCTGGAGCAGAATCACTGTTTGTTTGAGGAATACAGAGATCCTTGCAGGGCGGGGCCTAGACAAGAGAAGCCGTGGGTCATTGGTACGAACAATTTTATGCCATTAGAGTGCAGCAAATACTGCATACAGACAAGAAAAATGATGATGACATTTTATTGGGTATTTCATTGGTTTGCATCTAAAGGTACTCTGCTGGAGCAGCCCACGTTGTACGAAGATGACGTTAACAGTCCAGAAAAGCTACAAAGGTACACTCAGTTCTTCTTTCTTAAGCTTGTGATGATGAGCTATGACCAGAACCTGATTTTGAGGATCAACTCTTTGTCTGTGTAGAACTTTGGAGAGAGAGGAGCTGAGGAAGCAGTACATTTCCCCTCCTGTTCCTGAAGAGGGCGTCCCATTAGTTTACCCTGAGAATGGGGAACCGTGGATCGGACGGCGGATTGACTACATCCTGTACCGTGAAAGCTCCATTTCAAAGCACTGCCAAACAGTATGTGCCCCTGTGTGTTTTTACTCTTTACTCTACTGAGTCTCCTTCTCCTTGAAGTTACTTTTAGATAAGACGAATAATTCTGGAAACATATGCATATGGACTAACAGTCAGATCCTACGGAAAAAGTTATTCACATTAAGAAGCATAAAGAATCCTTTAAAACCACGTGCTCTCTTTGTCTCCCCCAGGAAATAGAAGAGATGACTTTTATAACTCAGCTGGCTGGCCTTACAGACCATATTCCTGTGGGCTTGAGACTGAATGTAACGCTGGACTCTGACCGTGCTGAAGAATGAGGACAAAACTGAACGCAGCGTCACTTTCAAACAAAAGAGAAAAAAAGAAAAGAACAAAATATACAAAAATGTACGTTTCTCTGATCTACAAGGGCACAACAATGTTTTCATTACATACTTGAATTTGTAATTTTAATGATTGTGTGTACTGACCAATGAGATTATATCTCAGGAATTTATGGGTTTATGAAAAATTTTACAATGTTTATAATTTTACACATTAAAGCATGTTTAAGGCAGATGTATTGATTTTGTAAAAGAATATATTTGTAGGAATTTTGAACATTTTCCTACAGAAATAAATGTCAAGAATACATTTTAATACAGCGTCTCTTGCTTTTTATCTGCGTGTTGCATAATTTGACTATGTCCATTAACAATAACGCAGCATACCACATGAAACATTAAAGCCGTGATGTCAATTTGTTGTCTCATAAGATTGAGATTGATCTGAGACAATTGCTTCTCAGAGGGGCAATATACAAAGCAGGATGAGTAAGCTTTGCCCGATGATTGAATGAAATATCCTGAGACCTTTCATCATTAGCAGATTTCAAACATGCATGATTGAAGATTAAAGATTAAAAAATTAAAAGTAAGGTTTGAGGTTTTGTTTCATTAAGTCTTGATCTCAGGACAAATATATAATGCTGCTTTGTGACATACCTCTGAGGTCAATATACTTTGTGGCCTATAGGAGGCGCTCTTCTTGAATAATAGGCCCTGAAACCGACGACGTACGAACCAATCACAAGCCAAGGACGAGAATCTCTTCCTGTTTTTAGCCCTCAAAGCACTCGTGGGTAGCATCGTTGTATTTCTATGTCAAAAAAGTTAAAGTAATGTATATTCTCAGACACTGTAAGAGGCTGGTAACACCGGTCTTTAAAATCAGAGTTTTACTCCAACAAAGTGGTGTTTCTAGAAGCGTCTGTTCCGTCTCCAAAGCTTGCTACCACAGGCCGTGGTCACCTCCACCTTTCGTACCCTCATGTCAGCACTGGTTACATGTATGCAGCAGGCACTTAGACACAAACAGACTTTATTCAGACGTGTGCCATGAAGGCAGTGATTCAAAGATCAGCGCTGGTGTGTTTCAAGAGGAGTCACATGGGATGGACGGTGACGGCAGTCAGAGTAAGTAGGACTTAATAAAACTATAAACTACTATAGACAGACTACATGGCGTCTGATTTTATAATTGATTCATATTTATGTCATTTTGAAGTATAAATGCAGATTGTTGAATGTGATCACATGTTCCATTTTCGTGTCTCACATTGTGATAAATTATGAGTTGAAACATCGATCAGAGAAATTGCTGCCAGAAAATGACGTTTGTATTGCAACTGTTATACTTGTTTGATAATTAACAGATTTCTTTAAAGACCAAAATGGTATTACGTTATTTTATCTTCTTAAATGTGAGAATTTGCTGCTTTTCTTCTCCATGACAGAAAATCTTTGCTTGGACAAAACAAGATATTTAAATACATGCCCTTGTGGCTTTGAAAACTGGTGGACATCTTTCTCATATTTAATAGTCAAACTTAAATAATTCAAAGATTAATCTGCCAGTTATCTTTATATGCATCCATACTAAATAGTTTGCAGCAAGCAACTAAATTGAATTCAAATCTCTTTGTGAACAAAACGTCCTCTAGGCTCAGGTGCTGCAACTAACAAATGTTTTTATTATTGATTAATCTGTTGATTATCTTCCAGATTAATTAATTAATCCTTTCTGTCTTATAGAATGTCAGAATACCCATCACAATTCAGTCACAAGGTGATACCTTCAAATAGTTTGTTGTCTCCAACCAACAGTCCAAAATCCAAAGATATCAACTGATTTAACAAAAGAGATGCAGAGAAGTGATTAATCAACCGTTATTTTTGATTTAGGCATTGTAACTGGGTTCTCTGATGTTATGCAGACTGGATGAGTCACCCTGCATTGCTTTAATTATTGAACGTAAACTGCATTTCTGTGTTTCAGCACCAAGTTGAAAAACAAACAACATTATATTGTTTCATGCACATGCTGTTTCATGCCCACACTTGTGTTTCACCCTTGTTTTCTCCAGGATCCTCGGAGACATTCTCTCTTGATGTCCTCGTGTCTCTACTGCGACAGGAAAACGCAGTGGACATCTGTGTGATTAAAGTGCCAGAGCACATCAAATACACTGAGTACTTCATTGTTGTCAGCGGTGTATCAGTGAGACACCTCCGTGCCATGGCACTTTATGCCGTCAAAGTGGTAACTAACATGCATTTTCTCATTGTTAAATGTTGATAAGTATGACTTGTGTTTGTTTTCAAAGCTAACACAAAGGATGTTTTTCCTCTAGTACAAGTTTCTGAAGAAAGCGGGAGAACCACATGTCAAGCTTGAAGGGAAGGATTCAGAGGACTGGATGTGTATTGACTTTGGTATGTAAGACATAAAGATCATATTTTCTAATATCATATAAATGTAGACTGATGTTTGTCAGTAGAGTTATAAGTTACGCTCACTTTCCTGCTTCTTTCTCTGTTTCAGGGAATATGGTTGTTCACTTCATGCTACCGGAGACCAGAGAATTGTATGAACTGGAGAAACTCTGGACTCTCCGCAACTATGATGAGCAGCTGAAGAGAATCCCTGCTGAGATACTACCAGAGGACTTCATATATAATGCTGAAGATACAAAGTGAAACCATAAGACAAATCATAAGTTGTCCACGGACATCATAAATTGTATATGCCTTCATAGTTGACCTTTTAGAGGGCATCAGATGGCATTTGTAAAATAAGCATTTATGTTTGGATGATTTTTGAGTCTGCTGCAGTAAATATGTATGTTTTAACATTCTGATGGTTACAAATAAATTATTTTATTATCATTCTAGATATCTTGGAATTATTCTCTAATATTGTGACAGGGATTTTGCATACTTACTGCAAAGTAAATATCTGAACAGGATGGATTTTAGTTGTGTACAGTCTTTTAAGTATTTCAGTTAACAAAGTACTTTTCTGTCTGGACTGTCTGGACTGACCAGTAGCTTAACGAGTATTTAAATCCTGAGTAAAATTCTCGCATTCAAAGTCCAAGAAGTAAATTGTGTGTAATTACTTAAACGAAAAGTACAAAGAATGGTCCCTTTCTTGCTAATGGGACTGACATCTTAAATACATTTACCTAAAATGTTGTGGAGATATGAAGTCTCAGAAAGAAATATAAAAGAAAGTACTTGAACTTCAAAGTTGTGCTGAAGCACATTACGATGTACTTTCTGACCTTCCACCTACGGTTCTCGTTCAAGTAGTTTGTTGTCTGCAAAGAGCGAGTTATAGGAACATTTTTCCAAAGAAATTATTACGTGAGGTCACCAAAACAAGCCGTTCCAGTTGATGCTTTCAACCAAACAAACCAAAATTGCTCCAAGAAAAGAGTTGCAAGCCAAAGTATTAGTCATGACGTGCATTCGCTCAGTGCTTTCGTGTGCAAGAAGATTGCTCAGTGAATTGTTAAACACACGCAGATTGGCCAGCACAACTTGAAGAGCTTGTGCAGTCTTTGGCAAATAACCAGCATTTAGGATACCATGCTGTATTCTGCTGCCTATTCTAATACATGTACTGCATGTCCTGACTGCATTATGGATGAGGTGTGTGAACATTTTCAGATTTTACATTACTGAGGTGTAAAGTTTCTGTCATGACATTACAATGAAATATACTGAGAAATTATCATGTGAAGATTTAGAAAGTTCAGTTTCTTAAGCTCCAGATAACTGCTTTTTTGTACCAGAGCCTCGAGGTAGGACCAAACACAGTTAAAAAGATAGCTCACACACACTCATAACATCCTAGCAAGTGACCACTCTGCTCCATTGACTTGTAAGTCATGCTGAATCAGAACATTAGCTAAATGTAAAAATGTAATGAAGCAGGAGATGCCTACACAGAGCCTTACAGGACTTAGAGTATTTGACTGTTTTTGTATCTTGTGGTTGTGTTGTTTGTAGTTATGTGCTCTGAAAATGAATGAATTGTGAATCTTAACAGGTTCACATAAGTTTCCTTTTTACACCCATTAAAACCCAGTTAAATTACAACTGTGTGGACTTTAAATTGTTGATCTTACAGACTGTCAAATAACTATTACAGACTGCACTATTTGGATGTTATTTAGACATTAATGGTGACTAACTGGTGAATTTTGCACCTTGTGTGTCACAAACAAGGTTGAACCTATTGCTTCCAAGTGGATTCACAAAATGACTCTAGAGGGAAAACTGAAACGAGTGAAAGGAAAAAGATTAGTTCTGTGTTTGACTCCAAAGTTGCTGTTGTGGCTAATGTTCTCATTAGCGGCGCAGACATTTGTACCCACTGTTGTGTAGTCATTAGTGGCCATGGTGTTAATATACTGGAGTTATTGTGAATAAAAGGGAGATTAGTCATCTTTTGAAAACAGCAAGAGCAGTCTCTGTCTTGCACAGCTAATTTAGTGCAGTATATTGTAACATAAGTGTTATGTTATAAGTGCTACAGTAACATACAGAGTAAAGCTTATTCTACTTAATTTGCACACATAATTTTGACAGTGTATGTGCATGGCAACCATACGTTGCACAGAGAGGAGCATCTTAATTGGTGGCGGATTTATACCCCTTGGTAGGCAATTGGCTGGATATAATAATGGATATAATTTAACTCTACAATCCTTGACCAAGACTTTCAGCTTCGACCTGCTTAAAGCCCCTTCTACCCTCTATGCTGTTAGCATTTGAATATTATATTTGCACCGGAGAAACAAGTAGCAGAAGTGAGTATTTCGGTTCTTTGATACCAATCTGCTGGTGGGTTGGCACTTCTTCCACGTCTTCTCTCACTGGAGGGTGTTCATTATGAGTATTACCAGAAACCACATTAAATGTATCAGACATGACACTTAGATGACTCTCTGTGCTTTATCCACCTGGTCCTCATTTGTATTTCAATCAGGCATTTATGGCTGACAACTCTCCATACAGCACCTCCATTATTTCAGAAATAAAGGTGATGAATGGTTCTCATTAACAGTGACTCTAAAGAATGTATGACCAGTATATAATAATAACATGTGATTACATATCTTTTGTTTTTGTTGTTGCAAACATGGAAACTGCTGCTGTGGCGGAACAGAAAAAGAATATTTCAGTTCTCAGTTCGCATTCATGTTAACAAATTTGTAGATATTGTCAACAGGATAGGTTGGGAGTAAAGACAATCATTCTTTGTTGTGTGCTGTCTATTGAAATCATTGTATTCAAATGCTTTCTTGCTGAATGTTCTGGCATAAAACATCTAGATGGTTGGTGTGTAACGTGAAGGTTTTTAGTTTGTGTGTACCTTTCCTGCAAAAACTCTGGAGTGGAGTAGTCATATGACTGTCATAGGAAACAACGGCACCAATCTACTGTCAAATTTCAGTAGAGTGCTCTTCAAAGAAAATGGTTGCCATTAAAGTCATCTTACCATTTAGCCTCTGAAAGCTTTTTGTGCCTTCTTTTGTGCCTGTATGGGTTTGTACAATTTACTGCCCTTCTTGTAGGATTTGGTGTAATTTGGAAATATGCTTGCTGGTTTGGCCAAAATGGTATAGTCATTGCCTGTGTGTCAAGCAGTAGTGTTTAAAGCGGAGTTATAGTGCTTTGCATTCATGTAGACATGAGAAGCAATCCTAAGAGTATCAATGGATTTACATCTACACCATTTGTTAATAAGTTTGAGACTTTAGAAGCATGTTTGTCCTTCAAGTCTAAAACATCTGACTCACTCATATATATAAGTATTATTAATATATACCAAGGCCCAGCAGAAGAGGCCACTTTTATCATCATGTAATAAAAATGACTATAGCTGTGCTTTCTGTTACTTCCAACAGTTGGATTATAAACCAGATTATTTATGCATAATTAAATTAATGGATGTTTTTGTTTCTTGATGAAGACCCCCCTCTGTGTTTCTCTATAAACCGAAACGTTATCTTTCCAAACACCTGGGGAAGCTTAACGAATTTCAACTTAATGCGAAAACAACAGACCATCATAAGCCATTTGAAGCTACACATCATCAGTTTTATTGAGACTTGTCTCGCTGCTTGCGACTCTTGAGTGGACTCTCTAAATTCATAAAGGTTTGTCTCCGCTTGTGCCAGTACTTTAACATCATCATTCCACATATACACTCTACAATAATTAAAGTTTCTCTTTGGACAAACGGGTGCTCAAGTATACTCTTTTCATCCTAGTGGACTTAATGTACCATGGAAACAAGGACATTTAAATTAAGAACATTACAAACTGATATGAATCAATTATGTGTGCCTGTGTGAGTTTTAATTAAACTCAAGGTTTTCTGCAAGAGTTGAAAAACACAAATTTCATTTCTAATGTAATTCAAGATTTATTAAATCCTCAAAGCACACATTAACTTTGTAATGTAGTTAAGAAAGTAAATCTACATTTAAAAAAATATATAGAACAGGCACCTGCCAAGTCAAATACTTAATATTTTAATGAATCTAATGCTGTGGATGCTGTAGATCTAATTGGTCATCATCTAATTGACTAGCTCAATGTCTAGACATTCAGAAATTACAAAACTAATGAGGCAGTAGATATTTCTCAGGAGTACCCTAAAAATGAGAGAAATCACCCTCCCTCCCCATCTGACACAAACTCTATAAAACACGGCCAATGCTGGGAATCTGTGAGAGCTGCTTGAACAGCAAGAAAACAGACGACAGCAGTATTTTCAAGTGTTACATTATAATGTAAGCAAAGTTTTTATTTCTCACCCTTTAACCTAAAGGCACACTTCTGGCTGAAAGTCTGCAAGTAATATTGGATCTAGCAGATTTTATGGTGGACTATCAATCCAATATGGAACTCTTATTTCTGAATATTGGCATCATGACATTGTTGGCTGATTTTTGTATTATGCATTTTGACTGTTAATTTTCCCTGTGATCCAGGATTCGCTCCAGCACTGTGATGTCGCTGACTATTCTGGCTCTCTGCCTGCTGGCTTGTATTCACTCTGGCATAAATGCATATCCAGCAAAGCCTGCCGGTCCCCGCCAAGGCGCACCACCTGAGGAGCTCGCCAAATATTATTCTGCACTAAGACACTACATCAATCTCATTACAAGACAGAGGTTAGTTCTTGAACTTCTATAAAATACCGTAGGTTCAGAAAATCGTGAAAGTACGTGCAATGAAGTATATTGATATGTTGCTTGTGACTCTTTGTGATGTGCAGGTATGGAAAAAGAGACACCCCAGATACAGTATTTTCAGATGTGTTGATGAGAGAGAGCACAGAGAGTATTCCAGGATCAAACTATGTCAGGTAAATGATTTCAAACTTGAAGTGCCACGTTGCTTTTTATATATTTTGTAAAGCTTTGTTGATTTTTACTCATTTGTGTTAGCTACATCCATTTTACTCAATTTACAGTACTGCATGACAAAATTTGTATAATAAGATACCAAAAAAACTACAAATTGCAAACACTTTAGTTCTAATTCAATACAACAGCCATGCTTTTCTTGTGAAGATGATAATGTTGTCAAAAGACATTTTGATATTTAAGATTGTAGTTAGTGGTGGTATTAAATTATAAAGATATGTTTCTGATCTACTTCCTCGTGTATGTGAAAAGGAGAACATCCTTTACAGGTTTTAATGTTTGTCTGAAATACACTTTTGCTTTATTTGTAACTTCCTCATGTTTGCAGGTATGATGAGCTGCCACTGTGGTGATGCTGCTGATCTGTCATATCACGTCCAGGCTGGCTTTATCACAAAGCTGCTGCCATTTCTGTTACTAACATGAAATGAATTTGTGCTGCGTGAAATAAACATTGAGTAATGCAAACATTTTGGTCTGTAGTGTACTTCTAAAACACATTTTATGCCTGCCTATCTACACTGTGTATGTTGAACAATGGCTTATGTGTGTCATGCATTGATGGAGTAACAGTGCTCTCTACTGGTGGAGGAGCATCTAAACTTTTTGAGAACTGGGGCAAATAAATTGCTTTTAATTCGTGTTTGCTCCCAATGTTCCATTTGGGGGAGTGTAAAATAGAAATTAGCTGTAAATTGAGCACACCAGTGTCCTGTTATTTCGCTTGTTAAATCAAGCCTGCTGAGATGTACCTGCACCCTGCCCGAAAACAGATTAACAGTTTAATCCTATCAAGTGACCTGGATACATCAAAAGGGAATCACGTAACACTGACTATTTGTTTAACTCTGTAATAACACATGGCCCAAAACTACTGTCTCCTTTTAAATATGCATGCCGGCAAATGTGGTTCTCTATAAAGAAGCTCCAGTGAAGTCGAATAACGAGGTTTGGTGAATGGGATAGTGCTTGGACCTTCGAGCTGACCTGCTTACGGGTGGTGCAAATGAGATTACGTGCAACCAGATGTGAGTATAGTATATCAGAGGTGCCATTAATGAAAGCAAGGTCTACAGCAATATCTTCCTCATAGGGTAAGTGTATCCTCAAAATGTAATATTAACTATTGATATGACGCATGTTTTGCCAGAGGGAAATGTTATTACTGGTCCTCTACTCCTCTGACAATGAAGACATTCAGTACAGCTTTCTATTTTCTACCTACTTTGGCACATTTTTCAACCTCACAGCTACACATTTCAAGTCCTGGTAGGTGGAAGAACTGAGCGAGGTCAAAGGACTGTGGTATATTTGAATTTAGGGTGACTTAATGGTTATGCTGGGCTGTCAGTTTACAATATAGCAGTGAGTGTTATTAAAGCAGCCAGAGGGTATTTCCCATTTATGCTTAGGGTTCTTTCACATTCATTCTTGATTAAGCCATGAAATGCAGTTTAACTTCACATTTTCGCACATCAGTATTTCCTTTAGGGTCAAGGTCAGGGTGAATTATATGGGTGGGTTGTACGGGATTTCAGTGGGTTAGATATAACTTGAAAGGCATTGGATGTCATTAGCATAGCACTGTGTGTCTGGAAGGGGGAACTGAGGGAAGGGGCGCAGGCAGGCAGGCAGCACAGTGGAGATACACTAAGAAGTTACTATTGAGCAAGTGATCTGCGAAATGACACCGAAATGAAGGGAAGAATGAAAGCGTGACTGGATGATACGGATTAAATTAGGTAATGTATCATTCATTCATTTTTATAAGACACTTGAGCACCAGTCTCATCACGGGACGCTCTAGTTTCTCCGCTATCACTGCTCCACCAGCTAACGTTAGCTAGCTAGTCTGAGCCGCATGATATTACTGTTAGCTGCTGGCTAATGACCGGACTTGCTGCAAACGATACCTGGACTTGTACTGCATAACAAAACAACATTAACAAGAGACGTCAGCTGGGTTAACTCTGCTGTTTTTTAGTGTAAACGTATAATGGTGTTTGTCAGTTTAAAAGATACAACACACGTTTAAGCACACGCAACTGTTTGTTAGCAATCGTTAGCTTTGCTAACATGCATGTAGATGAGCCACGAACTAGCAACGGCTAGCACCAACTTAAAACGGGACAGGCGCTGGTGGAATTAATGGTGACAAGAAGCTGACAGCGCGTACTCGTAGCTTAACACATTTCAAATAACACCTGATAAATATGTTAACACTAAACACACAGTTTACTACCGTTAATGAGCCACCAAAGACTAGTTATCCTTTTTAGCTTTAGTTACCGCACACTGAAAGTGGTTACACGTGCCCAGTGCGCGTGTAGTTGACAGCAAACTTAGAGCACGTTTCTTTTTTTCTTTTTTTTTCTTTTTTAACTCGACAGCACGTCTCTTGTGGGTTAATGTTGGTTTAACTCCACTCTTAAGTTACTCGAGTGTTCTTTCATGATTTTATAGACACCAGTTAGGAACTTAACTTCCACCATGAGCACCCAGCGTCCACTTCCCTGGCCGCTCCTCATATGTTTGATAAGTAACGGACGTAGGCGGTGTAACTAACTGAGTGCTTTGGCCCCATTCACCAAGAACGGCTTCTAATTTAAGAGAACTGTCAAGGAGCTTAAAGTGGGTGACAACAGCCGATATAAGGTACTCTACTGTATCTTTTAAACGTTGAAGCCTGGTGACACATGGTTAACATAGTTTTATAACGGCATTAGGCCTGCTTTCCTTTCACCCATGTTAATGCGTCAGGTCTCCAACTGGCATTTCTGTACTGCATTTTTCTGTTTCCCATCACACACATACTGATATATCTGCAATAAGCTAATGCTGGCCTATAAACTACGCAAAAAAAGCAAGGACATTTATGTTTGGTAGATTATTTCTTTGTTTTAACAATGCTTCTTGGCAATAAATCTCATACCATGTTGTGGCCGTGGATGGTTTTTCCACACGCCACTGAGGCTCTTGTTTGTTAAATGAATAAATTGTTGAATTGTTTCTTCAGACTTCAATCACCCCAATCCACCAAACAAGAGTCAACAGCAAAGAAAAGCTGTTTGGCATTGTCGGAGAAAATTTGGCAAAATCTTTCATGGGTGCAGCCCTCATACTGGGCTCTGCCGCTCATCCCACAAATGCATGTTCCTTTTAAAAATGTGGCACCATTTCAAAGTTAAACAAACAGGCTTTCCACTTGTGTAAGATTTATTGCCAACAAATATTGTTACAACAAAGAAATAATCTGCCAAACACAAATTTCCTTGCAGGGTTTATACGTATCATCTTTAATCCAGCTCTAATATGGATAGATAGATAATTTATTCATGAGATATGTTGTCTGTAATGCTAAACAGACTATTTGGACAGTAATAATGAAGATCTTTCTCATTGTAATTCTGTGAAATAGGTTGAACATTTTATTTATAGATCGTCTAAATATTTCCGTGCATAGCTGATTATGAGCTGCAGAAGCTACAGTTCTTTGAGGGTAAAATGTGTGACAACACAGCATTACATTGAAGCACTGCAGTGCTGCAGAGATGACCTGGCCTACAAAACTTGTCCTCCAGACGTGAGGAGAAGCGTCTGCTTGGTACAGTGCCCAACAAATGTAACGTCATCATGATTTTAATCTTTCCATATCAGGTTTTTTTTTGTCATGTCATTTGGTGTTACAGACTACACAAATTGAAACGATACAACATAATTAATACTCCACAGTCTCACTCTGAGCTGAGCTTTATCTGACTTGGTAGGAGTAATGAGTTTCCTTAAACAGACATTAGTCATGTGACCGGCTTGACCAATCATAATGGCTGCATTACAATACTACTGAATGAACAGGAGAAGTCTGAGTCTGGAGCACGTTGGGGTAGAGAGGAGCTCACTCACCTGCTGGAGCTGCTTTTATAAACACTGAGCAGTTTTTTTTTTTCACCATATCCTAAAAATAATGTGAGCTGTTTTTCTGCTTTCCCTTCTCTCTTCAGTCCAGAGGTACCAGATGAGTGTTTTGTAGAAGACGTAGGGCTCCGTGTTGGAGTGCTGCGCTGATGATTTGAACACTGTTTGTGGGTGAGTTTCTTGTTCCGTTTTGATGATTATCTGCCTCTTTGCTGCCTTTGTTGACATTGGGCGCATGGACTACAATGTTGCTTTTATGATGTTTATACAGTTCACAGTTTAGAGTTAAATGGGGCTGTCTATTCTCAAAAAGCCCGTACTTCTGTTTGTCAGGTTACCCACAGGGCACTGGTAGGACTGTTTTGCCTCACTGTGTTTGGACATCATGTTTGCACAAGAGTCCCCAGGGGCCTCCCTCTGTGTGGCTGGCACAACCTTTAGCCAGAAGATTGCAAGACCCATCTTTTGTCACTCAATGGCCCTCTTTGTCATTCCCCTTGCCCTCTGTGCTAATATGCACATAAACCACCAGGACAAACAAACAAACAGTTTCTGTGCTATTTTGTGCCCCTTGCTTCAAGCCTGTGTCTGCACTTGTTCAACAGCAACATGTCAGTAAATGTCAGCTTGTTTATTTCATGACATTATTTGTACGGTATGATGATCTTAGCGCACAGTACACTGACTCGAGTGGGTTTCCTACCTTCTCCAGCCCTCCAGTTGCTCTGGTTTCTGTAAGCAGGCAGTTGGGCGGCTTTTGACCGTGTTAGGAGAGTTTCACCGTCCTGAGCTGAGGGATATTAAACATGACTGTGGCCAATGCAAAGTCTGGCACAGGTAAGCTGTCAAAGTCCTAACTCATGTTTTGCACTGGGACTGTTGCAGTGCTGCGTGCAAAATGTGACATTTCATTACCATTTGAGTGGTACTGAGCCCACTGCCTAGAGATAGTTGTGTGGGTGTTTTGACTCTGATCTTTCTTGTGTCCCTCTGTGAAATACAATTGCCTCGCATAGGAAAACAAGACCACATGATGTACTTGCAAAATAGCCAAATGTTTTGGTTTCTGTGAATTGACCTGTCAGATCTCAGTTTGCTGTCTACTTCTATTTTCTGTCTGGAGGGAAAAAAAGGCAAATGAAGGCAAGGCTTATTCTCCTACAATCCCGTGTTTTGTGTCACAGCTAAACTACTAGCTGCATGTGTCAGGATTTTTTAGTTTCTTGCTGTGTAGTGTTGTCTCTACAAGGCAGATCTGTTAGTAGAACAATTTCTTTGTGAGTCTTTGTGCTTGTTGCTGTTGCTGCTGCTGCTGCCGCAGTGGAAATAAGGGATGTTCTCTGTGAATCGGCCCATTCTTGTCTCGTAACCTCTTATTATAGTCACATTGTTTTGTTTTGTTTTTTGTTTTTTTTCATCGGATGAGAATTTAAATTGTTTTCATTGTCACTGGCACTAAAATATCTGCCTGCAATCACAAAATGGTCATTTGCAAGCTCAAAAGAAGCAAAGAGAGTGTTTGCCGTTCTGTTAGCTCAGTCCATGACGTGTATTTTCTTTCCCTCAGCCATGCAGCAGGTACTGGACAACTTGAAAGACCTGCCATCAGGCACAGGAGCTAAAGATATTGATCTCATCTTCCTTAGAGGCATCATGGAGAGCCCCATCGTCCGCTCCCTTGCTAAGGTAAGACACACACTCACCCCTATCACTACTCTATGTACACATACACACACACAAATTGCAATCTCATTAGTGGGTCATCAAGCTCTAGCTATAGTTGAAAGGAGGAGTAAATGTCACGAGCCGAGTCATGAGCCAGAGGAAATGAAGGTGCAATAAGTGTCACATGTCACCACAAGTCCGAGTTGATGACTTACTCTTCTGACAGTGTACGAGGCTCAAAAACAAAGTTCAGTCGGGTTGGAAACGGGCAAACCTTTATTGTGCGCAGGAGGTAGAATTAGATCAGGACGATCTCTGTCAGCCTCTGAAATGTACACAATTTTAGAACAAGCACATGTACCCGGGAATAAACAGCATCTTGTAATGTGCTACCCCATGACGTTATCTAATCTTGCAGTGTGCCCACTGTTCTGGTGTCAAGGTTTAAATTACTTTCAGGAAATGTCTCCTGGCCTGGTATAAATGTGCTCGTCATTAGAAGAACATCTGATCTGCATACCTCCTGCAGTTTGTACATTCTCACTCAAAAGTTAGTGAGTAAAATCAATTTTCCACTTAGCTTAAAAAGGTTGATAGCACGATGAACGAATGGCTTACATAACAGAACAAAGTCTCCAATGCAGATTGAGGTCACTGGGTTCACCTACTGTATCTATGAATAGAATGATGTCTATAGAAAACCTGTCACAAAGGCGAGCTCTTGTCCTCATTTCTAACACTAGCACTTCTTTCCTTAGATGTTACTTTTTGCTCTCCACTTCATCTTTGTGTCAGATAGTTTGATTAGGGATGCATTAATGTTTCACTTGTTAGTATTTTAATGGTGTCTTTTGACATACTGTAGTTGGACACAGCAATGGCAGCTCCTGAAACAATTTTGTGTCATATCACTTGAGGATTAATTCTATGATCTCATTTGCCCATGTGATAAAACTAAGCCGACAGCAGAGTGTTAAACTCGTCTCAGTAGTACCAACATAGCGAAACAGGCTCTCACCTAAGAGTTCCTAAGAATGTACTATATCAATATTGATATACAGAATTACCATGAAGGAATATGCTATCCTTTTTGTGAACCCTAGTTTCAGGGGTCCATCATGTCTATCTACCTTTTTCTTGTGAGTCTGCCAGAACAAAACCATTGCACCCTGTGTAACTGGTGAAGGAATTCACTGTGAAATGCTTTTCATATTCAAGTTGTCCAACACTTTCCGGAATGACCAAAGTGAATAAATTTGAGCCAAGAGGACGACAGCTGCCATAGGACAAGGGAACAAGATTTACACAAAGGGAATAGCTGGGAAGGAGAAAAACATTTGTGAATGCCCACTGTTGTGTCATGAAGTAGCCACTAAGGAGATGTTGTTTTCCAAGAGTCCTTATTGTCATACGGCATATACATGCTGGACAAAGTCAGTGGATGTGATTGTTTCAAAATCAAGATTTGTATCTATAACCACAATGTTTCAACACTAGCACAAATAAAACAGTTGATTTTCATTTTATTGTCTATGTTCTGTTTCAGGCTCTCTGTAAACAGTCAGATGAAGTGCCAATTTGTTTGTTGTGTGTGTGCAGGCTCATGAGCGCCTTGAGGAAGTGAAGTTGCAAGCTGTGCGGGATGATAATGTTCAGCTGGTCACAGAGATCTTGGATTCCCTCAACAACCTGCGAGAAAAAGATGCTGCCGTTGTTGAGCTTGCCAAAATCCTTCAGGAGCCTCACTTTAAGGTATCTTAGACCTCATTGCTCTTGTCCACAATTGCTTCTGGGTTTAATAGGAGCAGCTTGTGTTCTGTTCTTGCGGCGATGGATGTCAGAGGTTTTTACACTAACCACTCCTAATATTCTCTGAAGTGTCGGCAGCTGTGGAAGTCAGGCAGCCCTGCTCCCTCGTTGCCCCGGTATATTCTCGACCATTTGTAGGCTGCAACATGGGAGTGTGGGGGTGTATTTCCTTGGGCCAATAGCAGCCTGAGTTATGTGGGTAAAGTCAGGGGGAGAATACTGTGTCACCTACTGTTTCAGTGAATCTTGGAGTTTATAGTCTCTGACCAATGCTAACTCTATGTTGTGACTGCTAGGGTAAGAACAAGACTGACTTCTCTTCTCTGTATATCACTTTATCATCTGTTGATGCACTCATAAAGGTGTCTTTTTTTATAAAGGAATGTGTACTGTAAAGTAATTAATATCTTCACTCTTTCATGGTTAGATATCAGTGCTAGTGTCAGTTGTTCATATCAGGGTGGATGAACCACGTAGCACTGGTGCTTGTCTTTCCTAGAAAAAGGTGTTTGAAATGTATTTAAAGATATCTTAGAGTACAGAGACTTTGTCTTAGTCGTGTCTGTATTTCTCTCTCTCTCTCCTTCCCCTTTTTTCTGCCTCAGTCTTTGATAGAGGCTCATGACAAAGTGGCCGCAAAGTGCTATGAAATGCCCCACGCTGCAGTGAACAGCGATGCCACGGTGACGAGTTCACTCATGCCAGCTGATGCTGTCAGGATGATTGGCATCCAGAAGAAAGCTGGAGAACCACTGGTAAGTAAGCCAGCCATTTATATCAACCACAGCTCTACAGAGGAACCATGTGACGCCCTTGTTAGGCTGTTAAATGTTTTACACTCGTTCTGTTTTACCGACCTGATGTGTTAGAACAGAGTGACTCAGTTTTTCAAAGTAACTCGACATGACTTGTTTCTTTCACATCAACCAAGGCAGGCAAACCCTGTGAAATAGACCTCCTGTATGATTTATGAAGTGCAGATGTACAGTACTAAATGACTCTTCCTGTCTTTCAGGGCGTGACGTTCCGTGTGGAGCGTGGAGAGATGGTGATCGCACGTATCCTGCACGGCAGCTCGATTGACAGGCAGGGCATGCTGCACACAGGGGACATAATCCGCGAGGTGAACGGTCGCGAGGTCGGCAGCAACCCCCATGAACTCCAGGAGCTGTTGAGGGACTGCAGTGGGAGCATCACACTCAAGGTGTTGCCCAGCTACAAAAACACACCGGCACCTCCACAGGTGAGGAAAGAGGAGGCTGCATTTGAAGCTTTTCTCCTGTGGGGAACGAAAATAACCCTGTTACACCGGAAACGGAGCACTTAGATCGAAACCAGTGTGTCAGAACGCAGGATGTGTTGATGTGTGTGTCCAGGTGTATACAAGGCTGTACCTGTCAGGGATTGGGTGAGAGCTGCCTGACCTGGGTGATCTCAAAATGCCAGACTTCTGAAAATTGAGCCTAGGGAGGTTCTATTAATAACACTCCACACACTATCTGGGACGTACACTACTCTATTCATTGGATCACCCCCCCCTCCCCCCTCCCCACCACCCCACTCCACACACACAGCAGCTGACACCGTGGAGCAGTATTTAGGGTTATGTCAGACACTGACCTTTGTGCCGGGAAGGTTCACATAATCTAATACTGTTTGGTTATGTGCTGGTTAGGTTACAGTTGTGGTTAGGAGCTTTAACTTGGTAAAAAAGCCACTGATAGACATATGATGAATCTGTCAACAACTTTATTTTGATCACTTCATTGTGTTTGGTGAAAAACCTTCCTGACTTCTCACACTGGCCTTTTTTTCATGGTTGTAGTCAGCCTACAAAGTACAAATGAAGAGCTGTGAAAGGCAACATTAAGCTCGAAATGTAACTGAATTATGAATATGATGATGGACATGAACTCATTATAGTTGTGTAACATTTATATTGTAAGAGCTGTTGGACATTTGTTCAAGGATTTATAAGCCAAGATAAACAAATTGTTTTATTCACATTATAAATCATTATAATTACAGAATTTAAAAAGGGATATAAGGTATTGCTGCAATCCTGTTGCATAAGGTGTATAACTTTACTGCCTGATACCTTGTTCACACTCTTAATTGTAGGTTTATCTGAAGCCACACTTCAACTATAATCCAGCCACAGACAACTTGATCCCCTGTAAAGAGGCAGGCTTGGCATTTTCCAAGGGAGACATTCTCCATGTGGTTAACAAGGAGGACCCCAACTGGTGGCAGGTGAGTAGGCACATTTTGCTCAGCTGTGGTGAAGGACAGTGCTGCCACGAGCAGAGCTAGACGTGGGGTGGAAAACTTGACCGTCAAAAGCTGTAAGATGAACTTAAAGATGTTTGTGACAGATACGTGCACATATATAACTCAATCATCTCTCAGTGTCTCTCAACTACTCTGATTTCCACGTAGGCATGCAAAGTTGTTGGTGGAGCCGCAGGGCTCATCCCCAGTCAGTTCTTGGAGGAGAAGAGGAAAGCTTTTGTAAGAAGAGACTGCGAAACTTCTGGTACAGGTCGGTACAAATCAGTTTTCACCACGCTACTCTTGTTTAATTATGATAGTTAGGACACTCTTGTCTTTAGCACTGCCACAAGATGACAGTTTTTTTTACAAATTTGTCTCAGGGATGCTCTGCGGAACTCAAACTGGGAAGAAAAAGAAGAAAAAAATGATGTACCTCACTTCAAAGAATGCAGGTGAGTATCACCACTGCACGTGCAGGGGTTCTCTAAATTAAGAGCAACTGGTGACAATATGATTCTCATCCAGCCTGTGTATTGCCTTGAACAGAATTTGACCGTTATGAGCTGCAGATCTATGAAGAAGTAGCCAAGATGCCGCCGTTTCAGAGGAAAACGCTGGTTCTGATTGGAGCCCAGGGAGTCGGGAGGCGGAGCCTGAAGAACAGACTTATTGTAATGAACCCTCTGCGATATGGAACCACTGTACCCTGTGAGTGGATCAAACAGACATTTGAGGTTGTTGCAAGTTGTCTGCAAGTTGTCCTTCCAGTAACACATTTCCTCACCTTTTACCTTCAGTCACATCACGCCCTCCCCGGGAAGAAGAGAGAGACGGCCAGAACTACTGCTTTGTGAAGCGGGAAGCGATGGAGAAGGACATCAAGGAGAGCCGTTACCTGGAGCACGGCGAGTATGATGGCAACCTTTATGGCACCAAGATCGACTCTATCCATGAAGTGGTGGGTGCAGGCCGTACCTGCATCCTGGATGTCAACCCTCAGGTTAGTCGCAGGCTCTCAGTGTGCACATCTTTTTTTTTTTTTTCCTAAAGCTTTGGTTGTGACTAATATTTTCTCATCAGGCCCTGAAAGTGTTGAAGACTGCTGAGTTTATGCCATTTGTGGTGTTCATTGCTGCTCCTGAACTGGACACACTAAGAGCTATGCACAAAGCTGTGATCGATGCTGGACTTACGACCAAGCTACTCACGGTACGTTATGAGAGGATGTACCGCTTCTAAACACTTAAAAATGATGATGGGGCTTTTCTTACTCATCTTCCTAATGTGCTGAACCTCTTTCTGCAACAGGAGAACGATTTGAAGAAGACTGTGGACGAGAGCGCCAGGATCCGCCGGGCTTACAGCCACTACTTTGACCTGACTATTGTCAATGACAATCTGGACAAGGCCTTTGACAAGCTGCAGGAGGTAGTAGAGCGATTATTCATAGAGCCGCAGTGGGTTCCAGTCAGCTGGGTCTACTGATGTTTCACCCTCCTACTGGACAAACGTGCTGTCTGAGCTCCTGGGCCTGGGATGAAAGGGGACACATGAAAGGAAGGAGGATTCAACACTGTACTCCACACGAGGAGAAAGTGTTGGACATCAGCCCTGTGTGAATTTGGGTCTCGCACAAAACTGCATCACAAAGCTGAGTCACCTTGATCTGAATTGCCAGATTTCTTTCTAGCACACTATGCAACTCACAACACACAGGAAGTGTACTTATTTATTGGCGAAACTATTTTTTAAACAATACTTTCTATTCATGTGGATTGGAAGAAAATACTGGCCCGTGCGTCAGTATGTTTTAAAAGCAAATGCGGTTTTTGTCATGTCCTGTTTTAATTTTACATCTCTATGTAAGATAGTGTATTTATTTTGCAAAAAAAAGAGGAGGGCTTGCTCATTGAAAAGAAAGATACCTCAGTGTCACAGTTTACAGTGCATATGCCTCTAGTAATTCATCTCATTTTGTCGCTACTGTGCAAATTTTCAAACTCATTAATGTAGAATAGTGTCATATTTTTGAGACCTTTTCCCACCTCAGGGCTTCATTTATTCCCTGGTATCTTTGCAGTTCCACCTCATAAATGGGAAATGTCATGCCAGTCACTGTTTGATGTTGTACAGAAGGAAAAGTAATACTACAGTGTTTACCCATTCTTTCTCTTTCACACGAGCACAACAGATTACATTAATTCTGTTGATTGTTTGTCAGACGTTTGGATCATGTGAGTGTCTCTGACTGTTCGATCGGTTGATACGGTGCTGTGTTTGTGTTTGTTTGGGAGAAGAAAAAAAAAAACTTTCCACAGGACTCTTGATCAGGGTACTGCATCTCAGTGAACCATCCCTTTTGATGTGATATTACTAAAACTTAACTGTTTTAAATAAAGTTCATATTGACTTAAAAAAAAAGTATATTTTACAAGATTTCAGAAAATATGTATTTTCAGATGTCAAATAAATAACAGGTGTTTTCTAATGAACCGCGTTTGCTTTGCTTTCTTCTTTTGGCAGAATCAATTTACAGACATTAGAAAACTGGAAGAGAGAAGAGAACAGTCTAAAGTCATCTGTTTTTAATTTCGCAAAATAGAGAAACATACAAAAAATATACAGATAAAAGGTAGCAAGTTTAAACAATTGGCATTATTATTATTAACTTTGTTCCTTGACAGACTCCCAATTTAAGGCCTGAAATAATTCTCCACAATTAAAGGCAGATTAAAACTCAAAGATACGTGCAATCAAACTGCATGAAAAGATTAAATATTCATAAACAGATATGCTCAAGTAGTTGAGAGTGAGGTTTGTAGTTGAAACATTAAAAAAGGCTTCAGAGAATAATCTCTTAGGAGGACAATGTTATTGATATTCAAAACTAGTGAATATTTAATATAACAATATTTAACAGGAAAATGAGGTGAAAAGTTATTACACACAATCCAAAGCCACAAAGAACGTGAAGCACACGGTCTATCCCACCGGGGTGGTCGAGACATGACAGCAGTCCCCACATGAAATCATTTGTTTTAAAATGTGAGTGGTTTTGAAACAAAAGAAACACGCCTAACTGTAGATAAAATGTAATTGCACTAAAAGACATTAAAATGATGCTTCTTTCAGATAGTAAGCACCTTCATGTCTAAGGACATCACTTGAAAGCAAATATGAGAACCAGACCCTTTCCTTCATGAATATTATCTTCAGATTAGTGTATATATTGATGCTGACATGTAACTTCTAGTAAAGTTCTACATTAAAGATTGTGCACATGATCTTGTGACCAAAAGGTGTATTTTTTCTGTCAGTAAAAATCCTCAGTTTTGATTGGTTTAAGGCTGTGTAACCTGCAGGGTAAAAATCAGAAGCTTCAAATCTTCAAACGCCTCGTCTGCAGCACACAAACCATCTAAACTAACTGATTGTCAAAAGATTGACACAATTGTCTTTTGATTGGCAACAGTAAAATGCAATAGTGCTTTAGAGAGCATTGTGCTACACCCAAAAAAAAAAAAAAAAACACTGATTAATAACACTATATGGTCCCCTTTAGCTATTCCAGCGTTTCTGGTGGATATTGAGGCATCTTCAGTGCATATAGACAAAACACAGTTTAACAAACCAACCCTGAGTTCAGCAAGACCTGCAAGTCTGTAAAGTATGATTAAAAAAAAACAGGTTGGCATTTGTGAAAGTTATCAGCATGTCCTCTAACTACATTTACAAGAGTTATGAATACATCTTTAAAAGGATGTAGAGGATCTTAATGAGATGGCCAGTGATTCAATAGCAAAGGCAAAAAGAGGGGGAGATTAAGGGCTGTCTTCATGTGTCCTACATTATAGGGCCAATTATTCAGAACATCTACCATTTGTTTGAACACTACAGTAGCTTGTGGTGACGTGTGATTTCACCAAACTGATACATTTATCTCCAAAACCAAACTTAATACTGTGAATAGGTGCCCCTATTCTATCCCACCAGGATCCAATGAGAATGACAGTCTCAGGTAGTGTTCAAGCACAGTGGGCCAATGAGGCGAGACCTCTTACAGCAATACACAAGATCAGAGGAAGGTTCCCCGGCTGGTGGTCTATTTCTGTCTTTACCGAGTCTCCGTCTCTTTTCAGGGACACATTGGAGGAGGCAAACAGATGTTCGGCCTTTTCATAGATGTCTTCTGTCAGGCCTGCGCTGCTCAGAGACATCTGTCCTTTCCCTGATACACACTGCACCTAGAAGAGGTGTAATAAACATAAAAATGTAGCTAAATCAACATAATGCATAATCTGAAAAACAAAAACCTCACATAATGTGTTGCTGTGTTGTATTCATCTTTGTAAAAACTGACTTTACTAACCAGCAGCTCCAGAGCCTGTAAAGCTGGGAGGCTGCAGCACATCCCCAAGACAGCAAGGCAATCATCTGTCATCTCTGAAAGACAAAGATCCAGATACAGGATGAAAACCTGCGGAAATTAGGTTTCCAGGACATTCTTCATGCTTCTCCTTCTGACCTTAAATTGTAGACTTCAAGCAGTACTTCAGTTAAGTAATAAAGTCTGCACAGAGCACGGCTTTCTCACCATCTATAGCGCTGACAATGAGGTGAAGGGCTGTGAGCACTGGCTCAACCTGACCGGACTGCTCCAAAAGGTCCAGAATGGCTTGGATGTTCTGTTTTTGAGACTCTGTCGTCGTAACATTGCCCAGGGCAGGAGTCTTATCCAGGCACATCTGGTCCAGCTGAGACGGAGGAAGACACTCGGTTTTAGAAGTCAACATAACAGAAGTTGATGACGCTGTCTCTGTGTTTCTGTCCCACTTACAACACTCTGAAGTGAAGTCACAGCCCCTCTGTCCTCTATAACCTTTGTGAAATGCTGGAGCAAAGAGGACTTTGTGGTCACAGGAAGAGCAGAAAGCAGCTGGAAATGATCCTTCAGTCGCTCCAGCTCTATAAATGGGGGGGAAAAAAACACACAATATAAAATAGACACTTCATCGTTCACCTCCAAAAACACGTAGGTCAAGCTAACACTGAACCAGGACTGGATAAGTCTAACTACATGGTCTCCTGGTTTAAAGAAACATGTCACAACATTCAGTCAACATTCAGAAAGCACTGGGCTCACAATCTCCAGAGGCTCTTTGTGACTTGAAATTAACATTTCTGAACACGTCATCAACTGCAACAACCATCTATGGTGACCTGTTTTAACGCTGGGGAGTAAACAGTAATTTACCTCGTCTAAGGTGGCTATTTTCAGAGGCATCTGCGGGAGATCCTGAGACACCGAACAGCATTTTCGCAGCATGGCCATCTACTTCAAAACCTCCAGAGGTGTCGGACATCAGACACAGCTCTGTGAAAAATACAACACGTTACATTTCAAATGCCCAGATATGAAATGCAAACGCCGTCAGAGTTTTAATCAATTGCTCTCTTCTTCTAGGAATGTAGTGAATGATTTCTCACCATAGTGTCCGTTGTGTTTGATTTCTAGCTCTAGAAGGGCATAGGCGAGGGTAGTGTGGATGGGAATCTCCATGGTAATGTCACTGTCTTTACTCAAGCTCGCGTTCTCCTTCAGTGAAAACTGCAGAAAATGCCACCGACAAGTGAGACCAAACACAACTACCAACAAAACGTGTGTTTTAGCATAAATATCCACTCTACTTATTAGATGAATAATAGTTGTTGATGATGCATTTGTTGGTTTATCAGATTCCAAAGGATGTGTATACCAAAATAATGTCAATATGATATCTTCCATGTGACTACAATAAAGAAAAAAACCCTTTCACCCATCTGGGCCATGCCCAGTATTTCTGAATGAAAGAGCAAATGCGTCTCACCAGACTTAACATTTTATAGCAACTGATGCTAACTCAAAGAGGAACTACAGAAGCGGAAGGGAAATCTAATTTTCCACCAACAATTGCCACAAACTTCACTTCTTCTTAGCTAAACAAAATATTGCTTTGCTCCCTCCGGTTATTGTATACACACAGTTGCATAGAGACCTAAAATTCTTCTTCTGTTCTGGGAAACCGCAAACTGAGGAGGAAATGAATGAATGAAGGTGTACACAACAAATAGGGAAATAATTTCATCACTAATAACTGTTATGTCATGTTAATTTGCAACAGGGGTTGATGCCAACCTTTACACTACATTAAAATTACATTTCATCATAATGAAAGTGTGTCAGTCCTGATACCGTACCTTTGAGATCTTAGGCCCACAGAGGCTCAGCCCTCCTCCACACTGTCCTCCCTGCTGCACCTCCTCTATGACCGAACAGGGCTGAGTGTTCACGATACGCTCCTTCACAATCCCGAACGACTGTCTGTGTTTCTCTTTTGTCTGCTGGACCAGACTATGGGTCATGTCCAGGACCCTGGGACATTGAGTTCACACAATACGTGTTATATGAAATTGCGTTATATAAATCTGAAATTTATACAGACTGGGAATTCAGTGAAGTAAGTTGAATTTTATAGTTATTATGCTTCTCATCTTCTCATGAGTGTTAATATTCAACCAAGTTATGTTTTGTGTGCAGCTTTATAGGTGGACAAAGATCATTTGTACTGTTTGCAAATCTTTAAACGGACTGAATGTGAGGTGATACTTACAGTACAGTGTTCTTCTTTCATTTTAACTCTCTTTAAACAAACCATCAGACAGGACGGTGGGGACAGGTGGGGAACTTACCTGTCTTTGGAGTCTCGCAGCAGCTTCTGCACATCCACTTCCTCTTTCTTCAAACTGCCAAAGGACGACTGGAGTGTGGACGAGTCTTTACCCTCCAGGCTCACATTGGACTGGGAAATATTTGCGCCCACCTTTCCCTGGATGTTGCCCCCATACTTCCCATTATATGTGATGAAGTCTGCCTCTGTGACACCTGCGGGCAATATATCATAAATGATGTCAATCATTGACAGGGCGGGATTTCTGCCTTTCGCCACATTCTAGTAATGGCTTTTCTGCCTGTTGCACTTAGAAACAAATATCCAAGCTGTGATGTAACATTCTCCGATGGCAAGCTCTCTTTTTTTTTTTAAATCAAATGTCTACCTACGATACTTTTTGTTAAATTCTATGAATCTCCTGCGAGTTAGTGATGGGCAAGACCAAAATATAAGAACCTTGTGAAGCTTTTCCAACAAAATTTTCTCCATAAAGCAGAATTTTTCCATCACAACAACAACAACATCACATACATTCTCACATTCATGAGTTATTTCCAGGCTTCCTTCCCTTCCCTATTTTCCGTTTGGGCAGTGAAACATTTAGGCTTTCTGTGATCTTGAAACGATGAATTAATACAACTCATTAATACACCGAAGATAACTAAATAAGATTAAGAACAGGTACTATACTAGTATATATGGTTTTGATGTTTACCTGGCGTTATAGGTGTGTCTCCAGTTAGTATATCATTGAGGTTAAAATCAGTGGGAATGTACTTAGGCTTCTGCCAGGGCCAGAACCTCTTGCGCTTCACCACCACTGTCAGAAGAGCGATAGTGTCATTCAGGCTGGACACCGGGATCAGCTGACCTCCATGATCCACTTCCTCCACAAAGTTCCTGGTCGCTGTGGCAAACATCTCCTGTGAGTAAAAGAAGCCGGGTGTGACAAAGATGAAGACTACTGTATGTACTCTATATATACTCTATGTGGGCTCCACCTCAGGCTAGACACTGAACAAAAACAAGCGAGCCTCTGATTCAACATTCCTTCCACCAGCACTTCCTGTCTCCTCATGACACAACCACTATTCACTCTTGCTGAAGTTTGCGAACTGTAAAGCATATCAAGCAAAAAAAAAAACAACAAAACAAAACACATAACCGATGTGCCCATTTCTTCCTAGTGAAAACATAGCTACATGCTAGAAGCATCAGCCAGCTCATCAATCTTAAGTTGTTGTCATCGGAATAAGAAGCCTGCAGAAAAAAAAGCATCGTAAATCAAACTCAGTGCAAATGTTACCGCTTACCAAAAAAAATGACGAACCAGACAGGAAACTTTGTTTGTGAGCAGACTTTCAATATCTGTGCTGTGTAATGGACCGCTTTCTGTTGTGAACAAAAGACACACTGACGCTCCGCCTCCTCTCTCAGGAAGGTGTGGTGTGTTTCTGAAGACACTGTCAGAACACATCAATAATAATAATAATAATAATAATAATAATAATAATAATAATAATAATATATTTTTTAATGTTTATCCATGTTTTATAGTCTTTGTCCCAGCACTATCTGTCCTAAATATCTCATTGGTTTAACACAAATACAGCTTTTTCACAGCAGACATTTTGACATGTAATAGCAGGTAAACACAGGTGTTGCCACCGATACTAATTAAGGTTCCGTTCCGTTCAGATGAGTCAGGGTGCTGCTGTGCTGTTCGCTGATGTCTACCCACTCCGTAAACACCATTGATGGCTATTCGTTGCCATCTAGTGGCTGGTACCGATCAGTCAGAAATACTCTCGCTCACCAGCCTCACTTTACATATTTCACTGTGTACACATATTCTCTGATTTCGGAGACCCTGTGTCTTTTCCTACATCTTCTCTCTGGGGTTGAGCTTCAGCATCCTGTTCCTACTGTCCTTCTGAAACACTTTGCTGGCATCAAACGGGCATCTAGTTTTCCTAAATAATAAGATTTCTCAGTTTCAACATTTGATTAGCTGTCTTTGTTCTATTTTTGTTTAAATAGCCTACAGGGTTTCATATTTTCATCATTGCACTTTGTTTCTATTCACATTTTACACAGCGTGCCAACTTTTCTGGAAACTGATCTGTTATAAAGATCGCAGACTCTCTCCCTTTAGTAGAATATGCTTTAGAAATGTATCATGTTTTATCATGTTACTTCATTTGTTATTATTTATACTTCTGACTTGTCTGATAACCTCTACATGTTCCAGGACTCCATAATCAGTATATCATCCTTGGACTTTGGCTGTAGTAAAGCAGAACACAGATGTATGGACAGGAGGTCAGAAGTACACAACAACATCAACCACGCCACAGTTGAGGGCCATTTAATGTTTTCTCAGAGTAACTTAAGACAGTAAGATAGTTCACCCAACTGTGTGACACAGCCATAATAAAACTGTAAACATTGTGAGCTGCACATGATATTTATTTAACACTATGTGAGGCCAACACATGAAACTCACCACGTGGGAGGAGCCCAAAACCTGCAGGCCTGCCGCAAAGCCAATATAATTTATTGAGTGATCCTCATCCTTGTTCCACGCCCCATAGTAAATGCAGCGGTGGATCTATAATGTTATAGAGACTCACTTTAGACAGCTGTTACATCAGATAAGTAATTAATAATAGTTGTATAACAAGCAAGGCTCATTCAAGGTGATAATGTTCCCAAAGTACTGGAGATAACATGTTAAATTAATAAATAACTGTACACTTTCATTATTTCTGCTGCACACAATATGATGACAGCAAGAAGAAGAAATGGACCTTCCTCCTCTGTGGACACGTGACGTTTAAAACTGGTGATTCAGTTGTTTTCTCTTTTGCAGTTGGTACATTTAACCAAGAGTTATGACAGAGTCGTCTGCCCACGAGCCAGCAGTTAAAGTCTGTGTGAAGGCAATTCTGAGATTTCTTTCAAAATACATTAAATATGTTAGAAAATAGGCGCTGAAAGCACATGAAAAGACTTTGAACGATATATTACTGAAACGTGGAGTTAGAGGTTAAAACAGTTTTTCACCAGTTTTCAGTCAAGGATTTTTTTGGGTGGTCCTAAAGGGTGGCTCGATGACACGCTGAGGCCACCCTGAGCATACCTCTGCACCTCTAGCAGAGAGATAGAGATTAATTACTCTCGCTCAGTGTTTCAAAGTTAGTCTTCCTGGAGCACTTTCTTCTTTGGTCCGGCAAACTCAGAACACATATTTATTCTTACTTTACACAGACTTTAAAGGGGAATCATGATAAAGGTCCAGTTCACAGCTGTTGATTCCAGTGTTTTAAACAAACAGTCACAAACGACTCCACAAAGAGAAAGCATCAGAGATTTTATTTGAGCTCATTGAGCATAATTTTGGACACTTTTGGTCCCAAAGCCCAGGGTCCAGGTAGACAATGGTGCAATGGATAGAGAGTGAAAAATGGCTGGATCTGATATTTGCTACTGTTGCTCATAGTTTCACAATCATTCACACGGTCATAGCAAAAAGCATGTAATTACTGTACTGATACAGAAAAAGTTGAGGGAGGATTTAAACAATTCCTACATATTTTATTATTTTTTTTAAAGATCTCTGAGATGCGACAACAATAAATTAAACAGTATGAGTACAACGAGTAAGGCATCAGGCAGGTGCAGAATAAATATCTGATGTGTACACTTAATCAATGACATATCAAGGCTAGTTTATCTCAGAGGTAGAGAATGTCCATGACCAAGACGCCAACTAAAGTGACCAGTTGTTCATTTTAAGCTAGTGTACATAAGAGTTATGATAAGGACTTGTCATCCTTTATACCAAGTAGTTTTCCTTTTCTCAGTTGAAGTGAGACAGTGTAACATATCAGGTGAAAATATGGGCAAAATCTGCCAAAATGTATCAACATTCTCATTATATGTTTGCATAAACATGTTTACACAACTTATATAAGCACTTGCTATTAAGGCAATAACTCTGATGAACTGCAATAAAGAAGACCAGTACTGAGTGTGAATGGTAAGACTGGGACACAGACGTCACCAGAACCAGTCTGGATCACAGTAGAGGCTGTGCGGGTCAGAAATGTGTGTGATCTGCAGTGCAGGGGTCACCACAGCGTTGGAAAATCTATGTGGGTGAAGTCCTTCCTCAGCTCCCAGTATGTGTTGTTGCTCACCCAGGTATCATCCTTTGACTTCCTGTGGAGGCAGGAGAAAAAAAAGACAGTATTGAATAGCTTCTGTGAAAGATAGCTGAGTGTTGAAACTTCAGAGCAAAGTCAAGCTCACTTTCCAATAACTTTCTTGGTGATAAATCTGGATATTTGGGCTACCTGAAGAATTTAGGTTGATGCGTTACGTTGTTCTCCTCCAGGACTCTCCGCCTGTCTCTCTGCATCTCCTCAATCCTCTGTTTCTGCTCCTCTGCAGCCTCCAGGTTCCCCTCCTCCAGCAGTCTACCAGCGAGACACAGGCGCATTCATTATGCAAACATTGTAAAACATTTTCCTTCAATATTCTAATTTAATCATCACTCATGTTTTTTGTTTTTTTTAAATTTTATTTTGCATCATTACAGTGAGATGACCTAATTATGGATACATAGAAAAACAAATTACTCAAAACATTAAAGGAGGAGAGGCAGTGTAATTTTTCACATTGATGCCAAAGTGCTTCTTCTGTCTGCGGTGCCTTGTGGCAGCAGTGCTCAGTTCACAGACTTTTAAATCTTTTTCAAAATTTGCAAGAAAATTACTTTGATGCATTTGAAAGCCTCTGAGGTTACTAAATATTCTTAACATGAAGCTATTTTGTTGCTTGGGTGAGCATTTTTAAAGATGGCAGGTCAAGAGAGCAAGATTAATGACATCTGTGATGTTATAAATATTATAAAAGGTGCTGAGATACTCATTTATAAAGATCAGGTATTTATACACAATGTCTATAATGGTTCTCTTGCAGAAAAACAGTTTTAATCAGGTTTCTTTAAATCTGTTAGCCAAACAGGACATTTAAGTTATTCAAATTCAATTTTATTAATACACAATTTGTATTTTTCTCTTACCTTTGGTCCACACGTAGTCTGGTGTCTGTGGGTGGTAGCAGCAGTTTCAGGGCTGGGTCCAGCTCATTCAGTTCAATAGCAAATTTGGTGAATCCATAGTACTGCTCATGGTCTACTGGCATTGCACCTACATTATACACAAACAACATCCATCGCATCAGACACTGTACCAACGAGATATGTATTGTGCTGTAAAAAGGCTTTCAGTACATTCTCCTGAAAGAAACTTGTCATACTTGCTCTCCAGACGCACGTGGCCGAGGGCGGGTCTCCACAGAAAACTGCTTCGTGCCACTTTCCAAAGAGTTTGTGGACAACCTTCCCTTTATTATCCGTGATAGTTCCCTGCACCTCATTTACACTTGAGTTCCAGTATTTAGCCTGTGGAAAGAGTTGGAAAAGAACATAGAGTTAAACAATGTACATCTCCCTGACTCACAGAGATCACGATAATGTCCTCTTGCAGTCAGCAGATGCTGCTGTTGTGTAAACCATCCTGAATCCTGGTTGCGCGCGTGTGTGTTGCTAGGTTGATGAGTTTAATGAGAGACATGGATGCCTAATGACTTCTGACATGTCTTGACTTGATATCCTGCACAGCTTCAGATGTCTTTCAAATGGGCACACACTAAAGCAATTAACCTTCTCCTCTCTGTAAAGGCCTCCATACATCAAACACCGAAAAACATCGAAGGGGTTCTTGCTGGCATGCAGGTGAAGAGCACCATCTGTGTAGAAGGTTTATGGACTAGTGGAGGCACACAGCATTTAGTCCGTGGGTGTCTTTCATGTATGGAAAATGCCTTTTTTTCTGCTTGGGGGTTATTTTGGTCAAACCTCCCAGGGTTAGCAGAGGAATATCTTCCAACACAAGCATATGGTGAAAGAGAAAAGAGTGCTACAATGCGAAGAATATACTTCAATACTGTGACGAATGTATCACTGAAATTGGAAATACTTGACAAGAAGTGGTATGCTGAGGTGAGGTTCTCTCGTATCTTAACACTATAGTTTTGTGGCTATGTAGTGGGTCAAAAAGTGGATGCATGTTTAAAACAAATGTTACTGTTATTGGTCTACTGTCCCTGCATCACAAATCCATCTAGTGTTATGAAAGTGTTGTGACAGTCAAAGGTCAAATCATACACTTAACTATAAATCAGCTCAAGACTTGGACTGCATGTAGACTTTGAATGGCTTTTGTGTTTGAAAGGTGTCACACAAATAAATGTCTTGCCTTGCAGCGCCTTACAGAGAAGCATACTTCAGCCTCAAGTGTCTTGTGCATACTGCTACTGATGAATATTTTGACATGCCTCACCTTAACAAAAGTGATCTTGCACTGGCAAACGTCACTTCTGGAGTTTCTGATGGTGATCTCGCCATAGTGTTCAATCCAGCGCTGTCCACTAAGAATGTTGTGGATGCAGGACGTCACCTTGTTCCACTCGTAGTGGTCTCCAGATCTAGAAAAAGCGATACGACACATTCCTTTTAACTTGTCACCTGTAGATATTTCTTCTTAACTGACATGATCATTGGTTTATACAGTCTGTTCATATATGTCTGTCCAGTCCTCACCCTGGCAGAGTTACATTAGTGGTACCGATGGGAACAATCTCCATCGACTTCCCCCAGAACTTGTTCTTACACCTCACGTCTACAAAATCAATCAGAAGAAAAAGCAAATTATACACACTTAAATTCATCATCATTGATCAACAAGCCACTATAATGTTTAGAGCTGCTGACAACTGATTATACTACTTTATACTGTATTCTACTACCTTGCCAGAAGATGAAGTTTTTAGACTCTGCATGGCAAGCTGAGATCGGTGGGTGATGGCTGACCTGATGATATAAACAGCTGGGTTAGTGAATTGATTCAATTAATGATTTCAGTGTGTTATTAATAGAATATTGTGAATATTTTATAGCACAGGATTCAGGATTCATGCATACTTGCTCTGCAACAAATCGAAAGCCTTTATCTGGCCGGTCACATTCGTATGTCTCTCCCAGGACAGGGTTGAAAGGCTTTCCCCCGGTTCTGTAGTAGCTGGATGCATAGCCTGATACAACGAACGTGGCTATGTACACCTACACAAAGAAAAAAACAATACTGAGTCACTTCAACTGAGGTGGATCAAAAAGCATAACCGGGACTTAAATCCTTAAACCTGGACTGTTTATCACAAGCTGATTGGTTCATAATGTGTCTCAAATCCCATTCTCATTCTCAGCACCTCCAATTTCCTCTCCATTTCCCTGTAATGAGCAGAATAACTGGCTGAATACTCCAACAGTTGCACTGAGCCAAAAGAGCACTGATAATTACTTCCACGTCATAATGGGAGGCCACAGAATGGAGCTGTCACCTACTTCAGCTGCTTTCATTTCACACAATACACTCTATATTGCACATTTGTCCTGTGTAAATCCAGAGGCTGTATCTCTACACCTACACCTGAACACATTTCAACCATTTACACTCCATCACTCTGAATTCAGTAAATGCGAAACATTGAAAGAGGCAGAATCATGCCATCTTCCTGCTGGAAATCTATAGACAGAGATTTGGGTTTCTCCCACATGAAGTGTAATAAGCAGGGCTGGCACAAGTGCTAACACTGGATAATACTTCTGCCAGCAGGCTGCTAGAGTCCCTGCATCAAGTATTGGGTAATTTCTGGCTCCTACAATCTAGCTTCTGACACTGCAGTTAAAGGATAGTTTGACAGTGTTGGGCAATATGCTAATTTGCTTTCTTGCAGAGTTACAAGATAAGATTGATACCACTCTCACGTCTTTGTGCTAAATATAAAGCCGCAGCCAGAAGCAAACCGAGGAAATCGGGTGACCTGGTTTTATCCTGTGTTTAAAAAATCTGTTTGTGTATGAGTTAAACAAACACGAGCATGTTAATTAGTCTGATTTAGAGGTGCCGGTAGCCAGACTTTTTTTCACTTTGGAGAAAGAGCTGTTTCCAGTCATCATGCTAAAATGAGACAATCGTCTCCTCACTCCAGCTTTATACTTATGGCAGCGATCTTCTCATTTAACTCTCGGCAAGAAAGAGAATAAACATATTTCCCAAAATGTCTAATTATTCCACTAATAACATGAGAAAACTAAGCCAATCATTTTCTAATTTCTTCATGTAAACCCCTAAAATACCCTTTTCTCATTTAACATGCACAAGTCGCATGAACTCTGCAGTTTCTTTTAGGTTTGGGATGAGATAAAATAAAAAGTGCAGCAGAGATTGCCACAACAGCTTCAACAGCGGCAACTGCTTCTGTCACAGGAGACCCATTAACTACTTAAAATTGATGTGATCTGTGCAAAAAAAAATAATAATAATAAAATTCTCTGCCCACACACTCAAACTGTAAATTTGCCATCTCACCATACGTTCAAAAGGGTCCTGTGTGTTAGCAGCCCTGTCTAGCAGCTCGCTGTACTCCAGCTCCTCACACAGTCTCTGCAGAGTGTTGAGCGGCTCATTGAGTTGAACAGGCATCGTCACTTTGGATAGGTCTTTGCCGATGTTGTTCCTGAGGATGTTCCACAGGCTGATGGTGCTGTTGTTGGGGCTGGGCGAGGGCAGACAGGATCTACGCTGACAAAGTACAGTGCCTTCTTCCACAGAGCCTAGGAACAGACGGTAGAAGAGGTCAACTAAGAAGGCAACAAATATGGAAATTTGGTGAATTCTAAAATTGCGCTGAGGCAAATATTGCATTTTTATTCCCCACCCCGTTGCTCTTTGTCCCATTGTTTACCTGAGTTTGGTCTCTCACTCTCTGTCTCGTTGCTGAAGTTGTCCATGGAAATGTTGTCACTAATGTCACTAATGTATGAGTCATCTTCTGATGCCTAAAAATAAAATAAGACATCCAAACTTCAGCTAATAGACTTTTTTCATACCACCCGCAGAGAGGTCTCTTTCAAAATCCTGTCACGTCAGGAGAAGATCTAATATGTTGGAGATGAATGTTCCCGTAGGATCTGGTGGCAAATTTGCACTTTGCATATTTTTAGATGAAAGTAATTAACTTTTTAATTTTCATATTGTTTCCGCTCCAGCTGCTATTTGATCAGACATGCTGCACGAACACGGAAAGAAGAGCAGAGGGCAGACTTGTTTCATGACATGCTTCATAAAAACGTAGCTTCAAGACTTGTTAGGAGGCATGTTAGGCTGCACTGAATTGTCACACTTTGCAGACAGCATGAATAAAATATAATGTCGGTGTCACTGTTGACGGTAAGGTTTAACTTTCACACTTACCTCATTTTCAGAGGAACTAGCAGACAGCAGAACCTCCTGTGCATCAAAGAACTCAGACAAAGACTCTGTGATTGAAGCTCTGCTCTCATTGGACACTTGGTGTACGAGGGGACGGGATTCATCAACAGAGTCCTGTTTCTAGGAGACACAGTGTTCACAGCTATAATTAAGAACAGGATAAAAGGCGACATCATCGCAGCCAGGAGGGCTGGCAATTACAGTGCAATTCGGAGTACAATACAATCACAATTTGAGGATAATGAGACAATCACAACACACAAAATGTGGTAATATACTGAAAGACAGTCACTCTGTAATATAATATGGTGCTTTTTAATGTACAGGATTATGTTCAATGTGTGTTTAACAACCAAAAACTTGCCAAATGATGAGCATCAAAGAATCAAAACAATTCAAATGTGTGTACAGGAAGGATTCTGCCACAGGTGTAGACCAATCTCACAATATATTTAGAATATATTGTGTCATTTAAACCTATTTTTGAGACTGTATAACAATATATTACGGTATTAATCAAAGCCAGTCAATATTGCACAAGCACGCTTGTGCAATATTGCAAATTCTGTCTGACAAGTTGATGTTGTTGACACAAAACAAGACACGCTTTTAAAATAGACTTGTCACAGTCATATAATTCTTCTGGAGACAACTCAAAGCCAGTTGCAAACATGCAGTATTTTCCACAGAACCACACACTGAAGTGAGCGCGTCCCTCTATCCTCTATCCTTCGTTGCTGCTGAAGCTGATTAATTAGCCCGGAGTTAATCCCAAAGGAGGCACATTTGTTCTACACAGTGTGTTCAACAAATGTCCAGGGATAAGATTAAGCAGATCAGTTCACACTCTCTGGTCAGCAAATCTGATTATGTGAGCAAAGAGGGTTCCTTTATGAGACTATAATGTGTCAGGTAATTAGAAGTCTTCCCCCTGAGCCGTGCGATAGCGAGACATGAGGGGGAAAACACTTTCTCAGAGGAAAGAATAGAAATACAACTTATTTGAGGGGAGTGCGCAGTGAAGAAAAATTACATTCATTTTTTATAGCTCTTGTCATATAAAACAAAGTGAGTCGAGTGAGGGGGTGAGAGGGAGAGCAACATTTGTTGAATCTGGATGAGAAGGAAAGGACAGCTCATTCATTCTGTGGCAAACTCGAGACTGGGTGGGATGGAAATAAAAAGAGGGAGATAATAATAATCATCATGATGGTGTAGGGGAGGGAGGGAGTAGAGTCACTGCATTCCTGCACCCACCTGCACAGGGGCAGTGAGATTTATTATTGTGGGCTCTACGATGTGGGACTCGGTGTGAATCTTGCACAGGCGCTCTCTCAGCTCAGAGTTCTGGGCTAAAGCCTGGAAAAACAACCAGTGTAAACATACTTTATCGGACACACCCAACCAATAGTGCCTTGAATTGAATAAACGCTAGCCGTAATTTCATTACCCCTCAGCTAAACAGTCTAAAAATTTAAATTGAAAATCTATAGAGATGATATGTTCTATTACCGCAGACATCAGACAGGAATCCAGAAGAGTCGAGACTATATTACTCACCCATTACTGACTCTATGTGAGGTAGAGTAGGTAGAAGCTGAGTAATCAGGAAGAAAAGCTAACACCCAGCAGGGCACTTTAAGTCAAAGAAATGTGTTGGTGTAGAGTGCACAGAAAGTCTAATCTGTTCTAATGTGTCAAAAGAAGTCAGCATGAAAGTGAAGGTGTTTAACCAGAACACGAAACGTAGAAAAAGCCTCTGGTTGAGAAGTAGCAGCTGCAGGAAGCATGAGTGTTCAATACAGTTCAGGTGGGCAGACATCACACCAGCAACTAGTACAATAATCCCCTCTAAGAGGCTCAATGTGTCACGACCGACAAGTGGTGTGGGAGGACACGACATCTGAGAGGTGAAAGTCTAAAACAGAGTGGATTGTCTAACCTACTTCTACTGTCTGATAACATGCTGTGTGTGTGTGTGTGTGTGTGTGTGTGTGTGCTGCTTCACGTACCGTGGCCAGTGCGTTCTTCAAACCAACAACCTGTGGCGAGGTAGGGGGGCATGGGTCGTGATCCAGACATTGTTTCAATCTCTCTCTCTCAGTTGTCAGTGAACTCAGGGCTGACTTCATGGTTGTATGCACTGCGGCAGCAAGAGAAAAAGTGGGGCACTTTAACTCTATTAATTGCAGAGCAATGCAGAGCCAGTCACGGTGCATCCAATGACAGTCTTTCACGCCACGCTACTAATAAAATGGAACAAGTATGAAATTTTGATTATCTCGGATCGCTCAGCAAGCGTCTGTCTTTGTTTTATGACATTCATTCACCACGCAAGAGCATGCATTCAATAATTAGTCCTTGAAAAGCACCATTACTGAAGGCGCTGGCGATATTAATGCATCACTGTATTAGATTAAGCCTGTCACACATCCTTAGCCACGTCATTTTGAACGTGCATAAATGTATCGATTTAAATGGCAGCAGAATTGACAGCTGTTCCCCTGGACAACTTTTAACCTAATTTACAGAAAAAATTTGATTTATGATGCCATCACGTAAAAAAAATCTGAACATACATTTCGATGAGGGACGGCAGAAAACTAAATTAAGGTACCTATTTTCCAAGCTTTGTAGTTTAGAAAATGTTAACTCATAATATTTAACTCACGGTTAGTGGCAACACGGCAGAAGTCCTCCTGCAGCTTGGCCACGTCAAAAGGGGAATCCAAGGATTCAGGGTCGATTTTGTCAATGCCAAGTGCAGCAGTGGAGAGGTTGGGGTTAGAGGCGTGGAGGCGGATTGAGCCAGAGGAGATGCAGCTGGGTACCTAAAGTAAAGCAAAAGGAGTAGAGCTTGGAGGGAAACGTACTAAAAAAGATGATCACCACATTATCACGTCCATTACCTGCAGGGTTGTTTTGACATCTTTGTTGTAGTTTTTACTGCGCCACTTCCTTGGAAGTCTCTTTTCCTTTTTCGGGCTGTCAAATGTAGATGCCTAGTGGACATTAAGATGGTCAAGACAGAGAGTAGTTTTCCTTTTCACAGGAAATGTTTTCACCTCTTGCCGTGAGAATCCAATATATTCCATAATAAGTAGGAAATGACTTGAGGCCAACAAAGAATATTAATGGAGAGAAATGATAAAAGATGAAACAAGTAACAAGTTATTTGGCATAAAATTGTGAGTCATCTGATATTTTGGATGTGATTAAATTAATTTATTTTCTCAGACTTCATCTTGAATCACAAACACGATGAACAAACCTGTTCTGCATGTTAAAGTAAAAGGAATCAGAAATGAAGTGCTGACCTGCAGCGCTTGGATAGATGGAGCAGAATAGGTACGGTGGAGGACTTCCATACTCTGAAGCAGGTGGTTGAGCTCCAGCAGGTAGGCCTCACAGACGGACAAATCTGTGGAGAGAAGGAAAAAGACCCACATTGAGATAAGGTCAAAAAGTGCAAAGAGAGTAAAAAAAATAATAATGACATTGACCACTCCTTCTACTCTACAAAGGACTTGCGGACCAAACCTACCATCCATTAAGTCTGTGACTCCAGGGACTCCCAGATGGCAAAGGCAGAGCTCCAAATGCACTGACAGAACTACGGTTACAATATCCTTTGTTCAAATCAGCTCCATAGGCTTGAGAAACGCTTAAAAGTTTGCTCCTCCTGCCATAATATGAGGCTCTGTTTCTGCATTCTTTCAAGTGGCAGCAGGAAGACAAAGCTGTGCTAACCAGGCCTAAAAGACTTCACACAGTAACGCATCCGCAACTCCCAACTCTGCCCGTCTCAGAAAGAGGAGAAGGTGAGTCAAGGAGAGGAACGTATCAAGTTGTACAATCCAAGACTCTGATGTTCAGAGGGACAAAGGACCAAACAGCTCAGGTGGACCAACAGAGCACATAAGTCATTCACTCACTTTACTATCAGCAAATATGCTCACGTAACAGACAACAGCAGGTTGGGAAGGAAACTTCCTTAATGAATTTATATAGTTCATGTAGGCCACTCTCCCCCCTAAGCCCTGGTTTGGACAGTGTTTTAGAACAGGATTTGGCATGAACAGATATATTTAAATATGAGAGGATATATGAGAGGATTTTTATATGTTTTTCTTACATACATGTACACATGCATACAAAAAAAATACTCCTCACTTCACGGCCGATGTATCTCTGTTAGACCCTTCCGTATGTACTTATTTCGTAATGAGGTAAAGGCTGATTTCAGGCATTACTGATATTCAGATCTGATAAATCTGGTCAGGTCTGTGCTTCTGATTTAGTTAACGTTGTATATGAAGATCTCTGAAAAAGTCATTCTGCTCTAGGCCGTGTTTATCCTGCAATGATTGTAAACCGTGTAGTGCACTTTGT
Source organism: Protonibea diacanthus (assembly GCA_028641955.1). NCBI lineage: Eukaryota > Metazoa > Chordata > Actinopteri > Sciaenidae > Protonibea > Protonibea diacanthus. Next base: position 13,979,801 of record CM053983.1, on the reverse strand, counting down.
GTGTGAATGAAAGATGAGAGCTTGTAAGTCCTTTCTTTATCCAAAATTCAAATTTTGTTATCTCCTCTGTTTGGAAGAAAATCTGTATTGTACTACTACTACACCCCTGTAATAAAAAACACACAGGAAACTATTAACTATTTAACAATTTAGAGGCACATAGAGACCAACAAATATTTCAGCATGTAGGGTAACCATTGTGGATCTGGAAGGGCACCCCAGAGAGCACTTTAGTGTGTTTCCGTGCTGATTGGGCCACCGTACAGGGCACTTTATCTTGTTTTATCCATCATAGGGGAACCAGGAGGGCACTTTTTGGGGGGCTTTCTGGTTTAGAAAATGATAACTTCTCACTTAATAGCTGGAGGAAATACTGAATGGGTACATCATCGAAATCCTAATGAATGAAAACTGAGACAAACAGTTTCAGTTATCAGCAGCTTCCTTTCTTTATAAACAACAAACCATGCCAGCCATGCCTGGCTTACTTGCGAATAAGACAACAGGCAGACAGATTTATTGGAAGTAAGACAAGTATTTGTAAGTTTGACAAATCTACAAATGTACGAATGAAAAAGCCGGACTCTCCAAACAGTCACTGTCATTGGCAACTTTACTAGGTAGTAGGAGGCTCTGAATAGCGAACACTGAATAATTCTCCAATTTAGAAGCGACGTGGGTTCATGTTTATTCATTCTTACTCTTTTCATTTTCTAAGAACATTGTCAATACAAAAGGTGTTAAGCACCCAACCTAAAATTTCCAGATGTCTTACTTATCCGCCAGCATAAGAATGCATTATTAAAGCTTAAATACAGGTGCAAATATAACATTTTATTACCTTCCTTAGAAACAAGGGGACAGGAGATAAGTCACATGAAATCATATGAAATCAACACCAAGAAGTGAGAAGTACACAAGGTACTACCGAGTGTCAAGAAACTCCACAGATCACGCCAGGTTTGTTGTCTCACCTTTGGAGCACTTGTCCATGTCATCAGATGACTGGAGCCAGGCTGCTACTTTGGCCTGGCTGTTGCAACTTAAAGGGAAGGCTGCTGGAGAATGCACTGTGGACTGCCTTCGTATAGACATGCACTGCAATAACAAACAAAGGTCAGTCCAATAACAATCTGCTTTCTTGATAAATTTCTACAGTCGGGGGTGGGGGGCTTCGGCGTATGATATTCATGAGCAGAAGAAGCACAGCAGAAAGTACGTAATGAGTTTCTACATTAATATTATTAACAGTATGCTGCATAGTGCACAGGTATACCTTTCTGATCGAGGCACTCTCAGCCATGCTTGGGGAGTTGGGGGAGGGGTAGTGTGGGTAGTGGAAGGACTTCTCGTTAGGGTACATGGCAATCTCATTTTGCCGATAGAGCCGATGGTGACGCAGCTTGGACACCCATTCATCAAACAGCTCCTGTGACTTAATCTGCGGAGCAGATACCACAATCAGAAATCCACACAAGGGAGGAGGCTCGGAGGTGGAAAAACACACACAGGTACTATAATTCTCCCTCGCACGCATACACAACACATGAGGTCATTTAAAAGTCATTTTAATGTTAGCGCCTGGGAAGGGAATAATCCGAGTAATCCATGTTTTCACCTCACTTCCTAGCAGTCTGTTGGGGATGGCTAGCCTTGTGTTTTACCTTCAGGTGATAGATGTTTTCCTCTGCATCAAGATCGATGCACTTGGCTTTCTTCTTAATGGCCATGACAGAGAGACCCACGTCAATGCAGCCATGCAACTTCCCTTTCTCAATCTGCAAGTCAACAAACAATGTTATCAGTGTATTAGACTATAATATACATTCTACAGGACACTGTTCAGTTTTTTTTTAAAAAGCACTGTGTTTAAAGCAGCAATAATAATCCTTTTATTGGCTCAGCTGCCGTAGCCAAGCAGAGCCTCTGCATGGCTGATATATAATTATGTGAGATTGGCAGGTAAAATGCACCGTGCGATTCCTATCAATGAAAACGAGATAGGGACAGAATAAGGACCTTTTTGTATCTGCAAGCAGAGATATATAATTCTGGCAAAGACACGTCCTTTATAATCTTCTGTAACTGACTAGACCACATAGTATACAGCCAGCAGGCTTTTATACTCACATCAGCACTGCACTTGCCATACTTTAGGATGCCCTTGTCCAGGAAAAAGTATCTCTGTAGGGGAAAAAAAGGGGACAGTGGGTTGGGAGCGAACATGACAGCAAGGCTGAAGTCACTGTTATGACTCCGTGATCATGACAGCCTCTTGTTAATCTATGATGTTAATGTCTCTGCAGTAAGATGTTTGTCATCTCAGGCTCTTGTCTGCCTCTATTATTCTTCCTCTCACTTCGTTGCCATTTTTCTCCAGCACTCTCTCTCCGTAAATGTGATTCTTGGTGCTCTTACTGCGCATAACCAGAATCAGACTGTTGAAAGCACAAAGACTTGAAAAGCTCTGACTGCAAGTCAATACTAAACGTATACAGTTCTATTAACCAACAGGCCATCAGCTAATGCATCTGTGAAGGAGCACCAAGATACCCAGACAGCATCATCCCAGTGAAAGCTTTTAGACAGAGCATGAACAGGCACTGACCCAGGTCATGTGTGACTTGTCTGCTGGTGAAATCATCTACCGAATAAGCTCATTCAATTAGTTTAAAACACAAATGAGTCATGTCAGCAGATTCTGTAGTAAAGCCGGGAAATGAAGATGACGTTCAGTTGTCAAGTAAGTCTAAAAATACATCATGTCGTCTATCACTGAGAGATGAGTAAGGCAACATGGGTTATTTGAGGACCCCGCAGGTGTTAGATTTTACCTTATGCCAGCCCTTCATGGGCCACTTTCTCCTCTTTAGCATGTAGCCCTCCTGTTTCTGGGGCTCCAGGACATTGCTGAAGCCTCCACGCAGGCCCTCCACTATTTCCCAGCTGTCCTGTGGGCAGAGATGGTTTACGAGAAATCTGAAATACTAGCAGACACTCAACTTTGTACGCGTACGTGCAGATCAAAGGCGCTGGGATTTGGTAAGATAAAATGAATGAAGCGTGCACACAACAGAGATGAGTCAAAAGCATTGTGTCAGTGTGTCAGTGGGAGGCCGTGGGAGTGGGAGATGTGAGATGTGAGTTTCATTGCGGAGGGGAAATGCCCTCCTGTGACAGATTTATAATTTCACCTCATGGTCCCATTTACAAAATTAGCTAACCTGTTTAATCTCACACTTCACAATAATCATTTCCTAACTGGGATTAAATCCAAATCCCCTGCAAATACGGAGATTAAGGTGATAGTTATTAAATCCAGATAAATGCATCCAGGAAGGCAGCATAAACAGTATAAACAGAGGGCTTTATCTTCTATCTAGCTTTCTGGTCTCAGATAAAATTGCATCATTTGTGGTTTATATCACTTTTTGTTTATATTATTTATGAAACAATTAGTCAATGAATCAATTAGTCATTTGGGCTGTGAGGCAATTTTGGCATAACGGTCAAACTCGATATTGCAATATCAAGTCATGCACTCTCGCCAAAGATTTTTCCCATTTACAATCATTAAAAAAGGAGCAGCCAGCTCGACCAGCTCATCCAAAGTAAGCCTCTATATGCCCTTGGCTGGAGAAGGACGCATGCTCTATAAGCTTATTTAGTCTATGCGCTGGGTGAATAACTTTCATAAAAATGAATGGGGCACCACTGAGGAAAATGTAGGATGAAGTATTTTTAGAGCTTGACCCACATTAGAGACTTAATGTCAGAACATCCTCTGCTGCTTCGAATTTGGACTTCCTTTTGTCATTATTGTGACAGTCTGACAGTTTAGAAATAGACAGAAAAGAAGGACAGAGAGAGGGTGGGGTATCACATATAGGAAAGGTCCCCAGCAATCAAACCGGGAATCGATGTACAGCTATACAAACATAACATTTTGGTGCTTTTTGTTTAATATAATTGTAAATGGAATATAAGCAGTACTTTGGTACTGCTTAATGGACAAAATAAACTTGTAGAGATTACGTAGGCATGTTTAACTATATACTGACACATTAGAGACTGTTTTCAATTAATGAAAAATTAATTAACAGGTTAAATGAAAGGTGCAGCTACCGGCAATGCAGCATTTTAGGATTTTGCCCTAAACTCCATAAATTTATCCAAGTGGGACAAAAACTCAAACGCATACATCACAGCTATCCAGAGGGACTTTGGGTTCTTGGCAGAGGTTTGAGGTGACTCTGTGTTTGTTATCTCAGTGTGTCCCTGACTGTTCCGGTATATAACAACCCTGGCTAAACAAACTATATCAGTTGGAAAGGCTGACTGCTGGAGGTGAGGCTGTCTAAAATAAACCCTCGTTTCAGAATCTGGGGTTGGGGAATGGAGAGGATGTAGCTTGTGGATTTTTTCTTTCACTATCCCTGAGCGGTGGTCACAGCTCCCACTGACACAGTACAGTGAGTCACCGTCTCACTCTGCCTGAGCACTTTCCTCCAAGGTCACAAGACACTTCCAATGAAAAATCAGTGACAACTGACATGAGGACATGTATGCTCACAGGGATAGCTCTCAGCATTAGAAAATGGTTGTCCTACATTGTGCATATTCAGCTGCAGTGTGTGTCACGAACAGTGACAAGTGCAAACAGGAACCCAAACAGTGCAACTAGTTTACATGTACATATATTAAAGAAATAGCTTTAACATTTTAAGGAATAAACTTGTTCTATTCCATTCTCGTATCTGTATCTTAAATATACTGTCAGCAGACAGTTAGCTTAGAAGCTGCTGTCTGGGTCTGGTAAAAACTCATCCTCCAACCTCTCAAAGCCCACAAAATATGTTGCTTGTTCACTCTGTATAAGAAAAGTAGTGTAATTTGTGGTTAACAGGGGTCTCTGGGAAGTTACTCCACCGAACCACAAAATAACAATCTATGAAATGGAGTGATGTTTTCAAGTTTTAGTGCTGGTAGAAAGATTTTGTTACTTGCAGACAGTGCAAGCTTCGCTATTTGCAGTCTTTATGCTAAGCTAAGCTCATTGTTTCACAGCTTTCAGCAAGAAAGTACATTTTGAATTGTTAAACTATTCCTTTATTTCATTGCGACATACTTAATTAAAATGAGGAAGTGTTAGTTCTTTTTTTATGGGTGATATGAAACTGGCCCAAGCATGTTGACACTTAAGTGGTTTGAAACTGTGATTTTATGATATGAATATTTATTCATTTGGTTGTTCAGGGGTTCTTTGCTAATAAAAACATTCAAATAGTCCTTTCTTTTGTTGTTACTCTAAAGAGATGGACCACTTATCGGTGTATCCTGTGGGCAGGAATCACAAACTTTATTACTTTAATTTAAAACGGTGAAGGCCGTTGTGGACAATGAAAAATTAATGAGTCTACGCCTTACAGATACACACAAAAGACATGTGCAAGAGCAGTCCGTTCATGGTGCTAATGTCTTCATTAATTTGCGCGTGAGAGGGAGACCTTCAAGGGAATTGTTCCAAGATTGCATTCGGAGCACACCCTTTTCCATTTGGAGAAAATGCTGCAGGCTGTGGCTAATGCTGTGATGGAAATGCTCTAATAGAAAAAGTCTTTCTCAAGTTGGCAGCATTTAATCCTTGCTGCTAAAGATATAAAATGCAAACAGACACTCAGATGAGGCTGTCTCCTCCGCCTTGCATTTAGAAAGAGCCAAACAGAGTCTAGCTAGAACATCTGAGAATCTATTAGCAAAAGTTTTGTGGTTAAGACATTTACTGTCAGCTCACTCTCCTCCAATGACGGGGAAGGGAAATCCCCGAGGGCTGCAGACTGCAATACCAAACTGTATAATCAGAAAAGAAGAAGCCAATAGTTCAAGTGCAACGCGATTGCTCAGGGTTCAGGATGGATGCTTGTTAGTGATGTGCGACAAGTCATACGGTGTCTTCAGCTGGGGTGTGTTACCTGTCGGCTGTCATGTTTGGATGAGGAGCTGCTGTTGCTGCGTGACAGGGAGGAGATCTTCTGTGACATGGCTGAACTGCGCTCTTCTGAGCCCATCTTCCGCAGACTGGCCAGTGAAGGCTACGGCTGGACTACCAGGACCATTCCTCTACGAAGAGAAGTAGAGGTGGAAATAGGGTCAGCGGGGAGAGAGGGTGGAGAGAAAGATGGCTTTAAGAGGCAAGCCCTTTAAAAGCCTTTTAGCTACATCTCACTGAAAAATGCATTAGGTCATTAAGAGTGATTAGTTTTTCCATCTTCATGTAGCAGAATATGCGATGTAACGAGAAAAATTGCACAGGAGACTTCTCAACATCAGCAAACGAAACTGACAGACAAGACTGGAGGTCGTAAATTTGTCTGCAAGTAAGCACTGTAAGTGCAGGTTTAAATTATTCATCCTACTCTTAAAGAGAGTGATGGATTGTCAGCATTTAAGGATCTTATGAATTTAAAGCACCCTCTAGAAGTATGCATGTATAGCAGTGTTTGGTAGACATAGTAAAAGTACCAAGAACACAAAGTTAAAGTACTGTTATTTAAGCAAAAGTCCTACAGACGTTTACTTTTAAAAACTACAGAACTATTATCGGCAAAATGTACTTGAGTATCAAAAGCAGACATAAATGGAGCAAGCTCATTGAGGCAGACAATTCAAGTTGCACTTCATATACACAAGTGACAAGCCTCACACTTCACAATCATCCGATCTAAACACACCCTCCAAATTTGGTCTATTTAGGCTGCATAATATCCCAATTTCTGTCTGTTCTGTCAGTGGCATTGCTGCCCTGCACCAGCATCACCGCCTGTTCTTCAGCCCCACCATCACCCCAACACCTACCTGCAGGCACCGGGGGGGTTTAAGATATTTGCTCATCACTGCTCCATATCTCTATGTACACATATCTGTGGGGGAGGTCAGAGCTTAGACACCAAACTGTATTCTGCTGCTGAAGATTTCCGTCATGAGTTGTCTGATGCAGAGTGGACCGTTTTAATGTGTTAAATGGTTTCATAGTGATTTTATGATTGGTTGGCCACATGGATTAATAATTGAAGCCATTAATTAAGGCAAATTGCAGAACACCGGAAAAAGTACTTGAAGATGTCACCTGATCCTCTGGGGAACTGTAATTAATCTTTTCACTATTAGCTAATGATAGCTGTATTATTTCTGTGTTACATTATTACTGATGTATGAATGTGAAAGCATTTAAAGCAGTTAAACTGAGGCACTTTTTAGGGGTGTCGTTTAGCTCAGTTGGTAGAGCAGCCGCCCCATGTACAAAGGCTCAGTCCTTGCCATGGTGGTCCAGGGTTTGAATCCGACCTGTGGCTCTTTCCTGCATGTCATTCCCCATCTCTCTCTCCCCCTATTTCCTGTCACTCTTCAAGCTGTCTCTGTCAAATAAAGGCCCAAAAATAGGTTTTGGGAAGCTTTTAGGAAAATCATTTAACATGTTTTCAAATCTTAATCTGCAAAGTATCTACAGCTGTAATACACATGTAGTGGAGCAGAAATAAAATACTGGAAATATTCAATAAAAGCAAATTCCTAAAAGTTCAACAGTCCTTGAGAGAAGCCGAATTTCAACCTGTGGCTCGGTATCTGAGTGGTGGCTAATGTGACTTCACAGGTCTGTGATGGGAAAAGAAAAGACATGTGTCACATGTAAAGATGGAGAGAGATCGTAATATCATATTGTCGGCACGGTGTGTGAAAATAACTGAGCCTGTTTCGGAAATGGCCTTCAGTCTACTGCCACACTTCACACAGACTAATTAACATTATGTGCCTGGTCTACTGAGTCAGCACACAGAACCACCTTTTATTAAGTGACTGTGACAGTGTGGAAAGCCGATCAGCAAGCAGGCACGATCTGTTTGTGTTAAGATGCATAGTTTCTGGTTTCATAGAGTTTCTGGACCATTAGGTCTGAATTCATCGCTGTATTAACATTCTGTCTAAGAGGTGAGGCCATGATTATATTTTGGTCATGATTTTTTTTGTTCTATTGTAATGGACCAGCTTTACATATACTGAATAATTAATAGTAATAAAACAAATTATCGTTCCATCCACAGTTCTTTTGTCATGATGTGGTGCAATGTTGGAACACCATTTTACATGAGAACTGAGAAATCAAAAACAAAAAAAAACTAGTAAATTAAGCTTTTGTTAAGATTTTCTTTTTTTATTTCTACAACTGAAAAGTATTGGATAATGATACGAACATTTTCTTCTGCCATCTCGGACTGATTCAGACACACATGTTTACAACAACTTTGAAGCAGCAGCAGCAGCAGCAGCAGCAGCGGCAGCAGCAGCAGCGGCGGCGGCATGGTTAATCACTTTACCTGCTCTGCATCCGCAAGCTTTGTGCTGCATAATGGCCACAGCCTTTCGTGTTGGAAAGACAAAAGCACAGATATCTGAAACCTCCGTCCTTCGGCCAAGCCTACACCACTGCTCTGTCTTGTGGACCACAGGCTGCGGTTTACACTGATAGAGCATGACGCCCAAAATGCGGCCACAACAATGGATCAAAGTGGCAGGACACACAATAAGAGGGCCAGCAGCATGTCTTGTGCATTTTGTCAGCTCAATTATGGTTGAATTCATTTAAACCAGGGAAGAGTCAGACTGAGCTACAGACAACTATGATTTATGAGACACTAAATGTGATCTACCTACAGTATATATGTACCTGTCCAGTTCCTACTCTCCTTGTCCTATGATTTATTCATCCACTTTCCACTGATCACACCAGCTACACGCAAACCTGTCCCACTGTCACCCTTCAGGGCACCCTTTCATCTGATACAACAACACCACTTCTCAGGCTTTCATGAGGGTGACCGCAGTATTAGACGTCACAGCTCCAGTAATTACCCTTTCTCACTGAAGAGCACTCGCTCTTTGATGGCAATGAAGAAATGCAGTAAGTGATTGCAATAAAAATGTTATTAGATTACAGCAAAGCTGTGCTGCGGGGGTCAGGGTTACTGTTCGTATGGATTTTTAGTATGGATTTTTTTACTTCACTTGACGGTGGCTGCTGTCATTTACAGACTGTGAAACGCAAGTAAACAGACATGGGAATATGCGAGAAAAGTATACCCATTAAAACGGAGTAGTTTAACATGAAGACAGTGTAAGCCTTACACAAGTGGTTGTGGTTTGTGCTAATGAGCAGAAGAATCAGGCCTGAGTCGACAGCGTGGTTAAAAAGGAGGGATGCTAACGAGCGGTGAGTGCTGAGTGTGTTTCTCTAGTGTGTCAAAGAAATAGAGGGATCACACAAAAGCTGACAGCTGCTGAGACAAAAGATAAACACGGGCCACAGGGAAAGTTCTACTGTCATAAAAACGCTCTCCATTTCATGTTTAGCCACAAAAAGACACAGGGACAGGATGTAGGACGGTAATGATATTTTAAAGATCTATCCGGCAGTGCTTAGCATGTGGCAAAATCCACATAATGATACACATCACAGCAACATCTCAATAATACAATCACGTAGAAAAATGCGTGAACATAAATTAACAGATTTTAGTGAACAACAGCTGAATAATTCTCTAATAACATGCAGATACTGTACAGCAATCCTAACATATCACTATATAATATTTAAGGTCTAATGCTGGGGCATAGTTGCAATGTAAGTTTCAATTTCTCATTAACCAATTGGACATTTCATCATGTGCCCATGATATTTTCAAATGAGAAGTTTTATAAGTAAAATAACGATAAAAGATAATTACCCATTTTCTGGCCTCAATAAAGTTGAAGAAAATACAGAGAAATATCTAAAGATCTGCCATGATTATACCTTTCTTTAGACTCTGTGCATATTACAGTAAAGCTATAATTTCTCTGACTGACAAGTCTACTGAGGTGCAATCTATTTGTAGTATAATATAAACACTAATGTAAATCATTACTGGCAAGCTTGGTGGCCATGCCTTACCCTACAATCTGTGTGTTAAAGGAACAGATATACATGCAGATGTTCTTTTCAAAGTGTCTCTTACACAAAGGGCTCAGTGATTAGTGCGGGGAGGTGACAGACATCTCTTGAGTATTCCAGTAAAGTGTGGGTGTGTGATACCCACACCTGTTCTTAAATGAAAAGACAGCATGACAGTCGGAGGCGACAGATGTGTAACTAGAAGGAGCTTAAAACCCAAATTGGCTGTTTTGCTTTTCTCACTTAGCTGAATTTGAATCTGTAATATCTGACTGCTAGACTGCAGAAAAAGGACTACAAGCAAAAGATTTATATAATGCTGTTTTGTATTTCTTTGGGGGAATAGTGTAACCAAGGGCAGCCCAAAGAATAATAACAAACAAATATTCTTTAGGGCTTTGGGAGTAGCAACATTGGCCTCTTAGTCAGCAGAACACAATTTTGTACAGATATTCGTGGTTCACAGAGGGTGGATCCTAGTGATTTTAGTGGTTGCATAGCTTGACACCAATTATGTCTCACTCAGGATAGCTTATAATCACTTCGGTGGCTAGCACCACCAATAGGTCAAATGTTTAGTTGTCTGGGGCACCCTGGTAGCTTAACTAGTAGAGCCATGCTGCAGCGACCTAGTGACTCCGGCCTGTGGGCCTCTCTCTCTCCCTGCTATACTGTATGTCAGACCATAGCATAGTCACTGTGAGCATGGCTCATGGCCTACACTAATGTACAGTCTTACAAAAACCACTAGCTTAAAAAATATTGGTGGTGGTTTTGGTTTACAGGGGTGACATGCAAATTAGCTGCAACCAATGCCTACTTACTTCTGCTTGTTGTCTGAATAACTGCAGATCACACAAAACAGGGGGGAAACAGTGCACTGGGAAGCTGAAGCCAATGAATATTGTCCTTTTTGCTTGAAAATGACATAAAACATCAGTTTCAGCTCTACATGCAACAATGGTCGCTGGATGCACTCTCCAGGCCTCTAACCTATTGTTCTTAGCACAATAAATCATGTAGAATGAGTAAACAATCTTCTAGTTGCACAAAATAATTACAAATGTCTGCAGCTGTCTGACCAAACCCACCTCACAAGCTGCTGAGATTTTCTACTTTTCAAAGCTGTCAGCAAATCCTCAGTCAGCTATAGATCTTAACTGAAAGTTATCCTTTTAAACTACAATAACCAGACTGACAGAGTCTAAAAGCCCTTTATTAGATTCTGCAGTACACAGATGCAGATGTTCTTCAGTCCTTCCTCTGCCTCCAGAGTCTGCCAAAGGGCTGACAAGCCAAACAAGCTTTCAGGCATCATCACGATGTGACTCACCATAGTAAACGTCTCATGATCGAACCACCACATTGTGAAACTTCCCTGGGAAATAGAGTCATGTTTGCAAAAGTGACAGCACACACTGATGCACCCACATTAATTCAAAAAGTTGGGCCGGAATGGACCCTTAAACACACTCCCTCTGCTCAGAAAGAGAGAGTGTAGCTCACTTTAGTAGAGACACAATGCTGCTGGAGTTCAGCTGTGACAAGTGAGAGAAAATATGCTTAAGGCTACTCGAGAGGTCGTCATGGCCGCCATGGTGAAAAATGAGTCATCTTAAAATAAAGTTAGAATATTGACTTTTACCGAGCTGATGGTATTTAGATAACCTTTAAAAACATAGAGCTTTATATAATCCATTAAATTACATTTCATATGCAAAACCCAGTTGTGAGGGTTGAATTATGTTCCAATTCGAAGCCATGAAAAGCAGCCAGCTCCACATGTTTATGAGGCTTATGTTTATAAAATCGCCAATATTTATGTATAAAGCAAACAAAGCTGCTGGGAAGACTATAAATAATAAAAAAAATATAGCTCTTTATTTCATTAGATAAAAAGAATGGCTTTCCAGCTTGCGCTGAATTTAAATAGATTCTGTTTGATGTGTGACCGTCTGGTTTGATGAAACAGAATTATCTGAATAGAAGAAAATCAAGGTTGAATTCAAATTAAAGAGGCAAAAGCCCCTCAGCCTAAACTTGACAAAACAAATGGCCAGTGCAAACACCTGACATGGTGTTGTGGTAACCTCCTTATCTCTGTGGTCCACCAGCCATTTACTGACAGATCATTTCTCTCAATACAAAGCTCTTTAGCCACAAAGCAAACTGGTAACTCTGGTGAGAAAAGTCATTTACCTTTCCTCTAATGCTGCCATCCATCCATCCATCTGGATAAACCCAAATCAGAAGTTGGTTTCTCATGAGCACAAACTAATTATTATACTTCCTATTTGCTTTGGACAAACACCACAGTCATGAATAACATTTTTTGATAGTTGTTACCTACCAGTGGAGACAGCGGGCTCGCATTTGCTGCATCTAAAAGTTACCACTTTGATAACAGTAATCGTATTACATCTGTGCATTACCGTGCTGGGATGATGCCACTTAGTCTTTGTTATTTCATTACTGAAATGCAGAACAATGCTTTCTTGGAAGGGAAGTGGAACCCTGACAAATACAGAGAGAACGAAAAGGGTGAGATCGAAAAATAGCAGAGAACAATATCTTCCTTCCTCTTTTGCCCAGATATGTTTTCTTTACTTTGACAGCAGTAAGAAGATGATATTATGTTTCTGAGAGAAAAATTCAAAACTGCAAAATAGTTTGAGATTTTGGGAAATACCCAAGCTAACGTTTAGCTAACAGACTGATGTTATTAGCCATGCTGCAGGCGCTGTTTATACCACAGGTTATTTAAACCACTGTGAAGAGGAGGTTTTAAGACCTGGGGCATTGAGTACTGACAGAGAAAGGAGCCAGTGTCATGCCAGAAGTGGAGCTGGGCAAGTGGGACCAGGCTCTGCAGCTTCATGCATTAAACTGACTGAGTCAGAGCAGCCTGTCTACATCACTGAAAAAAAAATCAGGAAATTATGATAATACCATCAACAACAGTGGCTGGTCTATGATTGGGGATGACATAAGAGAGAAAAGCAAGTCATTTAAACATGAAAGCAATATTTCTTTTTTTTTCTTTTCCTTGATTTCCCTGATGTGATTGCAGTTTCACATAAGCTGCTTCAATAGTCTGCAATCAGTCTGCTGCCTCAGTCAGAATCAGCTTCTTATCCAAGTCTGAGGAGTGAGTATACTCACCATGATAATTCTTGTTCCATAGAACAAGCCTGAAAGTTTCTCAGTTTTCCCTTGTGAAAGACTGTCACTTTTATCAGGCACAGTAATAAATCGCCTCCTCCAGCCATTACTTCTGCCCTGTAACCTTTCCAAAAAAGTCTGAATTGTATAACTGGGTGTAGGGCAAAAGAAAAAAAAATCTCTTTTCTTATATCCACCTGCAGAATCAGAATACTACAGAGTCCAGGCGTGTGTCTTTCTTAGATTGTTCTTCAATAAACATTACAGGTCAGCAGCACCCAACGAGCCATTAGCCTAGAGGATTGACACAGAGGCAAAACTGGCTTTATCCCAACATGAGATCTATTATTCATTAGTACATCTCTTCACCGAGCAGGATAATGTTTGCCAGCCCACGTTTGTGTGTGCAGCCACACCTTCTCTGAAAGAGACACACAGATGGTGTGCTGCTTAAGGCGTTGCGGTGAAAGGTTGCTAAGACCAGAGGAAGCCCCTCCAAAAACCAAGCTTACAGTGCGCACGTGTCGCTCTCTGCTATCTGCCGTACGTAATGGAGTTTGAAGCCTTCTTTATCCGTCATATTCACCCTGAAAGAAAACACTCGCTGAGTTATGATTGTAATAATGAGGGAGAGACAGAAAGAGTCCCTTCACAATATAGGACGTCTTTTCATTCATCCACTACTGTGTGACATACGACACGCTCAGTATCACACACTCTGGCAAACGCCACACCACATCCTGTTAATCAACCACATCCTCGTCACAGTCCCTCCACTCCCAGTTCCCTGGTGCTCACTCTCTCTGTATCTATTTCTTTGTCTCATCTACTCCGAGGGTGCCAGAGGTCCTCTCCTTTGTTATGTTCACATTGTGGGGGAGTCTGACAGCCTCATAACTCAGCACCAGCTCATTAGGACGTAGAGTGGAGTCACAGCTTAACTCAACACTCACTGACAAAAGAGTGTGGGCAAAGCATAAATGTGCCGAACCACTTCATGGTACGGTGCACTTCGCTATGTGTCACATGGAGTAACTTGCGTGACAGTTGCGATCAAGCTGTTGCTTTTCCCCAAATGAAAGATTATAGTGCTTACGACTCAACCACTGCTCTGATTAGGTTGCAACCACATCTGCTCCTCTGTTCTCATATTAATTCAGAGGTGTTGACCCAGAGTAGAGGACGATGACATTGAAAGGGTCCATGCCATTGCATGCAGGTTCTTCCTCATAATGATTTATATGGCAACAAAAAAAAAACTGGCATAAAATGGAAATATTATGAAAACTGGAAAGAACATCTGCACTGCCACAAGCAATCTTTAAGTCCTTCGAGAGCAGATATATTTAGAAATGGCATCGTCTTCCATTACCATCCATTTATGGACAGATATAAACTGTCTGACAGAGAAGAGTTACCACATCTTGAGAGATGTACCTCGTGCCTGAACTCTGTCAGCCACATCAGTAAAGCATCCCTAACTCACAGGACTGGAGTATGGATGAGTCTTCAGTATCAATCCGAGTATATCATTGAAGACATACTGTCACAGCACCAGAAGCTGACTCAAACTGCAGCTTCCTTGGAAGAGACAAAAGAGTGGGGCGTTTACAACGAACAGCTCTGAATTCTTATAAATTCCATCTCTGACAAGCTTACGTTTGTGTGGTTTGACTGCTGTTGTGCTTTGGAGGATGGTATTTGCAGTATGTGTGACACCTCACCCACAGATCTCTGAAGTTGATCTGTTTTTATTGACCTAATTTCCTGCCTTTGCCATATTTACTGCAGAGAAATTACAAAAGGAAACACCATTAATGTATTGCTTCATTTTACTGCCTGAATCATCTTTCAATCATGATGACTGAAACAAGGAGTGAAAACAAACAAAACAAACTTGAAATGCTTTAGAATGTAGTGTTATTTTCATTCATGCAGATGCAATGAAATCAGGAAAGCTGTCACTGTATAGCAACAAGACAAGTGCACAGCTACACTAACAGCTCCAGCAGGGTGTATTTAGGCACAGCAGTGCTTTGAGCCAAACGCTGCTTTAATCAGCCTGCTTTAATTTATCATGACAGTGACATGCTGATATGTAGCAAGTTTTATTCACCATGTTTACCATCTTAGTTTAGCCTGGTAGCATGCTAACATTTACTAACTAGCACGAAATACAACCTACAAGTGAGGTTGATGGAAATGTAAGTAGGCATTTTGTCATAAACCAAAATAGTGGGCAGATTAAAATTTGACCTATTGATGGCACTGGATAAAAAGTCACAGGGGATTTTTCTGCATCCAAGATATCTGTATCATGGTGGTGAAAACAGACCAACATTGCTATCTTGAAATCGTTGCCACTAGCATGGCTTAAAAAGTGCTGATCACCATCTATCACACACTGTGTTACATGTACACAGTCTGTAGAATATCTGGTGCTAACTATATGGGCTGCTGATCAGGGATGCCATGGTTGAGTGGATAGGAGACCTGATTACTAAGACCCCTGGAGTTTCTGGCTTGACATGCATTTTATGCTGCACGACATTATTATATCTAAATGTTTAAAACACATGCATCTCTGTTTCTTTAATCAGATAGGATAAAATCTTAGCAACTGCTAAGTAACAGAACTTAATGATGAACCACTAGTCAAAATCATCATAGCACCTAAGCTGATTAGGCGCTATGAGTATAGAGCCTTCAATCCTTAATTTTGAATATATACCATAAAAGGATCAATAGAAATCCTTACAATAATGAAATACAATTTTAAAATGAATCAGTCATCACATTCCTTATTCCTGTATAGGTAATACTTAAGAGGATGTATGCATGATTATTTAAATGACATACTAGCTAAAGCTGACTTACCATTTGTCCAAATGTAAAAAAAAATATTATTTTCAGAGTCAAAGTCTTACATTATTTAAGTGCATGAGTGCTCCCATCCTTTAAGATGGTGAACATTTTGAATAATTCAACTGTACAAACCAAGAGAATGATCAAGGCTGCATGGAGGAGTTCAGTGAAAACATGTCCTCGCTCACGCTGTGAGCGATTGTTTTTAAAATTAAAAGTATCTGCTAGTGCCACCCTCGTTAAGCTCCATGCTGATATCTGGCAGTCTGTAAGGGAGTTATGAAATCAGCCTTCGAGCTTCCTTTAGCCTCACCGATGCCTGGAGACAAGAGCATCAACCATTAAAAATACACCTTAAAATACACTGGCATATAGCTGTATAATCTGTGTCACTTGACTGGACAGACAAGATTATGCAATAATAAGACAGTTACAGGTGGTCTTGTTCATCTGATACAAGTGAAACTGAAATATTATTGTCATTTCATGTTTTTTTCTTTTTGCTACTACTGTATGTGGTACAAACAGATTTTGCTTCTTTTTTTTTTTTTTAAATTAAAGCAAAAATAATTCTCAAAATTAAATTAAAAAAGACAAAGCAGACATGGTCTATGATTTTGTTTTTTCTTTTACATGCTTCTAACCAAACCTACCTGTTTACATGGGAACCCACGTGAATTATTTATGGAGGCCTATTGCCCATGCAAAAAGAGGCAACACCTGCCACATGCACGACATGCTCACAACAGCTGTTGTGCTGGTCACTTTCGGCGTTATTTACTTTTTATTTGGTTGATATACAAAAATAAGTATTATTTTTCTTTTAAGAGCGGACCCTGCAGCAGTGTTACACTAGTTACTGTACAACTTATATAGTAATAATGTGTTAAGATGTCTTATACTTTTAGTCACAGCTCTATACTAAATCCTCTGCTATCTCAGTGGTGTTAATCAATGTAATGGTATTATTGATTTGGTAAATAGAAATGCAGTGGTTCTGTGCAATACTCCTCTCCTGAGGTACACAACAAGCAACAACACACGGCAGGTGACCTGGAAAACTGCAGAAATACTCCATCTGATGTAAAGACTCAGCACAAAAATAGATGATAGATGTTCACGGTGGAATCTAATAGATTAAAGCTTGTGCACATTTATTCAAAAATGATGCATTACGCTGGGGGAAAAACCGAAATGCTGTGGTGGTGGCCTCAGGCGATGGAAAGCCACATTGCTGTTTCAAATACATGTCGTGCACAGACAAATATGTGTTTCTTTCCTGCTGCTGCTGCTGCATTCCACAGATTCCCCTCCCCTACAGTCCCACTGTGTTTAACTGATTGACCTGGGTGCGACAGGAGCGGAAAACCTCAGGAGCTGACAGGAGTAACACTGCAGCCACCAAACCCTCTTCATAGCTGTGACCATCAAAAAAAAAGAAGTAGTGTACATACTGAATTCAAGGGCAGATGTTACCAACAAGACAAGTCTCCAGTCTTTTTCCACTGTATGTGATTTTGTCCTTCACCTGGATACCAATCTGAGGCTGGGTGTGTGCACCATCCACCTCCTTCATGCCACGTGACGATACACATTTTTGCAGAAACTCTCAATAGCCCCTATTGAGCCTCACACATGATCCAAAACACACACACGGCGCAAGCAGCACCTGAAAAGCCACCTCTGTTGACACAACACCCAAAGGAGCTGAGATAACACTGTGTAAGTCCTAAAATTATAGCTACTCTGTGAGTGAGCAACAAGCTTTGACTCACCCAGATTTTTTAGGATTAGCGTCAACTGGAAAGTTTTGCCACGGGCCCCATATTCAGTATGAGAATCACTACAATTATGGTGGATTCACACTGAATTGTGATCGTCAGGTGTGCTTATATCTGGGATAAATATTCTCTTGCGTCCAGTAAAATCATCCACATTCCTGTTTTTGCATAAAACCCTGCACAATGAGTACGAGATGCTGATCTCAAGCGCGGATTAACTCTGAAAATGGATCCTATCTGTGCTCACTGTCATCATCACACACACCTACATCCACTCAGCATGAGAGATACAGCCACTCATAAGGACACATTATTCATAGTTTTGGCTTGTGACTGGGTTACACTGAAAGCTTGCTGGTACTGAGACCTACTCTATATTAGGTTTATATGGAAACAGTGTACTTAGTTACCTCCATAACTTGTATTTACTTGTCAAGAGGTAGAGGAAGGGGGCCCAGAGTTACCATGGAGACTGAAAGGATCTATTGGTGTTTATTGTCTGAATCACATGTTATAATCATACCTGATTGGAAGACCCTGCAGGGGAGTGTAACTCGGTGTCGTGTCATGACATGGTAATATAGTTTACTGTGTCCCTTAAAAGCTTTGCAAGTTAAACAGCACTCTGTTTAACTGTCTTGAAATGTTTCAGTTGTATGGCGCCTCAAAGAGCAAGACCAGGCACTGCAGTGCAACTTTTAAATGCAGCTGACATGATTTCCAAGTGGAAACGCGACTTACTTTGTAAAATAACTAATTCAACTATGTAGTAAAAGACGATTTGAACTGTTAAAGAAAAAAAAAACGCACTCACCTCGTCAGAGTTACAGATGTGAATTCCAGGTGTTGGAGAGCTTGGTCAAACAGTCTGTTTATCAAACCCAGAGGAGAGAAGACAGCCAATGAAGACAGCCTCAAACACACAGCCTCCCCTCGCCGGTCAGACATGCACGCACATGCACCATCCGCTCTCAAAAGCATCAATTTCTCCACCGCTGGAGGAGGGCGGTGGTGTGTGACTGACTGAAGCCAGACTCCAATTAAAAAGCGGAACACAGGTGGCGTCACCACCAAGGGGGCGGGGGTTTGTTTCATTGACAGCAGCTTTTCCATGACGCGTTGAGGAGGACTCCAAAAGCAAGGACACACTGGAGATAGTCAGACTCCCATCACTTTGCAAATCATCTAATGCATGTCTTTAATTATAGTTTAATAGGAGATGTCATTTAAACTGGGATTCCCGTGCCCACGTGCAGAGGGGGGTGGAATTACTGTTTTCTGTCTCTAATAACAGTATGGGGTGATATATATGACGTGGAAATCACTAAAATGACACAAAATGGCAAAATAACCTCCTGATCTAACAACGAAATGAAGTCAGTGACACATTTGGGATGTAAAGTGATGATATACTGCCACTTACTGGACACATGGTGGAATCACAGTTTTCCAGTCGTAGTCGTGACATAATCATAAATTTGTAGTTAAAGAAGTAAAGCATCTTTGCAAACAATGAGATTAAAATGACGAGCATATATCTAATGAGTGACCTAGTAAGTATGAAATCTGTATGACTTTTAAGTGAAAGCTTGTCATAAATGCAGGCTTGTTGCGCATGTACAACAACAATTACTACAACAAAACCAATCTTGTCTTGGTCGCTCTCAAGAGCCATTTCACCTCATTAGAAATGCCCTCATAACTTGAAATTCTCTGCAATATTCAGCAAGAAAATTGTACCGGTACATTTTGCTGTGCGAACCATTACCATTATTTTTTTCCCCCCTGAAAGTCCGAATGGGAGGCTGTTATATCACTCAAGGCTGCAGTCTTGCTGCTCAAGGACTTACTGTCACACAAAAAGCCTTTTCACAGCAAGTCAGCCTGACAGCAACAGATTACGTGTGAAAAGGCATGTTTTCTTTTTACAACGGCGAGCTACAAGGTTACTGCAGCACCTATAATGAAGAGGAATGGATTCCATAACACAGCCAGCACAATGCTCTGTGCTGAACCCTGTCACATTTGTGAGGAAAAAAATATTTTTATACAAATTTTCTCCTCTGTAAAATGGAAAAGGTTGCAGTGAAGACCTTTTTTTTTTTTTTTTTTATCTGTGCCGCATTATGAATTTACTGAATATTGTGTGTGTAGACTGTGCAGACAGAGTGAACTCACTGAAATGAGCTTTGAAGGCCGTTCCTTTTATTCTATCCTTACAATCAGCTGTGGCTTAAGGGAGCCTTATATAACAACATTATTGTATAATACATCACAAGCTCTAATGAATATTGCAAATGAAAAGTGGAAAACTAAAGCATATTAACAATATATTATTTTACAAAATACGTATTTACAAAATACGGAGAGTGAAATAAACTAGAAATAGTCTGGAGAGTTGGTGTAAAGAAATCACAGACTTAAATTATTTTATTGTGAGCATATGTGAAATTTTACAGACTTTATAGTCACTCACACTTGTGCCAACCAGTTTTTGGTGTGGATGTTATGAAATGTAATCATAGCCATAATAATTTTAGTCTTCAAAGCAACTTAATGTCTTATTGTGGAATGCTGACATTTAAAGTCATCTTTCTGAACGTGTGTGTTTTGACCACCTGAATTTTCTTTTCAAACAGATGCCCGTATTAAAAAAAAACTATTTTCATTTCGCTGCAATTCTGATCTAAAAAATTAAATCTGCCAAACTCAAGACGGAAAATTCAAACTTTAACATCTGGGCTGTCTAGTATATCTAGTATACTTCCCATGTATCTTAGCCTAACCCTAACTCAAACTCTTCCTCTGGAAGGCCCTCCTGTCCCCGTCAGGACACGGCCTCAGTTCCCTCTCTCTGACTCTCCTTCTTGTATTTTAGGCAGATACTTGGATCACATGACTGACAGAACAGAAGTCTGATCTTTCAGACTTGATTTCTTGTTCTTTGTGTTCTGGATGTTTTAGACCAGAATTTGACCACTACTTTTCCTGTATATAAACACTTGAATTTTCTCATAAAGCTCACCATCAAGGTTTTGGAACCATTTTTCAGGATTTTTTATGACCTTTTGGAAAATTCAAGTGAAGTTCAAAGCACATAGATTTAATAAAGTATTCAATTATTATGGCTATGATTTGCTTCCAGGATGTTAATTCTTGCCCATTGAGTTATCCATGGAGGTAGTAACAGTTGATCCCATAGAACTTGTGTTTTTTTCCTGTGACTACATTGTCCCTCAGGTTCACAGCTGCATGTGTGATGGAGCTGTTAAATCTGCGATGGGCCATTGACTTACTGAATGAATTTTGAAGGTCCAGGAGGCTGAGAGCTGCACATTCTCTGCCCACAGTCCCAACTCTGTTCATGGAGTGAATGCCCGGCAGGACAGTAGGCCTTGGTAGGATGCAGGGGTTAGAGATACTACCTGCCAGCTCTCTTCCCATTGCCAGTTCATCCTGCTCTGAAGCTGCCCTTGATAATAACTCAGCATGTGATTCAATACCTGCCAGGTCTTTGGCTACAGCTGACTGACTAAGGCTAGATACATTTCTTCCAGCTTTAAAATAGTCCTGCTTGCTACTTGGCTCATTCTTTACACACAGCTCAGTCAGGCTTTTCTCTTCATTGGCCTCCATCTCTCGCTGGGAAAGTGGGCGGTTGTACAGGTCCAGAGGCCGCTCCGTGTTTGCGATCAGGGCAGCGTTAGCCTCTTGGCTGCTCTGTGACATGGATACTTGCATGGGACTTTCATCAAACTGGACTTTACAGTTTCCTCTCTCCCTGCCCTCATAAGCAAAGCTTTTGCTGTCAGTTTGTTGTTCGTGTGAGACTTCCTGGGGCAGCTCAGAGCCCTGTGTTTCTATAGAGCCAGAGCTGTACTTTGATTGACTATGTGCCCTTTGGTTTGAGTCTGGGGCCTCATTATGTTTAGCTATGATCTTTTGCGGCCTATGTTGGTTTACACTAGCTGAAGCAGTGCCTGTATCTGGGAGTTCATCAGCTGTGGGACTGCAGTTGCTCCTCTCCACACTCCTCTCCTCTCTTCTTCTACATCCTTTTCTTGGTTTAGATGGAACAAACACAGGAAAGGACTTTTCTCTCTGTAGGGAAAGGAACTCTTTTGTATTAGTATTGCACACTCTGAATGTTGCTATACAAAAGGTGCAATGTTCTCAAGGATTTTACCAGTGGTACAGAGTGTGAATTTATTCCAGTGGGGTCACTCATTTTTTCGTTGAAGTCATCTATTTTTAGAGGATTTGCTGGCCCCGATCCTTAGAAAAAAATCAAATTTCAAATATTAAATACCTAATATTACAATATTATTGATTGTTGATGTTAAAATTGTGCATGTCCTAATACTGCATTACTTCGCAAAGTGATGGTACACACAGGCTTTCATTACTTATGATCACAAAATGTACTCTCTGTTCTTTTTTCAGCTTCCTGCAGAGGGACTGGATGGAAATGATTGTGGACGATAGGGAGCAAGAAAAGAGGGAGGGTGCTGTGATTTTTCTTTCGGCTGAACGGACGGTAGTCTAACTTTGTTGGGAGAACAGGGGATAAATTCTATTTTATTTTGCCCTTCTTTTGCAAAAGAGAAAGCTTTTATGTGTGCCATGGTTTGTAAAGTTCTGCTTTCCAAGTCCCGTCTCTGTATCGGGGCTGCATTTATTTTCATCATAACAAATGGTAGCATGGATTTGTATAGTTATTAGTTACTGGAGTCAGCAATAAGAATGTTATGTTATGTCTCCAAAGTTAGACTATGATATAATGCATTGAGCATTGGATGTTGAATTGAAATCAAGGGGAAGATATGACATGTAATCTTGTTGAGGAAGACACAGCTAAAGCCCCAAAAGTGTTTAGGACCATTTACCTGTGTAGTGCATTTGGTAGGAGGTGACCCAGTGAGTCCTCTCCAAATTTTTCAGCATGTTGCACGTCCGCTCAGATAACGACAAAGTCCATTCACGAAGTTTAGGGTTGGGCAACACGGTCTTCGGAGGAGTGGGGTAGAAAACCTGGTTCTCTTCTTTCAGTGGTTTTGAATGCTGGGGAAAGGTGTTATAAGAAATTCAGTCATTTGATGTACTGGATAACCTAAAAAAAATATGAACCTAGTATTTCATTACTCACATCTAAGAAGCCACATTCTCCACTCCAAGTTACAGCTTTCTTTCTGGTTTTCATAGGTGTCTCCAAGACCTCATGTCTGTAAGGACTACCTATACACAGAAACATCTTCAAACTCTCTGTAAACATAGATCCCACCATGCCCTCTTACCACAACATGCCTATAGTTACCTATAGTTTTGCTCAGCAGAGTGATGCCTGGTGCACTATTTGGGATCAGGGGGTTGAGGAAAGGTTGGGAGGCTGCTCTGACTCCTGTTTCAGGGTCATCTGGAGAGCGGAAGGATGGGAAGATTGCAAACCGGGAGATGTGAGATGAATAGGGATGCTCTTTAGGAGTTGCAATCTTTATCATTTTCTCCCTGTTAGAGGCAACAGGAAACGAAATGAAGATTTATTAAGATTTGAGGTAGACACAAGAAACAATAAATGTAAGTGGTTAAAACAGAGGACGCAGGAAGTACTCACGCCATATTTATATCAGTTGGTTTTGGTATGCTGAAAAAAAGATGAGTGTTATCATTCTGTATCACTTATTAGAAATACATAATTATATTGCTACATTTATGATACATCGTTGGTTACTCACAGCTGGTCATTGAGACGGACTTTACTTTTCTTTCTGCCAGTAATGTTATAGAGTCGTTGACTGCTGATATAAAGGCAAGCAAAAAAAACAAACAAAAACAAAACAACAATCTATAATTAGGCTACATATGATGTTAATATAAGTTTAATTCTGCAACTCTCTTTGACTGTCTATACAGAATGTTTTTACACTCACTCAGATAGGCCGGCTGCTCCATAACCAATGTCATAAAAGCCGTTTAAATCAGGCTGGGTGCCATGGTTTAGTGACGACTTGAGCTCCATCTGGCTGCTGGAGCACTGACTCAGGGAGGACGAAAGGGAGGGGACAGTGTATGAGGGCAAAAGGACATGACAGACAATTAAATTGAATCTGTGGTGAAACCCTGTCTGCCAAACAGTAGTGTTGTTTTGTCTCATTGTTTTCCCTTGAGTGTTAATTCACAGCAATGTATCATGAATAAAACCAGTCAGGAAAAAGTTTCCACCAGCTTGTCCCTGAATGTCACAAAACCAACCTGACTTGTAAAATCAATGGCATGTTTACACCAATACAAGTATGTAGCATTTCAACACAAGTTATAGCAAAAATAAAACTACAAAACTACAAAAACAAAGCATTTTTACTCTGTCACCGTAAGATCTGATCTTATGTGATCTTAGCCAGTGGTGCCTCCTTTACTTTATTTATACTACATTAACCATTGATCAGTATTAAATACTGCAATTAATAGAAATATTTCTTTTAAAGATCACAAAAACACATTGTCATGTTTACTTACCTGCGCTGTGGTTTAGACGAAATTAATCGGATAGATTTAGTTTTTCAGCCTTTTGTGAGTGGCAGAAAAACAGGTCCAGAGAAGTCTCTTTTATTCTCTGGGTTCAGATGTGGGAAGCAGTCTTTTTGGTCCAAATGAATAAGAGCTGGAGCTTTTGTTGACAGAACAGGACTCCCTCGACTTCACTTGTGAGCAGTGAGGTGGGTTTGTTCCTGGGACAGCCAGAGTGACAGTGATCCAATAAACAATAGGATCAGCTGTGAGTGACACCCAATCCAACCCATGGCACACTGTGAGCAGAGATGCAGTTTGAAAAGTCTCTCTAGACTAAAGACTAAAGACAGACAAACATCACATAAGAACTGACAAAAATATGAACTGTAACATTTTGGAAATAATTTTTGTCCTTGTCGTGTACAACAACAAGGGGGTCATGTGCTGATAATTCATATTACATCAACATTCTCATATCCAGTAGGCAATCACTGCTCGGGAAGCCTATCATCCAGTCATCAAGTGTGGATCTGATAATATTACACGTTCACAGTTTGGTGAACTCATACAGCTATGCATGGGGTGGAATGAAAATCAAGCTGAGTCCAGCCCGCACGCGCTGACATCAGATACAAGCCGTATGTGCCTGGTGTTTGGTTACAGGAGTCATGTTTTGTTGTCTCCATCCCTATGCAACACGGAAACAGTTATACATTCAGACTGCTTGCCTTAGACAAAGCCACAAAACTTGCTCAAAGAAAGTCGAAGGAAGGATCTAATTTAGAAAATGATTTTGTCCTGAGAATCATCCTGTTCTCATGCTGATTCAGAGATTCTGTGCTCATTTAGTAGAACATCGTCTTCTAGGGTTTAGTGGACGTGCTAGACGTGTACTGTCCACGGTGCTGTTACTCTGCCATGACTGAGCTTGCATGAAAAAGGCCAATTTATTGCTCCAGACTACACATAAGACACTGATGAAAGTTAAAAAACGACAAAAGCCAAATTAATTTCCTCTTTTCGCGAGAAGAAAAATATGGCTTGTGTCAGGAGAGTTCCTAAAACTTTTCATATCAAAGGACTCTGATTTGTGTTAATCCTCAAAATCCATTTGATGAGATTTTGTCCCAATTAAAGAACCTCATTTTGTCAGCCCCTAGTGAGCGAATCAAAATAATCCCCAATTTTACAAGGGGACTACAGAAAGCCTGATGCTTTCCTCTCTATATTTAGGTATTAACTCTATTAGATGCATTTTTTTTACAGTAATATGAAAACAACTTATATACTAGCCTTTTACTTTGATATTAAATATTCATGAACAATATAAATAAAAATTCAATTAAAAAACATCTTTAACTAGTATTTATTAGAGAGTTTACGCTCAAAGACTCAGGTCATGTGCTTCATCAGCACTCTGATTTTCTTCACAGTGACCAAAAAGCCACCAATATATCATATTCTGATAGAAATGTATAGCCAAACCCTGATTGGTGCTTGGAGATATGTGATGTTTTCTAACTGAGCCAGTGACAAAAGTGCAGAGGGGAAAAGGATACAGAAATATCTCCTGTAAAATATTCAAAACTGTTCTAACTTTGGCAGAAAACAGTGTCTTCATGAGGGATCCTATTACTCAGTGAGAAGGTAAAGGGGCCTTTAAAATAGGACAGCAAACCCGATCCGCTCCCCACTCTTTAAAATATCAGAAACCTGAAAACTGTGTCTAAATACCAGTTTTCAATCAACATGCAGCCAAGACTTATAATCAATACAGCTGCCTCTCCTTGGACATGACATGTACTGCTTTCCAAGCAGCAAGGTTTGCCTTGTTTGTTGGCCCTCTCAAGACCCATATTCTGCATTCTGCTTTTTAATTGGGATTCCCAAGAGACCTTGTCCAAAGTCTCAGCAAAACACCCAAGTCCTATCAAGCAGCCTAAGCTAAGTCCAGTAACCAATTACCCTGCTCTGCCCCAGCGGAACCGCCACTCTTCGGATTACATTTCCTGCTGCTGCATTGTAAATGTGCCACAGTCTGCAGTGATTTCACTAATATAAAGTTATTGTGCAGAAGCAGGTTGATTCTTAACCCCTACAGGATTGTACACACCGACAGAAATCCAACTTAATCAGTAGTTCTAATAGTTACCTCATCAATAACTTCTGAAACACTTAATTCACCTCCCGTGAAAGAAACAGTATGTGACATTGGTTATTTTCTCCTCATGCGTTGCAAATTGCCAGCTAAACCCCATGAGTCAAAAAACCTTGTAGAGACTCAAAAATTAGCTTTGGCTCCTTCTGACCCCTGAAACCAACCCGTAACTCTCCAAATAACCCAGCTCCAGGTTTACTGTGTATCACTTAGTCTCTGTTAATTTCAAATCTATCTATCTATCTATCTATCTATCTATCTATCTATCTATCTATCTATCTATCTATCTATCTATCTTGTGAAATAGTATATTATCTCCACTCTAGAGGTGTAGGTGTGTTTTTTCACTGTGTATAGGCTACTCCTTTTCATCTTTTCACATACTATTTTATTATTGAAATAGATTTTACCTTGTTGGCTTAAGCTTTAAGTCCATTTTAAGCAAACACATTGCTCCTATTGCACACTGCACATTCACAAAACTATGTCCTGCCTTTAACTGGAAATAAAACATCAAATTCATTCTTGTTTTTTACTGGAGCCCTGCACGGAGTGTCTCTGGTGGTGTGGAATAAAAAGAGCGAGTCAACAGCCTGCAGTTTTTTGTTTTTTTTTTCCTTTTTCAATTTCTATAGAGAGGAGAGAATATAGGCGCCTTATTATTTTCTACACATCTGCATAGTACTCCACAGAACTCCCTGGAGACACAGCTCAATCTCGTTTGACAGACAGCTGTACTGCTCGTCATCAATCCGGTCTCACATAAACTGAATCTATTTCTACTTCTGCTCCCAGTGTTTCAGGGAAGAGTACGATGGACTGGCTCATGTGGGGGGGATGAATGAATAAATGTTTTGAGGACATCACTTCTTCGAGAAGCTCAGCTGCAGCCGCATCCCCTCGTCATCTACTCGTCTAACTCTTGTTCTCTCACATTTGAGTGTCTCATTTGGTCCCCACGGCGGTTTTCACCATGACAACATTTGACTTCTCGGATATAGAGGCGTTTTTGGACTGCCACCCGGATCTCTTCGAGGAGTATCTCGTTCGAAAGGCGAAATGTGATCAGGTAAGCAGATGGTTGAAGGAGCATCAGCCGTCGAAAGTGTCCACAGCCACAGAGGAGAGGCGAGGCGCTGCCAGGGACCCGCTCTGGCCGAGCAACCCGGACGGGCTCCGGCGCAGATCGTCCCACATGGAACTGCGACGGAACTTCGCCCGATCTAAAGCCACCACCACACACCGGACTTACGACGAGCATGTGAGCCTGAGCGAACACGAGTCTCAGTCCAGCATGAGGCGCCGCGCGCTCCTGCGTAAAGCCAGCTCCCTGCCTCCGACCACCGCGCACATCCTGAGCGCTCTGCTGGAGTCCAGGGTCAACGTGCCTCAGTACGCATCCAGCGCCATCGACTACAAATACAGACTTAAGGAAACCAACGAGAGGGAGTTTTTCTTGGAGTTAGTGAAGGACATCTCCAATGATTTGGACCTGACAAACCTCAGTTATAAGATCTTGATCAACGTGTGTATACTGGTGGATGCAGACAGGTGTTCGCTTTTCCTTGTTGAGGGACCAGCGCACAAGAGGACACTGGTGTCCAAATTCTTTGATGTGCATTCAGGCACCACTGTCAGACCATCCTCCAGTACCCTGAACTCCAATGAAGTGCAGGTGCCATGGGGAAAGGGTATCATTGGATATGTGGCAGAGCATGGAGAAACTGTAAACATCTCCAACGCATATGAGGTAAATTTGAACCAACATATGATATTTAAACATATATTATTATACTTTGATAAAAGTTTACGCAGGGGGATTTACAGTAATGGAGCTATTAAGATAATTAGAAGCTATAATCGATGTGTGGCTGGTAGTCACAGTAAACTCCCTGTTGGCCACATTCCTACATAAAAAAAAGTGTTTTTTTAAATTAGTTGATTTTCAAGTTCTTCCAGGGGGACGCACATCTCTAAGACATGGAAGCCAAATTATGCCAGAATAAAAAAAAACCTCTCCCGACAATGGTCAAAGAAAAAGGAAGGAAGCAAGCGCCATAATCCTCGCAGTTTCCCACAAGCCACATCTCGTTTTATTCACTACCAGTTGCGCTCCACATCATTATATCATGGCCCTGGGCTGCTTGGGAGGCTAAGGCAACATGATGATGCGGATCCCCCTGAGGTCTATTACTGCAATAGTGTAGATATGTGTCAGCGAGGAGTATTATAGTTTCTGCTTATAGTAAAAACAAGACTCACACCTAACAATTGGGTCAGCGCTGCTTTATTGTACGTGGCACAAGTGCGTAAAACCCCAAATGTTGTGGGACAGCGTGGCCATGCAGTCAAGACATTCATGGTGATTTATGTGGGATCATTCGTGTTTAATAAATGTGTTTTATGTGATGACTGTTCCAGGACCACCGCTTCAGTGACGAGATAGACAAATTAACAGGCTATAAGACTCAGTCCATCCTCTGCATGGCCATCTGTAACAGCGATGGAGAAGTCATTGGTGTTGTGCAAGCAATCAACAAGAATCCCATGGGCACACCCTTTACCGAGGATGATGAGAAGGTGAGGCCCAGTTATGTCTTTCCGTTGAAAAAAACATTAATCAGATTCATCTTTCCAGGGGATTTTCACATCCTCATGCGTTTATCATCTTCAGTATTAATGTAGTTGGTGTGACCATTAAGGGCATTGCTGAGACGGAGTTCAGAATTGGATTCTTGTGGAGCATGGTGTATCCTCTTCCCAACACTCACACTAACTAACTAATTGCGCAGAAACTCTTGAGCCATGCAGCTAAAGCCACTGTTTGTACTGTGAATCGTTTTAATGGCTGTGGAGAGGGCAAAAGTGTTCCCTCTGAAGGAAACAGCCAGAAAAGTGAAAGGAGGAGGTCAACCTCTTGCTCAAGTGTGGAACATTAAATATGTCTGGCGGTGCAATATATAGGCACACTTAGGAAGCACAATTTGAGCGGATGCGCTCTCAATTGCTCCCCGAGCAGTCCGATTGAAATGAGTTTACTAGAATCTGCATGTTTTAGCTTCATTTACATTTCCACAGCTTATGAATACAATTTCATTCTCCCAGTTTGTTGATGATGCAAGTAATATATAGTGTATCTCGCTCATGTGAAAAGCGTTGGCTGTGTCTGGCTTGGCAATAATAAAAAAAAAAAAAAAAAAAGTAAAGGTGCACATTTGACAGACTGTGTGTGAACAGACTGAAATGAAAAGTCAAGAAAATCAAACACAGACAGATGCTGGCGCATTAAGTCTTTGCTGTTAGTAAAAACAGTTTCTTTGCAGGAGTTCACCTGCACCGAAATGCAGCAATTTGTCCACAAGGTGGCAGAATAAAGTTGTGGAAAATCATTTATTCTTTCTTATTCTTATTCCATCACGAGGCCTCTGCTTCAAAGAAAATCAACTTTAAACAAAGTTCTAAGTTGGCACTAATAGTTTTCCTTTCAAATGATTTTGCTTTATCTAAATTTAAAACAAAACTCTAAATAAAGCTCGAGCAGAGCAACAAAGCAGTAACTACTTTTGAACAACAGAGAAGCTGAAAATAGAAAAAAACATCTTGATCTGCCAGCTTAGCTAGACATTTAAGGGTCCTTGACATCTTTCTAAATGCCTTCTGTCTCTAAATCAATATTTCATTAACAGGGAATCTATTTGAGAGAAATCTGTGCAGAGAAGCAGCGAAGGCCATCATGACTTTCCCCATTCACACATGCTCTATCTTTTTCTCTTGGCTGTTTCTATGCCCTTTTTCTTAGCACACAATTAGCTAACATTTATAGTTCATGCATGCCTCTTACCACTTTTTTGTACTTTTGCTACTCAGGTACTGCAGATGTATCTACCATTCTGTGGGATATCGATTTCTAATGCCAAGTTGTTTTCTGAGTCTCGCAAGGAGTATGAAAGAAGTAGGGTAAGAGAATGTAATGAATGTTTGATTGTTTCATAGCCACTGTAACACTGAAACTTTTATACTTAATTGAAGGAAATAGATAACAGCAACCGAATTTCTCTTTCACACCAGCATGTCTTACATGTATACTAGATATGTATTAGTCACAGTGTTATCACTGAAGGGATTTCACCCTTCACTGTCTGCACTGTGCAATGAATATAAGTCATCGGTGTCCTTTGTCGTGGCCACAGGCTCTGCTGGAGGTGGTCAACGATCTGTTTGAGGAGCAGACTGACCTGGAGAAGATTGTAAGGAAGATTATGCAGCGAGCGCTGACTCTCCTGCAGTGTGAACGCTGCTCTGTGCTTCTCCTTGAAGACATTGATTCACCCGTGAGACCTCTGGCTCTTTATCAGCTTTTAGGTTTTTCCTGCCTCACAGGTTCATTTACTTTAACTTACGCTACCGAGCCTTTCTCGTGCGTAACTCTAGTTGTGATAATACTCTCCTGTAGGTTGTGAAGTTCTCCAAGACGTTTGAACTCATGTCTCCATTGTGCAACATGGATCATGACATCAGGTATAAAAAAAAAAACAACTGATTATTACAGAGTGATTATTTACTCTGAGGAGATCTTAGGGGAATACCACAACAGTAACAAAATATAAATGGATACAGTCCACTGCTGTTTTGTTGCACTTTTAACTGCCTGAACCGTGTTTGTTTGTCTCATTGGCCACATCAGCATGGAGAAGCTATCTTGCTCTGATTGGCTGATCAATAACAGCATTGCTGAGCTGGTGGCTTCCACAGGACTGCCTGTTAACATCAGTGATGTGTGTCAGGACCCACGCTTTGATGCTGAGGTGTGGACACAGTGGTCTCCTTTTTAGACCTATTAGAACTCACACAAATGCATGGACACATACTGTGCATGCTTGTGACTGCAGTAAGTAGACACAGACACATACCACAAACACCAACAGATACAAAAAACTTGTAATTGTCACAGTACTTGAGAGCACAAGTGAATTTGCATTTGTTACATGATGTTTAAAATCAGTCGATGAGGTCAAAATGTTGCTGTAAAGTGATTTAACGTTAGCATTCATGGATGCTATTGTGCTCTTGATCCACTGTGATGGTCTCCTCTCTCTATAGGCAGATCAGGCCTCGGGGTTTCACATCAGATCAGTGTTATGTGTCCCTATCTGGAATCGAACTCATCAGATAATTGGTAAGTTCACCGGAAATAATCAATTTGTCCTTGCGGAAAAACCAGTTTTCATGTTTGACTTAATGATGCGTGTGTCTGTGTGTGTGTTTTCTACAGGCGTCGCACAAATTCTAAATCGCCTGGACAGGAAGACCTTCAATGATGCAGATCAGAGACTGTTTGAGGTTAGTTTTTTTTTTTTTGCATAACCCTGATTGCAGCTGTTCAATCAAAACAACATCATAGGAAATGTGTTCATTGTTACACTGGATACACATTATTCACATCCTTAGGCTCCTTTTATGTGTTTTTCTCTGTTTTTTTTCTTACAGGCATTTGTAATATTCTGTGGACTTGGAATCAACAACACTATGATGTACAACCAAGTTAAGAAGACATGGGCCAAGCAGTCTGTAGCACTGGATGTAAGACCTGCAACATACTCATTACAACAAACAAAACCATCACCACACCACTTTGGAAGACATGAAATATTTATATATATTTGAGTGTTTGACTATTTCATATTGTTTTTTTCTTACATTTTCTTATTCCATCATCCTGATCGCTTCAAAATGTGACACATGCAAATTACATAAACAGTACAAAGGTATATACATTAAAAATGCTCAAAATAAGCTACAACTAACTAAATTAAACCATAAATCAATTAAAATGCTAAATTAAAGAGGTTTATTTAATCACTGAGAAAATATTAAACTTTATATTAACTGATTTTCACCCCTAATGTCAATTCAGAGTGTATGATAGAATAGTAATTGAAGAGGAATGTGGCCACTGATTAATGCTAATCTTAAAAGAGGTTCATTAGTGTCTCCGCCTGCGTTCTGCTCCACTGCCCGGTATCTAACCTGAGCAGTCACATTATCCACAGAAAACATGGTTCTGCTTCTCTACCATAAATATTTCAGCTGCTTTCAATAATTCATGATAAATGCATGTGCCAGTCTGCTCACCTCTCATCAAAGGCAACACACACTCTTGTTTTTCTGTCACATAATCTTTGCTGTTTCTTTAAACACCTGATGGATTTTTTTTTTCTTTCTGTCACGAGGCTAAAATATAGCAACAAATTGGTTTTAAAAGCAGAGATGTGCTTTCTTTGATCCAGATTATGTAACACGATAAATAGGAAAGCTAGATCACGTCGAAATTCTTGGAACATAGTGAATATCTTCTGCAGCAACGAGTGACTTTTTTTTAGAGATGGTCTTAACTAATTAAAAGATTTTCACCTCATTAGCATGAGATCAGAATCAGAATCTGAGTTTTCTATATCTACCCATTTCGCATGATTTCTTTTTTTTCATCCAGATGCTGTCCTACCATGCAACCTGCTCCAAGGTAGAAGTTGACAGACTGAAGGTAAAAGAAGACAAAGAAAACAACATTCATATGCATATCATATACTAACTTTCTGAATGTGTGAAATCTGAACCTGAATGACTGAAGGTGAAGTGCAGTTTTTAAACCGTCTGCAATGTGATTTAATGCTTTGCTTCCTCCCTTCCTGGCACTGTGTGACTGACAGCTCTGTCCTTTCCCCTAAGGCAGCTAAGATCCCCCTGAGCAGTGAGTTAGGCATCGATGAGTTTCATTTCAATGACTTCTCTTTGGACAATGACGCCATGATCACCGCGTCACTTCGGATGTTTCTGGAACTTGGTGTTGTCCAAAAGTTTAAAATTGACTATGAGGTGAGGCCCTGGAATATTTCCTGTAATATCAGGTGTCCACAGTATATATCTATGTATATGACCTGTATGTCATGTTGTGTTGTAGGTTTTGTGCCGCTGGCTTCTGACTGTGAGGAAGAACTATCGAACCGTGGCATATCATAACTGGAGGCATGCCTTCAATGTGTCGCAGTGCATGTTCATTATGATCACAGTAAGTTTCAAGATGCATCGACGAAACGGTGCAGCCGTGGAGTCTTAGGTTTGAATATTTCATTCAGTGAAAACATCATATAATTGCAAAGAAGAGACAGAAGATACAGAATATATGAGTGTATATATGATACCGACTGTGAGAAATAAGATGATTTTCCCATCCTATGCTATCTCATTCCATCTCATTCCTTTCCTTTCCTTTCCTTTCCTTTCCTTTCCTTTCCTTTCCTATTCATTCTGTCCCATCTGACTCTTTCCTTCCACCCTCTCCCACCGTTTATATCTCATTATATGCTATTCTGGCCCATCCTAATGAGTGCTGTCATTGACTTTACTAAATGTTTGGGTAGGAATAAGGCTTTCTGCTTTACTTTCGGTAGACAGCCAGTTTCCAGGATGTCCTATCAGATGCAGAGATACTGGCACTGATGGTGGGCTGTCTGTGTCATGACTTGGACCACCGAGGCACCAACAATGCGTTTCAAGCCAAGTAAGTGACCTAAGGCTAAAGTATGATGGTGAACAGGTGTCTTATAGGTGACTGAAAGTTCCCTGCTCTGTTTTTTGTGCAGGACGGGTTCCGCTCTGGCTCTGCTTTATGGAACGTCAGCCACCCTGGAGCATCATCATTTCAACCATGCAGTCATGATCCTACAAAGTGAGGTCAGACCAATGTTCTTGCATAATTATAAGGAAAGGACTTCTGAAAGATCTTCCTTTTCATTTTCCCTTCACTGGGCCGTATGAAAATACAATGGTGGGGGAGCATGGGGCCTTGGACAACAAGTATTGCATTATGTTGTATTTATTTAATGTTTATGTTATGTTATGTTATCTCTGCAATGGCTCAATCCCACAAGCAACAGCCTTTGGCTAGTTTGTAATGTCAGTCTGTAGATACTCCACATACATCCAACTCAACAAGAAAATAAATATGAAACACAATGTACACAATAAAAATACAATGAAAGTGTAACAAAAATCCACCTACTCATCCATGATCATCCTGATTTTGGGTCTTAGTGTGCTGGACTACCAGAAAGCCACTGGGATGGTGCTGAGTATAAACTACTTGCTCGTAGCTGGCAGCAGTGACCACTATGATGTTTTGAGACTGCTTTCTCATCAGTGTCGATCAGTTTGATCATTAGGAACTGTGTTCTCTAATGATTTCTTTTAACGGAGGACAGAGAAAGTCTATACACGTTGCTAATTAACATGGTAATGAGGGTTTCCTTTGACAGTGACGGATGACTTTATCATTGCAGTGGCTGTAAGGAGACATTTTAGCTACAATTACTCATCCTTGCCTGCTTTTGTGTATGTGCCTACTGTATGCTATTGTATTTTATTTTCTCACAGGGTCACAATATCTTTGCAAACCTCTGCTCTAAAGAATATAGCAACATGATGCAACTATTGAAGCAGGCTATTCTCTCCACAGACCTTACATTGCACTTTGAGTAAGTGGTCTTTTTAATGGATTCACAACTGCAAGTAGTTCATGACTGGTAAAAAGTCAAACTGAAATAGTTTATTAGAGATTGTTGGGTAGATTCTTGCATGTAATTAGAATATTGTCATTTATATGTATTGTTATTGCAAAGTGCTTGTGTGGTAAAAACATCCTGTTCTTTTGCCTTTTAATATTTTCTGTATCCTTGACTGTCTCTCTGCTGTGTAAGGCGCAGAACCAAGTTCTTTGAATGTGTTCTGTCTGGAGAATTCAGCTGGACAGATGAAGGACACAGAGAAGTTCTCAGGTTTCTGCCTTTGTGCTACAAAATGTCCTGTGCCAAAATCACTTGATGGTCGTGAAGAGCAAAACAAGGATCTAAAAATGAGTTTATGTCTTATGTCATCAACAGGTCTATGCTGATGACAGCATGCGATCT
Organism: Protonibea diacanthus; assembly: GCA_028641955.1. NCBI lineage: Eukaryota > Metazoa > Chordata > Actinopteri > Sciaenidae > Protonibea > Protonibea diacanthus. The sequence goes on along the minus strand of CM053983.1, from coordinate 13,944,380 downwards.
GGGGGCCGTCACTCGTCCTTGGAAGATATCCAAACAGGTTTAATTCTCTATCACTCTATCGAGTTCATAGCTCATAGCTGATATCTGTGGTTTCATGTCTGAGTGCTTGGTAACCTAAAAATATAGGTGGAATTTGGTAAAAAATAAACAAATAAATAAATAAATAAAAGGGCCTGTTTACATGCTCTCCCTGAAAAACACCACTGTGCTAAATCACTCAAATGTAGCCCATGTTTTATGATTAAAATATTCTCCTAAATTTGAGAAAACTAATTAAAAAATGATGGTTGGCATTCATGTCCCAAGGTTGCAGAGCTGGTGACGAGTGAATTCTTTGAACAAGGTGACAGAGAACGCTCTGAGCTTAAGTTGACCCCAGCGGTAAGTAAGCAAGCTTTCAAAGTCTTATATCTCCATGAAATTTCTGTCTCATACTGATTTCCAATCATACACTCAAACCATGACCTTGACGTGACCAATTTTTGTCAAATGAATATGATGAATATTTGTGGTCATGGATGACAAAGGATTGTCATCTCTCTGTAGGCCATATTTGACCGCAATCGTAAAGATGAACTACCTGCCTTACAACTGGAGTGGATAGATGGGATATGTAAACCCCTTTACCAGGTACATATACATTTATGTATATAATGTTTCATGTGGACCTAATTTAAAAAACAGCTAAAACAAGAGCATTATCTGAAAGCATGAATACCAACTTTACACTCCTGTGTCTCCTCCCAGGCATTGTTGAAACTCAACAGGAAATTGCAGCCAATGGTAGATGGGATAGATGCCAATCGAAATAAATGGCAAGACCTCTGCTTGTCCTATCAGCAGACACGCAGAGCCTCACTGTCCAATCAGAGTCCTGAATCAGATCAGAGTCCCGAGTCCTATGAATACACAGAAACCGATCAGCACCCAGACTCCAAAGAGACTCTAAAGCTGGTTAAAAACACCAAGGTTAAGTCAAAGTCTGAGTGCAGTCAAGATGTGCGGTCCAGAGTGAACAAAGGTTCCTGTGATGATAATCAAGCATCAGCTGTCAACATAACAGCTGCAGGAACGAAGTAAAGCAAGCTAAGTGTTAATTATAGGTGTATCCATTAAATGGCTCACATGGGACTTTTCCCATACTCTGTGATTTTCTAACACATGCACTACCCTAAAACGATTTTTAAAACGTCTGGGTAATTGAAACGCAGTTTTCATCTGCTGGTTCTCCCAAGTGTCACTGTGTTAAACTCAGGAGCGTGAATAATTCCTGTTGGTCGAACTATATTTAAAGGGCAGATTCCCATGTTTCTCTCTCTCTCTCTCTCTCTCTCTCTCTCTCTCTCTCTATCTATCTATCTATCTATCTGGAAGCTTTTCATTAGTGAGATATATAAGAATGAGAGACTACTGTTAAAACCAAAGAGGGCCACTTATTACTGTAATATTTTGTAATGGGAACTGCCTCAAAACCACAAGCCCATTAGATTGCCTTTACAAAACATAAAGGAATCACTGTGATTTCTCTCTGTCACATGAATTGCCATTTTGAATGTAGACCGGAGCATGATTTTGTTCCTGAATGTTCCTTACTAATAGGCTGTCTTACCTCAGTTGCAAATCCTTTGGCTGCATGTCTTTATTTTCAGTGTTTGTAGGTTCACTGAGCCTTTGGTCGTCAACTTGTTCTGTGAATTGCATGTATATATCAGAGCAGTGATGTACATTGCTACATAGTTGAAAACCTTGCATATTTAGGTAAGAAATGAGGCTGTGTGAAAGGCCAAATGTTGGTGTGTTGATTTTGTAAGGAAGGTGGCTGATAAAATCCTCAGGCTGTGTGTATGTGTGTGCGCGCAGATGTCACCTTTTGGGGACCTTTTCGCAGACATTACCTTGTTGGGACCAGTAGTCCTCACAAGGGATGAAAGTCCAAGTTCCTGGTTAAAGTTAGGGTTAAGGTGTGAATTGAGGTTAAACCTCTGCGTATGTTTGTTTGTGTGTATGCAACATAATTCCTTAAAAAATTCTGACACGCAGGAAAACATGGTTTTGTCTTATGAGAAAGTAAGTTACTGTAAAGGTAGAGTTTAGGTTTTTGAAACATCGCTTGAGTGAGAAAAACACATGCAATGTTCATTTTAAAAAATGTTATCAAATGCCTGATTTACTGTCTCTTTACATACCCCCACATGTAACTGTAGTTGTTATTGCTAGGCTAATGAGTACAGTGTATTACAATAAGCCCTCAGGATGTGAGTGATGACTCTATAAATATGCATTAGCAGAGTAAAGTTAGACAAATTTTATTGTTCAGTATTGCTGCCACACCAGAAAAAGGAACATGGATCAGTAGTGTTATAACATGAAAAGTTTATTGTTATAACAACATATTTTCTCATTATAACATACAAGAGAAACTTTCTTTTTAACTTTTCTACTATTTATCTTTAGGTTAGGTTCCACATTTTAATAACATAAGTTATCACGTTATAACATGAAGTGTTTCATGTTATAGCAAGATAGATAGTGTTTAGTTAAGTTTTTATATCCGGATAATGTCAAAATGTTATATGTTCTTATACAGTATGAGGCAAAAACATCTTTTCAAGCATTTGACATTTAAACATGATACTGATTTTTTGTTTGTTTGTTTGTTTGTTTTTGCAATATGCTGCCATATTAAACTGCACACTGCAGCTTGAAAAACATCCATGAGTTTTTCTCATTCTGAGTGAGAAGGAGAAAATCTCTAAAAGCTGAACTATGCCTTTAGAAGAATTGTACATAAAGTATTTCAAATGCCTAAATAGAGGTTTTAAGGTTCTTTTAAAACAGGGTGTACACACGTGTCCATTTGTTTCTCTTGTTTTGAGATTCAACACAGTGGTTTGTAGTTCAGACTGGGCAGCATGCTAATTATGTTGAAACTGCATGTATGTTTGATGTTGACACTGGACATTATATTGATGCCTTTGACTGCCCTATGAGATTTGCTTTGCATGAAATCACTGTAAGGGAATTATTAAGTGTTGTTATGTACTTTTGTTGTTGAGAACAGCAGATACAGATTTCTATTTTCGATCACAGACTGTACCAAAATTATACATTCATTATTTTTCATACACCGGACTATATTTATGTACAATTGGCATTTTCTCCTGCTATTTATACACTGTCCACTAAAAATACATTCTTAGAGAAGAAAAGAAAGATAAAATGGAGGAATGGAGGAACTCAATCTCCAGCTGGTTTTGTGAATAAAATACTGTGGCATGGAAACTGATTGTTTTGTGTTATTTGTGGTTTATGTATCCATCCATAAGGATGGATCCTTAGCAGGGTTGCAGGGGGCTGGAGCCAGTCCCGGCTGACTTTGGGCATGAGGCGGAGTACAACTTGAACAAGTCACCAGTTCATCACAGGGCTGACACAGAGAAAAACAACCATTCACGCTCACATTCACACCTATGGGCAATTTAGAATCACCAGTTAACCTGCAGTACCTGGAGAGATGCTACACAGACACAGGAAGAATATCCAAACTCCCATAGAAAGGCCCCAGCTGACTGCAGGGTCAAACCAAAATTCACAAAAGATTTCCATGGCCATTGTTCACAATTACTGCAGCAGACACAGCACACAGATTCTAAGTCTGATGACAAAACCGTGATATGCGATGTATGAATACATTTTAACAGTCTCAAAGTGAAACAAAATACATGAGTGAATATGATAAAAAAAAGGAAGGGATGGAAGTTAAAAAGGAGATGGGCTTAAACTTCAGATGTTTTTTTTTTTTTTTGATGATGATTGACCAACACGGCAACTTTGTCCACAATGTTCAGAATGTTTGCTGTGGCACTATCAACGCTGCAGAGACAATTCCCCCACACAGTCACAGTAATGTATAAGATAATTAAACTAGATGCAATGAGAGATGTAGGGAAGAGGTCTGTGACAGACTGCTCTCCTCACCATTAATACAGACACACAAGGTTATTTGCACCAAGTAACTCAGTGGATATTTTACAATAACACATTACATTCTTTATTAGATGTCCTCATCTTTTCAATGTGTCTTGATTTGTCGTCACTGATTATCACAAGTTGAAGTTAGAAATATATATATTTTTTTATTTCTATCATGTGGTGTAGAAGAGAAGAATAAAAGTGATGCAAAGCATCAAAGATGAAATGTTTGTGTTATACTTGAATCTCAGTGGATATGGATATAGAAATGAAATACAGTCTTTGCATATCTGATGCTTTGCAGTCCTCTGATTGCACCATCTCCTTGAAATGTCTTGAGAACAGAGTGCAGAGCAAAAATCTTTTTGTTCTTTCTATTAGATAATACCCAGAAAAATATTAACAAGGATTTTCCAAGTCATCTCATCACAGAGCTAAAAAGAACAAAGTGCATCTGTGAATAAAAGATTACCAGTGAGAAAAACACCTGAAAAGTGAAGCTAAAGGTTAACTCATCCACGAAACAGAGTCCAACAAAACACAGCCACAGCCTGACGGAGAGCACATTGTAGAGAGAATCTTTACATATTCATACAGTCTCTTTTAAATCCCGTTATTCATCTGTGGAGAGTGTTTGATGTTGATTTTAATAAGGCAGCGAGGTGAGGCAACAGTAGCAGCAGCAGAAGTGTGTAAAACTCAGTGCAGCTCGACGCGCATGCAGCCGCCAGCTGCCAAGCCATAGCCAGAGCCGGGCCTTAATCTATAATTTAACATGGATTGAGTTTATTCTCCTCAGGGTCGATGATCAGGGGAGAACCGGATGGAGAGAGGAGGGAGAGCCTTCCAACCTCATCTTTGATACAGGGCCTGGCTCTGACACAGTCTTTGATCTCTCTCTCTCTCTCTCTCTCTCTCTCTCTCTCTCTCTCTCTCTCTCTCTCTCTCTTCTTTACTGTTTTTTTTCTTTTCTTTTTTTTACTGTTTTATCTCCCTCACACACAGACACAAATGTCTCTCGCTCCTATTCAGACTGACATACTTCAATATATGCACAAACAGTGACAATCAGATGCAGGGGGCTAAATGACTGGGTGCAAAACAAACTCCCCGGAGAGGCTTGTGCAGTGATTGATGACATCTAAGATATTCATACACCTTGACACCTTCATACACCCTGAGTCATTTCTTACGAGGCTGAAAATAGGAAACAAACGATTTGCGATAACCTCTGAAAATGAGTTGCACTGTGTGTACAAACATAATCACAGTAATGAGATCGCTCATAACTGCTGCTTTGTAAATCTACAGGAAATGTCCTGTATCCATTTTTAGAAACTAGATTGTGGCGAGCAAAGCCATGCAAATGTAATAGTGTGAAGTAGACTATAAATATTAATACATACTCTCAACACTAATGTACCAGGAATAACTTTGTTTGCCTCATGATTATTTATTTAATTTTGTGCATATATTTTTTATGATACACAGAAGCTCTATTGTGAGTTTCAATACAGCACTGGCAGGCATCAGTGTGATGGCTTCAATAATCACGTATTCACCAGCACGATCATGAAGGTTAGCGCTTGTACACAGTCAGCAGGAAACCTTAGGGTAGATGATAAAAAACAAAACACTCACTGGATGGTTGCAAAAAAAAAAAGAGCTTTTTCTTTGTTTGCTTCCATAAATTATGATTTCATTTAGATAATAATGGAATTACTTGCCTTTCATTTCATGTTTGATAAGGATTTATCACATTTACCGTAAACAGCTGCTGGTATTACTCATGCAAACATGCGTGAAAGCAGGAATATTAACAAATTTGAGCCACAGTTGGCAAAGCAGTCTCGCACCAATATCCATTGAGCAGCTGTTCTGTAGCTTTTGATCATCACGTTAGCAGCTTGCTGTAAGTAAATAGATGTGTGGTTTTACATGTAAACATCACATGCCCAGACTCTCTTTGAACAAATTCTGTCTGCATCTTGTTCTGTCGATGCTGGCTGACTTTTTTGGTCTATATATGTGGAGTTGAAAAGACGATTTCCTATTGACCGGCTGAGGATTCACAATAGATCAAACTGTCTGTGTGTTGTAACAGAACATGTGCATTAAGAGGTTATGGCATGCTGGTTGTACTGTTAGGGAACAAACCAGAACCAGCAGGGGGCTTTAATCATAGCTCCAGTGACAGGGGAATTAACCACAGTAGGCTACTATCGCTGGGCCCCAGATGGTGTTATGCAGAGCCAAAACTTAACAGAAAATGTACAAAAGAAGTGAGGGACACACTGTCGTTATAAAGTACGGTGAGTTTTAACCTTATGATTTACTGTGGACATGAATAGAGCTGTTCTTCATCCCTGAGTGCAGAGAGAAAGTCACGACCAGCTCAAAAACAAGCCTTTGAACATTTACAGCTCGTCATTATTCCATTCTTTCTCTGACTCTGGGTCATGAGATAAGTTGTCCAGAACACATGCTGATTATGCTGCCAGATAAATCAAGATGTACTCTACTGTTTAACCTTTGGACCAACCACTGCAGTCAATCAGCACCACCTGCCTTGATGAAGCTTATAAGTGATGAAACATGCTTGAAACACTTTTGATAAAGAAGAAAATATGTCTACCCTCCTCTGTCTGCCCTGGAATGACCACGGCTCGTAGTGAATCACATGTGGAAAGACTTACAGGCATTCACTTGTGTACAATAGGCTTGTGTTGACTCACCAACCGCCGAGGGCTGTTTTTAAAATCGAGCATCTATGCAGGCTTTGACTACAGCTTTGGCTTATTCAAAGGTGCAGTCACATGATGAAGCCACATACTCAGTGGAGATTGGTGCATGTTTTCTCTTTGCCATTTACTGCACTGCCTTGTCTGGCTGTCTGTCATAATCAAAGCATCCTCAGTGTTATGACATGGAGATGAATAATTGATTCATGCAGGCGGCTCACTGGTTATGTAATAGTAGACCCAGTGAAGCATCACACAGCGCTCTATTCTGACACCGTGCTGCAAGTAAAGACAGAAACGTTACAACAGCTTGTTGATATATTTGTTGTGTGCATATTTAAATGATCATGATACATTATGATACGATTGGTTTGATTGCAACGCACAACAAAAAGACGTTAAAGAACAGAACGCTACATGTTTTCCTTTTGTTAGTGCAGCAACATCACATCACACACTGGAAATGTTTTAAGAAAACAATCGCAACAGCAAGCAACCTCTCACATGAAGATTTTATTCTGACATCTGAGGGGAACTGAAATAAAAAAAAACAAACTGTACTGTGGAAGTGTTTATTTTATTCACATTTTTACTGATGTGATAAACTGGCGATATAAAAAATGAATTCTTTACTCATTCTTCAAGTAGTTTTTCATGCAAAAACGACAAACATTTGCTCATATTAGATTCTAAAATATGAGCATGCTTTGTTTTAAATCACTGTAAACTGAACATCTTTGAGCTTCAAACTGTCAGGACTTATGAAGTAAGTACCTCAGAATAAGGGACAATAAAAAATAATAATAAAAATAAATAGCTGCAGCCTGAATCATTATCATGTTTTAAAAACTTCTCTGAGTAAAATTCACTGCCTCTTGGAAAGGGTAATGGAAGATAATTTTTAAAAGTCGACAGAGCCAGATGAAAGATTTCTTTGTGGATACAATATAATTTTAAACATTAACATACTAGATGCTATAACATAGTCAGGAGGAGTATGTGACCATTATTTTTCAGTCCTGAATAGGTTTTTCAGCCATTCTGCTATTTAAATTTTTGTTTTGTCTCCCTCAAGTGGTGAATAAAGGAAATTACATTATTGGGAAGCACATGACCAGTATTTTAAATGAAAATCAATATAGAAATCGAGTTAAATGGGAAATTCAAAAAATAATAAAGCCTTATATGTAAGTAGTAAAAGTTCCACAAGCTATGAAACGCCCCACAACACTATTTAATTGAATTGTTGACAAGAGCTGAATTAGATGACAAACTGACTTTTGAGAGAGCAGAGAGAGAGAGAGAGAGAGAGAGAGGGAGGAGCATGTGCTCTTGACCAATGCCATGGATTTGACCAGAGACTTTGAAAAAAAGGGAGGCAGTACCCAGAGTATCCCCCTGTCCTGCTGACAGCTGGGAACGCCCCTCCCTGATGACAGGCCAGAGCTGGATTCCTTCAATGAAAAGCCCTTTGATTGTTGGCAGGAACTCCTCTGGTTTGGTTGAATGGCTGTCAGCTCTGTCAGAGTGATGGACGGGCGGGTGTTTCACCCCTGATAGAAACAAGCCCCTCCAGCGAGCCACTAACTCTCGGAGAGCAGGACCTCTGCCAGTCAACTTCTAACCTCCTCCCAAAACAGATGGAAACAAACGCATCCGAGATGAAGGAGTATAAAAAGTGATGCAGCCGATAACTGTTAGCTACAGAAGCAAAGACTGGATCGTGCTCAGTCCAGAGTTATATCAAGAAGGGTGACGTTTTCTTGGACATCCTTACCAACTATTAAACTTTCAGAGAACCTTGTGAACGCCTTTTTATATGGGGATCAATATCAGATTATCAAATAAAGCTGCAGAGATGAAGCCGTTTGGATTTTATTTGCAAATACTTTGAGTTATTTGTGTCGACTCCCCTGCAGGCAATTCCTCCATTATTCAACAAGGCCAAAGAAACTTTTTTTTTTTGCCTCTCTACCTTTATATATTGACTAAAAAACATACTTTTTTATTTATATGCTTGATTTTGTTGATATGTATGTTGTTGTTTTTTTTGCAGTTTGGAAGATACACATTAGGGTAAAAAGGTTTCTGTCTGTCTCTGGCGTCAAGTTGTCTCTGAGAGCCCCATTGCTACTGCAGTGTTTAGCTTGAATTGCTTAACGCATCATTATCCTATGTGTTCCATGGTCGGCGCCACAAGTGCCAAAGCAGAACAGCTCAGGTCGTCCCGATACTGAATCATCACTGTTTGCCTGTGAGAAGAAATTATAAACACTGCAAACAGACAGCGGTATTTCTCTTTTCTCTCACTTCATCCCTCTTCAGCTTACATACACATACTCAAAATACATCAACTCAACTGTAATTGTTTATACTGAGGCTCATGGCATGAATCACTCCCCGCCATCATCGTGGCAGGCCCTCACACCAAGGTGGTCCTTTACATACATTGGAGAGACATCGGAGAGAAGTTTGTGTGGGCATCCAGCCAGCTCTGACCTTCGAACATATGAACGCAAACAGGAAATCTCTGTCTACACGAGCTTCAGTCACCTGTCATCCTCTCTTCTCTTTGACTGTTTGACTCTTTGAACATTTTGGTTTTTGATAATGTTAACAGGGCCATAATTCTGTGTATGGAATATTATTCAGGCTACCACTTTGGTCTTTGGGTAGATCAGTTCCCATGAAATTTTGTGCAAACATTCATGGTCCCCAGGGGGTGAAGCCTACTGATTTTGGTGGCCCCTATTTCTCTAGCATCAGCATGAGGTCTGATTTTGTGGGGGTGTTCTCACTTTTGATTGTTAGAAGTGCAGAGAGAGACTGAAGAATGAAGCTGTGGATGTTGTGGTCAAGTCAGATACATCAGAACCAATGGGAAGCACACAGTGAAATATCTCAGCAATCATTAAAGATTGCAATGAAATTTTGAACAAACATACATAGCCCCCACCGAGCATGAATTGCGCTAGCTTGATCTGGTGATCTCCTGACACACCAGCAGGTCAAAATTTACATTTTTCAATATTTTTGTTTATGAAATACCAGCAAAACTCCTCTCATCATCAACCTCATCTGTAGCCTACCTTGTGTTGTGTTTTCCACATAATGAGTAAATCTAAATTATTGTAAAATTGTCTACTTCCAGCTTCAAACTCAAGACTACTGACTCTGTGGTTTGAGGATTATCTGATGCCAGTATTTTTGACTCTTCAAGAATTTGAGTTCAGTCTTGGCTTGTCTTGGTGTTTTTGCCCCCTTCCTCTTTGCTGGCAGCTTTGGCACCTTATTCATCACTCTTAGTCAAGGTGACCATGTTGCAGACTGACAAGGTTTTTATAAAATGTACACATTGAGGAACTGCCTGTTTATTTTGTTTCATTGATTTTTGATCAGTCGAAAAATAGAGAGATAACTTTTTAAAGGAGTGTTGATCTTTATTTTTCTTAACTTCCTAAAACATTTAAAATTTGTAACCGTGCCATGTAACCATTCAAGAGTAATAGAACATTTTCTCTAAATGATCTCTCCTCACCTTGAGCAGAACATTTTACCATCAACTATTTCTCAGCAAACTCATCCAAGGTCATCAATTGTTAATAAAGAGTATTTTATTTATATACCGTTGGTACGGGTCTTTCTCCTTTGAGAAAAATCGTCAGTTATAGAAAATAAAGAGCACATAAGGACAGAAATATAAAATCTTTACCAAAGATTTTTGAACTACTCTTAAAAGCCACAAATTTGGGGCAGTAAAACATAAGTCAGAGAAGTTGCTTCCCTCACTTGCACATAAATTTGCTCCAGCTCTTTCACATCGAGACCAGTCCCACTCAGAGACAGAGGGGGGGGTGGGGATTCTGGAGGTCTGAGAAACTCAAGACCTCATGGCAACATACCGCTCACATGCCATCACAAGCACTTAAAGTCTTTTAAAAACATTGCAGCGCTGTTTACTATTGGCTCTGTGTGAACAAAAGCTGGAGCCCTGGTGTCTCTGCACTAACAAGGCCCATCTGAAAGCAGGAGGGGAAATTTAAGCCGGCCTGTGCTTGCCACTTCATTTCCTGGCTGGTAAGAGCCTGTTTCCTGTGCATCAGCCTAAACATGGCATTTCACCGGAGGGACTTCGCCACTTGTTCCCCCCTGAGTTTCCCCTCCTCCACTTTTGACTCTCAGCTGCAAACAATTTATTTTCAAGACTCACTGACTAACAGTTTCCAGATTAGCCTCTGATAGGATTCTAATTGAAAAGGACATTTTGGAGGATGGACAATGTAAATCAGCTTCATGTTTTGTCAGGTCCAGGCAATGGTTCAAACCAAGGGAGTGGTTGTGGCTTTTCAGCACTCTATACGAATGTGTGCAAAGCATGCTATGGAAACAAATTTTCACACCCAGCCACTATTTCGTGGCAAGTATGAAGCTGTCTACTTGAGGAGGAGCTATCTTGCCTACAAACAGTGGAGGCTTTGATTTAAATGAACTCAGAACTGTGTGTCGCATATGTTGGACAAATGTTACACATCGTATGTTTTCCCTGTCAATCCAGAATGATTAAAGGAATAGTTTGACATTTTGGGAAATAGACTTATTTGCTTTCTTGCTGAGAGCAGCGAGCAGCTAGTTAAAGTTGGGGTATACTAGAAAAGTAGTTCATATGACTTGTCTTCTAACTACGCTGGAAGGTAAAACATTTTATAACTGTCCCAAACAGCCACACTCAAAGGCCGGGTGGACATCCTGCCGCCAGGAAAGGGAGATGTGATAATTGTTAAACAAGAGGATAACACTTTAGATAATCTTTCCTGGGAAGCACACACGGAAAGTGACATAAATAGTTTAAAAAGTTCAAACTTTCTGCCACGTTCGCACCTCTGCAGACATGGCCGATCACTGTGTGAAAAGGGCATGATGTTTTGTATTCTAAGTTTTGGAAAGTTACATAAATGGTTGGACACAAACCCAAATACAACTTTGGGAGGTTACGGTGGGGAGGAGTTTTCAGATGTTCGACCGTCGACAAGGACTTCTGTTGGAGCATACTGGTGCCTTTGTTTTAATTGGAGCACAAAGACCGTAAATCAGGGAAACAGCTAGCCTGGTTTTATCCAAAGGTATACATCAGTACTTCTAAGATCACTAATTAACATGTTACTTGTTGTCTCTATGAGGGTGCCACTGCCTAAAAAATAAACCCGTACATAGCTGCCATGAAACCACAACTTCACTTTAGGTTTTGTTAATATGGTGTCTGAATTTTGTTACCTTTGGACAGATCCAGGCTAGCTGTTTCCCCCATTTCCAGTTATAAGCTAAGCTAACTGTCTGCTATATTATTACTTAATATTTACTGCATAAGTGGTATCAATGATCTTCAAAGTCATCTTTGAGTTTCTCTCTTTCCATGTGGTCATAATCTCTAATGTGTTTGCTGTCATATAAACATGAAAACCACACATATGCACATATGTTAACTGAGACATAATTTATATCATCGTAAGCGTCAGCCACGTGGCCAAGTATCATTTCAAGCACACAACAACAAACACAGACATGGTTTGTTGAAGTTTTTCAGCTCTGGGCCTTCGGGTAATTTTATTTCATACTGTACCTCATCGAAAACCAAATTCAAATTCTCAAACCTGACCTCAATGTTTTCAGCCAAAACTAGACACCCTTTGGAACAGACCATCAGTTGCTGTGGCCTGTCTCCATCAATTATCCAGATTTCACCGCAGTGTGTTCTGTGCCTTTGTTCAGAGTTTGCAGGGTAATTACTGGCAGGACCTGCTTAAAGCTGTTATTTTCCAGATGGCAGGCAGGCAATACTCAAGAGCTGGTTAGTCCCACCATGTGCTCATGCTGGAGCCTATACAGCGAGCACTTTGCCTTCAGATGGCATGGAACTGCTATAGGTCTTGCTGAGCTGAAATGGGTCATGGTCACAGTACTTTTGGCTGAGGAAGAAAAGCTTCAGATTCCCAGGACCCAGAAAGCAGAGCTCTGTATCTGAGGGGAAAGCCTTGCATCCAGACCCGTGCAGACCAGACATAGGGTTTGACTGCAGATGGGCGAGTTTCCTGCGGCCAGAGGGGGGATGTGTGGGGTTTAAGGGGGTGAATCCTGATTGGATGTGGAGCAGATCTAAAGTTCAAAGCGTACAGCTGTGAGAAGGAGAATGAGTGAAAGGTCAACAGACTGGATTCGGTGGTTTGTGGAGCTGCATTCGATGAGAGTAGACAATCAGCAGCTGCGCAGTGACAGGGAGATTTACCAAGGCAAAGGTCTTCTCACCACTCAAGGATGAGATATTATTCAGCTGTCTACTTGCTGAAAAGTGCACTTAGAGTCTGGCTATTGTTTATAGCCCTCATATTCACATGATACTTACTCAGGGAGATACAAGAGATATTGCTTAAATGTCATTCTGCATCCAGACCAGCGCTGCATTTGTGAGGTTAGAAATCATTTTCTACCAACGGTTAGATGAGAAGATTAATACCGCTTAAATTACATGTTACCTTAGCTTAGCATTACAATATGGAAACAGGGATACACCGCTAGCCTGGCTCTGTTTAAAGGTAATAAAAGCCACCTACCAGCCCCCCTCAATCTGAACTATTATCAAGTTAAATCTTCTTTGTGTAGTCATCGGGAAGTGAGGTATTTGTGAGCAGATGTTGTTACCTTTGTGAATAGCCAGGCTAACTTTTTCCCTCGTTTTCAAACTTTGTGCTAAGCTAAACAAACCAGCTGCTAGTGGGTGCTTCATATTTACTGTACGCAGCTGTGTCAGTTATCATCCAACTCCAAGATAAGATATGAAAATAGGCATATTACTCAAACTACTGAACCTTTCCTTTGAAAGGCATCTCCATGCACGAGGACTTTGTAATGTCAGCGTGAAGCTTCATTCCTGCCATCAAGTTGAGCAAATCTATTCCCCTTTCTTCTTCATTTCCCTGTGTCTCTCTTCGTTCCTTGTTTGGGTTCATTGGATGGTGATGGGCAGCCATGAAAGGGAACACTTAGCATAGAGAGAAACTGAGATGGAAGAGGATGTGTGACAAAGGCAGGCCACTAGAAAGCAAACAATCTCTTCGTAGACAGCAGCAGTCATGCTTTGTGTGCAACCAGTGGCGAGCAATCCATCAAAAGTCAGTAAGTATTTGTCTCCCATTACATCACAGAAAACGTCAGAAAAGAATCATAATCATGCTATCATTCAAATAAGTATTTTAAAAAGTAGCTTTATAGCTTTGTAAAAATATCTTTTCTGAAATTTTATCATATGAAGGGAATTCAATTTATATTCATTCATCTCTTTACAGAGAAACAGGTAAGATTCAGCTTAAGTTAAAACCCAAAGGTAATCAGAACTTGAGTTATGTTAAACAATATTAATTTAAGTGCTTACTTACATTTTCTCTTTAACCCCTCCTGACAAAATCAGGTCTCTGAGCTCAATGACACATTCCTCCGTGTCCCTCTGAAAAGACTAATTTAACTTTACTCACATTTTACTTCAGACTCCAAACTCAGGAGAACAAAACACCCGCGCTGAGAAAAGAAAGAAAAGTTAGGAGAATGGCACACAGAGAGACTGGGAGAAAAAGAGATGTAGAAGAAAGGGGGGAAATAGTCAAGGTTCAAAGGCGATCTTTTTCCCCTCCACTCTTTTCCATTCACTCTGTGCCACATTGGCCCCTGGGGGAATGAGAGTTGCTTGTCATTGGTGCCATTCACGTGTCAATCAGAGTGTTACAGGATCCGATGGACTCCATGTTGTGGAGCGGAAACCCCCAGCCAAGAGGCACATGAGATGAAGTCACCACCTGTCTGATTAGTTCTGAAACGTCTTCGTCTTTGGTCTAGCTGACAGTCATACTTGTTATGATTTCTTAGTCATTACATACAGTATATTAGACACTAACTTTCTCCAGATATATTCCACATAAAGACACTGGTCATTTAAATGTTCAGATTGTGTATGGTGACACTTTGAGCTTGAGCTTTGAGCTACTTCAAATGACCTTTCCAAAACAGCACGTTCTGTATATGAAAAACAGAAAACATACTTTTACTTAATCAAAAATGTGTGTGCAGCACTTTGACTGGTTGTGGAGTATTCTTCCATTGTGGTTAGATCCTTCCACAACAGAAAATCACAATTCAAAATCCACTTTCCATATCACAAACGTAAACGTAACGTCCAGCTCCATCTTAGTAGTTGTAAATATTTTATCCAGAGCAATTACAGGGCTTCCTGTCAGTCAAAAAAAAAATAACATGAAAGTTCATTCTTGACCTTGGAAATAGTAGTTTGTTAAAACAATCCCAACTCAGCCCCAGAACATATGTTACTTTACTGATCTACAAAGACATTCATGGCTTTAAAATCCATCTTTTAAATCTTCTAATCAAAACCTGTAGTGAAATGAATACTCTGAAGATATATTCCTGCTGTATTAATTCCCAGTAACTCTATAGACACAAAGCATAGCAATAACAGCCCCCTAAAGCCCTCCATGCCAGAACAAGGTATAGGATAACACAGGGGAACGTATCTGGAGGCAGTATAAGTGTTCTGAAACAGGAGACAGATTTCCGCAAGCAAATCCAGGTGGTCTGCTGTCCTACGTCCTCTGTTACTCATGAAAAGCCACTTTTCTCTCTGCCACTGCTGTATTCATACAGACGACATAAACTGCAGTGGAGTCTGTCACACCAGTGCCAGATTGATTCAGTATGTGACTCTGAATGTGATCCGAACACAGTGTGTGGAGCTGATGAAGGTGCTGAGGGCCCCTACAGCGGTGGTAGAGTCTGTGACAGTAAAGCATCTCAGCTCTCACACTCCTGCTTTGACTCTAAATATACTGCTGTGTGTGTGTGCATTACATGTGGGAATGATCTCAGAGAAAAGCACTTTGTAAATATGCAGTCAATCAATCAATCAATCGGTCAGTAATGAGCTCATGTAAATCACCCTGCTTGCCCTCTCCCTCAAGACCGGCCATCAATATTACTGTTTCGCTGAACACAGTTCTTTGTACAACCCGATTAACGCTCGGTAAGAATAACAGATCCGTGAATGTCCTCGCCCCGGCTGTAACCCGAGAGTCTCGAGGTGGTACTGCGGGAACGCCAGGGACCCTCTGTGTGAAAAGGGTCCAGTCAGGCTTGGCCTGAACCATACAGACCACTACTCACTCCATCCACAGCTCCTCACAGCAGGGTCCAGCCATCTGGACTCATTTCTGCTCTGGCAGGGTGGCTCTCAAGGCCCATCTGTATGAGGGCTACATTCACAGTGGGCCCCAGGAATGTGCTTGTCTGGGAGGGAGCTGAGCAGATTTAAGGGATGACGGCACAACGCGATATATCTTTTCACCCGGTACACTGGAGCATGTCATTTCATCAACATCTGTATTTCATTTTTAGTGGCCTGGTCAATCTTGGGTTCAGTCAGTTTGGTTTAAGGAACAGAAATAGGCCTCAAATCACTTCATTATTGCCTGATGTTGAGTCATTTAGGCTACAAACACATGCAAGACATGAAATATGGTTTTTAAACATCCCAAATATTTCTCTAATTCCCTTAAAGTCTAACTCCTACAAGTCCAGTTTGTAATTTAATTGTTTTTATGGTTCTGCGATAGTTGAAAACAGATGAACAGATTTTTCTAACTGGGTTGTTTTTGAACGTAGACACGGGGTGGTTAAGATCCAAAACATGTAACTGCATATTTAACTGTTTAATTCCAGCCAGTAATGTTTGTTGCACAACTCCATCTCCTGATTTTTCCTGACTGCCTTGCTAAGGTGAAAATACAAAACCCTCTAAAGTTGTCAATGTAGAAATCTCTGTTTGTGTCTCTGCTTCTGAACATTGCCGAGTTGTGCTATCCAGCTGAAATAACCTACTGACTTTCCAGGGTTTGGCTAAGATAACCCCAAAGTGATCCATGCCGTAGCAGAGCAATAAATCCAGACAGGAACTCAATGCAGGCATTACTGCCATTCCCGCGGCTGCAGCGACAGCTCAACCCTATTAGCTGCTTGGTTACTATGGCAACTAGTACTAAAACTCCAAAAGAGCCAACGGGAAGGGGTCAGAGGACAACAGCAGGTCGTAAGGCAGATAACCAACACATGCCTTGCTCTGGATTCTGGGTCTACTCACAGAGAAAGACTACTGCGACCCACTGTAGATAAAGATGTGACGTACGGTTTATGTGGTTCTGCTGTGTAAAATGGTTCCACTTTATAATAAGGCAGGGTGTATAGATCAAATTAATGCCTCTATTAATGATTAATAAATAAATACAGTTTTTTAATAAGAACAGTCTCCTTCAGCATGACACTTCTTTTGTCTTCAGCTTGTTCATTTAGCAGAGAGACCCCCTCAGTGGACCATTTGACTAGTTACCTGCAATACATCCGGACTTATTATGAATGTATTCCCATTTCTAACAGCAGCCCTGGTGGCTTATAAAAGATAAATGCCAGCTGATGGATTTTCTTTTTTCTTTGTTTTTGAAAACCTGGCAAACCAAAAGTTGCTTATAATTGATCTATAAAGCATATGACAATCAAAAAAATGTCATAATATCAAAAGGATAGCTCTGGCATCAGCTGAAAATATGTAAAAGAAAAAAAGGTTAATTGTAGGATACAAGTGAAAAAAGATTACTAGTTTACCAAAAACTTTGCAGGCTTAACACAGTTCAGAAGACAAGCAGAGAAAGTTTCTCTAATGACTCGGTGAGGAAAGAGGTGCCCATATGAAGCGAGAGCTGCTGAGGGCAAATAAAGTAAATGGGGTTTAGTTGAGAACATCTTTAACACAGTGTTAATAATTTATCACAGAAGAAAACAGCACCATCAATAGAGAAGCTGCCATTCCTGATGACCAAATAGAACCAACGGTCTACAGTTTCCAGGAGTTGAACGGGGCATCTGTGTACATCGATTCGCAACCTGCATTAAGACCTGTGTCCTGTCCCCTCTGAGAACGCGGTCAATAAGATCCCTTTCTGGATAGGATACAAACCACATTCATCTTCCATGCAGGCGTCTGCCAGCCTTTTTTGCTGAAACCATTTTTAATCACATCCCCAGGGCCTCCCCTGTGTTTTCTTATTGAAAATGAAACAGAGGTATTAATTCTCAGGACTGTGACACATCACCATGCGCTGCTTTTACTGTAGGCATCCCTCTATCTGTGCTACATTCTCATGGTGCTGTTGCAGTGTATGCATAAGTACATTTCATGAACAAATAAGCCCGGTGTTACATAAGTCTGCCTTTGGGGATGAAATGGTAGCAGAAACAACAGTGCATCAGAGACAGCTCCGATGTGAATCCACCTCCCAGTAAAACCTTTTGTTCTGCTGCCTTTTGCTATGAGCTTTTCAGCATAAATCCATTCTCATTAGTTTACTGAGGTACAGGAGCACTGAGCTTTTGGTCAGCTCAACCTAGCATTCCAATACAATCAGACAGCGTCCCCCAGTGGCGTGTTAGAAAAAATGTGGACTAACTGGTGCAAAAAAAAGCAAATACAGTCAAGTTGGAAGGCCTTTTAGTGGTGCTTACTTGGCCAATCGGCAGCTTTGGTGTTTCCCATTGGCTAAAAGGGAGGTGCCAATCAAATCCTGCGGAGGGTGTTTTCCTGGGATCTCCTCAGTGTGGTTGAGGAGATCGTGGAGTGCAGATCCCCTCTGTAAAAACCCTCTGAGATCTGTAGCTTAAATAAAAGTAGCAATAACACGATATAAAAACAACTCATGACAAGTAAAGGTCATTGCATTCAGAATTTTACTAGCAACAACATCTATTTAAGTAAATTAATAAAAACAAAAGTTCTAATTTAAAACTAAATACTAATACATTTGAATATTATTATTGATTTTCTTATATTGCCGTTGTCAAGTAGCAACCAATTTTAATTACAGAACATTTTGGTAATATACCACATATCCTATGTATGCATACTTATGAAAATACATACATGTGATATATAGGAAAAACCATCATGAAGTGTTAGGCCACCACGAGCCTCCAGAACAACTTCAATGCTCCTTGCCAAGTCTGTGAAACTCTATTGGAGAGATGTTGAGACATGAGACATTCCTCCACAAGATATTCCCTCATTGATATATACAACCTTTATTCATTAAAAGGACATATAGCATCACAATCACTATTCACATTTTTATATATATATATATATATATATATATATATATTAACCTTATATAAGGTATAATGCTACTTCCTCTGAAGTCGAAGTAAAATAAAAAGGAAATACTCAAAATACTCAAGAACCTCAAAATTGTTTTTTTTTTTTTTTAAATGTTCATATAATAAAACAGCAATGAATTATGATAAATGGTGAAGCCCATGTAATCGTTTGGCAACTTGAAAGCATATTTTTTAAATGCAGATTTAATCTTTTTTATGGTCTTTGGACTTATTTCTTACACCCTCTAATGAGATTTTTATGTGTAGTGTGTGTAGCTTCCAAATAAATATCATAAATACGATTAAAAGATCAAAGAATCATAAATCTGGAACCTGGTCTTTAATCCCAGTGAAGTATGTCGAGTGCGCACAGTCCCTTGCCATACCCAGCTGACGCCCATGGGTGGCAGGGCTGTTCCGGACCACTGGACTGAGGAGAGGGGGGGGACGGACGAGCGGACTGCTCTCTGATTGGTTGGCGGTGTGCGCGTCCCCGTCGTCTCCTCCCGGTTTTCCTGGCATGACCTTTTCCCTTGGCAACCACTTCCTCCGAGCATCCACGGCCATCTTTAATTTTAACTCATTCATGAAAAGTTGTTTCGCTCATGTAAACACGCCGACCGACACAATTTGCGCTCAAAGCGTCACCGACGGTGCTGTGTGCATGTAGTTTTTCCAGCGACAAGCTCCAAACAGAGCAGAGCAGCACCGCAGCAGGCTGTCCGCCGAGATTAAGTAAACACCGACAGCGTACGTGCATATTGTTCCCGTGTATCACGCAGGGGACGTTTCCTCTTATGTTTTCAGGCTGGCGATTGCACAATAATCTCTCATCAATACTGTCTTAATGAAGTATGCACATGTGTAGACACTAACGTGTTGCGTTATGGACTGAAAGCGTGCTATGTTGTGCTCCCGAAAGAAACAGCAGGTGGAGCGCTGTAATAAGTGTGCGGATCATTGTCTGAAGGGCACAGCAGAGTACTGAAACACTGCCATGTTGTTCTGCAAATATGACACAGAGATGAAAGTGCCTGGTGTCTGACATCGCACAAAGAAAGACACTTTATATGTTTTGTTCATGCGTGCTCGACAGTAATGCACGCTGCTTCACGTCTTGTTTGCTTGTCATTCATGGCAGGATGAGAAAGAAGCAGACTGCCAAACAGAGGAAGACAGAGGAGACCACAGTTGTCCAGGAGTTTGTGGTGGAAAAAATCATTCGCCGCAGAGTCTTTAACGGAAGAGTGGAGTATTTCCTGAAGTGGAAAGGCTTCACCGAGTGAGTGACATGTTGCAGAATCAGCTTCAGCTTTTTTTTTTTTTTTTTTTTTGCTTACTGATATTGTGTAACAATGACTTAAAAAAAAAATGTGTTCTCGCCTCGGACTTCTGTCTTTACAGTGCAGAAAACACATGGGAACCTGAGGACAACCTGGACTGTCCAGAGCTCATCGAAGAGTTCCTGAGAAACGCTCATTTCTCAGAGGAGATTGAGGAAGAGCAAAGTGAACAAGAGTTAATCCCCAAAGAAGAAATGACGGAGCAAGAGACGGAAATTGTGAGTATGAGAGGAATACAGTGGTGGCATGTCTGTAAGTTCATGTTCTTTCCATGTTAGTCACAGAACTTCCTCATCGAACACAACATACTGTATTTATATCCTCTTTATACAGTGCATTCATTTATTTAGATTTACAAGTTACACTCTGAAATGTTTTTTTTTTTCTCTTACACTATAAAGAAGCTGCACTGTCATAAAATCAGCTGACCATGTTGGCAGATTTTGTTCCTATTTTTAAGGGTTTTTAAGGCTGAATATGAAACTAAATGGCGTGTGAAGGTGGTTGATTTCGTAATGCCCCTGAAAGTGAAAGCAGTTAAAAAAGCAGTTAAATTTCCCTTTTGTCACAATGTGCATGTACAGTAACAAAAAAAAACCCACAACCAGGGTGTCTCCTGATGCAGAGTTTATCTTTGTGGTTCCTTCTAACGGCTGCTTCTTTGTCCTTGTCACTCTCTTTGCAGTCCTGTATGCAGTCTCAGCAGGCTCACACTGTGCAGAGCAACAGTGACGTCCTCGAGCCAAACGATGAGCAGTCAGACACCCCCACTAACCTCACCACTTACCTCGAGCCTGAATGCATCATCGGCTCCACAGACAGGCAGGGCGAGCTCATGTTCCTAGTCAAATGGTAACTCCGCCGCTTCCTCTTTTCTCTGTCCTTGAATAAATGCCAGGGGTTGGGCAAATGTTTGCATGATGGTAAAAGTCGCACTTGTTCACATTTAAAGCTGCTATCTACATGTTCAGCCTGCGGCGAAGATGATGGAGCATTTTGTGTCAGGTTTATGAGGCTATTTCATCTTGTTGTTGTAGGTGGGCAGTGTCATTACAGTCTGTACAGTGTCTTTTACTGACCATGCAATGTGAATATATAATTTACTAAGGACTCAAAGTTAGACGACATTGACATTGAACACCTGATAAAACATTCTTCACATTACTAACTGCGTATGGAGAGAGCACCTCTGGCCAGAGTAAAGGTGCTTTGCAGCTTTAAAGGCTAAGTTCATTTTACAAAACAAACAGGAGTTGTGGAAAGATGTGAGCGTTCATCATGAATGGAAAATCTTGGCCTGCATTGAGACAAACACAGACGGTTTCAGCAAAAAAACGTGTCTAAAAAAGGGTCTAAAAAATTGACCGTGACTCAACTTTTACCATCATGCAAAGTCACCCAGCAAGACGCTACGTTGGCCAATCACAAAAGTGCAAGCACATATCTGTGGTAGATAACTTTGCAATGTCACTGGAGGATTTCTACTGTTCACCTCACAATAAAAGATAAACTGCTTGGGGCCATGATAACTCCAGAGTTGTGACATCCTACTTTCTGAACTGAACTTCTTGATTTATGACAACAAGAAGATGATTTTAGTTTCATTATGTAAAGTGAAGAATCTCCATTTTGGATTAGTTGGATCCATTTTAGGCAAAGGAAGTGTATTTGTTTTTTATTTATTAGCACCTTTCAAACAGAGGAAGTTAGGGGCGGGCAATGTGATGATTTTATATCGATCGTGATCTAAAGCATTCACAGTCTACTTTTCAGGCGAATTATCAAGATTGTGATATTTAGTGTCCTTATACTTCTGTTTCCAAACTTCACATAGCGTCATGGACTAGTGGACCTGTGATACGTGAACAAACCAATAGAGTGATGTAGCCCATTAAATGGCTATGCTGATTGGACAGATTCCTTCACGTGGCTCGTCTTTGAGTGATGTGTTGTAAACAATGCAACTAAGTTACTTTAAAAGTTATAATTTTATGACTTGTTATCTTTTGCTTCTGTTTACACCTTCAAATGAAACTCGGGTTAATTCAGGGTGATCTCAGGGTAAACCTGTGTAGAATCTTTAATGCAACGTTGTGTTTTAATGGTGCAAATGAAGAGATTCATAGGCCGTTTTAAATCTGGTTAATAGTCTACATCGTGATGGCGATTAAATAGCTTGTGATATTTTTTGGCCACATTGCCCAACCCTAGAGGCAACTCAATGTGCACAAGGTTAATAAATGCATAACAATAGCTGTAATAACATTGGATATTCAAAACTACAATATTCAGAGACTGTACTAAAAAGAATGTATGTGATTCAGTCCGTTCGGCCTTTCCTCCTTTTGTGTGTTGCTGCTGAAACATTTTACATACATACATTAAAAATAGAAGGCCATTGTCTTAATGGTTTTCTTCTCTTTCCCCACAGGAAGAACTCCGACGATGTGGCCCTGCTGCCGGCCCGTGAAGCCAGTGCCAGGTGTCCCCAGGTGGTCATCGACTTCTACGAGCAAAAGCTGACGTGGCACTGTGGAGACGAGGAGCAGTGAAGTGTGTGTGTGTGTGGTTTGTGTACAGAGGCGAACTGATAAACAGCTGCGCTCTCTCCTGAAGCTTAGTTTAACCTCCATCATGTGTCCTCCTTCATCTGACATTAGAGGCACACTGTGTGAAATTACGACCCACTGCAGGTAGGAGTCTGAGATCCTGGCAGGTGCGAGATCCTCGGTGGGGATGGATTTGAAGTGCTCTCCTGTCCTGTGGTGCTCAACAAGGTCTCTGTGCCTTTGCGGAGACTGCGATGGGGACTAAAACTAACCTTTGTGTGGAGCAGCTGATTTGAGATCAGACTAACCTGTAGCAGCTTTGGTCTTGTGTAAGCAGACGCAATCACTGTGGACACGTGTTCTGTCTTTACTGTTATATAGTGATTTAGTATTTACAGTCCTGTTTAGCAACAAGGTTGGTTGTTTAGTGTGAGTTCAACACTATGTAGGCAGAGTGAACTAACTGCTGTTCAGCCCGTACCTCCAGTCCATGTAGCTTTTAGTTAGAGCCGAAGATTGTAGACTTGTTGTTCGAACATTTTGGTTGTTTGAACCTATATTGTGTGATGTGTTTATAACCACAGCTTTTACTGTGTCCTACTGTGTCTTTGTACAGCCTGTATGGTTGATTTTGAAATATTTAAAAATGTTGCCCTCCAAAAATGTTCCCATATTTCCAATCAGCTGCTAAGTATAAAGTTACCAAGTTCCTCTGTATTGAATTACAACAAGAACATTGTTGAATTTTTAAAATATTATTTGGTGCTTACGCAAAGCAAAGACCTGGAGGAATTGGTCCTAAATAAAAGGTGGTATTTCTAAAGTAAGTGAGATTTACACACATTGAAAATAACGTTTGTTCATTTGTGATGGCTAATAAGATTGTTAAATGTAGCACTTTAGATACAAGACTGTCCAATTATGAAGGGCATTGTCTTCCTGTAATTGCACAGGTCCCTGTATATGACCTGTATCTTGATGGCACTGTCCTGACTTGACATATCTCCCATGACTGTTATGGGACACTCAGCTGAACCTTAAACCTCTTAAAACACACCTGCTACTGAATTACTGTAACTGTTGACCATGGATCTGTGATGTCTCTGTGAATAAAGGAAACCTTTTGTGAAGCTTTTTTTTTTTCTCTATTGTCACATATGTTACATGCCAAATCATGTGGTAAGAGCATCAGTTGAAGAAATGATCAGTTCTGGTCTCAGGAAAGCTGATTTAAAATCAGTAGCTGAGGCGTAGGATGTGTTTTGACTGATTCTCATTACGTGGTAGATTCACATAGTCATGTTGGCACATGTCATACTAGCTCTGTTATTCAGTGACCAGCAGAGAATTTTGCTGATTCAATTAGACCAGTGCGGGGAGGAGCTTATCTCAAGTCTTGTGACTTTATTTTAAAACTTTGCTCCAGGCCAATAAAATTTGAAATAAAAGGCACAGTGCTAAGCATAACATTATCTTTGAGACAATACCGTACTGAGATTCAAACCAGAATACTTGGATTATGAGGGAGGAATCTGACAATGCTGTGAAGCAGGTAGGTCTGTAGTTATCCTGTAATTCTGATAAGATTTAAAGTATGGAGCTTTAAAATGTCCTATTTTGAGATCAGAAGCTTTAAATTCTGGCACAGCCTTTACAAAACAACCTGTTTTTTTGTTCTGAGCAATAAAGGATAGTTCGATGGTTTCCTATCCTGTTTTTTTTTGTGTTAGTCATTGCACTTCCTCTATCTGCCAATAAAAACTTCCCTTTTTACAAAACACTGTAGTCAGTTCAGTGTCTCTCCTGCCTTCTCCATGCAGCAGATCGTCAGTGTCTGGGTGCGAGACCCTCGGATACGAAAGAATGACTTCTGGCATGCCTACATAGACTATGAAATTTGTTTACATGTAAGTAAAACGCTAAAAAGACGTTTTCATCTCCAGAATCAAATAGTTGGGCTTATACATATGTGTGTTACTCTTCTGTGTCCTGTTTTAGACTGACAGCGTGTGTTTCACCAAAAAGATCTCAAGTGTGAGAAGGAGGTACAGTGAGTTTGTATGGCTCAGGCAGAAGCTACAAGCGAATTCAATGCTAATGTAAGTCAGTTTACTGTATTTTGAAGACATATACTTTAAGTTTTCATGTTAAAAGTAATCTGCACTATGGTTTCTGTCATTTTTACTGTGTATTTGTGTCTTTTGCAGGATACAGCTACCAGAGCTGCCCCCAAAGAACCCCTTCTTCAGCCTGAACAATGCCCAGCAGATCACTGAGCGGATGAAGGGGCTCCAGAGGTTTTTGGAACAGTAAGCAGTTTCTCACAGATCAATAAACATATGAACTTTCACATACAAAGTGTTTCCACAAACACCGGGTCACATGACTGCTGTTATCGCAAGAAAAAGCAATACAATATGTCGTAGACAACAATCTCTTCTTATTCTCCAGGATCCTCCAGAACCCTCTGCTGCTGTCCGACAGTTGCCTGCATTTGTTCCTGCAGTCACAGCTCAGCGTGTCCAAGATGCAGGCCTGTGCCGCTGGAAAGACCCACTACTCTGTGGCGCAGGCTGTCCAGTGCTGTGGCCTAAGGCGTTTCCACTCTGAAGAGGATCTGCAGAAAGACCTCAACATGTCCTGTGACTCTGACTCAGACAGGTGTCGTAATGTCACCCTTTAAATTTTTTCCACTCCAAAAATCAGTCTTTCTTTTCAAAGTCTGATACCTTTAAGGACAGATCTGTTTGTATTTCTTTGTCAGAAATAAGGCTAAATTACGCTTTAATGTCTAAACTAACTGATATATTTTCCAGGGCAGATAATATGACAACTCCTTCTTCCTCATTCCCTAAAATATTTCTCCTATTCTTGTCTGTGTCATTCCAGTTCAGAGTGTAGAGATCCACAGCTTCGGATTAAAGATTTGACAATAAACAAAGTGGAGAGCACAGCTTCACTTGATCTCATGGGATCCAGCCAAGAGGAAACCCTCAGCTGCTCATCTGGTTCTTCATGAAAACATCATCATCTTATCACTGGCAAGTGTGTTTGGACCTGAGAAAGAAAGAAATTCACCTGTTACCCTGTCATACAGCACTTAGCTGTAATTTCACTCATAAAAAAGCACATGACATTCTCATTAGTTTGAAAGATGTACAGTATATAGTAATGAAAATGTGTCTATTGTATGTCCATGAAGGTTGTTTATGTGTATTCTGTAAAGCTGTAGCAAAAATGTGCCTGAAGATGGCAGTGTTGTTACATCCATATATTTGTATATTCGCTTATCCATGAACATGTTGTAACCGTCTATATTTACTTCATAAACAATCTTAACAAAAGTATCATGGCTTACAGTCTTTCATACGGTGTACTTTGCCACATATGTGTAGCTAACAATGCGATATCTTAAAGCAGTGACAGCCTAATGTCTCTCTCTGTGGCTGAACCCCCACCCCCCCTCTCTGAAGAAAGTGTAAGCTTGTCATCTGGTGGCCACTGCAGTGCTTAGCAGTATGATGTGTAATAGGGTCTCTGCAGAGTTTTCAGACAGCCCCCCTGTCAGGTGTGTGGCTGGTAGGAGGTCCTGTGGGATCCCAATGGACTCGCTCCTGTCTGAGAAGGCTACTAGGTAGACAGGCTACATTGCTCCCTGCTGAACAAAATGCCAGCTGCACTGACAAGCCACCTTTTCTACCTGTCTCTCTCGCTTTGTGTTTGTATGAGCCTGTTCACCACAGTCACATGTCTCAGTCGCGTGTTCATGTGTGCTGAATGCATACTCCCACAGCGAGCAGCACCATGCTTATGCAGAGGTAATGACCACTAAACAGAATGATGGCAGACTGACATATCTGCACAGCTAATTAGATTAGCTTTGTCTCTCTCTGCGGCGGTTGTGATATTCATTATACATTCAGAACAGACAATAGGCTTGTGTTGCAGAGAACAGAGAGGTGACGTCACCTCAGACCTGCTCTGCTCTGAGCAGCAGAACAGTTTGGACAGGAGGCAAGCCCACAATCTCAAATTGGGGGGTGGGACGTCTTCACTGAAGATGTGTGGGTGTATATGTGTGCTCATGCGCGTCCACACATGCTAATGCAGTATATGCATGTGTCTTCTTTGTCAGTGCTTAACAGTGTGGGGCAGCACTATCCTGCACCTTCAAACACACTGACGCTGTCAGCACTGCAGATATTTGCTTCAGCTGGATTTTCAAATGGTTTATGCCTCTAATGCATCCAGAAAACATACCTGGACTAACATTTTTTTTTATTATTGGTATGAATTACTTTTTAGGTTCTTGTGTGGATTTGACCTTTCCCCTTGCATGAAACATTTTCAAATTATAATTTTAGCCGTCTGCCATCAAAGAAGCAACTCAAATGTGATTCTGTTCAATAACACTCAAATACAACACTGGCTGCTCCACTGTCTGCGGTCCCCTTGACAGATGTGTCCAGAAAATCCATGGAAATGTCACCTACTTTTTGTTGAGCTCAATTCTACAATTAAAAACGTAGACACTGTGGGCATTTTATGAGCCAATTTCAGCGGTTTTAGACTACATATGTTTAACTTTGACTATTTTTCATTCCACAAAATAAATAAAAGCTTCAGCATTTCTGTGCTCTCTCATCCATTAGACCTTCACGTTGGGAATACATTTTACAGAAAGTATAAACGGAGTAAATAAATAAAACACTCACATTCCAAGTAATTAAAGCATTTCAGAGACCTTCATTTTGGTTTCTGGTCAACACTTTATGAGAGTGGTGAGGGATGTGTTGGAAAGACTTGTGACCTCAGTATTTCTAAAATCCTGGCAACATTACAACCCTGGGATAACTAATGTAAGAGGTTATTAAACATGCTAAGAATGTACAGTTTGTGCAGCGTGTCACATTACTTTCAGGAAGTGATTTCGTTGGGTTTTGTAAATCATGTGTTGGTGAGTTTTCCCACAGAGCTTAGCACTCACTAACAGGCCTCTGTAAGAGTAAAGCCTCGCTTGCTGCATAAAGTCCAATAGATTGAAACATTTACATTGCTGGTTTTAGTCTGACCTGTCCAGGAGTATTGACTCCTCTTGTAATGGTGTGTGACTCTGGTCCACTGGCTGTTAACCTTGAGCCACTTTAGCCTAGCCTGTCAGTGCGGCTCTGCTGCCATGACAACACTGACACATTTAAACCCATCAGATTGATTGGCTAACAGCTCCCTGCTCCATGTTGCGTGACCCAGAAGAGGTCAAATGGACTGAAAACATAGGGAGCAGAGTAGAATGACTTTGTTTTGAGGGTGGCTTTAAGCTGTAGATAACAATTAGTCGGAAAAAAACCCAAAATAAAATCACGCTTTTATGTTTTCCAAAATGTTTTAGCGCAGTTTAATCTCATTAGTATTCTTACTGTTTGATACATAAAAAGTAGAAGATAAGATAATGGGAAATAGCCCCCGTGGGACATGCCCATCTGCAAGTCAGCATGCCTTTCTGCAGCGACAGCTCGAATAAACTCCACCTCATGTCTGGGATCTCATGCTTGACTTACTATTCCCTCTGTTGTGTAATTAACATAGAATCACAAAAAAGGCAAAAAAAAAAAAAAAAAAATTAGTTTTATGTGTTGGAAAGAACCAAATTGTCAAACTCAAATCTAACAATATGAAATCCCAATCAGGGTTCGTTTACTGAGCAGACTGCACAGAGCCAAAAACAAATGGAAGTATTGAGGGAGATATGCTCCAGTGGAGGCAAATTACAGATAAATCAGAGACTGCTCATGCATTTTAAATGCCACATTATACAGAATCCATTAGTAGCAATAGGAGTTCAGCAGCACTTGAGATATTAAATCTCTTTGCCTGTAACTCAGTGGAACCAGGATGAGTCAATATCAGAGAGGCCCAGCTGCACTGCCAATAGATAAGACCAAAGGAATGATGCCAGAGTTTTACACCAACAACAGTCATATGATAGGGCACAGGCTGGTAATACTGATGCATAGCTTGTTATACAGCAAGACAATCACATTCACTAGGGGCAGATGGAGGAGCAAGGTAAATGATCTGGAAGTCTGGGGTTAATTGAATTGTTAATAACATACGCCTCGGCTCTGAACATTTTTCAAGGTCTCCCACATTTCATGCCAATACTGAGCGCTGATTTACTGAAGGCCACAAAACTTCCACAACCTGACAGCCAAAAAAGGATTTTCAGACATTACATCTGTCCTTGTAGCTGTGTATGCTTGTGTCGTCTTTTTGTGCGCGCGTGTGCTCAAAAGCCAACCTCATATCCTAACACCTGCCTCAATCTGGTGGAAAAATGCTCTTTCTCAAGGCTGAAACATTTTTCTCTGTCACTCAATTGTCCCAGATGGAAATGAGCTGACTTATGAGCTATCCATCATTCATCAAACCCAACAGCCTCGGTACCTTTCCTCGGTTCTGCATGGCTTATACCTGATATTTCCCCTCCACATGATGTCGCCTCTTGGTGCATGGATGTAGCAATTACTGGGGAACGGGCGTGATCACTGTAGCAAGGCGAGCAACAGCTTCTCGTCTCCTGGAATCAGGGCTGATCAGCGTGAAACCAGCGCCTCTGCCTTGAACACATGGGCCTGGGGGGGGAAAAGGAAGTTGAGATCACTGCTTCATAATTTCCTGAAATAATATGGTGTGTAAAATCAGACATGTTTCCTTTGGAGCGCACAGCTGAAAACAGATGGAGAAGGAAGGGCCTTTGTTGAGATAACATGTCGGTTCCCACTGTATATATTTGTATATATTCACAAATATGCTTTAATCCATGCTATAAAAGGTATCTTTATATGCTTATTGTGCCAACAGGATCCTAAAGGTTATAAATGAGCTCAGGCAAGCATGTAAGGAGGAAATGAAACACGAGTGCTGCAGGATACCTTTAGTGTCTATGATGCTCATCCTTACATGAATGTGTGTCTTGGCACAAGAGAACAGCCCCTCTGTGTGTCACAAGATCATGCGTGAATAACAACCCCTTCAGACTAACGTCTTGTTAGAGATGAGGAACAGGTAGAGAGGGAGCTCTTTGGTGAGACCCGGTCCAGTGAAAGGAGAGACGCCCGGTGGTGGTAGCGAGAGGACGATGGAGGGTGGAGAAACATGGGGGGAAAAAATGGAGGGGTAGAGGGCACCGTCTCTTGAGGCCTCTGTGCTTCGCTGCCAGTGTGTGTAAATCAGCAGGCAGCTCACGGCTGCAATGAGGTAGAAAATAAAAAAAACATAAAAATGTCCAAGTGAAATAAGAGGCAAGGAGAAATCTTTTATGATGAGCCTAAATTCTCCTTACTCTGCAGTAGATCCACTGGCCGGCTCAGCTTGTCTTCTCCAGACACCGTCCATCATCCCAGTGTCTGCATATAGCCACAAATTACTCAAATTACCCCACCTGCTATTCATGTAATACATATGTAATGAGTATCCTAAATTCACATGATTATCATTCATGGTATGTTAATAGGCCCATGTCAAATTCATTAATATGCACGTAAAATGATGTGGACCACCCAACCAGAATGTCTGAAGTTCTGCAGATGTGGTTTAATACACATAAAGTCCTGGACAGAAGTTTAACAACATGTTTAAACTTGTGCTATTGAACATTTTTCATGATCCGAGCATGGAGGTTCATTCTTGACCTTTGGGAACTTTAAATATAACCAGAACAATCTAATCTCAAAGGTCTGCTTACTAACTTTTAGAGCCGTTAAACCACTCCTCATGGTCTTCTTCAGCAAGACTAGGACAGGTTTAGCTGCCATCACACGATCAAAGTGTGGAAGTTTCCTGGTTTAAAGCTCAGCAAGGTAGTGAATCTTTGAACTCAGATTATTTTGGCGACATATATATCTCAACGCATTTATGTTGTCACATTTAGCCAGATTTGCCAAGAATTTCCTACCCTTTAGCCATTAACAAGTTTATTTACAGTGCCTATAAAAGGTCCCTTGGAAGTTCTTGTGTTTTATTGTTTCACAACATTAAATCAGAGTAGATTTATTGTTGCATTTTTGGCAACAGAAAAAACTCTCTTTAATGTCAAAGGGAAAATGCCACAACACAATCTAAACTAATAAAAAAATGCAAAATAAAATGTTTGCCTAAGATTTTTTCACCTTTTGCAAGACACCATAAATCACCACTGGTGCAGTCAATTAGTTTTAGAAGTTAAATGGAGTTCTTAATCGGGGAGTTTTTAATTTATTGTAGTTTAAATATATCTGTATCTGTCCAACCTTTGGTGAGTCAGCATCACAGCAAAACGTACACCATGAAGACAAAAGAGCGCATCGAGCAGCTGCACAAAAATGAAAACTGAAAGGCACAAAAGAGGCTGATATATGGCACATTTCTTGATAGAAAACTCAAACACAACACATAGTCACTTGTGCAGTAACAGTTTCTAGCACTGCTACAAATGTTGGTGAGATGAATTCATTCATCATTTGGAAGTCAGCAGGAACTGTCAGCAATGTTGCATGGACAGCTATCAACGCTTCCATTAAGTCTGTAAAGTTACATGAGTGAATGTCCAGCTGCACTGACAAAAAAGAAACAGCGGGAAGTTGGAAATATAGAGACTGTATATAATATTTTATATAGTTGGTTGACAAATATTGCTACTTGGCATTCAACCACATTCAACCACAAGCACAGCAGTGATGAATTGGACTAAGGTTAAGTCTTTTGTTGTGATGTATAGTAGGGCCAGGATAACAGAAAATGCTGTGGCTTCAAACCTTAAGAGATGTTTGACTTGCCACCAGATCGTATGTCTTTTCCCACAGATTGCATATCAATTCAAGTGTTAGCATATACATTCTGCAAATTTAATTTCCCTACACAATTGCCTCCTTCTTTAAAGCCTTCTCCACATAATTCTTGAGGAGATATTTGATATTCCTTTATTCAGATTCATATTTTTGAAATAAAAAACGTCAAATTTAAAGATTTGGGCACAATGGGCCTCACTGCCTACTTCATGTGCATGGTCACTCTGCACTGACAAGCAGCTCCACATGTACTCCGAGCACTAAATTAGTTCAGGTTAGCTTGGCAGGACCTGTACTTGGATACATACCAAAGCTGACATTAAGTGGGAGTGATGGCAGCAATCTGCTATATTCAGTGTCCCAGTTAGCTCGGCGAGCTCCTGTAATTCAACCCCCTCATACCTTTACTTCCTTACTCCTGTCAGGGGGCTGTCTTACAAAAAAAGGTGCTATATTAAGAGCTGACATTAAGATGGCAACTCAACTAGAATGTGGGGTCATTACTACCAGGGGCATCTAACTCTGCGGGGGGCTAAAAGAGTAAAATAGGAGAGGGGCGAGTTTGGATTGGCAGGCAATCAGCTCCAGTGAAGTGTAAGAGGTATAGTGTGGAGAGAGTTGTAATTACACTTAGAGCCTCTCTGGCATCTCTGACCTCCCCTGATTACAAACTATCCTCCCAGACCATCCAGGGTCATTACTCACCTCACTAACTAATAGAGTAAATCAGTGGCGAAGCTGACCTGATATTAGAGCCACAGCCAGAGAGTAAACAGGGCCAGAGTATGGAGGCTGGACCCTTCGTAAATAATCTGCTAGGAGATGGAACAGAAGCGAGACGTGGGAGATGTTTATAGCAGGTGGACAAACACCTGTCACTTTGATAAGCCTGATTTATCCTGAATGAAATGTCAGCACATAGCTCTACCCTGCCTGACAGCCCGGACCGCTAACCTCGCACCCTAGAACATGAGACCTGTGCGTAACGGTGATGCATACAGTAGGTGAGAGAGATGATGAGCCGCCCTGTGAAAACAGCAGTTTCATCAGCTTGGACATCATAGTGTCCACGGTAGCATCCTCTAGGGGGTTTGGTGGCAATGTTTTTAAGGCCAGAAACTGGACTTTCAGACAGTGGAGCCACTCGTGTCTCCGCACCAGCTCCTGAGATATACAGGTCTTCAGGTCAGCACTGTCTGCAGCTCGCAGAAGGCAATTAACAAGAAGGAAGAAAAGACACTGGTAACATGTGAAAGAGGTGGGTGTGGCGATGGTAATAAATGATCTGTATAAAGCCATATTTACTGGCCTGCTACTAACACTGGTCTTCCACTCCTAATATCACACATCAGATATCAAAAAATCACCGAAAGGAGTGAAAAACTAAGCCACACATTCCAAAAATATGAATTTCCAGAACGGCCATTCATGATCTTTGTTAGCTTTCGCTTTAAATGCATCATGTCTTCTCACAATGTCATAAGCCAGCTGAGGAAACCTTAATTTGTCAGCTGCCATGAGTTATGTTAACAGAAACTGACCTCAATTAAGAGTGACTTGCATTTAAAAAGTGTCTATTTCAGATTTTAAGATTTAGACCAGAGGGAGAGGCTTTAATGGAATGCTGACAGAGGGCCAGTTGGAGAGGTAATACATTTCCTGCAAAATGCCAGGGGATACCACATAAATAAAGCAGTGTTATTCCTGACAGAAACTCTCTATGAAGCTGTGGAGTGATCTATGGCCAAGTGACCCGGTTAAAGAGCAGCAGAAACAGCTGACAGCTTGATCAAGATTACCTCTCTAAAGTGGTATAGATCAAGTCTTTAGCCTTCTCGCCAATCCCAGGGGTGATGGTATGAAATAGCATGATAATACTCAACAAGGATCAGGTGCTATCACTGTGAGCAGGTGGATATTAGTGTACTGATATTGTCCTGAGAAATATTCACCAGAAGGTACGTGTTAACGGAGGATGGACAAGTAACAAATGCACGTTACAGTTGTTAGCCTGTGTAGGAATTAGCATACCTGAGCACTAAATTGTCAGTACAAAATGAACGGATTCTGTCCTGAAGGGAAATTTGTTTTATATTTCGATCATATTTCTCAGCAAATCTAATTTTATTTATTATTACTCAGCAGCTCAATCTATATATATTTGGCCGGTAAAAGTGTATCTTTATGGTTGCAAGTATTAATTAGTGATATTCTGGTATCATTAGTGTAATTTAGTACTTACTAGATTAATGGCACCCTGGCATTTATCTATGAAACATTATATCTTGATGTTAAATTGCAATAAAAGAACCTGTATATTCTGAGGATATGGCTGTCCAAATGTAACGTGGGGGGATGAGGGGTGTAGTTGACATCCATTAAGGAAATCCTTTATTGGCACATAAAAATGAGTGGCAATATTTAGCCTTACTTGCCTTTGGCAACCTAACCCAGAGCCTAATATTAAAAGGAGGATTATTAGAGGGAGATACCAAGCTATGTTAGCAGCAAAGAAATATTTGTGCTTATATATTAAACCCACAATTCAATACCAAAATATGTTTTAAGTGTTTTATAATCAGCCTAAATGAGGGAATTACACACACTCAGACAATGGCAGTAATGATGTAATGAAATGCTCTCCTCGCACTGAATATCATATTGTCTCACTGTATCCCCTTCCTGCCCTAAAACAAAGCATTTCCTCTCTATATCCAACGTAGTATATTCAATAACTAATTATGGTAATTCATTACATCTCCAATTAGCAGAGAGGCTTTATCGCTGCACTATACCGTAAAGAGGAGGATTTATGTTGGCTTTGAATGTCACCCAGAGGACAGAGGACTAGCTCATCACTCAACAGGAACAAAACAGAGAGACAGGAGCAAGGAAAAAAATAGAGGGAAGAGGCAGAAAAAGATACAGTGAGTTATTGGTTAATGAACGCATTTTCCTTCTCATTTTCTTGCGCAACCTTGAGGAAACCTTGACAAGGCCCCTTTTTTTTTAAATCTGCAACAAACCAAAAAGGAGCATAATACCCTAATAGATAAAACTGTAGTATAAGTTTGATATTTCAGTGGGAAGGCTTTAAAAAGATATGTATAGTATGTATGTAACCTCAGTGGGATATGCCCAGCTAACGCCTGCTGTCAAACAGCCCCTCAGAGGGTGATAAGCATCCCTGCTATCTGTGTGGGTGGCTGTCTTATTAGTGCACCTCAGCCGTTTCACTCAGACACGCAGCACAGCCAACCATCTGCCACGCTGTGATCCTCTGCCCAGCAAAGTCTCTCAGGTGTCATAAAAAGAAAAGAAAAAAAATCCAGTGTCCCTTTGAAGCTCGGAACAAAAGTGCTGACCAGATGAATAAACTCATTTAAAAAAATAAATAAATTATTTTTCTATTTAGAGCCAGAAGGTTGTGTACATATGGAGTATCTGGTGTGCACACATTTGATATTGACAAAGGCCTGATATTAACTACAGAAGGCAGAATAAAGTGATTCAGTAAGCTGGATATTATTCATAAATACACTTATTCCTCGTGTATAGGCGTGTTAATGGTTTCTTTCCACCCAGAAAATACATAAAAAAAACTCCATCATGCTAGTTTCTGACCTTCTCCCTCCTGTCACTTGTTTAATTGTTAATTCAGTCCATAAACATCATTTCAAAATTTGTGTCCTGAGACGGCCAAAAAGGAAACAAAAAATGCCAAAAAATGTGGCCTGTGGTATTTTTGACTTGAGCGTCTCTGTCACAGGGGTAATCTATGACCTTTGAAGAGACTCTGTTGCCACCTTGTGGCTTAACTAAACTGAGGTTAAATGATAATTTAAAAAAAAAAGCTTTGACACAGCACACGTCTAGATCTTTATTCATTTTGTCATTTACAAATGTCAAATTTGCCAGAAGCAGAACATGAAATGGTGTTGGTGTGGAAAAAACTGAATCTTGGATAGAAAATAAATAGAAAACAAGCATGGCAGATACTGTAGAAAAATACTCTTAAACATGCATTTTCACTCATATGGGCAGCTTTTGTTCCAGTCATCAGTCTCTTACAGTACACATGGGTGGAAATGATCCTGAAAATGACACAATATGCAGGTGGAAAATACAGTGGATTCATTCCAGTTACGCATTTTGATCATTTAGTTTTATACTGAGCAAATTCGTCTAAGGAATTAAAACATGTTCACTGCGATCATGAGGCCTGAACAACTTACACAGGCTGTATTTATAGAGCGTAAAGCTCCAACAGGTAGTTTTTGGGGACAATTCCTATAGTTCCATTCTTCTCTCCGACCCACCAGCCAAAGGTGTTGTAGTCCTGGAAACAGAGGGGACATTGAGGTGATGATCAGACGTTTCTTCATCTCTTTAAATTCATGTAATCACTCAGCATTTAATAAAGTGAATATCACAACCAATCATCACAAAAGCTAGGAGGTTTACGGAGCAGCAGCTGTATTACTTTGAAAACATCATGGACTCTGTATGTATTAGCGAGGATATGACACCCTGGCAGCATATAGGTTTAGAGTCATAAACCATAACATCCCTGGTTTGTGTCAGGTCGGGGATCTTTGTTATTCCCCGTCTCTTCCTGCCCTTATTTCCTTTCAACTCCCCACTGGTGGCTATCATAAAATGCTTTTCCTGTTTCTCGTTCACTCCCACCTCCGAAACAACACCGACATCGCATCAACAACTTCATACGTCCTATTCCCTGTCCTGCCTCTCTTCCCGGTGACGGTTTTGAGCCTGCACACACCTCCCTCCACTCCACACAAAAAACCCTCAGTGTGTGTCGAGCACATCACACATAAATCTGTCACAGCATGACAAGTAATAGCTCCAAATGGCTGTCAGCATGCTGAGATGTGAGGAGGACACTGTGAGCGGAGATCTGAGACAAGAGGAGAATACCCCTCTCTCTCTCTCTTTGGCCAAGAGCCTGACCTCACATCAAAGTCCCCCCCAGGACATGAATCAACACTGGAGATCACGTTGTGACAAGGTTGAAGGAAGAGAAACCTGCACAATGTTTCAAATCTATGCCAAAACTCAGGGACAAGGAGGGACCACATCTGTATCCAGTTATTCCCAGGAGAGATTAATGGATGTAAGTGATCATATGGTAGTATTAAACACAGGAAGATTACAATAACAATAGCAATGGCTAGCATCGGCAGCTGTCTGATGACGGGCCATTCATCGTGTCAGACAAAAAGGTGCTTGACATATGTACCGGCTGTGTCACAACTTCATACACAGGAAGTGAATACAATAAATGTCATTAGCTTGTCTGAATTATTAACAGAAAATTAAACGTCACGAGAAATAAACAGAAAATGTCACATTCATTTCATTAATGCGTCACATGATTAAAATGACATTTCACAAGCCCCTGAGGGATAATACAGCGAGTGCGAGACCAAGTGTGTGTGTGTGTGTGTGTGCGCACACATGACGACTTCCTGCAGCCAGATTTTGAACAACAGCAACACCTCATTGTGAAGTTCTGCTTGACAGATAAGTTGTACTTGAGTTAGCACGGACACAACATGAGAAGACATACACAGAGCTGTATGAGAGACTAATGACACCGCACACTGCGACAACACACACATTGCAACTACAGAACTAGATCATTTTACTGCGTAACTTCGACCAAAAGAAACGCTCCACAGCGGGCGCATGAGTTTGCGATCACAAATTTTACAGCAAGAGATCTGCAGGCACGATGACAACATGTTTGGACAGTCAACCCAGTGACTTGAACAGGAGGGGAGGTGCAGCATAGCTGGACAACTCACTCCCAGTCGGGCCCTATAATCAACACCCAGGTCCTGACTGGGGGGTCTCACAGCTGTAATACTACTGCTATTTCTGGCCTGTGGAATGGGGGAGGGACGCAGGGAAGACGGAGAAAGGAGAATAGAGGAGTAAGGAGTGATTGGGGAGGGGAAAGAGTCGACTGTCCCTAAAGCTGCAGCTGGCTGCTGCAGTCCAGACAGGTTTTATGGTCATTGCCCTCACGGCAGGCCACAACCCCCAACACCAAGGTTTCAGCTAATGGCACTCCCAGTCTGAGTGAAAGGGCAACTTGATTCTTGGTCACGAAGAGGGAGTAATAAACAGGCATTTGGCCATTGAGCACTGATGGGTCTGTCTGCTTTGTGCATTTTCTTTCCTTCCATTAGGGCTGGATCAATTCATCAATTAGCCGGTCAACAGAAATGAGCAATTTTCATAATCCATTATTTCTTGAATTCATGTATTAAACAAAAATGTTGAAGATTTGCTTGTTTCCGCTTCTTCTTTTTATTTACATTTTGAACTGCTGGTCAGATTAAAAATCTAAAGATGTCCCCTTGTCCTCTAAAAATTTTGATGGGCATTTCACATTTCTGACATTTTATACACTTGGCATTTAATCCATGAATCAGAAAAATTAAAGAGTAACCATAAAAATAACTTATAATTGTAGCCTACATCCTGTGTTCGAGACTGAGAAAGAAACCAAATTATTGGTCAGAATTATATATTTCAGGTTTTTACAAATGTTTGGGGCTCATCTGTCACATGTTTTTAACGCGTCATGGCTTTTATGTGCCACTAGATGGCAGACTTGAATTTGGAAACAGACCTGGCCAGCTGACAATACTGTCTCAGTTGAGTACATGCTCCATAGAAACCAAACCAGACAGGAAAGTCTACATGGTGTACATTTCACACGTTTTTTGCTTCTTTTTAATTTATTTTTTTTAAACACAAACCACAGGGTCAAAATGTAAATGTATAAAATCCTTTGACTAATTTGCTCTGCGATGTTCAAAAACAAGCCTGTTAAATGATTCACAACAAAATCCAATCCTGCGTTCATGTGAACCAGTTAAGCACAAAAGGGCTCCTGTTTGGTTACATAATAAAGGTAAAGAACAGCCCCTCAGTTCTCAATACCTGGCACCCACGCCTAGGCGACAAGCCTCGGAAATTGTGCGTCCACTACACGTCCTCACCTGCTCTGAATAGAGTGGCGGACTGAGCCTGGGTTTCCTGAGAACACACATTCCTATTTGGCGAGGTGAGAGAGACGTCTGAGAGGTGTGTGGGCTGAGGGGCTGCTCACCGCCTGGCATGACAGCAGCGGCAGCATGCTGAAACAGTCCAGATGGAAGTGATGGAATGGCACCGTGTGCCAGCTAAGCCCAGCCCCAGCCAGCAGCACTAAAACAGTTTCCGTTGTGACACAACTAATCCCCATCACAGTGCCAGAGAGAGAACCTAGCCCACTCTGCCTCTTACCATCAGCCGTCCACCTCCAGGCGGTGGGCCAGATGCTGCCAGTAAAGGATATGAACAGACAGTTCCTCTGAGGGCCTAGAAATAACTCACTTTAGGTGGTCTCAGACCAGCAGAACCACTCTGACTACAAACCTCATCTCACAACTTTTGCACTAGAGTTGGGGTTGAGCTAATCCTGGCTTTACCATGCGTCAAGAAAACATTCATTCAGAGACAAATCACTGTTTTACCTCTGACAAGCAGGAATCCCCTAACCATACCTTGCTCAGGATGTAGATGGCATCTCCACGTTTGAAGGACAACTCATCTGGGAAGTCCCCAGTACAGTCCCATAAGCCCTGGTAGTAGTTGACGTAGTCTGTGCTCTTATCAACTGGATGAAAAAGGGAGAAAGAAGATGAAAATGGATTAGATGCTTTATTTTGTAATGATAGTAATCACATTTAGTGATCAGGTCTGACACAGCAATGTTTTTTGTGTGCAGGAAAACCAACAGGAGGCAGTGGAGAGCCTGAAATAGACTGGAGGCACAGAGCAACTGTGAGCCAAGTTCAAACTATCTACTAATTCTAAGCAGCAGCACATAGCTGGAACATAAAACTAACTGTTAAACTTAACTTCTAACTGTATCTTTGTTACGTCTAATTTGCAGTGTCTCTGTTTGATCAACAGAAATTCAATCTGTACTTATAATTGAATCATTGTTTAAGTACTTTTAGGCTGTAAAGTAAGCTATAAATGTTACTCTATAGTATGCTGTACGCAGCTAGTAAATCGTATTTATTGATCGGATGGTGGAGCATTTCCTCTTTGGTGGCAGTTCTGCTAGTTAATGTTAAAAGAATGTTTCCATAGATACGCCAAATAGAGACAGATAGCAATGGACTTTGCACTCACTATTTAAATTTATCACTTGCAAAAGGAAGTTGGTCAGAAAGTTATTTCCAGTATTGTGTTAACTTTCAGTTGCGCATGTACACACAGAAACTTCCTCTGCAAACTGCTTCTTAACTGTGACAGAGGGTTGTGTTTGCTCACACTACTGTGTGTGACAGAATAGCCATTTGTTGGTCACACTCTGATCCAATCTTTTGTATATGAAGTGAAAGTCGCTACACTCTGCTACACAAACTAAATATACCACTCATATCTATGCGGTCTTAAAAGCAGACAGACATTTCCATGGTGTGTACCTGCAGCAGCAGCAGCAGCAGCAGCAGCAGCAGGAGCAGGAGGAGGAAGAGTAGGTTTGCTCGCTGGCTCCACTTTTGGCACTTTTGGAGGAAGCTTTGCTGTGGGGGACGGCTCTTCCTCTGCAGAAATGTGCCAAGATATTGATGGATGAGTGTGCTACGCATTAAAAGGTTATGATTCTTTGTCTATATAAAAATACAGATTGTTACAGTGGTAAAATGTGTAGCCAGACCTGGGAGCTCTTCATAGATGTCTTCGTCGATCCTACCAACATCGTCATACATTTCCTGCTCCTCGTCTTCATCTTCTGGGATGATTCCTGTCATATCTACAAACAGGGGAACACAGCATGCTCAATACAAAAAAACTCTTGATTTATGCACACGCACACACAGAATGAGGTTATAATGTTTAGAAAAATGTGTTCATTTTCTTGGTTTTCATTCACGATGAAGGAAATCTTGCTGTTTCGGACATTATAGAGCATAATAATGAGTTTTTTATGACTGAAACAGTTCAAACCTTTCAAAACAAAGTCTATCTGTTTCACCCATTCCTCCGCCTCTTTCGCCGATGACGCACAAAACTGTGATGAAAGAGGAGAGAAATGAAAACAGCAGTCAGGGCAATATGCAGTTCTACATATATTAATTAACATAAACAAATAATACTGCATTTATGCATAGTAAAATGTTCCACACGGAAGAGCCTGAATGTTAGAGACACTCATTTAGACTTTTTAAATATGCGTGTCAGGTTGAGCCATTGCAAAGGCAGCAGTGTCAAATGAATGAATAGGTTTTTAAAAATAAAGATTTAATGAAGTGCATGTGCACACATGCTTTTCCAAGTCTTAAACATCTCAAGTCCACATTTGTTTTGTTTTTTTCAATTTAGGACGTACATTTAGAGCAGCAATGACTCAAACTATCACCAAAAGATGAGCATACCTGATAGACCCGCTTGTCTGGAGCTGAAATTTCAAAGCAACAGTCTTTCTTCGAGTCTTTCCGTAAGGTGTTGTTCATTTTGACATTGTACCCATCAATATTGAACTCCCCCTTCTGCTGCTTGTCTGGTTACAGGGAATTAAAACATCATCATTAATGGTTCAGGTACAACAACTGCAAAATCACTGTCAAAACCTGGGAAACAAGATCAAAATGAATGTCCAACATCCGCGCACTTAAATGCTCTCACACGGTATGTGATTCATAATCAACAGGAAAGCCGCTATGGAAATTAAATACCTTTCTCATTGCCGTAATAGTAAAAGGTCTGATGGCTCAGAGCACACCATCTCTTCTGCCATTCGGTGCCAAAAAAGCTGTGATCTGTGGAGGTAAAAATCAATAATAGTCTCAGCATGGAAGAGACTAATCAAATACCAAAAAAATATAAAAGTATAGGCTACCATCCTCTCTTTTTAGGACATCATAGGAGAGCACCCACCCTTTCTGCGCTTCTCAAGGTATCCTGCTTTAAAGACATGTGTCAGGTCCTGAGCCGCCACAGGTGGTGACTGCTGGGCGCCTGGAAAAGAGTCGAGGAAACCCAAACAAAGTGGCTTCAGTGTTCTCTGTGAAACTATCACCCTTTCACGGTGTCTTTAATACATAAAGATGAAGACCACATTTGGTTTTCAGATGTCAAACACAAACAGTCGGGTTTCTGACTAACTTTGCTATCATGTATTTGTTCAACTGGTGTTAAAATAATTAGGACATCCATGGAGGCTCCAATGAGCAATGTTTCACTTCTCTCCAGAGCAGATTACCCTTGCAGTGTGCAACTTCAATGCAAATGTTCAACTACTGTGTCAAAGTTGCTTTGTGTGAAAGAACAGCCATAAAGCTGGCAGCTGCTTAGAGCCCATAAACCCCAGACCCCTAATCACCATTTCACAAGGATTTCCCTGATACTCTGTTATGAAAAAGTAAATACAAAAATCTTGGGTGGACTTGCGTGGACTGCCACGATGGAGCATACAGGGTTAAAGCTACTGTATATTGAGGAATGTTTTTTCTCAAACTACAGCCGTGGCAGTAATTTTCGGTCCCCAGACTGTGGCTGAGAGCAATAAAGCATGCTCTAGCTGTCAAAGGGGTGGAGTGAAAGAGGCGGTGGGAGTAGCAGTTGTGCCCCTAAATTGCTTCCCAAGTATGTTGCCAAGTTACAGTTGGAATGTCTCCCTCATTGTGCCACTCAAAGTCACTTTCTCCAAGGAGCAGACCCGAAGATTTGTATATTTTCATGCCAAGACGCAATTTTAAATACTTTAATCCACAGTTTGTTAGCAGTTAGCAAGTCAACTTTGGACGTCTACTAAGTGGCCTGTGGCTTACCTTCGCCAGCGTCTTCATCCTTGTCTGTGCGCTCTGACAGCAGTGACCCTCCATCGTTGTTGCTGTCAGCTTCCTCCTCTTCCTCTGAGTCATCCCCACCTACTTGAGTAAACAGTGCGATGTAGTAATGACACATGCTATGTGTAAAACAGTGGTTCGCAACATGCTGTAGGCGTGAGGGGTGCGGGGATATGACATTGCACAGTATTTTACCAGAAATGAGCAAATGACAGAGAAAAGTCTGAAAAATAATCATGTGGAGCAGAATTTAGTTTTTTTTTTTTTATGTTCTATGTTGTCACCATTGTTGGGAGATGATACATGTCAAGTAGTTTATCCTGATGTGATACATTTGACACATCTAGCGACCCCTTAGGTTCATGATGTGACCTCGTGTGTCACCCCCAGGTTGGAACAGATCTAAACGCAGCAATTTAGGATTATTATAAAGGGTAAAACTCACTTTTGTCCTTGAAATCGTGTGGGAAACTGTTGAGACAGAGACAGTATATGGATGTTAACTACTTTGCTTTATGAGTCTTTGAGTATCAGCTTGTGGTCAAAACACAGGAAACAGACATACCCCAACTTGACCTCTTTAATCCGTTTGATGAACGCTTCCTTCTTCTCTTTTGCCTTCTTGCTTAAATTCTCTCCTTTTAGCCCATCGTTGAGGAAATGTTCGAGATCTAAACAACAAATATCAGGTAAAACAGGCACACACACACACACACACAATCTGATAACAACTTGACTGCTTGGGGTGTTTTATTTGGCTGCCAAGTGGCCCAGAACTGATGGAGATCATCTTACCTCACAAAACACAACAACAACAACACAAGCCAGACAGTTTGCAGCTTTGACGTGGACTGCTCATTGTTTGATATCCAGCAGGAGTGAAATAACAGCAGCACTGTGGCGTGCTGACGACATGTTAACTGGGCTGAAACTTAGTCACTCATGAGTCCACGCTTCCTCTTTTAACAATATACCATCTCT
This sequence comes from Protonibea diacanthus, assembly GCA_028641955.1. Taxonomy (NCBI): domain Eukaryota; kingdom Metazoa; phylum Chordata; class Actinopteri; family Sciaenidae; genus Protonibea; species Protonibea diacanthus. The sequence goes on along the minus strand of CM053983.1, from coordinate 13,900,837 downwards.
AAAAAAAAAAAAAAAAAAAAAAACTGGACCTGTGCAACGAGCCGTAAAAGAGCCTCAAACAAACAATAACTGATGTGGTGGTATTTTACCTGAAATAAGCGTGGTTAACTCCTCGGGAACTTGACGCATTGTTATGAGAGTTTGCCTCAGGCAGCGATGGACAGTCCGACGGGTGAAACTTCACACATGACACGGAAGCAGCAGCAGCAGCAGCAGCAGCAGCAGAGACTCCGACATACGGAAGTTGATGCTAATTATTTATCAGTGACCACACAGTTCACAAACCCGCCTGCTGCTGTTTAACACCCACACTGACGCTTAGGGCTCTATCAGCCTCTACGTGTGTGTGTGTGTGTGTTTGACTGCTGCTGATGACTGGGAGTTGATGCTTTAATGGAGCAACGGGTCTTTACAGAGTAATAAAGTAACGCATGATCATATTTTTTTGATTGATTCCAGATTATATTTCTCTGGCACTTAAGTCTCTGACTGACACACTGGGATTTTTTTTTTTTTTTACAATGATGCAAGCACTTAGAGTTATGAATATGTCAACAATGTAAATCTAAACAGCCATCATTAATAGTTGAAAAGGCAATTATATAAAAAGTGTTCTGGAGGTTCCTGTGCCAGGATTATTGATGTTTCAAGGAGTCTGTGCTATTTCTACTTTCCCTAAAGTGTTTGTGGCATCATTTGTATTTAACTTGTGACAGTTTTGATCAGTTTACATTGTTCAATCAATGAGAAACACATTTTCCCATCAGGAGTAAACTATAAAAACATTCACTCCTTACATCAAGTGAAGCCTGTGCCTCCTGGTGCATTCACTGACACGTTGTTTATAAAAGTGTCAGCCATTCATTACTTAATCTTTTGACAGGCTGTATCAGCCAATCCAGGTTGAAAGACGGAGCCTTTGAACTGTATAGCCTGTTGTTGTGGAGAAAATGAGACAGAAATGTCAGTGCAGCTCTGGAGGCACTGTGTGAAGAGCTTCAGTTTTTTACTTTAGCTGCAGGTGCTGGACGGTGTTTGTCAGTGCTGCCAGACACACAGACTCTCTCTCTCTCTCCACAGAAACACTTTATTTACTCCAGTTTCAGTCGAGCAGGTTTTGGAAGGCTAACATCCACACAATGTCTATTCTAGTCCTAAGCAGAGAGGAAAAGTTGACGGAATAGGCACCCTACAGTGATGTTTCCATACGTCTGCTTTACATCTTGGATTCTTGATGTTATGGATTTGTACAGAGGGGATAGCATAAAATTCTGGACCGTGTAAATAGGCATTCTCTGTGGGCCCCTGCCTACATCCATGGCTGTTAATTCTAGTATCTTGGTAGGCTTTCTTCATATGAGGGCCCCGCACATTCTGTCCCCCTTTTCCCCCTCCAACTCCTCTGGATTTGTATTTCATACTAAGAAAAGGGAGCCTGATATTTGGGTCATTGTCATGTGATACATCACTGCGTTCCTCACTTCTTAATACAAAATTAAACCTCATCATATCATATTCTGCTTTTCCATGATAGTTTCAGAATACATTTTCTGATGTCACTTCCTGCTCAAAGTAGCCAATAAATTCTTTATGGGCCTCGAACCCAGTGGTGGTCATTCAAAACCTGACCCCCTCCTGACCTGGCAGTAGTTCCTCCCAGTTTGGAGAGGAGAGGAGAGCCAGCTTGACCTTTGACCCATGTGTGTGTGTGTGTGTGTGTGGGTGGGTGTGCAAGGAGAGATATGCTGGCATAGAGCTGTGTTTCCCATAAAGCTTCATCTACTCATCTGTCCTGTCTCTCATCTGACAGGTTTTCTCCCAGTGATTGGCTCCTTCCCAGTTTGTAATCCACATCTCTTGCTCAAAACAACCAAACTACTTCATAATACATATAATCAGATTATAATTAATCTGATTAAACATTGTTTTTAACAGTTTGTGAGACCTGTGAATGTTGGTCGAATGCGCAGCATGATATGTGTTTTATTTTGTGGACATGAAAAGAAACAAGTATGCTACTGAAGTTGTCTGATTTATTTATTTATTTATTTATTTATTTATTTTAATAATCCTGAGAGGGAGAGAGTATATGTGGTTAGTCTAGCCTGTAGACGCTGCAGACACTGACATGTTGCATGTTGACACAGTGTGGTCTCAGTATTCAAAGTGAGTTCAGTGGCTTCTTCACCAAATCACATCTGACTGCCTCTCTGCCTCCAGGGCTTTCACTGATTTTCCCAGTTAGTTTTAAAAATTATCACAATTAGCCATCACCTAATATGATATCTCAGCAGGAAAAGCAGATCAACACCTCACCTCACCTTTTTTTCTTTCTTTTTAATTATTGCTATAAGCCCAACCGCACTCCTGAGAGCAGCACGGTGACGGCGGAGACACAGAGCCTATAAATGAATCGTGTTTCCTGCAGACTCTGCTCAGAATAATTGTTCAAAGTGCGATTGTTAATCTTGTGATTCCTGGAACAATCTTTTAACTCGTGCTTTCCATCAGTCATTTTCCCTAAACATTTAACAAACAGCATCCTCATAAAAAAAAAAAAGAGAGCAACCACGGCTGTTGCAGGGTGACAAGCGCTTCTTTATGTGCGTTTTATCGAGCCGAGGCTCAACTGGTCGGTGTGAAGAATTCCTTCAGCAGTAAATGAGACGAATCCCGCTTGGTGCAGATTAACAAACATTTGCCCTCATTAACATTAAAAATATTGAATTAAAAGAATAAATACATTCAGCTAAATTAATAATATCTAGTCCAGGGTCTATTATTTGCTTCTGAATTATTGATAAAATCCTATTAAATTATAATTTAAACCAATTTGCAAAAAAGAAAGTCTCATCCCGGCTGCTCTGAATTAACCTTAAATAATTTGAAATCATAAAAAAAAGTTTTGGAAAAACCACAAAGGCTTAAGGCGCGATTCTTAATTCAAAGAGATTGTATTACATTGCGGATCAGGCTATAAACAAGCACCCTCAGTGCTGTGAGTTTTATAGGCAATAAAATTTAATTAGAGAGCCAAGAAAAGTCATAGCTTTTGGCCTGGGACGCCTAGCAGGCAATTCTCACTGCAAATTTTCCTTTTCTGGGTTTAAACATGTAGAGATAATGAATCTCTCTTTTTTTGTCTGGTCAGATGAAATCTATAGGATCATGGCTGAAAAGAGATCTTTCAGTTTAAACCTCTGGAAATCTCAAAAATATATTTTTACCTCTTGCATTGTATTTGTGTTTCACTGTGCTCTGTGTTCACTGCATCCATTTGTTTTTTGGGGGGGGCAGATTATAAAATTAATAGTGTCTTTATACTACAAGGACATCTTAACTTAGACTATAATTTAGTAAAAAAGTGTCCCGTGGCTTTTAAATTAAACATTTTATATTCTCCTGATTTGAATACTGTGAGAAACTGTGCTGCATTATGAATTATGCATGAACATAATTCATTTCTCTTATGGCTGTTTCTATGTTTTAATGTACAGGCCTAAAATCAATAAACTCTTCAAACTTTCTTCTGGTGAAATAAGACAATGTGGCGCTGCTGATTACAATCAATGTAAGGTTTTATTTCAAGAAAAAAATATTCTGCTCAGTTATAGTCGAAATCCATATAAAAATAAACTGTGTATCTCGCCAGCCTCATAGAATAAACTATAGGCTACGTAGTAGCTTTGTTGCTTTTGTTTTAACTTACCTTCTTTGTGAGATCTATGACTGAGTACATAAACTGAACACAAGTGTCTTAATTCGAATAAAAACAGGCTGAAATGTCTCAATAGCTCAAGTTTTGCAGGTCGATTGTTGTGAGTGTTTCTGAGAAAAGGTCAAAAGTTTCGGACGATAAAGGCAGGGGACTTTCTGTTGAATCTGACAAACTTGGTGAGAAAGAGGACGAGGATGAGAAAACCTGGAAATCCTGCAAAGAGACGTCCAGGCCCGGGGAATTATCATTGTCCGGGCCTATTGTTGACACGCAGATAGGAACAGTGGGTGCCGGATTTTGAAAATGTTTCAGATTTTTCTCATTGCTGTTCAAAGGCGTAACAGCCGGGCTTTGGTTGTCCCCATTGTGGCCGTTCTGACACTGTTGTGAAGTCAAGGTATTCTGCTGGAAATACCTCTCCCTCTCCAGGAGCGTCCCGGCTACGCTGCTGTCCGCCTCCTGCTCAAACTCGTCCTCCGGCCCGTCATCCATGCACGCGTATTTCCCCTCACTGTCCCGGTTCTCCTTGCAGTGGGTCTGCCTCTTGTGCTTCATCCTTCTGTTTTGAAACCACACTTTCACCTGCTTCTCGGTTAAATCCAGCAAAGCGGCTATCTCCACTCGCCTCGGTCTGCACAGATATTTGTTAAAATGAAACTCCTTCTCCAGCTCCAGAAGTTGGGTGTTGGTGTACGCAGTCCTCAACCTCCGGGATGACCCTGAACCGCCAACACCACCCTCTGGGATCTCTGGTGAACCTAAAAAAAAAAAAAAACATAAAAAAAGACGATTTTTAAATCAGAGAAAAGCTGGCGATCAAAAAATAAACAGCAACACAACTCTGTGTGTGTGTGGTGAAAAACAAGCTCAATGGGGGGAAACTTGCGGCAAGCAAGCACTGGGACTGGGAAGATTTATGGGCCCCAGGCAGAATATGATGGGTCTGCGTGGACAGGACAGGACGGAGGGTGAAGATTAATGAACATGCCAACTGCTGGCCCGTGTAAGAATAATCTATCACTCCCCATTACTGTCAAACATTAACACTCTTACACTGCATCACAAGTCAGTGAGTTACTTGATGAGATTAAGCATGCTTAAATCAAAATCCTATACTGGCTCAAAGGACGCCCACGTTGCACAAGGCCCGGGATGCAGCTCCTTGCAGAGGGGGAATCCTCAGACAATGAGGAGCCTTTTGCATGGAGGTTATTAATCATCATGTCTTGCCTTGGGGGGAGAAGTAGAGTGGCGAGGAGTCAGTCGTTGTCGCGGCAGCAGAAGCAGAAGAAGCAGCAGCAGCAGCTGTAGTCTGGTTTCTCTTGATGCTTTTCTTCTCCTTCATCCACGGGTATTCCGGGGGTAGGGATGCAGCCTGCAGCGGGCTGCAGCCTCTCAGAGCCTGCTTTGAGAGGCTGTGTCGTGGGTGGATGCCCGGGTTCAGGCCGGGGATGGTCTGCTCAAAAGGAGGAGGAATCAGTGTCGAGTGTGAAAGCGCCGAGCTCTTGATTGATGAACTTTGAAATGCATCACCGACAGGGTTAGTGAGAGATGTCAGGCACTCAGCGAGCGACGGCTGGCTGTTGATAAAACCACTTTCTCGCCCAAATTCGTAATTCATCTCCTCCTTCTTGTCTCGAAAAGTCGTTGATTTTTAAGTTGATTCAGATTTAATAAGCAGTTTGTTTTCATAAAGTACTAAACTGGTTATAGTCGTATGGAGACCTCTATGCCATAAACTATTGCTTTCATGAGGACATGGTTGGAATTAGACCGTGCTGCTTGTCACATGATTACATCTGCCCAATGACAATTTGGGGTTTTTATCAAAAGAAGCCACTGTCCCCTGTGATTGATCGAGAAAGTCGGAGGGGTAACGCCTCATTCCGGGGGTAGGGGTTGCTTTATTTACACATTTTTGGGTCAGTTTGTTCACCACTGCCCCCCCCCATCCCTCCCTCAAAAATTCACCCAAACGCCTTGCCTTCTTTGCGCGTCCACGCAATCTGCCGCGCGGGTTACGCGCGTGTGAGACGTCGTCGTCGTGGTAGTGGTGGTGCGTGTGTGTGTGTGTGTGTGTGTGTGTGTGTGTGTGTGTGTGTGTGTGTGTAGCGTGCGTTTATTCCTGGCGTGGCACTCCACAAATCATTTCAGCAGTCACATTTGTGTCTCATAACGACGACGACGCCCACAGTCGTTATCAGTGCCAAAGCGTTAATCTTGAGACTTTCATGAAAGGTTTGCCTGGAGAGGAGAGGAGAGCCGCACCAGACATCCAACAACATGTTCACCCCTCCCCCAACACACACACACACACGCAGACACACACACCACCGCAGAGAGAGGGAGAGAGAAGAATTCGTTTTTAATAGATTTCAATGTGATTTTGCTGCTCGTTAAATTTTGGCGCAATAAATTTCATCTATAGTGATCTTAGGCTGCCCCAAAAACATTCTCTTATTAGAGGTAACTTTATCATGTACACATATATGAATGATATCCACTGAGAAAATAATATTTTGTGTCACTGTAACAAAGCAGTTGGCTTATTCACCGGACATTCGTCACCATTTTACAGTTAATAGCTCCCTGCCCCACATCCCATTTCATTTATTTTATTTCACCTATAGGGATAATGTTGACCCAAGCCATCATCCATACACTTCAGCGTTATTGGTTATAACATAGCGCAGAGTACAGATGATTTGCCACTGTAGTGTGAAGCAGAGGAAAGGTGGGGATCTGATGGCTGTTTATTGCCCAGGCTCTAAACAAAGAGCCCTGGTAGCCTGTGTGTGATCAATCTTTCTCGCCAAAAGGTCTGACAGCTCCCTGCCCTAAGAACACATTTAAACCATCTAACACTCCCTTAGATCATATATGGCCAGGAAGAGGACAGACACTCTCTAGGTAGGCTGTAGGAGAAGTTTTCAATTTGGAAATGTTGGGTTTTCTTTAGAAGCACTGGATGAGACGCACGGCTATTACGCACAAAGCTTTTTTTTTTTTTTTGGAGGGGTAACTCGTTCGATAATAAATCATAAATCCATCCAAAGACGAAACTCTGACGCTTTTTTTTCGTTTGCATAAAGGACTATACTGGCACAGAAAAAAAACACAGAAGAGAGGAATGGACTTGGTGAGTGGTATAGAAACGAACGGAGCGGCGTTTAAATAAGACCAATTGTTTGCTGAGGTGAGTGGGTGTTGGCATTCAGCAGAAATCCCCATTCAGTCTCATACCTTTCTCTCTGTCAGATACCCCGTGAACAAGTCTTTCTGTGGCCTGCTCGGGTTCTAGAATAATTCAGTCCGATCACAGTTGCTTAAAATGTTTGATTTGGCTGGATATAACTGTGTATATATATTTTTTAAATTATTATTATTAATCTTTATCTTTAAGGATGTATTTTCGATTTTCGACATATTTTGGGAACGAACAATATTCTAATATAAGCTATAATATTGTCCTATAATATAACTGACTTAGAAATACATTAAATTGACTTTAAATGTAACCAAATTCTATCTGTGCTCAGCTCATTGTCAGTAATTTGTGGTTATTTCTGGAAGTAATTATCTAAATTAACCACAGTAATTTACCATTTCTTCTTACTGGAATTTGCAGATAGATAAATGCTAGTTTATATAGCTGATATTTATCTGGCCAGAGCGTACGGCTTTGAGTCGACACAGGTGTAGCAGCAGAGCAATGACACAAAGAGAACAAAGACCAAACAAACCTCGACAGTATTTGCTGTAAAAAGAACGTGAACGCTGCACGCTGACACTTGAACATACTGAATGTATTATGGCTACATTTTTTTTTTTTTGGATTTATGTCTAGTGTTCTTGTTGGGAGCTGAACAGACATAAAAGGCACGTTTTGCTGCATGTTTTTGAACCAATGCAGACAGGAGACGGTGTCTGGATGAGCTGCGAGCAGGAGAGGCACGTTCCCCGTCTGTTCTGAGACAACAAGAGACATCTGGGAAGCAAGCAGGCCAAACCTGCGACCACTGACCACGATCGCTTTGAATGAAACTCCTATGCTGTAGCTGTATCTGTGTTTATTTATGATGAGTGACATACAAATGTTTAACCAGAGTGGAAAATAAATGGTTGAACAATTACCAGTTATGCATCTGTTTTTTTGTGTGTGTGTTTGTTTGTTTGTTTGTTTTTTAATGTGGAAACGACAGAAGTCGTCTTTAACGTGAATTATATTTAAAGTCAGTTAGAATGACTCGTGTATTACACATTTTGCATGAGCGAGGTTATGCAATTATAAATTATGTTAAGTGAAGTGTTTATGAGTGTTTATTGCGTGTTGTTTCCGTCATTAAGGCTGCATTATATCATATATCACTTCATATTCTGCATGTGGGGGGAGGGCAGAAAAATACAACGGTACATTCAAGCTCTGTAGTTCTTCTGGAAAACACATTTAGCTTCGAGCCGTGTGTGTGTGTGTGTGTGTGTGTGTGTGTGTGTGTGTGTGTGTGTGTGTGTGTGTGTGTCTCCTGGAAACAAAGCAACGTTCACGACGGGATTTTCACATTACACTTTTATTTATTGAGCCCCCTGGATTCATGAGAAGATTTGACAGATACTTCAGGAGCCTTAAAGCGCCGCAAATCAACAAATCAAACTGTTTTTGCACGTCGACATGTGCACTAACGTCGTGATAGCTAAAAGAAAAATAATGATATGGTCATCCTGGGCCTCTTTTATGCCTCTCAGAGAATCAAAGACCAAATAATGAACATTTTGGGATTACAGAAAGTGAATAAAAGAATACTACCATGAAAGATAACCCACCTTTCAATGGTCTGTCTGTCAGTCTCTCTCTCTCTTTTTGATTCAAGTGTCCCAGTTGGCCTGTAGGTAAAGGTAAACATGTAGTTTGGGGAAGAGTTTGTAGCAAATAGAATGCTTTAAATAGTTGTGAGGTTGATTTTTAAAAAAAGTATAATAATGCAGGAGACAGAGGCTGATAGAAGCTCTCCAGAAAGCAAACTCCAAATTCAAAGAGCATTTTTTTTTCTTAAAAACTGCATTAATCTGAGGTGTTATCGCTATACATCAAGTAAAATTGTTGACTCCTATCATTACGCACATATCACGGAGGTAACCTCGCTATCCACATCTAAAATGACAGACTATTGGCAGAGAGAATAGGTGGATGAAATACACTCCCATGTGCTCATGACTTTACTCCCCTGAACTTCTCCTCCAGAGTTCACTCATGGCCTCCTCTGTCACCGGTGGTGTCATGAGGTTTGATGTATAGGGGCCATGAAAGGTCACACCAGCATGCAACATCCAAGCAGCTTTCTGTTTTTTTTTTTTTTTGTTTTTTTTTTCTGCAGCACGGCTCCTCAAATGGCTGTTTGCATTGAAGATATCCATCCAGACGTGCACGGGGACGAGGCAGGAATGCTACATAGGCACAGCACTGTTGTTCTGAAGGTTTGTGCGGAGCCGTGTCTTCTTAACATCTGATCGCGTTTCTGAAACGGGAACACCAGTCGTCCACAATATCTTTACAGTTTTCTCAAGAGGAAATAAATGAGCTACATGTGGGTGACCTTTGGAGGTGAGAGAGAGAGAGAGAGAGAGAGAGAGAGAGAGAGAGAGAGAGAGAGAGAGAGAGAGAAGGGGGAGGGGGAGTATGGAGGTGGAGGGAGGTTGGGGGGGCATGTTGGAGGATAGCAGGAAGTGAGGAAAGGCTTGGGGTATCTTTCACTTTGTAGGACCTCAAGTTCATCGCTCAGCTGAGGTCCAGTCCAGCTCCTGGAAAAAGTGATGACATGCCTCTGTGTGGATGAATATGTGTCATCATCATGTTAAATCAGTCATGATAAGCAGAGCACTTCATACATGCATGCAGTATGTTTTTACAAATGTGTCCTTATGTATTGACTGCATGGATACAAACTGTTTGTCTTCTATGCAAAACATTTGTATCAGTTTATTGTGGGTTGCAGCTACAGATATTCTACTAAACTATGCAAAGCATTTGATAAACTGTTGTGCATTTCTCTCAGAAAGCCGCAATAAAACCTAAAGTATCCCCTGACCAAAGACAATCCCACATTACGGATCTTTAAAGAGTAATTTATGCCACAGATGATGATAAAATGAAACAGAACATGCAGCAGGATTAGAGGATTTACGACGAAAACGAACACATCTGGTGCAGGTCTGTAATGCACGGGGAGTGGTTTTGGTGTGCCGTGAACGCATCACCGCGGTTTGAACGTTGCTCTTGAGACGAGTCGCTGCCTCCACCTGCTGGCGGTCAGAGCAAAGCAGCAGTCAGCTGAGCACGGAGCGCTGACACCGTCACCAGGGCACTGAGACACTGATGTTTGTTCATTTAAGGTTTTTAAATGCGTTAATTTCATTTTTTTAAAACTTTGTTTTTTTTTTTTAACTTTGTCATTTTATGTTTGTTCTGCAAATAAAGTGATGTATGCTAAGGAATTTATACCAGCGTGTGAAACATGTTGTTCATCTGTGTGTGTGTGTGTGTGTGTGTGTGTGTGTGTGTGTGTGTTGTCCTGAGAACTCTTCTGCGACAAAACAACAAACGGATGTTTCTCCACCGAGACAGTCTAATTGTTGGTAGACGGTCATAAAGTAATTAGACGTTTTAGGACAGACCCATCTGCAGTCCTGCCATACCCTACACCTCTCTTCTCTATGTGTGTATGTGTGTATGTGTGTGTGTGTGTGTGTGTGTGTGTGTGTGTGTGTGTGTGTGTGTGTGCGTGCGTGTGTGTCTTACAACAATATCACATATTTGACTGTTTGCCCGGGCCTCATTAGAAATGCTGGTTTACTGCTGCCACAGAGCCTCTACGTGCTTTGCTGTTTTCGCACCTTATAAACAGTTGAGGCTGTGATTGTGGTTTATTGCAGGAGGGCATCTAGTTTGCAGAGCGTTCAAAGGCCGAAAAATGTCCCACAAAGTCATGCATACACACACGCTGTGATTCTGAACAATAATTACGTGCAAACTAATCTATAAACACACACAAAAAAACGTGTTTCGCCTTTGTTTTTAGTTTGTTCTGACTCATTGGTGCCGTTGTCTTTATAACTGTTACATCGCTGTGTGTCGTTGGTTTGTAATCCAAACAGCGCATTTTATTTCTGTAAAAGATTTGAATCCAAAGATATCAAGAAAAAAATATCTATTCATTTAACTTCTTTGTTTTTTTTAATCTTTATATTCAATATTTAACACGACACTTTTAACAACCAAAAAAAGTTAGAAGCCATGTTACAATCAAATAAAGATCCCAGTCTCATTTGCAGTGTAGTAGTAGTGATATGATTGTAATATACAAATATTATATTAGAAACACATATTTATGTGAACAGGGCTGACAAAAGCCTTTCTGAAAGAAAATAACTCTGGAGAGGCCTTGAGAAGTTTTTTTTTTTGTTTTTTTTTGTGGCTTATTTGGCTTGTTTGCGCCATAAAGCTCGATGGTTACAAACCAGAATAAGCAGTAAAACTTTGTTTTTTTTTTAAGTCCTTTTTTCCCTGAAATAAAATAAGAGACATAAAAAATCTGAATTTTGCTGAAGTAGTTTTAGGCAAACAGAGCAGTGAATTAAGTAAGTTGTAGTATTTTATTGATTTCTATTATACATTTTGTTCAAATATGTAAGAAATGGTCGGTATGTTTTAATATTAAACAAAAACAAACAAACAAAAAAAATCTTAAGACATAATCATCTTCTCATGTGCAAGCCTATACAAACTACCGTTTATTTTGGATGAGACCATAACGACGAGGTATTTTTTTTTTTTAAGTGTGCACAGTGTTCTCACAAATGGATCAAAACCGAACGGTTATAAAACATCTAGATTGCAAAAAAAAAAAAAAAAAAGAATAAGTTAACCAATGCAAATAGGTAGCTGAAAAACATTCAGGTAGTCAAGGAATAATTTCATGCAAATAACAAATGTGTGTAGGTAACTATTTCTGTGCGTAAAGTACAACACAAGACACTTTGTCCTCTCACTAACATCAAACACTGGATATCATAGAAATAAAATAAAACATCCAGCATTGTTTTAACGACACAAACTTTACAACAACATGTGTAACAGTTCAGGAATATTAAGGACAGACCCCCCCACCCCTCCTCCTCCTCCTTCTCTCTCTCTCTCTCTCTCTCTCTCTCCCTCCCTCCCTCCCTCCCCCCTCAGGCTCTAACCCACCAGCAGTCCCAAACAAGTTAACTGTCTCTCCGCCGGTCTTTGTTTTCTTTCTTCATCTTCATCCTGCGATTCTGAAACCAGATTTTCACCTGTCTCTCGGTCAAACTCAGGAGTCTCGCTACTTCGTATCTACGATCCCGGGGAAGGTACATGTTAAATAGAAACTCCTTTTCCAGTTCGAGGATTTGGTGCTTTGTGTACGGACAACGCTTTTTTCTGGTGGGCTTTGCGTGAAGCCAGTTGGACGATGGGTTATCTGGAGACAGGGGGTCAAAAACCAGGAGACAGGAGAGTTAATGCTCTCAGAGCAGCATTCAAAAACAAGACATGGGAGGACATGCTACTCCTGGCAAGACTCTATATGTGGAAAAGAAATGACCACTCTGCGCTGAGCAATTTGTGGGCTGAGAATAGCACATTGCACACCAAATTCCTTTGATTTTTTGGGGATAATTATATATAATAATGGGTGTCAAACACCTCGAAGAATATACACATCTTATTTTTACAGAACATCGTGTCATTGAGCTAAAAGACTGCTTCTCATTGAGCCTAGAGAATATTTACTATTAAATATGTACGCCCATGTTTGTACCAAACCAAGCCTGTGCCATCCAAACCAATTCCTCCACATCCTCAAGCCTCATTCATGTCATTTTCATTCATCTAAATGAGTCCATAAAGTGACCAGAATAATACGAAAACACTGCATTGCTTACTTGCGTCTGTCTCCCTCTTTTCGTCTGCTGTCGGGATCTCTTCAGTGGCTTTAGACGTGGATGTGGTTTCGCAGGGAATCTCCGCAAGCGACGCTTCGTTTCCTATGTCAGACAAAAGAGGTGTGTGCGTTTCCAAAGTTGTGCATTCAGCACTCCCAATCAGAGGCTCGGGTTTTATCTCATAATGCATGGCTGTCGATGGTAATCCCGTCAAACACAGGGACGCGGACACTGGATCCAACGCCCAGGAGCGCGTAAACATGCCATCGCTGTCCCCACTCGTATAATGGTGATGTATATAGGTCGGAGTGGCTGTGTTTGGAGGGTGGGCCGAGATGGGACTCCAAGATCCACCAAAAATAGAAGATTTCGCCTGCAAAGGGCAAGACTCGTGTCCGCCATATTCGGTGAGCATCGCCTGCTCCACCCCTGCAGCTGATGAGTACCTCGGTGCCATATCTTCCTGCTCGGGAAGAACGGGCGACTCAACGTAATAACTCGTTCCCAACGTCGACATTGCAAGAAAAAAAAAATGCAAAAAAAAATCAAAAATAGCGCGTTTACAGTCCTGCAATGTTTAGAAAAAACGGATTCATTGCATATAATGTGCTGCTTTCCTGCACCAGCTAGGGGCTCAATGCGTCCAGCAAGTTGAACCTTGCCCAAGACTGGATAGGGCGCCCCAAACACGTGACCGTGGGACAGAACAATAAATAATAAATCAGCCTGCTGCTCAAGTAAATGGCCACCATTTTCCCCACCATATTTTAATAGCAAATCCCCGCGCCTTTATTGGGAAATATTACGTTTTATAAGCAATAAACGTTATGAATTTTGTCAAGAGATCTTATGCTGGTGTAATCGAACAGAGTTGTGATAGAGGGGTGCAGGGGGAGTATTACTTTAAAGGCTCCATTTGTGAAATCACCAAACAGGCTCTTAGGCTTAAAAATGGTATATTCATAAAAAGCTAATGGGATGATTTATTCTCCAAAATAAAAGACTTATAATAATTTAATGACCTGCATCTATAAACTTCTTACTGTTGCTCGTTAGCGGCTGCTATATAAACCATTTCCAAGACTTCTTAAATAAGATAAAACAAGCAGAGGTGCGTTTAAAGCATCACTGGAGGTTACAACGTCAAAACAGCCATTCCACATATTAAGCGACATCTTCCAAGATGCACACTGCTGTGTCTGCAGGGCTGTGGCTTCTACTTTGAAGGCAATCTAAAACGGAAAGTGGGGTGAGGTTATTTGGGTGCTATATAACGGTCCTTTTTATCACGGGCAATTGGGTTGTTTTTCTTAAGGTTACAACCTGGCTGTCTAAGCTAAATATCACCAATAAAGCTCAGCCTTTGTGTCCATTCTCTGGCGCAAGCAGACGCATCCGGCATTTCCTACGGCGAGGCAACTGGCAGACTGCAATGATCATAACCGAGGCCTTGTCTGTCCTTTCCTCCTCTCCTGGACATATACAAGCCCGAATCCTTTCATTTGCATGCCTGCATCTTTACTTCCTGTTGTTTGGATCACACAGAGACGCTTTGCCGAGCTGGTCTTTAAATTATAGACCCTGAGAAAACTTTGCATCTCTAAGATTAAATGTAACCACGTCCAGATGGATATATAATACAATTTAGCTTCATAATGAAAAAACAGAAAGATCATATCAAGAGTTCCCTTTACGCACAACCATAAAACACTTTATTGCACTTTTTGGAATAATCATTTTTTATGTGTCTGAAGCAGCCTGCGCCAAATTATTAATAAATTTGGACCAATAATTAATAGTGATTCACTTTTCATGATGCGACGAGTTTTACTGAGGTAATCAAGGCAGTTTCGTGTTGTGGGAGAAATATTATAGCCCAACAACATGAGACTACCTAAACCACTCAACAGCCCGCTGTCCTCTTCAGGAATATCTCTTATGATATGAGTGTGTGTGTGTGTGTGGTGTGTGTGTGTGTGTTTAGTGTTTTGAAGGTGTGAAAATTAAGCAGTTTCCCAGAATAACAAGTCAACATGTGACAATTTTAGAAATCTGTAAAGGCGCAAAAGTCAATGTTCAGACAGGTTTTATTCATGATCTGATCAGTGCGGCAATTATGAGACTGATTTGCAAAATCTTGGAGCTGTTTTCGTCCGAATACGTCGTTCCTTAGACATGAGAATTAAGCATTTCGGCATTAAAAAAAAATAAAATAAAATAACAACTGAAAAAAAGAAGCCACTTATTCACAATTTAAAATACATTTGAAATAATAACAATGGAAATATTTACTGCTTCTCCTCTCACTGTGTGGTTTACATTTAAGTCTGGCGTCAAGGACAAAAAGCAACCAAGTGTGCACAGCCGCCAGACATCTATTACAGGCCTAAACCATGAAGAACATCACCCTCTACTACTGTAGCAATATTTACTGTGCACAAAGCGGACCCAGTCCAAAACACAAAGGCATTAGCACCATGCGCTGAACCTGTGCCAGCTTTTTTTTAAAAAGATTTAAACACCGCGCAGCTCCTAATCTTTCTGAATGAAATAAGAAGTCTGCAGTTGGAGGGATGGTTTTATTAATTTGACCAGCAAAAAAAAAAAAAGGAGGAAAAAAAAGTGCAAATATTCATCAGACCTCTTGGGTTCTTCAGCTGTCACATAAAGTATCCCAAGAGTTAGTCCAGCATGCAAATTCCAATGGTTCACTCAGGTTGACTATACAATATGTACAAGCCTGAAGCTCTGAAACATTGTGGTCACATTCTGAACATCTTAAACACAATGGATCAACGTTACAAATGTAGCTATTTATAAATACATATCCACGACAAAAAAAAATAAAAACAGACGTGAAAATAAGAAAGAACAACAATCAATAAGTTAGCAGTAGGGTCCTATTTTCCATGGACATTCTCACAGTTGGGTGGGTGGGTGGGGGGGGGGCTCTGCTCAGGCGCCCTTGCCATGGATGGAGGAGGGCGCCAAAGACGCAGACAGTCTCACGAGAAACTGAAGTTGCTGGAGAGCTCTCGGATCCTATTCTCCCGGCTCATTTTTTTCAGTTTCATCCTCCTGTTTTGGAACCAGATTTTGACTTGCCTGTCAGTGAGGTGCACACTGCGGCTGATCTCCAGGCGACGCTCTCTTGTCAAGTACATGTTGAAGAGAAACTCCTTCTCCAGCTCCAGAGTCTGGTGCTTGGTGTAGGGGCAGCGCTTCTTTCGGCCACTCTTAGCTGTGAGCCAGTTAGCCGTACTTTCCATTTTTCCATCTCCTAGGACGAAAACGAGACGAGATGAGGACATTAGGCAACAGGTGTGACAAAAACAAACATCACAGACGGAGGAAAGGCTCATTTAGTGGTTTGAAATTATGGACTAATAAAATTCAAAATCCAAAATAAACAAAACACGACATGTCCAATTAATACAACTGTGTTTTACTGTAAACTACTGAAGACATGGTTTGATATATAAATTCCACAATTTGAACTGACACCTACTGCACAACCATATATATTAATACCCGTATAATGCACGATTTCTGTCTACTGTTTGATTTTTATTACCATTTTACGCACAACCACACATCTGTGTGGATATGCCGTATAGCTGCAATTCAGCATTTTACCAGAAACAGCTATTTGCCCCGTTAAGCAGCCTTAACCACAGCAGCCTGTAGCCAACTGCACGTTTATTAAGACATAAAACACAGTCTGCACCGTCTGCTGAAATTATAGCAAGGCCCGGACTAGAATGGATTGGCCTTGTCAATGTGAAACCCTATTAAATATTTTTTTAAAAATCAGGAAGAGTTCATGTGCTTTTAAATTATGCAAACCTCTCACAGATCCCTGCCAAAGTAAATCCATCATGCCTGTTTGAATAGCGTAATTAAGCGTTGTAATTAAAGCACAGCTATAGCAGCTTATTGTGATGTAAAAAAAAAAAAAAGAAGAAGAAGAAGAAAAAAAGAAAAAAACAGCTAATAAAGCACAATAGGTCTGATCTCGGCTCTGATTGGTTAAGCCTTGTTCAATTTCGCCTCATGCCCGATAAACCGGTAAATATCCGATAAACACGCACCCAGAGAGTGTCTGACCTAAATATAATACTCTAACAGAAACTCGCAGTTCATACTCAGGCAGCCCTCTGTGGTTAGAAATGATCGATTAAACCAAACAATGGAAGCCAAATAAAATCTACGTGCATGCCCTTTAACGCCGTCTAATTTTGCAACATATTTCTTCAACGTGCGCCGACTCTTCACCTTTGACTGGCTTTTCTGGACATTCCACACTGCATGTCTCAGCGGGTTCAGGGGACGATGAGCTTTCCGAGGAGAGGCGGCTGTCCTCCTCTCTGGCCGGGGCGCAGGGCGCAGGGACAGGCGCCTCCTCGTGGCTCTCTCTCCGCTCCGGCTCAGCAGAGGTAGCCTGAGACTGGGAGGGCTGGCTGTCCAAACGGGCAGGTCGTTGGAGACTAAAGTGATTCATGTTTGGCTGGACATCATGGTAAAGCCTGGAGGACGTGTATGTCTGGGACAGGCGGAAGTAGCCCGGGACCGGCAAGGTGCTGCCGGTAACCGGGCATGATGCAGTCGAGTAGGAAATGTCATCTACAGTTGATCCTTTAGGACATTTGTCAGACTCATAAAGGCAATATGCGCTCTCCTCTTTTATACTCGGTGAGAATGAACACTGAGCCATATGCTGGCCGCTGGGCTGCTCTACCCGGCATGATCTCGACGTTTCCAGCCACGTTTCCATCCCTTGAACATACGGAGCAGGAGAAGGGATCACGCTTTGGGTGCTTGGCTCGTTGCGCTTACCGATCCCCGGGAAACAAGAGCCGCCGGAGAGTCCATATGAATATTCCGACGCCGGTGGCAAATACACCCCGTTACTTTGGTAATATGAACCACTGTCGGTTCTCACGTTGATTAAGGAGTCCACGAAAAACGAGTTCCCAGCTTGATTGTTGGGGCATGTCATCGTTGTGGTATAATTTGACGGAGGATGAAGATAGCCCTTTCTGGCTGACATTTCTTGTGCAAAACATTGCTGAATAATTACTGATACTCACGCTTCTCACTGTAGCCTGCAGCCAATTAAAACACCAGCACGACTACAGACTCCTCCCAGTCCGGCCGGGCAGCTTCCACTGTGTCGTATATTTTGTTTTAGGCTAAGTAAAGAGAAAACTGTGGTGGAAAGTGGTGCATCAGAGGGGTTTTAGCTAAAAAATCTTTAAATCTCCTTTTGAATCTCACATTTTTGAGCCACCTATAAGCCCAAAGCCGCCTATGCTCATTTAACAACAGCCCCTATTTGACAACTCGGTTGTTGAAAGCTGTCCCTAACAATTATGTACAATGCATAGCTTTATGGCCAGTTTTACAGCACTGTAAAAATGAAGGGTTCTAGAGGTGCCTCTGAGAAACACAGGGTGCATCAAAAATCCAAAAAAAAAAAAAAAAGGGTCCTGTGTGCCTCTTTGGTCGAGGTACTCTCAACCCTTTTTGTGCTGCTCTGGTGATTATTATTGGACTATTTTCTTTTAATTCCTCATGGACTGTCGATAAGTAGTGGTAGTTTTATCTCGCCACATTGCTGGTGAAACCAGTGCGGTCACTTCACTTCAGAGCCCTCGAGCTTATCTTGGTCGTGGTGTGAATATTGTGGGTGCAAATGCCATGATTGCGTCCAGACACCTTCTTTTTTTTTTTTTTTTTTTTTTTTTTTTTTTACTGCAAAGGCTGCGTGGAGCATTTAAAAAGGTGACACGCAGGCACACACTGAAGTAAGCGCCGCAGTTGAACAATGCCCTGGAGCTACATTTTCCTTAATGGTCAACCTAATACAGGCAAGACTGTAAGAAATGTAGTTCGTTACTGAACAGATTAGGACTTGTTAATCTGGCTAATATGTCTTTAAAGAAGCACTGGGAATTTCTAAGAGTTTCTGCTCGTAATTACTTAGAAAACAACACACCCACTTTTTCTCCCCCCCTCTAAGGCCTATATTCACAGGATACATGTTCTGTTAAATTTCAGATCAACACCTCCTGATATCCAGACCCACCAAAAATCTTCGACGCGCCATTAAAGTTGTTTTTTAAAATGCATTTAAGGTGGTCACGGTTTTTTGTCCTTTTCCTGATATTTTTCAGACAACAGGCTTACGCGTCTGAACTGGAGGTAACTGCGAAAATATTTTAAAAAAAAACTAGTAACCGTGATTCAGCCAGAAAACAAATCAAATAAATAGCATTTTGCTTGCACGGCGTGTAACGTACACAAGTAACTATAACTCACGGGAGTCTACTGTTTAATAATATATATAAATATATAGAGATAGATAATAGATATAGTCTTTAATTTAAATAAAACAAGACCAATCATCTAATCCACAAATCCGCCGTGCCAGTTAATAAAAGCTGGATGTTTCCAGACAAACACAAAGTAAACACAAATCGTTAGTCTGGACTTGCACAATATTTAAAATGAAATGAAAAAGTCAGAAATACAATAACCCATGCTTCCTTAAAAAGTTAAAAGACCGTCAATGAGGTTAAGAGTTTATAACACAGGCCTACAGATTTAAGTCGGCATAAAAATGTCTCCAAAGGTGGCTTTACACTGAAATACAACATCGGCCACCTCCATTTTCCTATAAGTCTGGAGCCATAAAGTCTAGAAATGAGAGCTACAGTTTATGTACAGCCATTTTATATGGCGTCAAACCTGCTGCAGTCTAGTCTCAATGAATGATAATAATCATTAACCCTATTGGATATTTCCTGTGATGTTTCAGTGTGCGCTGCGGGTGTGCTGTTCTTATATTATTATTGCCATAAAACTTGGTTTTTTTTTCATTCATTCAATTACTTTTTTTTGTTATAAATGTTAGAAACTTCACGAAAAGCCTGACTGTTTTGTGTTAAAAAATGTCTCTGTTTGTTTGTGTCTGTCTGCGTCAGCGCGCGCACACACACACAAGCACTCAACTCAACAATGACAGACGCAAGGACACACACACACACACACACACACACACACACACACACACAAAGTTGCAACAAGCTGCAGTCTTAATGTCAAAAGACAACAAATAGTCTTTGGGATAATTCAAGCTCTTATTATCACGTTTACAATGTTTACATCACGACTACACGACATAAATCAAATTTAGTATTCATAAAATGAAGAATAATTTACGTTTTAAACTGTATGGAGATTATAAAAGTTAGTGAGCCACAAATTGTTTGGAATACAGGCCCCTGTGACCTTATTTTTTAGTGCGCATTAGTCACTCCAGGCCTGGAACGTCTGCAAAACTGCAACCTGAGAGCCTGCGTTAAAATGGATGTGAAAAGAAACAAACATCTTGCACTATTTCCTCCAGGTAATTTTGCCAGTAATGCGTTCATCACCATAACATCTGCAGCTTAGATGAAAACATAACGTCTTGGTGTGTGTGTGTGTTTTTCCAGGTGGAGATAAACTAGAAAAAAATAGACCCACTTTCTCAAATCGCATGAATAAACCCCCCCTGCAGTCATAAAATGCACATGGCAATATTTCTGTGCCTACCTTAACAATGAAATCCTGAGGTGGTGACACATTTTAAAAGCAGCTGAGCGTTGACTCAAACTTCTTTTCATATCTCAATTCACGGCAATGACATTGATCTGAGGAGCGCCACCCAGTGGACGAAGACGGCACACGGCCTACACTGCAACACAACGCAAATGAAGAATATTCCTACCGCGGTAAGATGCTGAAACAAATGACTCCGGAAAGGTCCGTGGACACAAGCTTTCAATGCTCCCAGCCGTTGTTTTTCAGCCCCTTAGTCACAGTTAATAACCTTGGTCTCAGACGCTTTATTGCACTACACTCCAAATGCTCCAGACGAATCCGCGTTTTATGGCCAAGTTACTGGAGCAACTGGGAGGATGTGCAGCAATCAAAGCGGAATTCCTGGGAGCCTCACAGGATGCACGGTATAAGGAGGGCATCATGGCCCTTATTAGCTTATGGCAGGCCATTCAAGTTGTTTTCAGGGGTCTGGTGGTGGATATAAAGCCACCTGAACCCAGTTTTTACCCATCTTTTTCTTCTTTTTTTTATGTACTCGGGGCCTCATTCTACCTTCCTTTGCAAGGTTAACACAACTCTTCATGACCTAGATTCATAGCGTGTTTATTTAGTAGCAAACAAATGTAGGATCTTTGGTTTAAACTCCACTCCAGATAATAAATAAATGAAAAGAGAGTGATGATTGTAAATGGTGATCTGGAGTTCGTCCACCTCTTTATTTACCCCTCCAGTGTCACTGGCTGATGGGTCAACACAGGCTGATTTTCAGAGGATGAAGTGAGTATTGTCTTTGATGAGAGCAAAATCACGCAAACAGATTCACCTTCTTTGCAAAGAGGCGGCCTGATGCATCTGTATGCATTCAAACAAGTGTCAAGATTGTTTTGGTAAGTCCAAACAGGCATGTTAGGTCAAAAATCAGCCTCTCCACATCGTCCCAGAAATGAATGAACCCTTTGTAACGGATATCAAATAATAACTGCAGCGGATCATATTCCCAGCCATGAGGGAATAAAAACGCATCAGACCTACACATCATACACCTGATACGATCCACGTGCTGGCATATAAGATAAAAAATTGGGATTATGTTTCATTTTGGGGAGGGGGGTTGTTCTTTTATCAGCGGTTTTGCCTTCTTGAATAATTCAACTTTACGGCCAAGAGCTCAACAAAGCGCTTGTAGCAGTTGCAGGCGCAGATGTTTAATATGACTGAATATCAGACTTAAAATGCATGAAATGAATCAACTGGTATCAGATTTTAACTCTCATTCTCTCCTTTTTTTTTTTTTTTTTTTTGTAGGGGCATCTGGGTTGATCATCGCCAACAGTGCCAGGTGAGAAAGAGGCCTGATAGTAACTCCAAAACACACAAAAAGAGTTTCCAATCACCGGAAGTTGTATTTGTACAATAAAGTTAAAAGATTAAGAGAAAGAAGAAAACACGAACAGTAGTCTGATGTCAAGATTTCTGGCCACAAAAGTTGCGTGTGCGTGCGTAAATTCGAGAAAACAATTTAAATTTATGAGGAAAATTTACATTAAAAAAAAAACAAAAAAAAAACTGGAGTACAGTCATCTCCATGTGTGTCTTTAAATAATATAAAGTTATTCAATTCAGACACATCTGGTTTTCCGCGTGAGCACACCGTACATGCAACCACGCAACTTTAAAATTTGGAATAATCCGTCAGATTGTTGGTAATTGGGCAAGCAGAATAACAGGCCTATAATAATGATAATAATAATAATAATAATAATAATAATAATAATAATAATAATAATAATAATAATAATAATAATAATAATAATAGAGCCAATGGTGTTTAATGACAAAATAGAGTATAAATAGTAGAATTCTTTATGAAGTCTGGTACATTAAAAAACTCGTCATCCTGTCCAGATAAATTGTAGTTGTAGTTGTAGTCTAGATGACGGGGTGTGTGGCTGCATGCCAGTGACAGTCTTTGTTCAGTTTTTATAGCAGGGGGTTTGTGGTGTAGTACTGTAAACGGTCTCTGTTCAGTTTCTTCTCCTTCATCCTCCTGTTCTGAAACCAGATTTTGACCTGGCGATCTGTCAGATTGAGCATCCGCGAGAGCTGCAGACGCTTCTCTTTGTTGATGTAAACGCTGAAAAAGAACTCCCTCTCCAGTTCCCTGATCTGATACTTTGAGTATGGACATCTCTTTTTGCGCGTCCTCTGGCCACCTGAAAGACGAATCACAAAAAAATAAAAAATAAATGAAAAAAAGATGTTATTAAAAAAAAACACACACATTGCAAAGACATGATATCATTCTAACCTATTTCCTGCTTTGAAGCAACAATGGTGGTCCAACATGAGCTTTTGGAGTTCAAGTGTTTCCCTCCTCTCAGGCCTACAGGACGGAGATTTGTAAACAAAGACTGGACTTGATAGTGGGGCATGTTGAGCATGAAGGATTGCGTGTCGGAAGCAGTGAAAACTTACTGAAATCTGTAAAACCATACTGGCTGCTTTTTAAGAGTGAGGGTGTGGGCCTAAACCAAACAGTCATGAGTATCATGTATCTGATATGCTTGTATTGTCCGCTTTTGATTTCACTGTGCGTAAAGGAGCTGTTGTTTTAGTGTTAGTGGGGCAAATTTCATGGGAAGCAGTTGTTTGAATTCAATCCTCGTAAATCCGGTAAATTTGTATATATTTATCTTTAAATAAGACACAAGGTTTAAAGTTAAACCTGGTCCAAAGTCTGATTAAAATACCAGAGCAGCACACGTCAGTCAATCCAGAATAAAACTAATTATAAATAAATAAAACATGTTTAAAAAATATATATATATATGATGCACACATTAATTACAACCACAAAGACACAAATGTGATAGATATAGCATGCATGTCAAATGTTTTGACTGTCATTTCAGTAGCATTTTATAAAAAATGATTTGGCACATAAACGAAGTTTACAGGCTAACCATGCACTGATATTTACGCGTGCATCTGAAGGAAGAAGGGATGTTGTTTGAAATCTTGGAAGACAAGCTTAACGCCAAAGTCTTCACGGCCAATTTCAATCCCAAGCACGTGATCTTGTCGTTTATAACATAGTTTTGTTATAGGGTAAATCTGCAGGCCCTCCATAAACCTTACGTGCTTATAAAACAGCATATAAAAAGCTTTAAGAGCAACGCGTTAGATTTTTCTCCTTGCATTGAGCAGGGTTGTACTCACTGCTGCTTTTGCTCTGCTTCTCCTCGCTGTGGCCGGAGGATGATTTGGGGCTGAGGCTCTCCGCCGTGTCCGAGCCCGGATGAGCCGGAGCGGGGCTTGTTTTGGCGGTGTGTCTGTCCGCGTCCGCTGCTTGTGCTGTCTGTGTCGTTGTGCTGTTTTCTGCGCTCCCGTAAGCGGTGTCGAAGAACTGGTCGAACGCCTGTGGCAGGACGCCGTTCCTGCCAACGCTGCCATAGAAGCCGGGCGTCGGGTTGGAGGACCCGGAGTGGCTGGCGCTGGAGCTGCCTTTCACCAAGATCTCCCCCCCGCGTGAGGTCGGGCTCGTCCAGCCGTCTCTGTGCACGATGTCCTCGGTGTAGCAGTGTGATAGGCTCCCCCTGCTGTGGTGCCATTTACTGGAGGTATCAATCCCATAGTCTCTGAAAGCCACATCTCTTACGGACGGGACCTGTGGCAGGGCTGAGGACTGATAGGGGTATGTCATGGGGCAAGAGGACTGGCTCTGGGTTAAATAATGAGGGAGACCCGAAAAGTCGGCTCCGGAGACGTAGTAAGTGCAGCTCGGTAAATACATATTAGAGCCAGAGATGCGCTCATCAAAATCCATATTCTGCTGTTGGAAACGTCCTATAATAATCCTCGCATAGTTCCTCCGCGGCGCTGCGCTCCAGTCACTTTGAGGCAGACTGCTGGAGCAGAAATCCTTAGACGTACAAGCTGACGTGGGGATCCATCTCTATCCATTCCTGAGGGCCAAAGCCATGTGACCACTGGCACAAAATGACAGATAGCCTACGCCTCGACGTGTAGGCTATATGAGTCAATGAGTTTATAAAGCAGACCTTTGGCTGTATGGGAAAGAGAAAAACACCGAGGGAATGTTTTTGCATTGAGCCAACTGAAGCTATTTTTAAAAGAGAGCTAAATATTTTGAGCTTCTTTTTCATTATCGAGCTTAATGACTTACTTCCATCATCTCATAGACTATCAGGGTTAAATGACCACATTACAAGGTGGAACAAAACTGAGAATTGTATCTGATTTCACGCTAAGCTGCTTAACCTGACTTCTTTTTTTTTTTTTTTTTTTTACTTTTAAGTTGCTTTTTAAACCCAACCCTCACCTTAACCCTAACCTTAACCTCTGCGGACACGTCTGAAACATTTTTTTTAAAAGACTAAGATCATATTTTTAGCCTGCAGGGGCATTACGATTTAGACTTTGTTATGAGGCTTAATCCTTGCGCCACAAATAACATTTACAGGCTAAACGAGCGAACTTGTTGAATATGATATGACGTCTCAGACTCGTTTAAGAAAAGGCCTGCACAGCACAAGCGCCAATTATTCCAGGAGCTATTTGGATGAATTCAAAAGTATTTTAAAACGATCGAGCCAATGGCAAACGTCTGGATTCATCGTATGTGCGTGTGAATTTAACATAGCTCCTCTGGCTATATATAGACTAATCTAGTACACAAGTGTGGGAGAAATGCGAGTCACGCTGCACTCACGTCAGGCATCAGTCCAGTTTGGCACCCGGGGACAGAAAGACAATGGGCCCGCAAAGACACAGAGTTTGTTATCTCTCTTATGGTTGCTATGTGTTTGTATGCACCGACATTTTCAGGATCATGATAAACATGCCAGTTTGACCCTGTCAGAGACTTCATTACGCGCAGATGCGTGCGTCACTGCACACTGGTTTTCTCTGCTTATGCGCGTAAAAGTTGATATTTTCGGTGGCCTGCACCGAACCGTCCAAAACTCGTGCATTACGCACGACTAGTCGACCCATGGAGGAGTTATTTTGTGCAAAAATAAAATGTTGGGATGAAAATTAGGTCCACCATCAGCCTCCTATGAAGCTCATATGAGGCGAATCAGCTGACAAACATGCAGCCACAGCAATGTTAAAGGTAAACATACAGATGTTGTCCGTGGGCTACGAACAATGAAAAGGTATTTGCGTGAAAGGGGCTTCAGTCTTTGCGTCGCCTGTTCTCTCTCCGCAACGCCCAATATAAACCTTTGGACACGGGCTATTTCCCACACTCCAATCCATTTTCATTTGTCATCACTGCTGAGTAAGTGGGCACATGTGTCACGTATCACTAATCCTGTTATGCAGCCAATTTTTTTTTTTTTTAAATTTAGTCCAAATTCACTTTTCTCACATCAAAGCCTGTGAATTTGTCATGTGCAGGGAGGCATTAGGAGTCTGTGTAATATTTCACTCAGGCCAGGTGGCTTGCAGTTGAGCGGATTTGAGCTTCATTCAGCGGATGTATCACGGAAAAACTGTTCATTTGGCGTTCAAAACACGCTTGCATGATTAATTAGATGACGATTGTCATCCTCACCCCATTTTGTGACTTATTCGACCACAAGTACGCAGCGTCAGGACTCAGGCCTGAAGCTGCAGGAGTGTCCCTGTGTTTGTCACATTAAAACCTCCTTTCCTTCTTCGTCTCACAGCACGTTTTTCAAACACTTTCAACCAAAAATAATATTAGGTTACGCGGTTTAACCCGAGCCAGGAAATGCGCATTAATCCACTAATATAAGTCAGTTTTTATTAGAGATCAGCGTGCATGTGCTGCGTGTGCAAAAAAAAAAAAAAAAAAAAAAGCTGGTAAACCTTGACCTCCAGGCGGCTATGAGGAAAACAAATGCGCAGAAATATATTTCCTTGAAGATTTCTCGTTTTCCGTGGATCATCTTTAGTATGGAATTATCAGTTTAGTCAAATTTAAAAAATATAAATCATAAAGTCAGTTAATACTGCACATAAAACGGTAAATTAAACCGTATCAAAACATGTTGTTGTTGTCATCTCTCTCTCTTTTTTGTCATTTCTTAGACAGTCGCATGAAAGTCAAGGCTGGTTGCTCGTTTCTGAGTCGCCTTGAAACGTCCGGACGCAATAAAGTTGCAAGGGAGAAATAAAAAAAAAAAAAAAAGAGAGAGAGAGAGAGAGAGAGAGAGACTGCGGCCTTGTGTCTGCAGCGCAGATCTCAGATGAATAAATGGACGAGATTTATTCGGTGTAGCCGAAAAAAAAGAGCAGCAGCTGAAGGTATAAAAACACATTTCACTGTGTGAAACACTTTTTTCTTTCGTTACTCTGAATTTTCCTTCGACACTTCTTGAGGAGGAATGTGCTTCACTGCCTGAAAAAAAAAAAAATCTGTGTGCACCTCCTGCCCCTTTTCCCGGCCCATGAGTTCAGCTCACAAGGGGACATTTGCTAATATTTAAGCAAAATAATGTCGCTTCAAACTTACAGATTCATGAGCCAATCAGTAAATGTTTGTACTAAATGCATTACAGATTTATATCACTGAAGAGTTTGAACAATGGACGGAAAAAATCCATCAGGGAAACACACATATATATATAAAATCGATTTAAATGTTTGCATCGAAACACTTCATTTAAATGTAGCTTCTGTATGAATTAAAAGGAGTTCAGAATCATTGAAACGCTGGCAGCAGGTTTCAGTTTTTGAGCTATGGCGCGGCGACTCTTTGTTTACATCTGGATGACGGATTATGCCTTCAAAGAAAATGATTCAAGAGAAAAACAAACAACAAAACATTCCTAAATCCCTTCAGCTCTCCTGATATTTATGACGATTTGAAAGCGCTTCCTCTTTATAACAAACTGATTTATGACTCAAAATAAAGTTTTTACACGGGTCTTATTATAATGACTGCTACGAGTCCGTTTATTATTATTATTTTTATTAGAGTTTAGCATGAAAAATGAGCCCGAACCACAAGATTTATATCAAAATGACAGGCAGGATTTGAAAGTTGAAAAAAGCTGATTGATCGCGGATTGTTTATATGAGTTAGGATCAAACCATTTTGCGCGTAGAAGCATCTGATGGCTTTGTCATGTGCCAAACACACGCTGCATGGGATCTAAAATAACACACCAAGTAATCTTCCGCCTACAAACAAAGAGCTCACATTTAAAGTGAACTATATATTTTAAAAAAAGAAAAGAAAAGAAAAAAAAGATATCTGAACAACACTGATGAAAATGATTTGAACACACGACAGACAGCATCTGTCATCAAGGTGTAAAGAAACTGAGCTGGAAAAGATGGTGGACTCTGACAGCACGTATAAGGAGGGAGGGGAGGGAGGGGAGCTTCTCCGGAAACAGTGTACTGTTGGGGGGGTTTACAGCTGAAGCTGCTGTAAAACACAGCAACGTAAAAACCTAATAAAACTTTCTGGATTCACAAAATCAACCTCGCGTTCATGGGACGAACGCCTGGCTGCAGATCTGAAGCTGCAGCGATGTCAAAATTAAAACACATGAATCACACTGTCTGTCTTCACCTTCAAGTGTGAATGTCCGTCGTTATTATATGTTATTATTGTCCAGCCATGTTGTAATATTGGTTAATGCTGCTTTTAGTTGAATCATCCGGGGGCGGTGAAAACTGTAAAACAAGTCCTGCAAGTCCTGCCAGACTGTGGTGTGATGCAACAAATATGGACCAAAATAAATCACTGAGAGCAAAGGTTCCGGTAGCCAGAGACAATTAGCAGAAAACGTTCATCCAGAATGAAACGTGTTCTTGCGTTTAACTGTGGAAGGAAAAACAGCTGACATGATGCCAACTGTGTCCCGTTTGTATCCGGATTTATTTGTTTGTTTGCTTTGGATTGTTCCTCAGTGACATTCTTCCTTTAATTGTGTTTGATCCACAAATAAAAGATTTTTGTTTTTGTCTGAAGTTCACTGCACAACGTTCAATGCTCAAACACACAGACACACACACACACACTGTCTCTCTCTCTCTCACACACACACACACACACACACACACACACACACACACACACACACACGCCATAAAAGTGACCAGAGAAAACTTACAGCATTACACACAGAAGATGACAATGATTCATAGTGAAGTTCAAAGTGCACGCACGTTATTGGCTCCACTTTCCTCTCTGGGAATTGGAAACGTTTCTATTCAATAAGTTTTCACTATTAGATCGTGCTTTGTATTTGAGATGTTCTGGCTATCATCAGCGCAGTGCACGCTTCAGGCTGCATACGGGGCTTTTTTTTTTAAATGAGCTGCATTGACCAGTTTGGCTGTTAGGGGGAGCAATGACACAGAACAACAGAGGAGGGTTTCTCCATCTCAACAAGGTAGACGGATATTTTACACCATTCATACAACATAACCCTCCATCAAAAAAGTGACTCTTTGAAAAGCAGTCCAAACCACTTCAAGCTTTCAGAATGATTACCTGGCCCGGCCTCTCTAAGTGCTCTTGAGCAAGGCCACAAACCTCCCTGCTATTGTTAGTTAAATCGCCCTGCTTGTACACGAGTGTGACTGAGCTGAGAGGGTGACACTCACACCCGAGGGTGCTGCCTCTTTACTGGAACAAATGCTCCCCTTTTTTAAATGGCACAAAGCGATGCTGCAAATCCAAGCGGACAGGATCAGTGAACTAGCAACCTGTCTGTCTGACAGGAGGAGATCGGAGGTCAGTGTCATGCCCCGGATACAGTGATGAATATTAAAATGTTAGGGATAAAACTGAATATTTTACACGGATTGTGTTTGTTTTTAAAGTTCAGAGAAAAAGATGAAGAAGATGATTTGCATCATAATAACGCCATAATAAATTATAATAAAGTCTTTCATTAAAGGTTAAAGGGCAAATATGAATACTAACTATAGAATCGAGCTGTGCGTATAATAGCTGAAGGTTTGTTTGGACGTCGGCCTTTCTACTCGCTCTCACACACACACTTTTCATATCAAAGATTTTTCTTTACAGCTTTGAACTATTTTCTTTTGTCATTTTAAAGTTTTTTTGTTCCAAACCGGGCTGCGCGTAATCCGTTTGCTCTTTGACACAAAATAAAAACACACACCTCCTCCTGAAGGACTGGTCACGTGAGAAACTGGATGAATTTACACAAATAAAACGGAAATAGTTTTGATTTTTCGATTGAGCATTAGTAAATATCCATGAGCAAAATCTGAACAGGCATTTTTTGGAAACGAAATTAATTTTTTGGTCTTTCATTTTTGTTCGGAACAAAACAAGCACACGAAGAGTCAAACGTCGGGCCCGTGCATGTGCAAGAAATGATTGGAGCGATCATTTTTGATTCTCATTATCAACATGTTTTTATTCAGAAAGCAGAATTAGCTAAAATATTCTTAACAAAAATATTTTTAATGTGAATACGGGCAATTATTATTAGAACTCATTATGTTCTATTGTTTGTTAGTTTTTGCGTCTTTTATTAAACTTGTTACATTTTAAATCTATTACTACAACATTATGTTCTGCAGCGCTGAGATATATTTAATTTATTAATAGTTCTTCTTCTTCTCTTTATTATTATTATTATTATTATTAGTCTACTGGATGAATAAGGTTTAGGATTATTACCGTAATTATCAAAGTTGATAAATGACACGCTTTTATCAATAATAGGTAGATTAATTGGGCGTAAATAAAAAGGTATTTACCTCACACACGCTTCTGTGAGAGCAGAGGCAGATGTGTAGACTACAGCCTATGGGAGGACGCTGTGCTGACAGAGCTCCGCCACTAGATGGCGACATAAACTCTTATTAGCTGAAACCCACAGAGGCTCTGAGCTCTCTCTCTTGAAGGTCTGTTGGCCTAAATACAACCATCATCAGCTCAGCTCAGGGAATATTCTGTATCCATGTGGAATTTCACCAGGATAAAGGTTTGGAAAGCTTAAAATGAATCATCCACCTTGGACTAAAATATATAGATAGATAGATACATGAACGAAAATTATCACAAGATCACATTTGCGTCTCTCAAACATTTATTGTCAAAAAAAAAAAAACTTTGGCTATTGCAGTCAGAAAAGGGAGGATAGATAGTTGCAGTCAGATAGTATTTACATGTTTAAATATGCCTACGTTTTCAGTAGCCTGCTCTCCTGCAAAACCATTCTTGACTGACAGGCAGAGATTGCGTGTGTCAGCCTGCTGACAGGCGAGTTATTTAGAAAAATAAAATAATAATAATAATAATAATAATAATAATAATAATAATAATAATAATAATAATAAAAATAATAAAAAAGACTGACATGGACAAAGTGTGGACAAACCTACTGATGCTCAGACTTAGCTTCGCGTTTGTCACGTTTCATCAGACAGTGGCTGTTTAACTTACAGAAAGAGGATCACTTGAATCGGATCTGTAAAGACAGGGATGGAGTGGGAACTCTTTTTTCTAAAGAGTGGGATGGAGTTTATCTAAATAATTAAATACAGTGTCGTAGGATAATATTTCTTATGCAAGGAAAGAGTATGGAGAGAGATTTTTTTTCCCTCTTTAGCGTGAATAAATGCTGAAAATATTATTTGAGATTAATTTGATATCATTTTAATGATTCGCCTGTTTGCATTGCGATGATCACCACAGACAGAGTGACACCTACTTCTCTGTTATTGTATCTGATTTCCTGGGGCTTCAGTCTTAACTTTTTGGGCTGGATTAAGTGGATTAAAAGCGCTCGGGGTGTCTTCATGCCGTCAAGGCAGAATGTCTAATTGTTTGGTGAATATTTGAAGGAGACCATGGATCTCCCCCCCTGTCGCAGAATCGCCTTTGGTCAACACGATGCAAACCGTTTCCGATCTTCTGTCAACAGGCCTCATCGACTGGTTCCAATTAAAATGTGAGGAAGGAAATGTGTAGGTAAAAAAAAAACCCAGAGCCGCTCTGGCGGCAAAGAAACCGTTCATATAATGTAATAAATTATAGCACAGTTTTGGGGATGAAGGCACATCCATGTCCGCCATTCACCCCCCTCCCCTCCCTGTTTCAGTATCTCCAGAGCTAACTGGAGCTCTTGAATTTATTGACGACTTTCTTCTCCTTTACGCGCCTGTTCTGAAACCAGATTGTCACTTGTCTCTCTGTCAAATTTGTCTGCGCGGATATCCTCCTCCTTTTGTCCTTGGTGATGAATTTATTGGCGCCGTACTCCCTTTCCAGTTCCTTGAGCTGCACCTTGGTGTATGGCACACGCTTCTTTCTCCCACGGCGGATAGAGCTGTCTCCACCAGATATAGTGTCTGTGGAGAAAAAATGCATGATCACATTTTTTATTTGGTCGATTATATCAGACAGAACATCATTTTTTTTTAAATAAACATTTAACAAATACTTGGGATTTCCTCTTCCGGGCCCATCAAGTTCAACAGTGGAAAACAGCTTTTCACATTAGACATCACATTCACATATATTTACAAATTTAACAGAACGTTTCAGTCACATTTCTGTGTTAATAAATTAACGAAATACCTTGTAACGAAGGTTTCCACAGAGGATTTGACTGTGGCTGCTCCTTGGTGCAGTAAACTTGACCACTCCAACCGTTGGTGATGGCCCATGGCTGGTAGGGCTCCATGGGCAACAGAGACTCGTGCCTTGGCTCAGATGGAGCACTCAGCGCAGGAACGACAGGGACGTCCAAGTAGCTGGGCTGGTAAGGACCAGAGGAATAGCCCTGATAAAATGCAAATTCCTTTGCCCTGGTGGAGAAGTCTTCACCAGAGACCGATGAGTCCATGTATTTATCGCCATAACCAGAGGGCTGCGCGCAAGCCTTGACGCTGCCGTGTGACATCCTACATGGGTAATAACTGCTGCCAAAATATCCATAGGGCAAAGACGCATTGGGCGAGCTCTGAGTGGCAGAACAGGGGCTGCATTGCTTGCCAGGCTCCCCCATGCCAGAGACTGGCACCTCACTCGCAGTGTAGGTGGTGCTCGGAGCCAGCGAGGTTGGATGCGCTAACAAATTCCTGCACTGGTTTGCAGCAAAATTACCTCCAGTAAATCCTTCCATGTTCTTGCTTCTATCATCCAATGCGTTGTCGTAGAGAAACATCACCGGGTCAATCCAGTGCGAATGGAGGAGTAATGAAGCGGTCATAGCATGCCTTACATCGAGACGACCAACTCTTTTTCAAAATCCCCTCGACTGAGCAGAGACAGGGACTCGGGCAGAGTAACGATACCAACACGCCTGAGTACATAAAGATCGCAAGGTTATTGGCCAGGGCCAAACACGTGATATGCAAAGGAGATGATAAACGTCTAGACATCAGATAATGCAGATCAAGCTGTATATTTGTGAAGATGTGCTGTACATCAGTGTATACATGTTTTTGCTATGCAAAGAAGCCTTAAGTGTATTTTTCCCTAAACAAAGTGATCCCGGAATCTCAGACTGAGTCCAACTGTGCCGTGAAGGCAATCTTGTATATCGTATAGTGGCATCACAACAGCTTATTTGATGGATTGTGCAACACGAAAAACTATATGATATATGCATTTTTTTTTAAGGCTGGAATGGATGCGCAATTACGCGTGCCATCTCGGCTGCTCAAGCTCTTAATAAGAGTAAAGCAAAAATCGTGTGGGATGTGTGGGTTTAAATGATTATTTTGGCTCTATATCTAAAGATTGAGAGCATAAAAAGGCTCTCAGCCAAAAACGTACAGATTTTAACTAAATGTGCCATCATCTTCTTACATTATCTGAACTGACTGCTTGGCCTAGAACGAGGTATTTAAGATTACGCAGGCGGATTTAAGGAAAAGAAAGAAACACAACTCGATGTCTTATGGAGACATTTAAAACGCACATTACAAACAAATAATAATATATATAATATAATAATATTGAATAATCCTCACATTTGGCACCGCAGCGGAGAAATACAGACACAAGTTCAGTGTCCACAAAATACCAAAAGCATGCCACATTTGGCTGCACTCTTCCTCATATGGGTTAGAAGCGGCTGGAGGCCAAGGTCAAGTTGAAAGTTGCAGTCTGGCCAAATAGGCACTTCACGTCAGGAAGCCCGAAGAGAAAACACGGCAAAAAAAAAATGCAGAAGAGGAATTTCCATCGTCGAACTGTGCTCGTTTTCTAAAAACAAGTTAATAACGAGTCCGACTCTCGTCCTTTCTTTAAACCTCAGACTTTGGGGATAACAACATATTTAAACATATGTTGTTATCCCCAAACAACAACATATTTAAACGGCAAGAATCAACGCTCAATATGATTATTTTATCCTGGAGCAAGAGGGGGGCTTATTATGAAAATAAACCGTGCCTACACGTTTCCACATTCTGCGTAAAATGCCTCCATAGGTGGGCTCTTGTTCCCCTGCGCACACCGCAGAGCTCAAAGCAGTCACACATATACAATATATAAACAAATCCTTCATGAGCCAGAGTCTGTAGAGCAGGAGCAAAAATAAAATGTTGACGGTTTAACCTATATATATTTGGCACTGAAAGATTCAGCTGTGTGGGTGCACTGTGACTGATGGGCGGAGGTGAATGTGAACGCGAGGGTTAAGATTAGTGTCAAACTAAATACTTTTTTAAACTTTCACAATTCACTTTTGTTTTACATTTCTAAAGTGAGACCACAGAGGCAGAGAAATGTATCCACGCCTAAATTTGAGCACCTTTTTTATTTTTTTTTATTTTTTATTTTTAATAGAGGTTTCCCACATTTTGAGGCTGTAAATCTTTATGGCCCAAGTTCATAGCTTGTAGTCAAGAGTGAGTCTCCATTTCAGGAGAAAAGCAGCGTAATGTTTTATGTTACTGAAAAGGTTCATGTCCGATTTTTCTTTTTATTGCATCGTCATGATGGCCGACTTTAGATAAAGTAACCTAAAGTTTTATTTGCTATTATAGTCCAACACATTTTGGACAAAAAACCCCCAAAACAAACAAACAAAAAACCTGCAGTTTCTTCAATTTGGTGTTGAGAAAAGATGAGTGTGAGGCTGGACAGGAATCATCTCAGACACGCTGTTCACACATTAGAGGGCCGTCTTTCTGAACGTATAGCAGCTGGTTGGAAATGTCATCTGAGCAGTTCAGCCACTTAAACAAAAAAAACGAACCACGTCTTTTTTTTTTTTTTTTTTTTTACACATAGAGACTAATAGCCCATGAATTGTTGATGAAGACGCACATCATTTGTTAATTTTATTTTCTATTTACACACACACACACACACACACACACACACACACACTTTTACTGTTATCCGCAAACATGCAAATGCCCATATTTAAAATAAGGATACGTCAATTTGTACAAAAATGACGTGATGACGCAGATGTTATTAGTGCCGGTGGCTAAAGAAAACAAACGTGGTGCTTCTTAAAGCCTTAATTAATCATCACAAGCAAAGAGCCTCGACATGCAGACGTCAGTTTACAACTAAAATACTATTATTGTATATAAATATGTCTGAAATATGCAGGAAATAGGAAATATAATACATATACATATACAAATAACTTGAAGGATACCTTTTTAAAATCAGACTGCCAGATAAAATCGAGTGTTTGTTGATTACTATATTTTAATACTGGTTGCAAGTGGTTTGGTCCTTTAACTTCGCAAAACGTGCTTTAGGGTTCTTTAAAAATCGGAATTCCGTTTCCCTTTTTTTCTAAATAGGTCATTTCAGCTTTACATTGAACAAAAAGGCCTCACAGGTCTGACAATAAAGTTTTAAGATTGCATTCCTGCGAATGGCCCGCTCGTTTCAGGCTACAATGTGGGTGAAGGTACAAACTGGAAAAAGAAGGCGGTAAATAAAGTTCGTACGTTATCAGCGTTAGGGTGAAACATCCACACAGTCTGTCTGACCTGAAGGCGCAGCCTTAAAAATACATTAATCTTTCTGATAAATATACCGCAAAAGTTCATCCATTACATAGAAAAATCGCAGATATTCTGACGCACAGGCAGCGCAGTGAGACTGTGTGAGTGTCACAGTCTGCTGGAGGGCCTGAGACCAAAGTGCTGCTCTGTTTGCGGTACCTATCAAGTAGATGACAACACAGCTCTTAGCCTACAGTGCTTAATGGACTTTTTATGGGTTTGTCTTGTGATCCCATGACCTATGGCACCTTGGCCCCTCAGTGGCTCTTGGCAAACTAGATCAGAAACATGCCGCCCTCCTGGTCTGGTGATAGAAAAAGGGGTCCACATCCCCAAATTACTGAGTCTGGCTGCAGGATGCGACAGCCGATCACAGCTCTGTTTCACAGTTGTGGAGTAGTCAAGTCAGTACGCAGTTAAAAAAAAAAAAAAACTTCAAATCTTGAATACAAAGTATTTTCTCTTACGATGTGTTGGATGCTTCAGATCTTACTGAAAATGTCATGATGAGTTTCTTTTCTTTCAGAACAACGTGTGCAGTTTTGGCCCCGTGTTGCACCACTGCATCTGCTTTGCAGCCAAGCTCTTAAAGGCAGATGTTTGTTCAACATTTTATCGTGACTACGGCATCAGAGGGATACAATATGCAAACTGGAACATTTGGGAGGTATTTAACTTACTGGCGCTCAGAGACACGGAGGGAAAATTGTACAGTGCGTGTCCAAATACAAGACATTGAGAATTTAAATTGCCATTTTCATCGCGAGAATTAGTATTCTACATCCTCTGTGTCGGATGTTTGCCTACATTTGCACGCCAGTTTATGGACTGCATAAAATCAGCTCAGAGTTGTGTTAAGCTGTGTCCACGCAGAGCTCTCTGCTTTCAATCTATGACAGCAAAAACAGGATTTATACTGCACGAAACCAGCAGCAAACACTGAACACACTTTTAAAAAATCTGTTAATACTTCAGTTGACTTTGAATTAACATCCAAATTCAGATGTAATTTAAAAAAAAAGAAAGGTGGTAAATTAATTGTCACATCAACTGACATCACAATTTGTTTTTATTTCCTAACAGGATATGATATGACACTCTTATCCCATAGTAACATTTCCAATGTCAAGAGAGAGCAAACCCCGCATGAACAGAACAAAAACAGCAACATAAAGAAATGTTCACAAATAGTTAAATATTTGGAGACTAAACCATGTTTGCAGCCGTTCAGTCTTGACATACAGCCAAATGAGTCGTCTTCTTAACACCACAGATTTCCTCAGAACGCTTTGCATTTAATGTAGTGAGACCCGCAGAGCTGTCACTGCTCCTGGATCCCCTGCATATATATCTGACAATTCACCTGCTTCTAAAACTTAGAAAGGAGTGTTGCATTTTAAAAAGGCTAGATCACACAGGAAACATGATTTCCAACAGGAGAGATAAGTGCACACATGATCTGTTACGCTGTGTTGGAGCTCTGTTGGCTTCATGTCTTTGAACTTTGAAGAAAAAAAAAAAAAAAGAAGAAGAAAGAAAACAGTCCTCAGGGCGAAATGCGCCCTAACTACACTAGTCCTGTGCAGGGCCATGCCTGGCAAGGCTGTGGACGGGGTGGAGGCTGACATTACTGGCCCTCCTCCTCACGCAGGAACTGGAATACAGAGGAGAAATCTTTATTGGCATAACCACGTGCGCACATCATACGGTAAATCTGATGGGCTAAGGAGCCGAGGGGGACCGGAGTCTTTGTGTTGGTGGCTGTGTTCTGTGCAAGGCCTAGGTCCTGAAAAAGAAAAGCAAACATACATAAGAAAAACCAACAAAGCTGAAAATTGAACTCTACAAACCAAAACCACGAGTCCACACACCACAGAGAATTTTTCTTTATGTTGTAATAATAAGGGCTTGATTCCCTTTTAAGAGGGACGTAAACTGCTGGATAGTTCACTGCATCATTTTAAGTGGTGTGACTGAAGACAGAAATTCTTATTCACTTATAACACTGTCACTTTAGTCCCCAGTCACATGCACGACATATGAGAAGACTTAAAACAAAAACACATTTTTGTATCTTTTTGTTCCAAATATATCAGGAGCCAACAGGAACAAATTATCCCTCCAGACCAATTAGAAGAAATATAACTATCATGGCCATAAAATGTGCTTTATATTCTCATATCTGTGATGACAAGAGGACAAAATTCATTTCAACAATACAGCACTATTATTCTAATGTAACTGCAAGGCCAGGAGAACTGCAACAGGTCTCCTTACTGACCTTAGCCATCAGCTGAGTGCCAAAGCCTCCCTGGTAGTTATTCCCAGAGGGGACTCCCTCCATGACCCCAGGCACTGGGTTGTAGGTGTCACTGGACCAGCACCGACCTGAACTCATGTTCAGGATCTTGGCCAACAGTTTGGGATCAAGTCCAAGTCTTTAAGTGAAAGCAAATTCCAGTTGGTGTATGTAAGTGTATGGCTGCTGTTATATCTATCATGATGTCTGCATATGCTGTTATTAGTAACTGAGAGAGTGTTCACCTGATTCCCAAGTTCATCGTCTCCGAAGTTCCAATCATTCCAATAGCTAAAAGCATGTTGTTGCAGATTTTAGCCGCCTGTAACAAGAGAACAAAATATTAGCATTCAATAATCTGAACACCACTTTAGTTACTAATTTTTTATTGGATTTGATTGAACAAGTATACATATATAAAATAAATAAATGTACACATGCAACTTCTGAAAAAAACACTTTGACAATGACAAAATGCATCATGAAAGTTTCTGGAAAATCTGACGAGTTGGCTCGTACCTGTCCAGTTCCAACCTGACCACAGTACACCACATTGGCTCCCATGCAGCTGAGAAGTTCTTTGGCTGCAGTAAATTCCTCCTCTGCTCCTCCAACCATAAAAGTCAGTTTACCCGAACTGGCAGCACCCACACCTAGGAATGGGAAATTGTGCTTACATGCAATGAACCATGAGCAAGCATGCAGAGATGGTTGTTGTGCAGTGATTTTCTTAAAAGTTTCATCAGTTAATTGGTTGTGAACAAAACATAGCTAAAGGCAATCATTGTGAATCATAACAGCTGTCTTAAAATAGCTGAAGTAACAGCTACCATTTTTTTTTATTATTATAGATGTTTGGCATAATGTGGAAACATTTGTGGAGTTTCTTTTTCATGTAGTAACTAAGAAAAACTTCAAGCTTTCGTTTGACGCTTTTCTCTGAAGTTCTTAGTATCTATTTAGAGATGTTCTTGTCTCTCCACTCATTTTCTGTCAGCTCTACATTTTTGTACTATCGACATAAACGAAAATTTAATTAAAAGAAATCACTTGGCTTTAAAATCTATTCATAATGGTGCCTGAGCATAATATAAAATAAATAAAGAGACATCTAATAGATATTTCATTTTGGAGAGAAATGTAGAACTAGGGACTTAATTTTGGGGACCCATTATGTAGCATTTATCAAAACAGACTTAAAATGTGATGTTCAAAAAAAAAAGATAAAAAAGGTAATTAAAAGCGTCAAAGTATGCGTGTAAATGTTTTTTTCAGCCCTCGTCTAGATTTAGGAACAGCTGTTTCTGAATCGATTTGTACATTTGACGGTGCGTTCAGGTTCACATGGGGTTAAAAGCTCAGTGATATACAATAACCAGGTGCAAGTCACGCGGGTGCCAAGAAATTAACCAATGTAGTCTTATAATTAATCCTAAAGTTTACAGGAAGCCAATGGAGAGTGGCCAAGATGGGTGTAATGTGTTTCCCCCTCCCTAGTCCTCATGAGCAGTCTGCCAGCAGCATTTTGCATTAACTGGAATCTAGAAGGACTGAGCTGCTCGAGACAGGTGGGCGTTACAACAGCAAAGCCGAGAAATAACGAAAACATGGGTAATGGCTCCCAAATTCACAAAGAATAACCGTGATTAAAAAAAGAAAAAAAGAAAAAAAGCATTTTAATGTAAAAAGTAAGAGATAAAAACTGAGTGACCACAAAGATGGTTCATAGTAACAATATTTTAAAATTCTGAAAACTGAAACTTATACAAGAGCTGACACAGAGTATAGACAAAAAATAAATACTAGCTTGTATAGTTTTAGTAACTACATGTGGAAGAGTCATTAAAAACATTTCACTTCATAGCG
Organism: Protonibea diacanthus; assembly: GCA_028641955.1. Taxonomy (NCBI): domain Eukaryota; kingdom Metazoa; phylum Chordata; class Actinopteri; family Sciaenidae; genus Protonibea; species Protonibea diacanthus. Next base: position 13,861,412 of record CM053983.1, on the reverse strand, counting down.
TTGAATCGTTTAAACATTAAAACTATGAACCACCACGACACAATCTACTCTTTGATTTCTAAAGCAACTGTAAAACAAAAGATAAAACCTACCCTCATAGCACAGAAACCATAAAGACTGTACAAAATATCCAGCTCATGGTTCAAAAGCAGACAAAAAGGTGTCTCTCTCTCGGGAGTGAGACAATCGCTATATATGGAACACGCCCTATGGTTAAAATACCAAAGCTGTCAGCAAGCAGGTTTGTGGATTTTCTCCAGCTGCAGCATTCTTCTCAACTGTGCAAAAAAAACTTAATGAACGCATTCAACGTGAGAACTGAGAGGTGGAACAAGAGAACCGTGTTTACAAGCTAAGGAAGCACAGACGACTGTCCAATTGTTTTGAGTACTTCGGAGACAAGTGCCTAAACGGCACACATTTGTGTCAGACAATTTAATTTCAAGTTCAGCTGGAAAATACAATCTTCCTCCACATACAAAGTTTCTTCTGAGCACATATTTCCCAGCCGAACAGTTATTTCAGGCCTCTACTGTAGCCTTTGGTAAGAAGGTAAGCGTTCCAGTCCGAGGAAAAATGAAAGATGGCAGTTATCTCATCTGGTCCTTAGATTTTTCTCACACGAAGAAGCAGCTATCAGGCACATGCTGACTCAATTATGTCCCCACCACCATGTGTGCTTTTATGTTTAAACTTTAACCACGCTGGATTAAACAGTCACTACCATGCCACTGCACTTCTTTTGATTTCTGTCTGACCACTGGTGATGCTCAAAAAAAAAAGTTTCCGTTTAGGAGCTAAAGCCTGCTGATCGACGTGATGTATCAAAGTATGACATACACTTCAGTTTGCACTCGTTAAACTGCCACCACCACACATGTGGGTACGCACATATACATGTACACACACATATATACCCACACACAAGTTCAAGGCAGAAAGTTGGACAACTTTAATCCGTGCGCACTACCACAGGACGGAAGCATATAAATCATTAGTAATCTTTAGGGCCAGGCTGTAAAATGGACCAAAATCAATTCAAAGAAAGTGGCTGTCCTGACGTTGACGAGGCCAAGTTCAAACAAACTGTGTGTCTGTGTGGACCCCCAAGAAAGTCAGAGAGCACACACACTTTACAGCTATGAACATTTGTGCAGGCAGAAGCTGATCCTCATCTTACTTAGGCAGATGCTGTTGGTGCTTTCTAATCAGCCGTAACGGCATAAGTGAGAACGCTGGATTAGCCATGACCATAAAGAAAAAAAAAAAAGTCTATTCAAAGTTCAACTTAACATAACATGAAGGCAACTGGTGACTTTTGTTAATATGTAGAGTCCCTTCCCATTATACATAATGTAATACATATCAGAACTCATGATCACACAAGGTAGATTGTTGAATCTACCTCTCCATTAATGGGGAGCTACAACGATTAATTGAGTACTCGAGTGACAGCAGAAATAAATCTTCAACTATTTTGGCAATTGTTCAATTGCTGATGTGTCTTTATAAACAGAAATTTGCTTATTTTGTTTGTTTTATTTTGTTTTTCAGGCTTCCATGATAGTGAACTAAATATCTTTGTAAGTATGCTAAAACAAGAAGTCACCCAGGATTTACGGCTATTTGCTTACATTCCTATAGATCAAAGGATTAAAATAATTGCTATTTGCAGCCTTACAACATTATAAAATTAGAGGACAGTTATATTGAATGGTGACAATTTTCTGAATAACACAAGTTAAAAGACACATTTGAACAGGTAAGTCATGTTCTTAAAAGGTTTTGCTTGCACTCATTTCAGTGAGGACTGACTGAATATTAGAATCAACTTTCAGGATAATTCTCGAGTATAAAACTCGAGTTCACAGCTCCATAATAACCTCAAAGATGACCATAAAGTTAAATCAACGCCTCTCTAACTAAAGACAAAAGCTAAAAAATAGGCCTTTTTATTAGGTTTTAGCTAGGTGGAAGGCTACCTGATAAACTGACAACCAAGTGTGTGTATTTCAAGATTACAAAGCAAACTATGTATAGTATGCGACCTATATCATGATCAGAAATATAAAAGAAATGTTTCATTTACCTCCTGATACAGGTGCATCCATGAACACTGCCCCCATCTTCTCAGCAGCAGCAGCCATCTCTTTTGAAACTGATGGGTCAATGGTGCTGGAGTCAATGAGTAGGGAGCCTTTCTTCACCTTTCTGTTGAGAAATGTACACAATTTAGAATCGGACTTAAATCCAGGAGGTTATTATCAAGTATGTATTGAAAGAAACAAAAGTATACTTGAGAATGCCATTGGGTCCAGTGTAAACATCTATGACATTGGGACTAGAGGGGAGCATGGTAATAATGCGGTCAGCCTTGTCTGCGACCTCAGCAGGATTATCCACAATCTGAGAAAAGAAACAAAATCACAAGTTAAGAAGAGAACAAACAGGTGAAAACAGTTTAAAAATAAAAAGGCTTGTGTAGATTTTACGTCCTTACCTGAGCACCCAGCTCTTGCACTTCCTTGCAGGACTCCGGGAACACATCAGTAGCAATAACTGGGTATCCATGCTTCAGCAAGTTCTTTGCCATTGGGTTTCCCATATTGCCCAGACCAACAAATCCCACCTGTGTCTTCGAGGCCATAGACCTTGTGGAGACTTCAACATAATGGCCAAATGTATCAATAATAAGATACAGTATCCACGTTTCATATTCAAAAGTGTCATTGTCATCAGTCAAGATGCGTCATTTTTACCCAGTAGTTTTTATGTAATACCTTAGACCAGTTTTAGTTAGTAAATAATTCTAATACACAAAGATCTAAGGATAGACAATAGAAATACTGTTGAAAGTGCAATATTTGAATGGCAGAAGCTGTATAGAGGTAAAATATGTGACAAAACAGTGTGATAATGAAGCACTGCAGTCCTGCAGAGATGCTCAGGTTCGCCTGATGTAAGAACACAGGTTTGTTTGGTACAGAACAAACAAATCAAACACATATCACATTAACATGATTTTAATAGTTGCAAAAAGCATTAATAGTGAATCACATCACAGTCATAATGTCTGTATGACTGAAATGTGATTTTATTTATTGTGTGGATCTAAAGTCTCAATATGTCTGGAAGCGCCGTGTTTAAATCTCATTCAGGGTATGCAATTCCGATGTAATCGCCCTTCGGTGCAAAGTCATCTGATCTAATGGTACTAACCAATATTTACTTAACTATTCACTGATAACAGGAAATTATTTCAAAGGACAAGTTTATTCTTTGCTTGTTATACTTATTTCACGGTAACTTCGAAGAAATAAGTCAGAAATGATTTGGACTCTTGCAGTTTGTCTTCATTCTATTAAAAAGACAGAAGGATATTCTGGGTTTATTATATTAAATATATACATTTTAAATATTAAATATTTAAATGATAACGCCTTGTGCAAACTCAAAGAGCACATGACACATTAATATTGTATATTTTAAGTAAAGAGTATGATGTTTAGGTAAAAGAAGCTCATTTAAGCCACCATCTTTCTACAAATATTTGAGTTGACAGAGTTCATGGTGATTGACATTACATTATGTGCCTTAAATATAAAGTCAGGATACAGTAGGACACGGGAGCATGCTGACATTTCCCACCCTTCAGCGCTTTCAAACATTGTAATAGATACTCTTTGGCTGGTATCACATAGCTCTAGCAAACGACCCGGCACGCACAAGACGTAATTTAACCAGCACAGCTCCTTAAACCTGCCGTATGTGTGCTGGAGCTGCTAAACACAAACTAGCGCAAAATGAACTCAAACTTCTCTTCAAACATTTCAAGCAAAAGTAGCATTTCTGTGTCACAAAGAGCCTTCAAGTAACAACTTGAGCTTCTATAGTAAGCACAGAGACGTGCACGACGCGTGTACAGTGTCCATTTGTTCTGCTTACCAAACGCAAAGTCAACATGCTTGCAACACCCTCCAACTAGGTACCGAGACCCTCTCAACACAGCGGCCATGCTTCTTTCCTCTTGACCTTACGTGTGACGTAACTGTACGTATATTTATTGGCAGTTCTTTCTTCCAATCAAATTACAGACATGCGCAGCACGGCCTCCCGAATTCAGCCAATCAGGTGCAGGGGCGGACGCGGACCTCTACACTGTATAAACGTGTTCCCATATCAACAGATACATTTGTTACATTTATTTTACAGTGTGTATATTTATGACTTTACATTTCCCAGCAGTAATATGAATCTTTAAAGCTTACTGAAAGAGTCTGTGCGTGTTTCCAGCATTCTTATTCACGGTTGTGGGATAAGTACTTAAAGTATCGAAAATAAAACTACTCATAATTTATATGTTCTGTTATTAAATCATTATTACTTTAATGTGTCACTATTTTACTGTTACTGTTGGCCGCTGAGGGTCTAGTTTTAGATATACTGTATACTAGTACTCCATAAAAATATGCAGTATTTTATATGTATTTAAAATCCTTATATTTTGTTATGTAAAATATTGATATTCAAAGTGACCAGTCTTTAAAGTTTTGAAATAAACGTGGTAAAGTGAAAAGTACAACAACAAAAAATATTATAATAAGTATAAAGTACCTAAAAAGTTTTATTTTCTAATTTTATCACTGCTTATAGCTTTTGTTTTAAATGTTTCATTTATGTGAATATTCAATTATAAAATATTTATATTATAAAAAAAATAAAAATGAATACAAAATGTTATATATCATATAACATATTATGTTTTATGTTAGAAAATATTCTTTATCATAACTCTGGCTCTCATGGTGTCATCCAAAAATAGAATTTGCATTTGGATCGAAGATTCATTACATCATTATTTTTCCACTGTCTAGTATCTGAGGTTATTATTACAGATTAGTATTACAGGGTGTTACGATCGGGTGGGATTCCCAAGCAAATCCCCTCACCGGAAATGATGTAATGTTGTTATTATTCCAGGAAGTGGGCACGGGAAAGCACTGAACTGCGTCAACAATTGTTTTTTATGATACATTCGAATTTCAGCTGCTGTTCAACATGGCAATTGGGTATGTTCAAGGTTTATTTTATAAATATAACTAATAATACATCGGTTGTTGGTATTTCCTCCGTTTGACGTGTGTTTTTAAGAAGCTACCTCGACAGACAGCGTTGCTAACTGTTTATGTTAGCTAACCTTGTCCTAGCAGTGCTCTCTCGTTAGCTGCTCTGTTTCTCGTTGACGGCGTTGTAACGTGAACTATACGTGTTGAACAAGTTACGGTAAATAAGTTGTTAGGTAGTTTATAAATTTCCAAGGAGAACGTGTCTCTTTGGCTTGCGGTTAACGTTGTCTATTAAAGTATGTTAGCCGCACGGCTAACTTAGCCAGATATGATCACTGTCTTATGTTAGGCCTCGCCTCGCAGCTTGTAGTTTCCAGTTTTCAAGTTCGTTACTGTTTACTTTTGCCAAAACTGCACTTATGTTATGGATGTAAGCTTAAGTGATTGCTGTAGATGACAACAATGTCCGGAGTTTGCGATCGTCACCCGAGGAGTTGTTTTGATTGTCACGGGCCTAATTACGTCGGTCCAAATAATATCAGCTGAGGCCCAAATGGAGTCCACCCAGAGAGTAGATCTCATGTTCATCATGTGGCCGTGTTTCATCGAGCTCGCTGTCAATATTATTTATCGTGAATGAGGTGGCATCGTGACAGTATTTAAAATCAACATAGCTGAATTTAAAGTGGTCCGAAATTAAAATGTACATTTGGTTAATACTACTTATGGTACTAAAAGTTACAAAGGTGTTTTCTCAATACATAAAATTGATTCATAACAAGTTCCAGGGTCAAAATACAATAAAATAGGATAATTTGGGGACAAGAAAAACAAATTAAGAGCTATATTAAAGATTACAAACGAGTTGTTTACAAAATGAAACCATCTATTTAGGCTATTTATGTGTGGAATTACAAATGTAGCCTGGGAAAATAAAGTAAGTAAGTAAGTAAGTACTGTATTAGTACACACATTTCACTTATGCCTGTGAGGAAAGGAGATGACCACTGTATCAAGGACACTGTATGACAAAAAGTTTGAATACCTATTAGTGTTATCAGTGGAATTGTATGTCAGCAATTAACAGTTACGCTTATGATTTATTACATAACAATGTACAGAGCGATCAGAGTTCAGAGCTGTCCATGTGGTTCTCAGTCATTATTGAATACATTACATAATTTGGACCAATTTAAAGACCACTGAAAGGTGTTATTATCTTAGGACAGGCACCAATACTACTTAGGGAGTTTCAGTTGACTTAAAGCTGTATGGGCAAGGCTATACTACCATTAACTGATGCATTGTTTGTCCATCATGTGTTGGAAGTAAAAGGTCATGACTCATCCTGTAAACATGTGTCATGGACCATGCCTGAGTTTCCCACTGACAAATGACAATTTTGCTTATCATTTGAGAGCTACTTCCTGGTGGTTAACTTGGAATTATTGTGATTTAATGTTTTGAAAAGATTGGACTTTCCAACAATCTCTGTGAGACTAAACTGTCTCACATGGGGAGAAAGAGTTTTTCCATGAGCTCAGTAGCCCACAGTCCTACACTTAGGCAAAATTTATGCTTAGTTGAGGGTGTAGGTTTCTCTTTTTGTAGACAAGTTCCCTCAAATCAGACATTTCCTAAATTGGGACGCAGATTGTCTGCACTTCAAACATTTCATCTCTTTGTGCTGATTGAAAACTGCTGCTTCAAAACTTTCAAATGGTATTTCCTGAACAAATCTCTGTATATTAAAACATTATGGCTGCATTTTTGGTTTTATGCAAGTTTAAATAGAACAAAACATAGTGTATCTGCTACACAAACACCATGTGACCCAAAATTTAAAATAGAAATGATCACGCACTGGTTGACATTCCTTGAACGCTTAAAGGATTGCCTGATAGGCCTGTGTTTGAGTCTAATGAGAAACTACAACAGATGGGGACGGCAAGTGATGGAACAAACCTTTTAATATGGGTCTGGATTGAAAAACAATTCTTTATTCCTAAATAATTGGGATGTACGTATGGTATCGTAATGGTATTTCAGTTGTTTGTGTGGTTATTACCGTTTCCTCACAGTTTGTTGCTTGTCTCTTCCTGTGTAGCCACCGCTGAGTAATTGATGGCACTGTTCCTGGACGGGACTTTATCAGACAACAACATGGATACATCAAATTTTGCCCATGTCATCTTCCAGAATGTGGGGAAGAGTTATCTCCCCCACGCTGCCCTGGAGTGTCACTACACCCTGACGCAGTTCATCAAACCACATCCAAAGGACTGGGTTGGCATATTCAAGGTGAATAACCATTTTCAATGTATTACAAAATCCCTTGAAAACACATGATATGCATACTGTGATTATTAGTAGTTGTTGTAACAAAAGTATGACAGTATATATTCTACTGAGCAGAGCATATTATGTATTATTGAAAAGTAAATATCTAACATACTGTATGAGAACTCAATGGAGTACAATGGATACAATGGAGCGACTTAAAGTCAATGAATCTTGCCACCAAATACTTTGCAGCCATTTTTCAAGATTTTATTTTGCAGAAATTACGCCACTCAGATTTTGCTAAAACGGTGGGGACAGTTTATTCATTGGTGAGGAAAAACGGAGAGAGTGCAAGTGCAGCCATTGTCATGTTGATGTGAAAAATGAGCTTGTCAAAGGGAACAGAGCGTTTTTGACCCTCACCACACACTTGAGTGTACCACATGGATCTTGTTATAGGAGAACATTAAACCAATACAGCGGTAGTAATTTATTTTAGCCTCATCTGTGGTGAATCGTGGATGTAGACTGAAGCATATGGCTCCAGGCTCTTCTAGACCAACATGCTTTTTATCTACCAGAGATGAAATGGAAGCTGGGATTAAATCGCTCCAGACCAAAAAAATAAACTAATGGCTCTCTCTGTTTTAATTTGCCTGACCATGCTTCTGTGTTAAGAGTTAGAAACATACTGATTTACTATATCATATATAATATGATATATATATATTATCATGCACCTATTCTTGTAGCGTACTGTAAAGCTATTAAGCCAGCCAAGACAAATTGTTGCAATTTTGCACAGAGGTTTACATTGTTCATGTCTTCACAACACTGATGAAAACCACATAGCACTCATATACTCTGTGTGTAGGTTGTGAAATGGATGCATGCAGAGGTTTTTGCCGAGCCTCACTGAGAAATGAGGTCATGTTAGGCTACTGGAGGTACCGGAGGCTTTTAAATACTGGATTCAGTCTGTTGTAGCTGGATGCCACATCACAGTGTGTTTAGCCTCAAGGTAGGCACCAACTGGCAGCATAGATCTTAAAATCACTAATTTCTTGAGCCTCTAAAACACATAGCTGAGCTGAAAAAAGGCTGAGTGCAGGGTCGTAAATCGTGTAAATGTTCCTGGCAGTGTTGACAGATGAGACGTTTGGTGCCAAGTTTTTGCCGTCTGTGTACATAGAGATACCTGGATACACTGTGCACCAGTATCAGCTCCTTAACACGCATTTAGTTGCTGAGCAAAGTATGTTTTAGGTTGTTTGTAGTGCCACTTCCTCTTGGTTATTTATCTCTTTGGTTGACTTTTGATCTGAATATAGTACACACAGATGTGTCTGGTTATGTGATGCAGAAAATGTCCTCCAGTTCAGTCAGTTAAAATGAGTTGAACTGTCAGTAAGTTGGTTCAACGTTTGAATCATGAACTGTTTACTCATTTTTAATTTATACATTCACGTGTCAACCTAACATAATTTACAAATGTTTAAATTATACAATAAATAGATGGGAGGAGGCCCTTGTTAACACAAGGACAAAAGCAGCCTTTGGCCCTTTTGATGTTGGAACGTTTACCACGTTGCGTGATGCAAGCTGCTCCCTCGGCTTCATGGAAGAATGTTGTTGGGACAGGTTGTCAGTGTGGCCTAAGAGAAAGCAAGCACAGCTTTATAATTAACCTGTCACCTAGCACAACCCCTCTGTGTGATTCATGATCAACTCGCTCCTGAATTTATACAGTGTGACTGGCACATAGACAATACATTACCTCCTGCAGCTACATTGCCACGGGCCTATGGCAGCTTTCTTGCAGAAGTATGACTTTGCTGGAATGCTGGTTAGATGTCATCTTTAAACTAAAAAAATACAAACTGTTGACTGAACCCATTCATAGCTTCTGTGCTCACATTTTGTTTGTATGTCTTTGGAGATTTTAGTGTTCAGTCTTGCCTGTGTTATCGCTTCAGTCACCAGTCCAGTTTTTTTTATGGTGGCTCTACACCGTCTCTACCTCCTCTCCTTACATACACACTGCAGACCAGTCTGTTGTAAGTGAAAGAGTTCCTCTCAGAGTTTTCACCCACCACCACCTCTGCTGCTCTAATGAGTGGACTGGTAAGGGCTGGCCTTCAGTAATGACACTCACTAACTAGGTGCATGTTTTAATTGCTTCCTGTTCTTTACTGCTGGAGGCTGGAACTGCACCGCTAACAATTGGGGGTTTTGGAGCAACAGGGCCTTCTATCTCTCGCTCTGATGAACACTTGAAGTATTGTAGCTGTAGGCTGTTTGTACACAGGTGAGAAAGTAAACTGCCCAGATTGTGGAAAAATCTAAAGAAATCCCTGTCCACGTCAAAAACAACATCTGTTACAAACATACAGTTTATATTTAAACACAATCTGCCTGTGTTACTGTTTTAAAATGTAAAATTTAAATATTTGTGCGCAACTTCTAAGTCACATCGGCAGAGGCTGGTATAATAGGTTGGTTTGACGAGACTTGATGTGGATGCATGTCTGTGCCTGAATGTGCACACAGAAAGCCAGCCAGCTCAATGTGACTCTGATTTTGTTTGACAGTTTTATGGCACCGGGCTGAAGTTATGGATGTATTTTCTGTACTCCCCCCTCATCAGCCATCAGTTAACAACACATAAAATACTTATAATTACATTTTGGTTTTCATTTTCAGGTCACCTATGTATAAAATTTTCACCTATTTTCCTCTTCCTGTTAGAAGTGAGTTGTAGCTACATTTCCAGAGTTAGGCTTGTTCATGACAAGCACCAGGCCGCATGCACATGGTGACCAGGAGTTGGAGTTTGTACGGAAGTGATCATTTTTTTTCCGTTAAAAAGGCGCAGTAGGCATGGTCTATCATCTCAGCATAGATTGAAAACTCCATGATTACTGTAATGAACCAGTTTGAGATATTCTGGAAGCGGCCCTGTGTGGATTCTAGGAAGTCTCCTTGTTAATCCTTCATTGTTATTATCCTACACTGATGTGGTGAGAACGTCTGGTTGAATGGATTCCCCACAATGTCTCACAGGTTGGTTGGAGCACAGCGAGGGACTATTACACATTCTTGTGGTCACCTCTCCCTGAGAACTATGTGGAAGGCACCGCAGTCCACAGAACAGTGGTGTTTCAGGGTAAGATCATACCATACTTTTATATAACTTTGACACCTTTTAATAACCGCATATCACAGGGCTGTTCAGACGACTGTTAAAACTTTAATACCAAATCAGTGGATAGAGTTTAATGAGAAATGTTCCCCACAGATCTCTGTTCTGGTGTTAATGACATTTCAGTTTATGTGTGTTTCTATCTTTTATACACTTTTAATAAAGTAATACATACTAACACTAGAAAAAGACATGTCTTGTTAGTGTTTTAGATTCAAACCCGAAACACCACATGTGTAGTGTGCTCCATATCACTGAACCACAACAGCACAATGGTTTTTGCACTTTTTTCAATTATATTTCCACAATTATCCCAAAGTTCTAACTGAGAAAAGCACGATCATCCCACAGTTTTAACTGTTATAACTTGTAAATAGGTGTTGGGGTTAGGTTTGGATTGTGGAAGAATGTATTTTGCTTGGCCTCTCTGTACCGCTGTGCACTGACCACTAACTGGTTGTCATTTCTTCCACAGGATATTATGTGCCCAATGACGATGGCGAGTTCTACCAGTTCTGTTATGTGACCCACAAAGGGGAGATCCGGGGAGCCAGCACACCTTTCCAGTTTCGTGCCAACAGCCCTTCAGAGGATGAGCTGCTTACTGTGGAGGATGAATGCAACTCTGACATCTTGGTGGTCACCACCAAGGCTGGCTTCCTTGAGGTACGGCAGCACTACTAAATATATAAGTGTTTTCAGATCTTATTAGTCTCTCTCAGCTAATTAAATCTCTGAGTTTATATTAGTTTGATAATGTACAGTGTTGAACAACATTAAACACTATTTGAGCATGGTGTACTTTGTAAGTGAGGTGAATTATTACGTGAGTGGCCCGAACATCTTGTAAAAATGTATCTTTCTGTGCAGCAAAAGATGGAAGAAGCCCAGAGAGAGAAGGACGAGCTGGTTAAAAACATGGCACTGCTGCAACAGGAGAAGGAGCAGCTGGAAGCAGAGAAGGAGAGCCTTCAGAAGGAGTGTGAGCAGGAGAAAGAAACCTGTGCCCAGCTGAGAAGAGAGAACCAAGTAAGCTGAGCGTGGACTGAGTACACTTTTGAAGGCAAATAGGAGTGCCAGCAGTAAGGGAGGGGATAAAAATGTTTGTTGCTCTTGTAAAAAAAAAAAAAAAAAAATCTGTCAGTGAAGCAAAAGGCCTTGTCCTTTTTTGTTGTGTAGTACAGTTGTTCTTGGTTGTTTATTAAGCAGAGCATACTGCTAAATGTGCTAAATTGTATGATTTATGCCCCTTTCTAGTTCTTGTAATTATTCCAAGTACAGTTTTGCATTGGGCCAAACAGTCTTTTAGCACCCCCTAGCGAAATAATGCAAATTTGCAGAGGTATGCAAACTCCTGATGCACTAAAAGTATAAATCAGACTCTGACAGATATGAATGTCTGTATTATCAAAGTTGTAATTCAGCCTTTTATAGCATAACATTAAGTTTTAAAAGCAGTGTCAGTAATAATTCATATTGCTGTCCTCTGCCATAAATCTGAGGGTTTTAAAATGGCTTTCAGATGAAAACATGATTACAGATTTTGTGGCTGTTAATTTTATGACTATACTTTTATATGATTTTTTTATGTGGTGTGAATATAAAGATTCCAAAATTCTGTCTATAAACAAACTGTAAAAAAAATCATTTCCTTTTGCTTTTTTGATGTCATCTTTTTAAATTTGAAAGCTCTGCATCGAGGCATAGTGTTCATTTTGATTTAGACTTGCATTTCAAAGACAATAAAGTTTTTATGTTTTGAACACGTTTTCCATGTGCTTAGAGCCAAAGATGGAAAGTGGTACACTACAAAAATACCAATACCACACCATATTTTGTCATGTTAGAGGTTAACCCATCTAGATTTATGTTTTTATTATTTAAGTCTTGGCACACATTGGAATAAATTATTTATCACATGAATGACAATGATTAACTTACTCAAGAATTCCTTAGATCAGGCAGATTACTAAACTGAAGCATTTTTCCTCTGGATTTTATTTGGTGTTGGGTCTTTTTTTAAACTTTATTCCATCATTATATTTTATTGTCTCTCAGGAGGTGCAGAATTCCAACCAGGCCCTGCAAGAGGAGAAGGAGGAGGTAAAGAGGAGGCTAGAGGAGGCCACATCTAGAGTCATACAGTTGGAGGAGGACCTGATTGGAGTCACCCAGAAGGGCCTACAAAAGGAAACTGAGCTGGACAGGTGAGTTCAACATAGAGGTGTTATTGCAGATTCACTGAATTGCTTGTTTTGGACGTAAATGTGTGCATCTAGATACCAACTTACCTAAACATATGTTTAGATGCAATATCAACTCAGGAGGAAGCAGGGCTCACTTGTGTGATCATCTCATGCTTATTTGTTTTATATGTAACTTAGTGTTAAGTGAAGAAGGGAGGAAATAGCTGGTCACTTTTCTCCCAGCACCTTATTTTATCTATGTGTTGCATTAAAAACCACATAACCTTTTAAAGACCATTATCTATGGTCATTTATCACTTACTGTATTCCAAACACTGAAAGTGAACATAGTCACAAAGTATATCACCCATTACAGTGTTTAACATTTTTTATGACCTTTAGTCTCAAGGATAGGGTGAAGAAACTTACAACAGAGAAGGAGGCACTTGAATCTCATCTCAAGAATGAGAAAGATGAGAAGGAACTGTACAAGGTAATGTATTAATATGTTTCTTGTGTGTATTTCATGAAAAGAGTTTCATTATCACATAAATATTACTAACAGTGAAGAATGTCAAGGTTCAGGGAGGTAGCAGCGAGGTATTTTCATGATCATTGTGCCAATTTGATTGGCTTAGCAGTGGTTGGGTTGATTGCTACCTCAGTGACAGCTTTACAGTCTTTCAACAATCAACAATATTTTTGTTTTATTTGATTCCCCAAAATTGGAGGTAAAGTTAATTGACTTTTCCTGTTTTTCACTTTTTACTACTGTGATTATTCTGCATACTCTTGCCCAAATATGTAGTCTAAAAGGGGCATGCCTTATTCTGTCTTCTTCTGGCCCGTCTGGTCTTTCTGTGTCTTTGTTGTGGCACTACAGAGGAACTAGGAGTGCCACATATTGTACTGACGCCACGGAAATGAGCCAAAAACCCATACCTAATTTAACTTGTACCATCACACTGGGGCTGTTGCACAAGGAAAACTTTATGGGCCTATCTCAATCTCTGTTTTGTAATTGAGGCCATGCAACATTTATTTTAATAGTCATATGCTCTTCGGTACATGATCGTGATTGGTGTTGTATAAAGGAGGCAAAAGCCAACGACTTTATGTTTTATAACTTGTGTTTTATAGCATGTGTTTGCTTCTGTGTATGTGTTTGTGCACCAGATTCACCTGAAAAACCGTGAGCTGGAGAACACTAAACTGAGTGCAGAGTTGCAGATGCTGAAGTCTGTGGATGTGAACAAGGAAAACACCATTGCCCAGTTTAAAGAGGAGGTGGGACGCCTGCAAGCATGCCTCACTGAGAAGGAGAAACAGTACAGAGAGATCCTGGCCAAAGTTCCTCCCTTGGTACAAAGAATTTTGTTTTAAAGCTATTTTTAAAGTCACAATACCTAGGTAGATTTATCATATACAGTATTTATATTGATGCATTCTTATGTCATATGATAATTTGAAGATTAGTTATGATGTAATAGAAAAAAACATCAGCATAATCACGCATACCATTATCTAAAATGTGTTTCTGTGTCGTCTGGCAGGGAGATATGAAGGCCCTGAAGGAGCAATTACGGCAGAAGGAGGAGCAGCTCCAGGCCAACCAGCAGCAGTCCTCCTTGTTAGCTGCTGAGTTGAGGGACGCCTCTAGCACCCGCGACCGTACCATGTCTGAACTCTACCACATGAAGCTGGAGGCCGATGCCCTTCATCAGGCCAAGGCTGAAGCTCAGGCCCAGTGTATCCGCCTGGAGCGCCTGGTAGAGCAGATGAAGACAGAGGCCAAGCAGGAAGCTGTAAGGATGATAGTCATACGTGTAATGTAAAGGTAGTTGGGGTAGGTGATGTGTGATTGTAGAAAACCTAAAATTTCTACCAGAGTGTCAGTAAGGTGAAATAAATATAGAATTTTAAAAGAAATTAATATGAAATAATTTTCAAATAATAGCGTCATATAATTCATTGTAATTTCTTATTTGTTGAGGTACAAAATGTATATCACAATAACCTTTAGCATTATTTCAGTGAACAATTATATTGAAAGGTTATGAATCATAATAGTATTGCATATTATTGCCCAACCATATGTTGGTACCTAAGTGTGCTATGTTTTGGTGAAGCCAGTGAGCAAGAAGAGCAATACAATGGAAACAGAAACAAGACGTTTCTCTCAGGGTTTTTCTTTAACTGGTTCTGCCTTTTAAGGAGGCTGTAATTATTTCCATAGTTCAGACTTGCCAGAATGAAACTAAATCGAAAAATAAAAATCATTTCCACTGAACAGCACAGTTTCTCGTGGTACATGACAGCAGCTTTTGTAATTTTGTAAATTTGATAGAAGGATGATTATGGATGATTACGTACTTACATCATCAAGGTGCTATTAATAGGGGGATTTTTTTTCTATGACTCTAGTGGTAGTAACATCTTATAGTTGACCCATTACTGTGTTTAACATCTGTTATGTTCTCTTATGATGTTATTTGTCACCAGACCAAAGCAGAAGAAGAAACTGCAGACCCAGCTGTTGTAGCAGAGCTGCAGAGAGAGGTGGAGGACCTGAAGCTGCGGCTGCACATGGCTGCAGAACACTACAAGGAGAAATACAAGGAATGTCAGCGACTGCAAAAACAAGTGCTTAGACTTTCTGAACAGCAAGGGGTAGGTCCCACAGGATACCAGCCAACGTACTGTACACTTGTCCCTGACAAGTGAAAGAACATAACTTGCATTGGATTTCTGTCACACTGTGCCTGTCTATCACATCTCACTATATGCTCTCAGAGGTAAAAGGTCTTTTAGCCTTTCCTCAGTCTATGAAGTACAAAACACACTGTGATTAGACAAATTTACTTCAATTCGTACTACTTACCGATCCTCTGTCTCCAGCTCATGTCTGCACCATTTTACTGTTTCTTTCAGTTGGTTGTTCAGTTGTCTTTCCTCCACCCATATTAAGAGCTAATTTTCAGCACTTATTTTTTCCTGTCCGTAGGAACTGAAGAGAAGCTCAGCACAAGAGGCCACAATAATTCCTGCATCAGTGAGTCCAGACACGTCAGTGCCAGGTACGTTATATCTAACTGTGTTAAATTGTTAGTAACCGAATGAATAAATGCATTTACAAATTTGCAAAATTGTGAATAAAGTTGTGTAGATTTACCAGCAGTGTATTTCTTTTGATTTTTAGAAGTGAGTTCTGGGCATTTACATATTGGTATGTAGGTGGGTTGTAATAACATATCGCATTCAAGTTTAGCAATTTATCATTTTAAAAATCAACAGATTAACTGCAAACAAAATGACTTCAGTCATACCCACGGTTCTCTTGTCTCAGCAACCCCCCTGCTTACAGTCATTGTCTTCACAGGGAGTCCAGGTTCTGCTGACCCAATGCTGGAAGCCATCATCCAGGAGAAGCTCAAAGGCATCAGCAGAGAGGCATCTGACAGGAATGACAAATACAGGAAATGCAAGCAGATGCTGGTGGTAAGAAATATATTACTTGCATCTTTTCATTGGTCACATGTCCTCAAATTAGATATTCAGATTCTGTTAGAGACCTCTATTCTCCAAAGGTATGATATACAGTATGTGCTCTCTGCACTCTAAGACTATGATAAAAAGAGCATTGGTTAATGTCCGACTGCTCTTCAGGAGGAGAAGGATCGTAGCTCCATGTTTGCTGATGAGTTGGCCAAGATGGAAGTGAAATTTAAGGAACAACTGAAGACCAATGAGAACCTGAAATTGCAGTTGGCAGCAGAGGAAGATCGCTACAAGGTCAGTTCATTAGAGTACAGACAATTAGGACTGTACTCAGGCCATTCACTGCCATTGATGCTCTGCTGCTCCTCCGAAGTAGGTCTGTCTCTGGACACTTACTGTGTTTTTGCCGCTGGGTATGGCTGGTCTAACTCAGGGATCGAGCCTTTGATGCTATCTCTCCCCTTGAACATAGTCGCTCTGACAGTGTTGTTTATGAGCAGGCCTATCTGTGAGACGACATTTTACTGCTGTTTATGTCAGGCTATGGAGACAAGCGAAGCTTGGCTCTGAGGAATCATCTCCAGTTGCCTGACTAATGCTGTGCTTGGCTCAGGTCAGGCGGATATTTGCTTAGTGTCTCAGAGGAATTCAAACAGGTTGTTTTGCTTTGAGCGGTATTGTACATAAATCAGTCCTCTGCAAAGGGAAGCCTTTTATGGCTGTGATCAATTAATGTCACGCACTGAAGTCTGAGAGTATTTCAGTGATGCAGTTTTCAATCAACAGCATGTGTCAGATGTTTAGGAGTTGCAAATATCTCTTCAATCTTCTGTTTTTGTGTCTTTTTGTTTATTTCAGAGCCAGGTAGCTGAGAAGGGACGGGAGCTGAAAGAACTAAAGGACACACTAGCACTTGTTGTTAAGGAGAAGGAAAAACTGGAGGGGGTTAGTGACAGCTTTCATTTTCTCTTTTATAGACTTCTTCCACTCTAAAAAATCCCTGAAAAAGTGCGATTCCTCTGCCATTTTCCTTCTCCCAATCTGGTCTGTGTTTAATATGCCTCTAATTGTAGAAGCAACGTAAATGAGTTCTTATTTTCCATTCCATTACTTTGGACCACAGCAAGGTCCTCACTGGCCTGAAATATTGCTTCGAGGTAATGCTGTTACAGCTAAGAGGAGCAGAATGACCCAATTTGAGGTTTAGACTGTAAATTAAATTGGCGTCTGCAACTAACATCAATAAAACACAGTGCCCCATTCCCTTTGAAAATGAGAGGAGTTTCTTTTTTAATGAAGGCACTAATTAAACTCTGTGAGCGAGAGAAAAAAAACAAGAAGTCACAGTTCAGGAGCTGCTGTGTGATTGTAAGTGGTGATGTGTTACTTGCCTAAACAGACTGGGAGGCACAGAGAGATGAAAACAGATATGTAGCTCCTTAGAAAACATGTTGACGTCCATGGTAGGGCTTGGCGATAAATTGATTTTATCAATTAATTCGAATTCATGATTTAGGACGATGTTTAAAAATGGAAATCGATTTTCACTTTAACTAGGGTTATTACGGTACGGCTCCCTCCAGTAACGCCAGGGATTGGCAACTCATAGCGGGGTTGTCTGGTGGTGGGGGTGAGGGGAGTGTAGGTGGGTTGTCGTGGGCGTGTCTATACATGCTGAATGTAACCGCTGTGAAACAATCAGGAAATAACTTTATTTCTCTGATTAACAGCTTTATCGAGGCTGGCGCTCGCTCTCTGTTATTGTTACTCTATGTCTCTCAACCAAAGTGCTCTCTCTCTCTAATCATCGGACACAAATCAAATGGTGTACATGAAATAAACAGTCAGAACACACACACAGGTAGATTATCTGAGTTTAGTCCGTTAATCCACCTGGATACTCTCTGCTTCAGAGACATTTCAGGCTGTCTGCGGAAGTTTGACCGAGTGTCTGATTGGCTTGTGGAGCGTGACGCGAGGCTCCGTTTTCCCAAAAATTTTTAAGAAAAAAAAAAAATCAGATGTGTTGTGAAAAAATCTGAGCTATTTTTAGGCTATATCGTCCAGCCCTAGTCCATGGTGGCATTTAATTTTGTGACTGGTCTTTGTGGTTGTGAAAAATTGTTTACAATGCTGTTGTTTCCTCCCCAAGGAGTTCCAGAAGGCCAGCAGCAGCAGGAAGGGAGATCAGGGGGGCAGTGAGAAAACTAGTTTGGAGAGTAACCAGTCCAGTGTGCCTATATTCCTGCAGTATCCAGTCCCATACACCCAGGATGCCCCCACACCCCTGCTGGTCTCTCAGAGCCCCAGCAAGCTGCATTTTGGGAACCCTTACTCCATCTCAGACTCAAAAGGTTGGTCTCCTTTTCAAAAAGTAACACATTTGCTGAAAAATCTCTTCTCTTGGAGAAATATCTTTCTCGTATTTACAGTAGCTAAGTCTCTGAATTCTCTCCCTGCAGATGAGGGAGATGAGGAGTTCTCAGATGACCAGCTGCTCAGGCTGCCTCCTGTGGGTCCACCTTCCTGGGACAGTAATGTGGTGTGTATCCAACCCACCCGCAACCACAGCCGGCCAGAAGGCCACGAGGAGTCAGAGGAAAAGCAAAACAATAACAATGTAAGCCTTTCAGACTGTGTTGTGTATATTCTCTACCATGTATGCAGTTAAATACTTACGATTAACTTCTTCTTTGTGTTAAATATTCAGTAGAAATACTTTTTTAAATGCTGTTTTACCTTCCTTTCTCAGGGTAATACCAACGAGCAACCCACAGCAACTGAAACCCACAGCCCATTTGTGAATGATGGACAAACTGCCTTCTGCTTTGATCCCAGGTAACACATCTTCACGTGCCCAAACTCCGTCCGGGTTTGCTGCACCCTACAGTTTTCCAAACCTGCGCATTGTAACATGTGTGAAGTGTTTGTTCTGCTGCACAGCCCTCTTTTGTTGGTATCAGTCATGCAGCAGGCCACCCACGTCGCATCAGACAGATGCTCTTTATTAGCCTGCGCCCCTGGTTTGCCCACATCATCACTTCACTGCTTATTAACACAAGCTTTCTCTCCCTGCTTTTTCTCTTCTTCTGTCCCTTTCCCGTATGCAGCATGGACATGAAGCGATGTCCGCTGTGCGAGGTCATCTTCCCGCCCAACTACGACCAGAGCAAGTTTGAGGAGCACGTGGAGAGCCACTGGAAAATCTGCCCCATGTGCAGCGAGCAGTTCCCGCTGGACTGCGACCAGAAGGTGTTTGAGAATCACGTGCTCACTCACTTTGACGGCCACCCGCTCAACTTCGACTAGAGAACCAGAACGTCAGCACATCCGGTCTGCCTACTTCCTGTCACCACTGAAATAAATCACTCTGCACTCTTTTCTGCATGTAATGGTGTGAAGATCCACTCTTTAGGACTATATTGACTTTCACTTTGTTACTTCAACTTAGAGAAACACTTTGAAGTGATGTGACAAATGACATTCTAATTCAGCGTATATGGCAGGGCTACTCAATCTGTTTGCAAATTAGAACGTTTTTTATAGGTGGGATATTTCCCTTCATTTGGATTTGGAGAATACTTTGGGGGTTAAGACTGTTGTACGTATATATATTGACTTTAAATTGACTCAGCTCTCACAGATCTGTTAGACTACAGGACGTAACGAATCAGGGAAAGAGATAAGTGTTTACCAAACTTACATTTAAGACATCCAACCAAATGGTCCCCCCCTTAAACATCACTGTACAAGTCATCTGTTCATTCTTTATAGACAGCAGCCTTGGTGCACTATATGCAGTCAGGGAGAAATCTTCAGTGATAACATTCAGACATGATTATACAATATATCATCAGATCATCTATTTTAGAATAATTAAAGCCAATGATATTGTGAAAGCCTTGATACTTTGTGTATGATAGATTTGTGTTATGTTAGGTTTCCTTTGTTCTGATTTTATTTTATTTAATTGGGTTTTTGTGTCAGAGTTCTTAAGGACCTTCATATCATCAGCTAATCAGTGCATGCTTAGCTTATGTTCTATTTCCCCTCTTTCGTTCTTCTCTTTTACAGCATTAAGTTATTTTATTCATGAACATGTTTCATTTGTTAGGTGAGTTTCATGTATCTAATCTGAACTAATAAAGTCTGTTTGAAACTGAACCGTGTCCAGGCCACAGTTAATGACACAGGAGTCTTTAGGCACACGTCAGAGAAATTTTTATTCTAAATGTAACAAAAGTTTACATGAAGCAGCTTTTTGAAGAAATACAGTACATCACCATTACTTTCTCCAAACAACCTCTGATTTTACTTTTTCATACACATACTATTGTTTTTTTGTCTGTTTTTTTACTCCAGAAACATATGAAAATATAATTTAATGCACTTAACACATAACAATACATTCACTGTACACTATAAAGACCTTCCTCCATACTGGCAGTACAATACTGTCACAATTCTCAATTGGACTGTAGTTCCTTAACACTAACATCCATGCAGTGACGATGTTACCTAATGGCTCAATGGTGATAAATCCCCAATCTTGTGGCATTTTATGATCTGGGGTTCATTATTTCAGGAATTAACATAACGTGTGTACATACCCTCATCTGACATTATTATGGCACAAAGTAGGAGCCATGTGTTTCTCTCACAATCAGGACCGTGAGAACGTAAATGTGCTGAATACATGGCTAATGTCGGCTCCCTTTTCTACTATCCATGACAAGGACAACCGCATGGTTTTATAAGACATGGGAGTCGGTGAACAGCAAACAGTCTGGACTGAGTTGTCTGCACTTAGATGAATTTGTCTGAACTGTCAAAATAAAGCCATACAAAGATATACACTGATTGGAATGGTTAAAATTCAAGGCAACTACTGTACATACAGAAATCTCACAATACTGGAAACACTGGAGGTTTGGTGTCTATCTTCCCTGGGACCAATGAAAACTTATTTTCTGAAGGCCTTTTGCCTGGTTTTGGTAGCTACCGTACATACACCAGAAACAAGATATTGGCAAAAAAAATGCTGATTTGTTGGCAACTTGTTACAAAAAGTGCTTCAATCCCTCACCGTAAAATAGCGAGGAAAACTGCTTAAATCTTCAGGAAAGTGGCCGGGAACATTAGGAACAATGACACACAGAGTTCCTGTGATCCCATTGAACAGCGTAAAATACTATCAGAACACTTGGGCAGGATTGTGGTACTGAAATGCTTGCAAATGTCACCTGAGATCATCCTTTGGTGCTCACACACAAGTGTTTGCAGTAAAACAGATGAAAAGGGTTTTGAATACTTGTGATATGAAAGGAAAAGTAACTCAAGTCCAACAGCTGATTATTAACATTAAATCTGATAGAGAATGAAACATGTACAAATGTTTTCAGCTTGGATTTCTCGTGTTATACCACGCACATTCTGATTTTCTTTTGCCTCTGTCACATTTTTAGACTCAAATGAAACAGAGGCAACGCTGGCTCTTCCTCTTACGAAAACATTAAAATTTCCTTTCCTCAGTTTCCTCTGATTTTCCCTACTGTACATGCAAGGCTACTCGTGACATGGTGTGGCCATTTTCTAGTCTACAATATGCCCTCATCATCAACGAGCACCATATGTAAAAACAAAAGTCAAATTGATAAATGATAGTTTAAATGTGCAAAATACAAAACTGTGAACTACATAAAGATTCAACATTCTGAATAAAAATTAAGGATGAATAATAATACATTTATACCATGCAATCAAAAATAGTGTCATAACAAAGGGGGATAAGAGAGAGAGAGAATGAAAGAGAAGGAGGCGGGGGTTTAAGGATGAGGGAAAAGAGAAACAGCCATTGCTGGTGATGGTGGAGTTTAGATGATTGGGAAGTGGCCTGAAGGAGAGTGCTGGTCGCTCACTCGGCCCCTACTGCTGCATCTTACGGATGATGTCAGTAGAGATGGGTGGGTGGAAGTTAATGGTGTGGTGGCGGAGACCCTGAGACGTTTTGTAGCTCTTCCCACACCGGCACTTGAAGGGTTTGCGCACCCTTATCTGGGTTCGATGGCCGTTCTTGGCATGATACTTGATCCCATTCACATTCTGTAATGAAAAAGAAATCACACTGTGGCTGAATTTCCCAACATCCACCTCTTACATCTCATTTCACCTATCGGATACAAATGAACAACAATTATCTCTTACATATATGAAACAAGTTGTTTGTCAGTTGACATTAGGGTACAGAGAGGAGAAATAAAATGCATTCTTGTTACAAATCTATCTTGTTCTGTGCTTAAACAGATGTCTAATACTGCCTCAGACTAAGTCATCGCCTATAACCCTGTCAGTCACGTCAGCAATGCAATTTTCTCAAGCTGCACATAATTTATTCCAACCACACACGCCAGATGTGAATGGAAAATCCCGTAAAACTCCACATAACTAAAGTGGACTAGATGTATGCATCTATGTTGACGTGCTGTAATGCTCAGCTAAGAACTTCCTTAGTCAAGAGCAGGGAATCCACTTTGATTTAAATTCTCATTTCTGTGAGCGAGTACAGATCACTTATTTCACTTTGTGCTACTATTTCATGTTTTTATTCGGTAGAAATATTTCCCACCATTAATGTTGTGTTTAATCTGTAGCATGAATTCTACAAAGAGAGATGCTGAGTGAAACCTACCTTGTATCTCTTTTTACAGCCTGGCACAGGGCAAGCAAAAGGCTTCTCGTCTCCTCCGTTCATGCACATAGAACTGAGGATGGACTCAGAGCTGATGGCGCTCTCCGTGGTCCACGACTCGTCACTGTCAGACTCCTCAAAGTCTACTTCCTCCTCATCACACTCGCTACCTGTGGACAGAAAGTCAAACTGTAAATGATTCAGGGCATCGCTACCAGATGTGATTGTACAAAGTGTTCTGACTGATCCTTGATGACGAAATCCTGGCCTTTGAGGCTTTGGGCTAACAAGTCCGGATGGTTCTTAACATGTGCTTTGTTCCCATAATCTCTCCTTCATGTTTTCAGAAAGACTGAAATATGCCAGTCGTGGGAAAGCATTTCATTGAGGTCATTGAGCTGCAATTGTTTTGTCAATAATTAAGGATGTTATGTCAGAAGAAGAGCTCAAAACCACAAGACCGCATATTTTAACAAGACAAGCACATGGGAAAATATTAGGAAGAAAGGAAAAGAGCTAAGCTTTTATATTGCTCTCTGTAGCATGAATGAGAACATCATAAAAAATATGTCTCCTAAGATCTTCTAAGATCTAATGTAAATAATTTAAATCGTGCCAAATTTTCAGGCATGCATTGTGGTCAAAGCAGCTGAAGAGCGAAACATTAATAGCAACATATCAATCAATCAACAGTGAAATATTACACAGATGGCATGAAGAATCTTCTACGAGCAAAACACAGATTATACCGTGTCAATTTTAATCAGCCATTAAAGCCACGACCACTGGCAAAACATATTTAAATCTCCTATCATTCCAAAAGCAAATAAAGGGGTGAAAATATTACACAATCTCTTGACATTAATTTGTAATTACATAATCTTGACTCTCTGTGCTCTCCTTCATAATGTAGGAGGGTGAGAGCACCATGTAAGCTCGAAGAGATTCAGGTTTACTTCTGGATGCTTGTCTCAAAAACGGACCTCTCAGATGAATATCATTGCTACACCGCTTTGCTGTTTGCGTAGCGGACAGTGCATAACATGTATTTCACTGCCAGCAACCACTAAACACTCCGCATCTAACAGGGTGAGGTGAGCGTGTGAGGGATGGTTATGTACCTGTGGGTGTACTGCTGCGGAAGGAAGAGGAAGGGGTGATGGGTGGGGTGACTGGAGGGGTGAGGTTTCCACTGGTGTGGCGAGGCTGAGTGGAAACACTGCTGCGAGACAGATTGCCTGTCAGTGACAGAGACAACTTGGGCTGCACCTTCTTCTTCACAGCCTCGTGCTCTCTCCGTGCAGCATCTGTCATGAACCTGGCGTGGTGGGACATAAGGCTCGTCGTGAAAAGAGGTTCGCCTAATTCAATGCGCCATGAGCGACTTCTTACTGCGGGACAGCCCTGAGGTTTACAGTTTAAAGTTCTAAAGCTATTGAAAGTTTGCTACTGTAGAACACGTGTTTGGAAAAAAAAAATATCACTGGCTCTATTCCCATCAAAAAACACCAGGTTTTATGATGGATAGTAAAGTCTTTGGTAAATGTGTATCATAAAAATGAAATGTTAACATAGACATTGTTAAAGCAAAAGTGGAATTAACAAATTAAGCGATAACCACATCAAGATGTGTTTGTGAAGGCAGGGAGACAGCGGCAGACCTTCTTGTACACTGGCTTGTTGCCGCTAAAACCACTATTCAAGCACCATATCAAAGACGACTGGGATGAACCTTGGGCAGTAAAAAGAAGAAAAAAAAAAACAGCTACCAAATACTGAAGCAATTCATCTAAGTGATCCACCAGACGACATTTGAAACTGCTGGTAGAAACTCATGGGAGCAAACACTTCATAGGACACAGCAGTAATACTCACTGATGTTGAGGATTTTTGCAGATAAATCTTTACGGGAACAAAGACCAATAACATTACGGTCATAATTATGTCAGATTTATGAAGTTGATTTACTTGTTACTGAGTTACTGTACGAATAAGGTGAAATTCTGCTGTTTTCTTTCTCAATAGTAGTTACATTTCTTTACCTGTTGATGTAGCTGAGGGCAACATATGTCGGCTGCTGCTGCTCCTGCTTCTCCAGAAGACGGGGGTCTGTGTCTGAGCAGACAAGAGAGAAAGACTGAGGAATCAGGCACATAATATATCTGTAAACAATGCCAAATCTAGTCATATAAGGCAATATTGAGTATAACAGTGTGCTTGAGGTTTGTTGTGTGCAGTTTTCTGTTTTTATCCCAATTTGGGACAGCCAGATCCCCTGTGCACTGCAGTCTTTGCTTCACGGGGTGCATGAAACACAGTTTGTTTACTCCCATCTTCAAACAAAGTAACTAACGCAGTGACAAGAACTTCTCACTGGCTTCCCATTTGCAAATTTTCCCTGTTGTTTTCAAAGAAGTGCCTGGCAAAGCTGGAATGAGCACTTACTGCAAATGAAACCAGGTCTGTGGTGGTAGGCAAGTGCGTTTTTCCTTGCACCACCCAGACACAGAGGAAAAGCACCAGGAATGGGGGTAGAAGAGGGTGTAATTAAAATCCAGGTTTTAGTTAAAATGTTAAAACTGGGCCAGTCAACAGAGAAGCACACTGACCCAGCGTGCTGTAGATACAACAAAGAGTCAGGAGCTGTATCCAACAAGGCTTTTGAATTTGAGTAAAACCTTTTCAAACCAAACGATCGTGCACACCGAATAGTCATCAATCCCACATTTACTGACATATTGTACACTGATATAATGTTTAACTATCAGAGGCTACTTTATACGAGGGCCCACACGATGCATCTGAAACAGAACTGTGGTTGTAACTTTTGAATGTTGTTGATCAGAGATGTACTCTTGACTCATGACTCAACCTTTGCTCTCTGCTGCCATAAAAAAAAAACTACATCCGTGTGCCCCTGAGCAGTGCACAGTGGCAAACAGTAGCAGACTGTGGGTGCACTGGGTGAGTCCCAGATATGAATGGGTGTGTGCATGAATGTGAGGAGTTGGAGGAGCATGCTCAGCTGAGTCGTCAAATAAAGGCTAATAAAAGCCAGTGAAAATAATCAAAATGCAGGATATTGAGCAATGTGCAGTACAATTAGTTTGAACATGATGTCATGCACCACTGTCTAGACTACAGTCACTGTTTGGTTTAGTGTTCCTGGAGAAACTCCACAGTTTTCAAGCTGATGTTGGTTTCTTGACGTTTTCCTTTATTCCTAATGTACACTTTTTCCTATCAGTTAGAACCATTACACTCTGTGCTCTTTACTGCACAATTGCAAATGTGATAAGCCATATTCTGCATCGCTGCTGCTTTTATTTAAAGTATGCAAGGAAAACGTAACACCTCAAGTACCTTCTCTTTTGAATTTCCATGGCACTTTTTGAAAAGCTGCTCTGCAGACACCACATTGCTCATACATGACCACACTTGACACATACTGTGTTTTCCCATGCTGTGCTCCAGACATTCATCTTGCTCAGCGGTGCTAAATGTACAACAATAGCCAATCTCCACACCCTGAGGTGAAGTGGGCCTGACTTCAAACACTCTTCCCACTGCCATCCGTGTGGGAGAAGAGAGATGCCCCATAAAACAACAGTGTCTACCACTTACCAGCTGAGCCTCCCTGTCTGCCTCTGACAGAGCTGTGAAAGACTGCTACCCCCATGTGGTTAAAACTATCGTTTGTTTCCATCCACAAGCTCATTTATACGCAACACTTACACCTAAGGCTGTTTGTAACATTACATTTGTAAGGCATAATGAGACGCAACGTAAAGGAACAGTCCAGTTCTAGTCGACATAATCTATAAATTACAATGGCAATGATACAAAACGTATTGGAATTGTGTAATTAAAGTTTTCCTGGTTAAGCAACACCTCTGAGAGGCTGTAATAAAACCCTGAGGCATACACAATTAGTACTCCTGTTTGTTTATCTGGAACAAAACACCTAAAAACAGATTTCTAGTAAATTTCTGCTGGACACAAAGACCTTGTGCCAAAGAAGAACTGATTAGTGCTGGCGATGCTCTCTGATATGGGATTTCACAATGAGATTAGAAACATGAAGTAGAATTTATGGGATCTATTTTTTACCGTAATGGGGATAGAAATTCGACGCCAAATTCTCAAGATGTCTGTAAAGGAACAAGACTTCGACTGGGTATTGAACATCAATACTTTTTGAGTACAACCCAAAGGCATCTGCACCATTAATTATCTATAATATAATATAATACAAATATAATATAAAACTTTATTGATTTATAATGTAATTATAATAACTGTGAAGTATTGAAAACTGTCATTTAATGTCATATTTTGACTTGTTTCTTTATGTTTTAATCAGAAATTTCCTGGACTAAAACGCGATACATTTCTAATTTTAGGCCATATACTAGTTAAATAAAGTTGTTTCTTTAAGAAGTTTGTATATATATCTAAATGGAAAGAAAGAATTTAGTAGTAGTACAGGTTTGTATTTTTTAATAGCCAGAAAGTCAAAAATCACTGGATATATGCAAATGTGTTGTGTATTCTTACTTGTAGTTTTAACATTTTACATTTTAGTCACATTGAACTGTTTTCAGTTAATTTAACTTCTCTTTGGGTGCGGTTAATCACAAATACAGAGATTACTAGAAGTTAGAAGGAGAAAGCTGTGCCAATTGAAATGTAGACTAAAGCTGAAACTGTTTGAAAGAATCCGAACATGACGTACACACTGAAAGTACGGCCGCACACATGCGCACATTCAACCGTCTATAGAGGAAACACAGAGCACAGGCTGCACTCTCCGTTTTCAAAGTATAAACTACTGGCTTAATTCTGTCATGAAGGAGGTGAAAGGTGATATTGTCCAGTTAAACTCAACCCAAACCGCATTTAGAAAGCACACATTTTAGAGGTCTAACAGGAATCTGAGTCAACAAACCGATGTCAGTCTTACTGAAAAGTAGTCAAGAGCAATGTAAGAGACAGGGCATCATCCACTCAGTGGTTAAGGGCCGAGCCGCTTGGTTGACGATGAAATAGTGGCAGAATTTTATGATACTGGCAGGTAGGCTCTAAGAACAGCTTAAACTTCAGCGCCTAAGGCTCAAGAGGGTTCGCTCAAGGCCTCAGTCGTGAGCAAGTGTTTCATTAACGGTGGATTTATCCCCAGTGAGAAGGACAGCACACCTCTCTACTCTCCAGCCAAAGTCATGGAAACACAGAGTAGGAAAGACACATTCATAACGGCACTATTCCCCTGCCAAAAGGAGTGTGGAGACTATTCTGAGCGCTGTGTGTTGGTATGTGTGTGCGTGAGTGCATAAGAAATCCCTCCCTAAGATCCCTAATGAGCCTCAAGGAGTGGAATGGCAGCCTGCTCACGGACCGCTCAAACAGCAGTGGATCAATCTGTTCACACACACTGTAAATCACACACACCTCAGGTGGGGACTGGGGAGAGGGAGGCCTGCAGGGTCCAGTCCCCCGCAGCCTCTGCTATTCTTTGGGGGCCACCAGCAGTCAGGACCAGGGCGAAGGCGCCTCAAATAGAGATGAGAACCACTCTAATCAAACTACACAGGTGGTCCACCTTGGTGGCCGACTATTAGAGGCCTTCTGCGAAACAAAAAAGGGGATTTATTCACCACCACTGGCTCCAGAGGCAAACATCATCTCTTATAAGCCCCAGTGATTGTTTATGTATAAGGTGAAGTCAGGTGTGGGATAAAAACGAGAACGGAGAACAGATCCAGTCGATCCATGGAATGTATGAGGCTCATTATTATTTTTTTTATTTTCTAAATATATTTAGATTTTTTAATTTTTAAACTATTTGTTACTCTGAAAGTACTACTACTGTACTACTGTACTACTCTGAAAAGAAATTCCTTTTTTTCAGTTCACATAAAAACAGAGTTCAGGATAAAATATAAATATCTGCTGATTAGCTGCAGATCAGAAATAAAATCTTTTAGGTACTTTAAAAAAACATTTAACGAAACTACACACAGTACTTTAGTTTTTCAGACTGGATTTTTAAAATATTCTTCTTACCCTTTTCTCTTAATATTAATAAACCCCTGTTACATTTCCCCTTAAAAAACAAAACAAAAACAAATGTAAAGGGCCCCATATATTTCTCATTTCAACAAACCTACTGAGCTGTTGTAATATGCTGTTGGTGTGTGAAGCATACGTATGGGAGTGTATAACATGTATGTGAGTGTATATTGACTGAGTCAGAGGTTGCAGTGTATAAGTGCAGAAAACATGATGCAATAACATGTTCTCATTAGGGCCCTCATGACGGCCGCAACAGGAAACCAAGGGACGATCACACAACAAACCTTCCTAAGGCAACGGGGGAAGTGACGCCTGCTGCCCTCTCATAACGCCCTCCACGACCCTCACACACACACACACACACCAGACACACAATTCCCTCTCACACACACACACACACACACACACACACACACACACACCAGACGCACAGCTCCCTCTCTCATTTCCACCAGTGTCTGGCTCTCTCATCCACCCTCATGGCCAAATGCACCATGGGGTAGAGCAGAGTGGTGAGCATTATGGTGACATGTTTATGGCGGCTCTGAGCAGCAGGGGACATTACCAGGAGTGGTGGCACAGGTAATTCATTATGATGTGACCTCTGAGGAGGAAATGAAACGGAGTCAAGCTCCATGTGTAAGCTGCCTTTGCGGGTTACTGAAAAAACGTGGGGAGGTTAAAGTGATCTATAATAAATACGTTTAGCACGGACAGCAACTTGAACATATATACATGCACTAAGTCACACACACACACACACACACACACACACACACACACACACACACACACACACACACACACACAATCTCTACAAAGACATGCTTGTACAAACACATAAGTAAACACAAGGGGACACATACAAAAATACACATTCACTGTTGCTCATTGTATAAATATGGCAGTTGGAATTAAAGCTGCAACTAACAATTATATTGAATTTCAATTAATCTGCTGATTTTACTCTTTACTAACAGTTAAATGTACAAAGATTTTTAGTTTCTCTGAGCTCAAGATATTTTTGTCTTGTTTTTGTCTGAGCAGACAGAGAAAAGCAGTAAAATGCTACATAGAAGTACTGGAACTGGTGAATGTTTGGCGTTTTTGCTTGACATCTTATCAAAATAAACATTAATTTTCTGTTGTTTTTTTCAGCTCTAATCTGCATTTTTGTCACCAGTATGTTCAGACTGATGTTCAGTATTTATAATGTTTAAATTGCAGCTTCTCAGTGTTCTCAAACCTGCACTTTTAGAAAGCTGGAAATGCCAAGTGACACAAATCCATAATAATTAAATTGTGGAGTGATATCAGCACTCAGGACCGCATTTACAAATGTCAAAGAATTTCATTACAGATACATTAGGCTTTTAAAGGAGAAGTTACTGTAATTTGCAAAACAATACATGAGAAATAAACAATAAGTTTTGAATTTACTAATTATTTACTACTAATTTATGCAGCTGTGGTAAAAGTGAGACCCTCATATCTACAGCATTTGCCATGGGACAATATCCTATGTTCATCATAACATAATCCACTGAAGCTTTGAATAAAACAGAAGAAAAGTAACATATTTCAGCAAAAATATGAAATTTGTTCTGCATGGAACTACATGTCCATGTTGTGTAATGTCAACACAGGCTGTACATGATCTCCTATGAGTAATGTTTTATTGAGTACAGGAGCCCCTCATGTCGCAGTCACCGCACAGGAACAGGAGCAGTGGTGTCGGGGGATGGGGAAATGTAATTAGGCCCACCAGGTGCACAGATCAGGGAACTAGTTACTGCTTCCCAAATTTATTACTTCCGCGCAGATTTTGGGGGGTGCATACCAAAATCTACTAAATGAGTCTCCAGTGAGAATTGGCAACAACTAGACCCATTGTTACAGAGCCCTGGACACTTAAGACCATCAGTACGCCAGACCCCAGCAGTGCACACACTCACAGGTCTAAATAACATGGTTGCTATTTGCTTCTGGTCTACAGTTGCCTGGTCGCACAGTGACAAAGTAAACATTTCAGTGGCTTAGTGCATGCAGTTTTTTCATGCCGCACAAGAACACCAGACCACTTTCAGACTTAACATGACTTAAGCTGAGTGTTAAAACTTTCCTCTTGGTCTTGCTGATGTTTTCTGGGGCTCATTAGCATCTATTCTCTTAAAGCTAGCTGAATTTGTTCCCAAAGATCTAAATGGACCACCCAACAACAGTGGCAGATCCATTCTGAGTTTTATCTTAATTGCTATTTGTTGGAAAATGTTCTGTATTTAAATTTTATTTGATATTTGTGAGATTCAAATTTAAGGTTTCAAGAAAAGCAAAACCATTTCCAACATTTCTGTTTCTCTACATCATCAACTATAACCAATGAAGTACTTCAAGTATAGTGATGTATGGGTACAAAAATACTCTGGAAAAATTATGATACAAGTATAATAAGTACCCCTTAATTATCCTTTTCAATATGTTTTCATTCACTGATGCATGGACCTTTAACTGCGTTATTAAATGAGAAGAGGAGGTAAGTTTTGTCATATAATATCCACCACACACTTCTACTCTACGGACCAGGCCCCCTCAACCAGTAGCAGAGCAGCGCCACCTCTTGTTCGTAGAACTGACCAGCATGCTGGTTGGGGAAAATGGGGACAAGAATGTGTGCTTATTTTCCAGGCGCCTAATTATAAAGGAGAATGTGCTTTAAGCAGCAGGCCACCAGATGAGGAGGAAGACAGGCCAAATCAAGCACTCTCTCTGTAATTATGCTTCACAGGCACTTGGCACAACGCGCAAGATTTCGCACTTCTCAGAGTGGGCACAGGCCAGCGGACAAAGGAGGGGGGGGGAGGCCAGCAAAGTTTTTCCACTCTGAGCCAGCTAATTGCCTCATTATTCCCCAATAAGTCATTTGGAGGCATTTTTTTTCTAAGGCTAACACCTCGGACACATGCACAGCACACAATCAGAGGGCAGAGGATATTAAAGCCAGTCAAGCAACAAACAAGAACAACAGAGACAGCTGTGCCTTGTCAGCTTCAATAATAAGAGTCTGAAATATTAGATTGGGAAACAGATGTACGAACTAAAAGGGTGTCAAACTGTGAGGAGGGGAATTCACTTTCTAGAAAAGACTTACACAATATAATATAATAATATAATATAATAATAATATAATAACATAATGTTAAATTAATGTAAGATAAAACTAAATTTGTTTTTAGCTAAACCTTTGTAATGTTTCATGCACATGGACATAGCAATAATGTATGGAGGACCAAAACAGATAATAATTAAATTAATAAATAATAATTAAATTAAGTAGTAAATAAAATTATATGCAAATGTATATACAATATAATATAATATAATATAATATAATATAATATAATATAATATAATATAATATAAATATAATATATATTTGCTGCTTTACATATGTATGAAGTGAATAGATACTAATAAAAATAAATGTTTCTACTCATACAGGTATTTAGACTAATACAAAGCGCCTACAGTTACTTCTCTTTACACAACAGAACACATATGTCTCCTATATACATTTAACACAACCTAAATGGTTTCTACAAAATATATAAAATAATATATAAATATTTCACATTTAATCAAACAAACGGTGTTGTGTAGTGATGTCTAAATTAAAAGGCATTGTTTCGACAGATCATTCATTGTAACACAAGTTACTCAGATGGAAGAAGTTAACTTTTACAATCAAACATGTATCTTTGGGCGCAACTCAGGTAAATA
This sequence comes from Protonibea diacanthus, assembly GCA_028641955.1. Lineage (NCBI taxonomy): Eukaryota > Metazoa > Chordata > Actinopteri > Sciaenidae > Protonibea > Protonibea diacanthus. Next base: position 13,828,640 of record CM053983.1, on the reverse strand, counting down.
AATGGTTTACAACTTGATCCATAACAACTTCCCAGTTCTTGTTATTGTGTTACCTCACATGAACTAGAGGTGGCGCTATTGATTGTGTTGGGACTGATGTGTTGAGCATGATATGAAGTGTATAGGTAGGTTGCTGACCCACACTTATGATGTGGGATTAGACATGATTTAAATATACATATAATAAAACTGTTTTACTTTTCTGTTACACTTCTTATAGTCCTGGTCATGATACGTAAGGCAAAGTCCAAATCCAAATCTATATATCCCCATGGTAACTAAATACAGTTTAATGATCTGTCCCAGAAGTGGCTACAGTACTTCATAATTATCAAATGTTCAGATTTGAGATGGCCTATGTCCTTTAAAACCACACGAGGACAACTGCTTCTCATAAAAATAGGTAATAGATAATTGATTCAACAAAGTTGTTTTCAGGGGGTTATATTGTAATTGTAATGGTGACATGATACAATCTCAAAAGGAGTTTCTATCAAGAAAATGCAGCAACTTTTGGCCTTTATCACATTGACCTATAACATAACCCACATAACTACATAACATGGCAATAATATGGCAATCACATCTCTTTCCTTTTTTTATTTTATTTAAATTATTGTATTATTGTTATTGTTGTGTTGTTATTATTGTATTGTTATTGTTTCATTATAATGATTTTGTGTGCCAAAAATAAGAATAAAAATATGAAAGACTAAATGATTAGATATCTCCTTTTGAAAACATCATATTAATGATTTGCAAAGCTATAATAGTGAGAAAAATGTTAAATAATTATATATATATATATATATATATATATATAAAAAATGATGTTTCAAAACTTGCCAAACACTGGCAAATTAACATCAGACCAATTAAAAGATCATTTAGGCAGATATATGTAAATACGTTGTACATCTTTAAATACCACCGTGTCAGAACCATCAATCTAATAATGAAAGATAGGCCAACATCAAATGATGGCCTACACTGAACATCATAATATAAAGGGTGCAAACTTAAAAGTTAAAGTAATAATAAATAAATAATACATGTAGTAACTTGGTGTAAGAGTGCGTCCTTACTGCCAACAGGTAACAATGCTGTCATGCGGACAGAAACAAGGTGATAATCAATCAGCGTGTCTTCACTGACTCCTGCAGCCTGCAACTTCACTCACGACAGCTCTGCGCGCGCGGGCCTCGAGCTGCAATAATGTTGCACGAGCGAGCCGACGGAGCGTAAAGAAACTGTCTTCCTGTCGGTGTTTGACTGCGGCTCCGCTGCCGTTGCTGCTGTCTAAACAGTGATAGCCTTGATACATGACTGCAGATGGTGAACACGGAGCTGTAATATGTACAGATAAACATCAACAGTCACCACACCTAGCAACAGGGTTGTCAGGAGTCAGGACGCAGGAAGTAACTTGCTAGCTCGCTAACTTAGCCGCTACTGCTAGCTGCAAACCTCGGCCATTGCTAGCTGCGGCGCTTCGGTACTTATCGGCGCTTACCGATGTGGTTATCCTCGATGTGCACGATGAGCTCGGCCAGAGTGTCGAAGTGAAGTCCGCAGCCCCCGAACCTGCATGCGTTGGAAAAGAAAGAGGCAGCGGCGATGCCTGTCATGGTCGCTGCTGCATTGGAAATGAGGGCAGGCGGCGGCGGCGGTGGCGGCAGCAGCAGCAGCAGCGAGCAGCGGGGGAACAGCGAGCGGACAGCGGTGGGAACAGCTGGAGAGGTGCGGTGACTTCTCCGAGCTGCGTCAAACCAGCTGAAGAGCGACGACAACACCGGAAGTAGGGCGGCTTGGCTTTCATGACAAAAGCATAAACTGTTGTCATTATAGATAGATGGAAAAACGTATTGTAATTATGAATTGATGTTCCTAGATTAATATATATGTATACTTTAAAGTTGCAACAAACAAACAAACAAACTAAATATTTCTGCTAGTAATGATGATAAATAGAGGTCCATAAACTCCAAAGTGGTGTCTTGAAATTGCTTTCTAAGCCATTTGTGGCCTAAAATCTCACTTTATAATTATATGAAATGGAGTCCCTGTGTGCAACATGACACGCTGTAAATTTGAGTTTGAGATGATTTATTAAATTATCAGAGGCAGAATAATTCAACTCTCTCTCGTCTAATCAACATGTCAATTAAAATCTTCATAATGTCCCATAGCAACCACTTCATTCAATTACTTTGATTTTAAAACACAGAATATTGTGCATTTTTTAAACATTTAAGTGATTGTATTGTCTCTCGGGACATAATGCAGCTAAAATGTTGGATTTTTTAGAATAATAAATGAACAGAAGTTTATTATGATCCAAGTTGAAATAATAATAAAATTGACCATTCATTCAAATTTCATCACTTTTATTTGTAAAATTTTGAGGGGAAGTTGAGTTTTTTAAAATTTCGTCTAACTTGATGCATGTCATTTTTTTGGTAGGACGGATGAAAAAAAAAAAGATCTACAATTATCAGTAGATAATTGACCTCACTGCAACAAACTACCTGCTGCATCCTTCCAACTTCCGTCCTTGTCTTTCACTTTTTAATCCTCCCATGCAGTGCCTGCTCCTCTCCTGCCCTGCTTTGACAAACTCCAGTATTGGTGTTAATCTGAATCATATCTAAATCATAGAGTCATTTAATCATTTAATCCATTTAAATGATCCACACTCAGATGTACAAAAGATCTATTGATTATTTTACTAAGATTCTCATAAATTATTTGTGTTTTGTAAGTTTCAGTGATGCAATTGTAACATAGATCACAAACTGGATCAACAAGTAGCTGAAAAACAACTTATGGCCACAGTGTGGCAGCATTGGTCAGTAGATAAATATCAGTCATGTTTGCTCTTTGTGTGTCGTCATTTAGGAGTCTTCAGTAACTATCTCAAACTTTACCAAGGGTATTTTCAGGTCACAGAAAACAACAACAACAGTACAGCTTAACACAGCTTTTGTGTGCAAATTGTATTTAGACATATGATAGATTTTGTATCCTGTTATTTCCAAAAACTAACTTTGGTCTGTTTTTTCATCTGTTTTCAGTGAAGGAGAGGGCGTGATACAATCACTTGTAATCACTGGTAAGTAAACAATGAATATTCATCTTGTGTGCATGTATGTAAATGTAAAATCTCTTTCTTGAGGTGTAGATCTGCCGTAAATGGCCAGAAAAGTCAGTTCGAGCAAAGTTATAGTATTAAAATAAGATTTCCTGACTTGAACTTTCTTTCTACTTTCTGTTTTTGCATTTTTTGCATTTATTGACTGTGCAGTAACTTTGAGTTTATGCCTGGTGATGGTGTAATGGGTCATCACTGGGCCCAGCCCATTTCCATAAAACCAGTTCCAGTTTTGCTTGAGAACGCTGTGGGATATTACTTTGAAAACATTACATCACGCGCAGCCTCTTGTTTGAGGAAGCTGATGGCTTTCGTTTTAAAACGTTGGCATTACCTATCCACAGTTATTTATTGATGGTTGCGCTTGATGAGCATAGCTACAGCTAATCATTACTCTTCAATTTGTTACAGCCCGTAAATGTAGATGAGGTAATAGATGCATTTGTGATTTTCTGCACTGAAGATTTACTTAATAGGTTGTTTAATCTCAGTACAGGAAATGGTCACATTTCTCAGCTGCTAGTACGTATAACTAAACCTTGTTGCCCCCTGTGAACTACCCAACAAGTCTGAGCTCACCAACAAGATAATTTCCACAGTGTAAGAGTAAAAGGAGGCACCTAAATTCTTCACACTCAGCAGAGTCTGAATTAGTATTAATGAATCAGAAGGTTTTGCAGGGCAAGGGAAATTACAAAGGAAGGAACAACACAATTACATTTCAAAATATTATTCATACAATGCTGTTATAGAAATGATAAAAAAATAAGGTCTTAACTGCATTAAGTTATTGTTATTATGATACATTTGTACTCCTCTCTAAACCCCAGCCAGAGAACAGTTATAACCGATTTTACAAACGACCTTAATAATCTAGTTTGAGCACACTCAGAAGCCCAATCCAGATATCAAAAGAGTGATGTACTAACCCACAAATACTGAGCACAGAGGACATCATCCTACACTGTTATAAATCCAAAGTGTCATCCTGCAGGCAGCACCATTCACCAGCCACCTAATGTACATGTTACAGGGTTGAGTGTTTGAGTGCGGGAATGTCACTGGGGTTATCTGCTTGGAACCTCCCAGCACATATGTTTTGTTGAATTATGCTCTCAGTTTACACTGCGCAGTGATGTTTGGTGTCCCAGGACCCAAAATCTCCCCCGCGCTGGTGCTTTTCAAACCTTCACAAAGAGTGTCATAGAAATCATGCCACTAGTAAACGGCACATCAGCTTGCATGCTATCAAAATTTTATAAGATGAAGATGGTTTGGCGCAGCTTATTGAAAATGTTTTGTTGGAAAAATATGGAGGAATTAAATATAGAAGAATTAAAATGGAACTTGGCCTGCATCCATTGGTAAGCCACTGTGAGTAATCTGTTCCATGAACTAAACTAAACTTCTAAATTTCTCTGTCACTCCTTTTTTCTAATCCTGAATTAAATGGGCAATTTGGAAATGACCTGTAGTTTGAAAGAGGGGGAGAACAATTTCTTTTGGGACCTTTGTGGAAATGTATGTTTTTTTACTCAGCATTTATACAATTTTACACTGTGGATAAGTAAAGATATTTGTTAGAAATTAAGACAGCAAGAAATAAATGTATCATTAGTTTAAATTGCCATCTTACTTATCTTGCTGAGGCACTGTAATGTGAAATGCCATGTAGTTATTTTCATCATTACAGGTAATTATCCCTACTTAAGGGATGAAGAGCAGGAAACAATGTTTTACGGTAACTTTCCATTTACGTTATCTGTTTTCCATCTTCGGTTGAAGTGAAATCTTTCTAAAGGTGTTTTAGTTTTTTGTTTACAAATTGAAAACCTGTGTGACACTTTTTTTTATTAACCCTCCTCCACCTTTTACACCTGCTGCAACAAAGCATCCTCACTGGTAGTAATCTTCCCAAGGTGATCTTACTCAAAAGCATTGCACAGAGGCATAATAATAAAAGGTTTAGTATAATATAGATCAAATCTGCTTTAGTGTGGGTCACTGACCCAAACTGTATCGGCTCTTTCCAACCTTAATAGTCTGCTCCTCTGGGAGCATAATGTTTGGATTGGTTGGGAAATATATTGGCAATAAAGAGACAAAAGGATGTCATAAACGTTGATTAAAGCTCTGGTTAAAAGACAGAGGCGGAGAAGCCCTGAATTATGAGGGCTTTTCAGACTGCGTTATTGTTTCAGTGACAGAGCTCTTAGTGCGTCTAGTGGAGTGGTCGCAGGCGAGTGGTAAACATTTCTCAATGTGTGAGGAGTCATTAATCCCTGGAGCCTAGGATGGCTTCACTATCTGTGTCTGTGGCCCAAGAAATCACAGCCAGTTGGCACCAGCAGGTCACACAGAGCTCTAACATAAATGCTTTGTACTTCAAAGCTGTTTAAATCTCTTCTAATATGCTGTAGCTAACGCAGACATTTCAGACAAGGCGGTGTGGAACAACTATGCGTTTTCCACGTTGAGTTCATTTGCAAGTGAAGCTTTTGATGATGTGTGTAAGCTCTGCCAGGTTATGGCCCATTTGTGAAAAATAAGTTTAAGAAAAAAAGATTGATTTGACGAGAAAAGAAGCCAGTAGCAAAGAAAACAGACTGTTCAAGCCCTCACAGTGAACTCTGATAATAATAGCTTTGGTGCTTTGAAATATGACAACTGTCACCAAGGCTGGGTTACAAACTAGACACAGCGGACCACTGCCCAAAGCCCCAAAAGTCAAAGGTCACTGAAAGCTCCAGGTTTGCTTGTTTCTGCTAAATTAATCAAAACAGTTAAGTAAATAATAGGTAGGTCCTGTTATATTTTCTAATAGCGCGGTCCTGTCTGAAGGGTCTGAGGGTCCATGTGACAAAATGTATGCATACATGATGCATATTTTAGAATGAGTTTAAATCTGTGGCCAGGTGTGGCAGGAGGAATAGGGGGGTTAGAGGCCCAGCAGTCAGTTTTTGCCTCCGGCCCTGTAGCAGATTAATACAGCGATTACTGTTATTTCATAATAAACAGCCACCTGTGGACACCCAGGTGGACAGAGATCATGGCTTAATACTGCATAAAACCCCTCACTACATGAATATCTTAGAGTGTAACTGAAAGGTCGAACCTCCCTCTGGCAAATACTGTATAATTTGTTTTTCCCTTCTATCTAATTAATCCCATAAGCCCTTTTCACAAAGGATATTTGACACAGCAGGAAAGGTGTAAATTATAAAATGAATGATGGCTGAATTCCATTTAGCTGCGTCAGTTTCAGGGTCCCAGTGTTGTGCATGCTGCCTTGTTGTCACACCTACTGGCACACTGAATAGAACAGAACAGAATCCCTCTTTAATATTATTAGTAACACCTGTGCTTTCCAACTGTGGCAAATCAAAAAGCTCGCAGTAAAAAAAAAAGCATATTTTAAAGGTCTAGTGTGTAAGATTTATGGGACCCTGTGTACAGAAAAATTCACAGTCACAACTATGTTTTCATTAGTGTATAATCACCTCTTTATGTTTTTGTTACCTTTGATTAAGCCTGTTATATCTATATACACCGCAAGTCCTGTTCTAGTCCTATTAGTTTCTCTTCACACTAGGAAGGAGAGAGTCAAATAGGATGGTTGCAATCTGCAACTACACAACTATGTATTACACACACACTTGTACAATCCAATGTGATTCCACTTCAGCAAATCTGACATAAATTCTGCTTATACAATGCTTATGGTGTTTCAGTTTTTGATACTTTCAGAGAGGATTCAAAGAGATTCTACAATATGTTTATTATTGAGGTCTTAATGGGTGCTGTTTTTGTACAGAAGTGCATTACACTGAAAGGTGTTTCTAATATTATTATGTATGTAAATGTGGTGGCCAAAATAATAGAAACGCCTCTCAGTATAATTTAGACAGATACTTTATTGTCCTTAAAAGTAAATTTGTTGCCGCAGTCTGTTTTAAGCCGAACGAACATACATGAATACGCAGGTACATTGAAACACCACGACGGAGCCACAGAAATAAACATTCAATACAGCACATTTCTCCACCTCTGTCCTATGCCCACAGCTCCCACACATAGTGGTTACCGAGATGCTTTGTTGAGAGATGCTATGGCAGAAGGGATAAAACTCCTGCCATAGCGTGCTCACTTACAGGCCAGGGACCTGTATCTGTGACCAGACGGGAGCAGTATGAAAAATGTGTTCAGTTTAACATTGATTGATTGATTGCAACATTGATTGCATTTAATACTGCAAACTACAACCGCAGTACTAAAAACAATAGTTAAATGAATACCTCTCTGACAGTGTCAAAAACTAAAAATTCTAAGCTTTCTAAAAGTACTTTATGGCAGAGTTGTTGTATCACGCTGGATTGTACAAGCATACCCAATGAAATGGCCAGTTGGTGTATATATTATAAGAGTCAAATTAGCTGTAATGTTTCCAGTATACTTCAAGTAGAGTACGTTAAGTAACTTTTGTCTCTGAAGCGATGAATGTGTTTAGTCTCATTTCACACTCTGAGGTCACTGAGTTTATGAGACAGTCAGCAGCGTTTCTATCAGTTATAATTGCTCCTATTTGCATGCCTGATTGGTCACTATTGGAGCTCCAGCTTTTCACCACACCCACCCACTTGGGGTCCAGCACTGTCCATCCATGCCTCTGGGCGTGCATTTGCAAAAAAAAAAAAAAAAAAAAAAACTCCGCCCCTCTCGCGCCGCCTCCAAACGGACCGCAATGATTTAGAAGTTCAGGAATCCCACGTGACGTCACCGGGGGGTGACGTTATGCTTCTCTAAATAGATCGTATTGTAATCTTTTCTCAGTCCAACGTGGTTTCTTCTGAGAGACTGCTTCACATTTTCTACACTTGTTTGGTGAGTTGAAAACCTTCCTACACCACCATGCAGAGGACCATGCATGCGCCTCTGCAGGTTTGTTGTGTTTGTTTTTTAAAAAAAAGCTGATCCTTGTTACTTTTTCTCCTCTTTTTTTTTTTTGGTCATGCAACAGCTTGTTTTGTTGTCCGCTTCAGCAGTCTCGCTCAAGATTTCTTCTTTTTTTTTCTTTCTTGTTTTCAGCTCATGTGTCCGTGCAACTAAAATGAGATAACGGCTCGTGTTAGTATTGTTAGACTAAGTGCATTGTCATCTCACTTTGGTGTCCGAGCGCTGGCTTGTGCGTTGACTTGTTGGAAGTTGAACGCGGAGTCAAGTGCTGCCGCCGCCGCCGCCGCTGCTGCTGCTGCCGCTGCTCGGTCTGTCAGGTAGCAGCGGAGACAAGTCTGCAGGAATTCATGTCAAACCCGACTGAAAACTACACAATAGGTTACTGTGAAGAGGATTTGCATTGCACTTCGCACCAATTTAGCGTGCCTTCCAGGTTTTGTATGAAGTCTTAAGCCTCAGCGGCCGGACCCCTGCATCATTGTCATGCCTGTCCCATCTCGGGATACGCAGAGCCGGCGTTTGTCCCGGACTCTCTGCGTGCTGCGGTTCGCCGTCCTGCAAACGATCAACGCTCGGTTGAATTTTGCTGTCATGCCAGGTTTTTTTTTTTTTTTTAAAGAGAAGAGTGATGCTTCTGTTTCCGTGAAATTTACGTTCCCTTTTCTCTTGAACAGCAATGTGACTAACATTACGTCATTCTGCAGGCCAGTCGATATTTGATTAAGCGCTGAGATGTTGAGGGTTACTTTCAGGAAGGTTGTGCTGACGAGGCGCGCTTTGTGGCGAAACGGCTTTAAAAAGAGAGAGAGAGAAAGATGTTTTAATCATTTGATTAGTCCCCGCTGTCATTATGTTTATGTGACAACACTATCAATAACCGCTCGTTTCTCATGCACGCTGCTTTACATCAGCGTCCAGTTTTATTGTGTCCCTTTTAATTGGCTGCGTTAATAACACCTGATAATAAAGTATTGAAGTGTGAGGATGATTTTTGTCATTCTGATCATTTATCACAGACTGAGATAGGCTTTTATTTATTTATTTATTTTAAAAAAAGAAGCTTTCGAGAACATTACAGTTACATTTTATGAAAGCAACAGTTTGAGGAAAAGTTTGAAAGATGCATTCTCTTTTTCACATTTTCCACTTTGTTGTTGCAAGAAGCCTTTTGGAGATTTATAAGAATTAATAATTGTGATTTATAAATTTCCCTAAAAATAATTAACTAATTATAATCAACCAGTTTTTCATTTGCATCAAAGTCTTACTTTCCCTAATATTCTACTGATGTAAATCCAACTGGTCAAAAGAAATAAATAATGCGCCTCACAATATGAATGAATTCATAACTAAATACAAAACAGCAAAGACTGTAAAGTCACTGACTCCATATTAAACTCACTGGATAACTTGTCCTATTTAGCAACCTTGATACAGGTCTAATTCTTCTCATATTTTACACAATGTTCAGCTTGATTGCAGCCCAGCGGCTCATTGCAGTCATAAAATGTGACCTTTATTTGTTGATGGTTGTCGCATGTGCTCAAGGTGAAACATTCCTCTAGTAATGATTGTACTAATGTAAGAAGTGGTCATATAACAGAAAACACGACACAAATCACACAGTTCAATTAACATTTTGTCCACAGCCGTTTAATTCCATTAACTGTAGCATCTATTTTATTATTTTGACTTGTACATTTTTAATACACTTATATTCTTTTTTTCTCTATTCCAGCATTGTTTTAAAACTTTTCGTGAATATGAATAAAGTGAGTAGTTTTACTGTCATAGTAGCCCTCTGAGGCAGCATTTTTGTTCTTGTTATGAGTTTACAAGTTGTGGAAGAGACCAGTAATTGATAGGTCTGGAGGTTTACATCACAGCAGTCTTCTTGTCACGCATTCACTTCAAGAGCAGAAGTTCAGGGCAGACGTTGTCTAAGAGGGCAATGTTCCCTGCCTCAGGGATCGCCGTGATCCTACCTTGAACTTGTCCTGTCAAAGGCCCAGGCTATTGGGAGCTGGAGATTTGAATTGCTGCGCATGTTTGTGCTTGCTTTAACCCCATATGCCTTTGCACCCCAACCCCTCTTTTCCTCACCATATTGTTTAAATTCTAATATGTGCTCTACCTGGAGAATTCCTCCCCAGCTCCTCTTGAAATCGAACGCCGGACCCTAATCCTTCCCCTCGCACACATCAGGACATAGTTAATGTAAAGTGTAACCAAATTTCCTCTGCTAAACTAAAACATCTATATCAAATGAGAGCCAAGTGCCCCTTCCAAGTAAAGGGCCTTGAGTCCTGATAATTTGAAGTGTGAAAACTATTGGATAATTCACAGAGGCATTCACAGAATTAATGGTTAAAAGTTTTATGTGTCATATGGTTTGAATTTCCTGGTAAATGTGATGAAATGATGAAGTCCCTTTCTGGAAAGGGAAAGGTAAAAATTGCACTTCTGCATTTGTTCGATAGTCACAGATACTCCTTTCCACACATTTCGTAGTGGTGCTTCCTGGTGTTTCATTGTACAGTTTTAGGTTTACAGATCTGTATATGTTCAGGGAGAAACCTGCAACAAGAATTGTACAAACATCTGAAGACCTAAAATGTGGCCTAAAACGTTGTTTCCAGACACGAATACTCAGCAACATGTCCTTGCCATGTACTTGCCATCATCCCAGAGTCTACTTTGGGCTCAGGCTTAGGATCAGCAGTGTTAGACATGTTTGTTGTGTCACAGGAAAACCAGGTGAGTTTTTAGGGGCCCTGTAGAAGAGATGGAGTGAACTGGTGACAGAAAGAGAGACCAGGGCTCATTTCTTTCTGACAGAGAGACCCTGTCCAGACCCTGTTCTGCAGGCTCGGTCATGAAGTACTTGTTAGGAAAACAGCACTGCTTAGCATAACACAACATCTGAGTGTTTTGACTGTGCTTGAGGAAATAGTCTGTACCCATGAAAACGCCACACATGTACATAGTGTATGAAGGTATTCATGCTCGACATGTGACGCGTGGCATTGACTTGAGCTTCGAATGCGTTTTAAGTTTCGTGAATTGATTATGGAGGCAGGTATGTGTGTATTAAATTAGAACAGTCGGGTGCAGTATCAGTGCTATAAATACTGTAGATATTGCAGTCTTTATCAAGAACGCACATTCTCAGCTAACGACACACCTAATGCTGATAATTAAATTATTAGCCTCTGAACAGACCTCTTTGAATCATTTGTTTTAGTGGGATTGGAGCAGTGCCACATGGGGGAGACAGAAGAAAAAAAAACAGTAAAGTTGTTGTTGGATTGTTGACTGTAGATTCTTTGTTTGTTCCTCCACTTTTTGAAGTAAGAAAGTAAGTTAGTAAGTTAGTGTCCAGGGCTCTTGGAACCCCGGACACGTACATGCTCACAGTGGGGATTTGGTTCAAACCTCACCAAACAAGGCCCTTCCTTCTGGAATCTCTATTCCCTGTTTGCATGTCCCACACTAAAAGACCTGCGTTTTCAGCGTCGAGAATCATTCTGCTATTGACCAGGGATCTGATTCGAAGCTGCAGATGGTCCCTGAGTGCTGTGCTACTCCTAGGAGAGGATTAATAAAGACTCATTTAAAATTTGTCACACTCACTTAACATCTGTCAGAACATCTGTCAGAAAGTGCTGGGGCATCTGTAGCACTGGCATGTGGTGACTGCTCAGAGGTCGACATCAGTGATGAGGATCGTTTACACTGCATTATACTGGACAAAGATTTTAGACTTCAGTATAAGAATATAGACTTTAAAATAAGAAATACTGTGACACAAGAGCAGTCACCAAGGATGATGCTGGAGATAAGGCAGAGGGCTAAAGTCCAAAAAATACAGTACTTTTTTTTTTTTTTTACTATTATTACAGAAAAATAAACTTTTTTCTACAAAAGTTTTTTTCACATTTAAATAAATAAACTAGGATAAATGCTTTTTGTCTTTAATATGGTGTTAACATGAACATCATAATAAAACATGCTTCTGTAAAATGCAATATATAAGAAATATTTTTTTAAAAGATATTTTTTGGCCTTTTTGAGCTATTTGACAGAGACGGCTTGAAGAGTGACAGGAAATGTGGGGAGAGAGAGAGAGAGAGATGGGGAATGACATGCGCGATAGAGCAACAGGTCGGGTTCGAAATATATATTCGAATATAATATTTTTTTAAAATGGGAAATAACTGATCAAAGATTAAGTAAGAAATGAAATTTGATTAAGTTTTCAGTGCTAGCTTGCATCTTTACAGACACACAAGCAGTCAATATTCAAAAAACTTCAAAAACTTGTTGTTGACTTTTCCTCAATAAAATTATGGAAATATACATTTCCTCTTTTTCTGCCTCCAATAATATAAGAACTATTGCTATAGATACTCTTGACAAGAATCAATTTTATAAGCTGCTGAAAAATTTTATGGATCAAATATTTAAATGTGAATGAGGCATCTTATGTACACCAGATACAATGATTGAAGTGCACACCAAAGCCTTTAAATGGCATGTCATTGCTCTTGGTTTGATCTTGAGAAGCTGTTTAAATGCGTCCGGTATTGCTGTTTTTTCTCTGACATCCTGTCATAAATATAGTTCGGCTGTTTTCAATATGTTGTTAAGCTAAATGCTGACCGCATCCTCCTTGTTGTTTGGCATGATTTAGTTTCTGTAACGAAATGAAAGGACAGGGTCATATTTACAGAATTTGTGGACGTCCAATTTTTATGTGTCTCTGGTTTTTATTTTATATTTTTCCAACAGAGCACAGGTACGAGGCACTTTTTATGTTTTTTTCTGGGAAGGTTTATCCTCTCTTTCACTCTAAATTATTAAAGACCATACCTTAAGCAATTGCACATTCAACATGACGCATGGCTATGGCTGTAGTGTACTGAGTTCACTCAAAAGCACAGATTTGACAACAAGGAAACATATATTGTCTTCTGTTTCTAAGCTTTAAAACTAACTCAAAACTAACTAAAACTAACTATGTTTCAGAACAAATGTAGAAAATAATATAATAATATGCACCTTGTGTCTGCCCACTCCACCACTTTCATCTCTTGTTCTCACGATGCTAATCTTTAAATGTTGTGTGACTGGAACTTAAAAATAGAATGTCAACTTTCAAAAAGGGAATTTGATGAGTTTAAAGTGCCTGAAATTTAAAGTTCAAAAAGTCTCACTGCATAGATTATGAGTAAGGAGTTTAGCAAGAGGGGATTTTTCATGGTAGGTGAAGCTGTCAGACCAGCACCGTATATGGTAGACATGATTCTGCCACATTGTGGTGAGGAGAAACATTTGAATGTCGGTGTCTGGTGGTATACTGGTGGTGGAGATGGTGGTGTTTGACAGGAAATCTCGAACATAGTTGATTATGTCATTGTTCCCTGAAACCCACAATGATTGTGCCTGCTGTAGCAATACATTATTATTTGCTCGTGAATGATCTTAGAACAGGCTATAGTCTGTATGCTTATTCGCAATAAAAATACACATATTTTGGACTATTTAAAAGCTTTCTACACCGCATAAAAGTTTTTGCTGAAGTTTATGATACTCGAATGTTCCCACTACTTGAAAATCCAACTCTCGAAAACTGCATGTTTAGAACTGAGAATAACCACACAGCTGTTTCAGGTGCATTGGCAGTTTTATGTCAGGCATTACACAATGAGTGTATTTTTCCTTTTGGACGCTGGCGGGGAATTTCAAGTCATTCACTTCCTCTCTCTGCTTTCTTCTTTTCGCGTTTTCTTTTGTTGTTGTTGTAGTTTTATGAGAAGGTGGCCAGAGTGATGAACTCAGACCAGGAAAGGCCGTTCGTGTGCAACGCTCCTGGCTGTTCTCAGGTGAGTGTCTCGAGACAAAACAACACACCACAGTGTGTATAGGTGTATGTGTGTGTGTGTGTGTGTGTGTGTGTGTCTGTAATATGAAGAGGTGTACATTGAGGAGGCCTGAGGAGTGGGTTACTGCTTCACACATAAGAGAGAAACAGAATAGCTTGGAACTGAGTGAAACACAAACTGTAAATAATGCTGTGGGTGTAAAAATACCCATAGAAAAATGCTCTTTGAAGCCAACACCTGATTGATGCTCTCATAGGATGCTCTCTTTAAATGGAGAATAAGAGTGTGTGTTATTTTGGGATAAAGCTTCAGTCCAACTTACATGTCCAACTTCTTAAAAACTCAACAGCGATTCCCCACGGAGGACCATCTGATGATACATCGACACAAACATGAGATGACCCTTAAATTCCCCTCCATAAAGAACGACAACATGTTATCGGGTGAGTTACAGCTCTCAGTCAATTCAGAACCACACACTACCTCAGCAGGAGTTCACAGAGAACTTGTAGTTCATTTGCAGGTGTGTGCCTTGGTGACTCATGCTCAGACACACTTGTCTATCATCAGAAAACTTTATGACGTGTCTATACCGGTTGTTTACAGTAATGTAGATTACTAGCACTATGCTAGACGCTGACGTATGACTGAAGAAACCAGCACGTTAAGCTGAATTTCCTTCCCCGTTGCTTTGCGTGATCATAAGAGGTGTCATTAATCTTGATTTTACTGTGCAGATGGTTTGCACTGGTTTTATGGATGGCGGGGTGTACAAGCCCCAGGTGACATGTTGATTGGCACGATAATCTATTGTTCAAAGAAATCATATGTTGTGTACTGTATAAACAACTCAAGGCCAATCCATAAGTGCTGATGTCCATTCCTAGAAACTGCCAGGCTACACAAGACAACAGTGCGAGTTGTTCTAGCCATGCCGCCGAGATTGTGTCTTCTTTATTATTTACGCTCAGTGGACAGCGGGATCGGATTTTCTAGGCTGGGTGTTCTTATCGCCTGTTGACTGAGTTACAGCTCTGACCATTTCTCTTATTGAGACCTTGAACTCAGGATAAAGTAGTCAGTGTGGTCAGTCAGTTCGGCTTATCCTGTAAGTTACAGCTCAGCCACACATGGTAACATGCCCTTAGCTGGTCACCAAAATTGTCCGCTCGTAAACTTTTAGTACTATAATTGTTGACCTAAAGTTAGCCTCCTGTCCTCAACTAAAAATTGACATTACTCACTTTTTTATTAATAGAGTTGTGCTAAATTCTTAGCCAAAATGGAAAAAGTATATTTGTGTTTTGGATACACAGGTCATGATGAAAGTTTGAGTCAATCCCCAGTCTAGCCAGAATGGATAAACAGACCATGAAGTATGCTTTTAGCCTTTGAAACAAGCCTGATCCTAAAATCACCTTCAACTGTCTGAAACCTGATCTCTGTGCACCCCCCGCAACATTAAGTTGAATACCGCGGCTTGACTGGGCTCAACAAATGAGACCCCCACTCAGTAGGTGGGATCTGTACTTTATCAGCTGAAATGAGGCTGTCAAGTGTAGTATCTCTCTTTCACTGACAGAATGGAGGTTATGTTTTCTTAAAATCACTTCAAATACGTAAAAACAATGTACATTCTTTACACTTTAGTCTTTGTGTAAAGTTTTTGGCCAGTATAGCTAATAAAAAATAATAAAAAGCAAACAGCATTTTAACATCATCTTGAATCAATGAAGCTAAAGAGTACAAAACAAACATAAAAATAAGAGAACAATATAGAATGAAACAAAAACAAGCTATCAAATCTAGTCCTATCAATACAAATATCTCAAGTTTGTCTAACATGTACTGTACTTGCTGACACGGTGTGTGCACTGTACTGTTTTCTATCATTTGTGTCTTGTTTGTTTAGTGCTATTCTGTCATTGTATGCCTTTTGCAGCAGATGAAAATTTGTTTTTAGCTAAGTGTGGCACAATACCATAATATTTAATTAGATAACAGATAGTTATTTAATTGAAAAATAATTTTAAAAACATGATGTGTCACAGGGTGTTGGTCCTTATTTTGCATGCTCCTTGTGTTGTCCACCATCACGGTATATTCTGTGTTTAGCCTGACAAATAAACGCTATTAACAGTAGTTGACTGAACCTAAAAAAAAAACCCTTTCTTTGCTTTCCAGACCAGACGCCCACACCAACACGCTTCTTGAAGAACTGTGAGGAAGTGGGATTGTTCAGTGAACTGGACTGCTCCATTGAGCAGGAGTTTTGCAAGGCCCAAGAAGAAGAGGACAGTAAACAGGTATCACAGAATAGAAATGAAAACTATGGGGTTAGGTCTGGTGGTTATGAAGTGTTATCTGTTGCCATCATCAGTCATGTCACTGAGTACACAGCCCACACACCATGAGCTGGAATATAAACTTTTTATAGATTCAAAACACCTACTCCTCATGTAACCACACTCTTTTGACTTCTCAAAAAGCTGATAACCACAAGGATGTATACACCTACATTATTGTATTTCTCAATATTTCCTCAAAGGTGTATTCATGTGTTGCACATCCAGCCCTTGTAGTGCCACAGACACGACACTCTCTGATCCTCGTCAGTCTTGTTGACAGTGACAGACAGGGTTAGCAGGTGGAGATTTGTCACCCACCACAGATGAGGAGAAAAGA
Source organism: Protonibea diacanthus (assembly GCA_028641955.1). Lineage (NCBI taxonomy): Eukaryota > Metazoa > Chordata > Actinopteri > Sciaenidae > Protonibea > Protonibea diacanthus. The sequence goes on along the minus strand of CM053983.1, from coordinate 13,811,966 downwards.
GATCAGGTTCTCCACCTGTAACTTCAAACAGCTCTGCAGCCATCTCCTAGGGCAGGAGTCCTATTTCTTCCCAGACGTAAAGACAGACCCCTGAGACAACTTTTGTGGCAGCAATGAAAGACCTGGCCAGACATTCTCACATGTGACCAGAGTCGCAAAGCTTTGACATTTGACAAAAGACCTGATCATTTATGCATTATAAATCTGCCCCGAGGCCAATGAAGGTTTCACCTGAAAGGTGGGTGCTAGTCAAATCCCCACAAGACAGACTGCTTATCTAATGTCTGGAAAGATGTGCAGTGCACGCTGTAGCTAAGCTGTCATCTGGGTGGTTTGGCTCTGGAGCTCGTCTGTGCTCAGGTCAGCCTCGTCTAGCCTCTCGAGTCTATGTGGTTTATGATGGGAGGCTCTGCTAAGTCAGCAGGAGGCGAGTCAGAGCAAGACTCTCTGGGAGTGCGTAGCACAATAAGCAGCGATAAGGAGTGAAAGCTTGAAACTTCAGGAAAACAACAATTGGCCGATATGAATATTAAATAATCACCAGTCATTTGCAGACACTTGATACAAAACGAAAAGCGAGTGATTTAGTTTATTGAAAAGCCACATTTGCTCATCTGTGATGATATTGTATTTGATTGTTGTGGCTTTTTCACAATTGACTCATTTGTGTAAATTACTTCAATTTGCTGTTTGTGTTTTGCCAAGATGTGTGACTTGAGCTTAAAGGTATTTTGTTTCTTACAGTAAAGGATTATTTTGGAATGCATATGCAGCTACATGTAACAGAGGTAAAAACAACAAACTGTCCTGCTGGGCAAATAACAATAAGGAAACCTGGTCTTCATTAGACCCTCAATGTTTCCTCAGCTCAACTCAGAAAAGGTCTGTAGATGATAGTTTACATAGGTCCTCATTACCCATTCAAGCTGAGAGAATGGAGCTTAAGGCCAAACAGTTGTGATTGCTTGAGTGCTGAAAATAAAACTTGCTCGGGAGGAGGTTGCACTCTTTACAAAATCCTAACCTCTGCTTGCTTTTCTCTTCCCCTTCCTTGCTGCAGAACATCTCACTGCATGGCCAGGCAGGACAAGGCCAGCACCAGCATTCCCACTCCCGGATGGGCAACCACGATACCAGCATAGTGATCCAGCAGGCCCTGCCCTCTCCTCAGTCCAGCTCCGTCATCACTCAGGCTCCATCCACCAACAGACAGATAGGGTGAGTAGGCCAGGATTATTAGATTTAGGACAGAAAGAGAGGAAAGAATCGTTTTTTTTGTGATTTAGTCCTTGCATCTCTTTTGATCGTGTGAGTTTCTTCTCTGTGAGCGAGCTGCAGAGGCACCGTTAAGAACTGCTGACAGACAGAAAATGATCTGAGCAGCGCTGATATTGAAGTGTATCCTCTCACCTCAAGTGTGCCCCCCGTTACAGTGACAGCCTTAGGCTCGGCCTGGTACCTTTGTGTCTGTGCTGATTGTCATCCCTCCGTAGTCTCTGAGGTAATGTCAGTGTTTTGTTACATTTGGAGCAGTGTGTGTGGGGCCGGCGATTCATGTTTTGCTGTTCATTCAGTATTGTCCCACAGCAGAGCATGCCAAAGAGGGTCCCAGAGGACAAGATGAGGTCATTGTTGAAGCCTCAGCCGTGACTGGTTTTACAACGGTTTTGCATTTCATGCTCTAAAATAGTTCCTTTCACTGTATGGGAATGTCAGCCACAACCTTAGAGCTGTGTTTCTCTGACACCTTCTCGCTGTCATGCTACAGGTGTATAATAGCAGCAGATATAGACCATTTATTAGCAATCTGTGTGATGTGCTGCCTTATTATTTACCTGCAGCGTTTAGTGGTCAAGGAATAGGTGAAGGAGTTTAAAGCATTTTTAATCTGTGCTGGTGATCATGATGGCTGCGTGATTTTATGAATTAAGTTAACTGTCATGGGGCTGTCAGCTCTTTGAGGGTAGCGTCTTTCCCTCTACTGATCTATTGTCTCCTATAACATAACAAAAATGAACACAACATTCAATAACATAATCATTACCACACACAAACACTTTCTTTCTTATGAAGACACTTCGCTGACCTCATTCATTCTTTGTACCTTAACCCCAACCACCTTCAAACTTGTGCCAGGGCTTTGTTACTGTAAACCAGACCCGTGACAAGCAAGTTAGACATTGAGATGGCTCTGTGTTATGCCTGTGCTGTGTCGACGTTGTCCTGTGTAGATTTACAGCTTGAGGAGCTAGTGAATATTGGATGGGAGGCCCATCACTAAGCCTGACTGACACCCCGTCAGTCTCTTTGTCGAGGACAGGGTTGGAATTTCATCCCCTTGGAGGAGCAGCAATCACTGCCAGTAACAGAGACTTTGCCGGGCCTGCTTCACCTGAGTTTACCTGTCATTAAAAACTCCTCACCTTGCTAAAGCAGAGCTCCACCACTTCACTTCTCTCCACAGTCCTCTATGATCACAAACCTCTGACTGATTTGTTGAGAGACTGGCGGTTTTACTACTTGTGCACACTCAAAAACGCATCACTTAAAAGTCAGAGGTGGTATGCCATGTGGTGGTAATTTTCAGCCACAGAATGGCACAAAAGTCTCAGCTGCAATTATCTGTAGCACATTGTTTGAGCCATTACCCACTCAGTGCTTGTATGTGCTAAAGCTACTTGTTTACTATGGTGGTGGAACCATAGCACATGAATAGGATGGGTAGATTCACACGAAAGAAAACTGATCTGGAAATGTTCACATCAGCAGGAAAATGGGTTGAGGAAACCCCTACACTGAGAAGCAGTGCTTCCACAGGAAGCCATTAGGGCCAACCAAAGGCTCCATGCACAGGGTCTCTCCACAGGAACTTCCTATACACACAACAAGCTGGACACTTCACAGGCTAGTTGTTCTCTGTCCAGATTAGGAGCCAGGGAACCTACTGAAGGTCAGATTAGTGCTTCCCTATGACGTCTTTTGTCCTATTAGCGCACCTCAACTGCAGTCTCCAACATGTTTTGATTTCCCATGTCTTTGTGTGGAAGACAATAATTTAAAACATGTTGCTTATAATCCACAGTGAAAAGATTGTTTACTTTGCAAATGTTTATGCTTCGTTTTAATATATCCTTATTACCAGAGAGACAATTAGGAAACAGTTATCCTAGTCAAGTATGTCAAGGTTTATGTTTGTGATCATTACAGGTCTACAAAGCTTTTAATCTTGACACACTTTATGGAGCTCTGTGGTGAATATATCTCTCAATGAGAAGAAATCACCAAATAAAATCGGTTTAATCTCGAGTCCATCTGCTTCCTTCTTCTCGACTCTGCTGAACGCACAGCGTGAGCATCCAATGAATTAGGATAACAAGTCATTTTCATTGCTCCACAATGTTTACTAAAGAGCTTTGAGGCTTGGAATCAATTAGGATTGGCTTTCCTCAAGTCCATTTACTTTAGGGTTGAGCTGGGCCTGCAGCTGTGAAACCTGAGGACCTCTCTTTCTCTCTCTCTCTCTCTTTCGCTCTCTCCTTCTTCTCTGAGTCCCTAAACAAGGTCTTTGGGGAGCTGAACTGACACAAACCAGTGTTAAAACCAGACATAAGGAACAGCCAGCAGATCTTAATGTCACGGCTATCATTATCATGCAAAGGGAAGCGGCGTCCAACAGATTTGAATGCTTTCTGCTTTTCAATTATAAACATCTGGTGCAGAGTTATGTCAGAGTTAAATGCGTTGGACATTACCAGTCAACCATGTGAGATGCAACATTCTGTGGAAACCTCAACCTTTTGACTCGTAAGAGGAGATGTGCGGGTATGGGCGTGGGCACAAAGCATTAAAAATGACATTCTTCTATTTTGGCTCAGTAGAGAAATTCGGTCCAATTGTTTCCATTACATAGCACAATCAACCTGAATGCAGCTGGGTTAAGTGAGGAGTGATTACAGTACAGATGTGGTAAAATATCTAGTCATCAATTTTGTGGTATTTAAATACTTTAAATCTCAATTTTGGCTGTGTATAAAACCAGGTGATTTTATCAAACTTTTTAAAAAAGGTCCAGTTAGTTTTTTTAAAGGTCCAGTGTGTAAGATTTAGGGGGCTCAACGGGCAAACTAAACACTGGCTCTAGATAGGGCCTTTCATGTTTTTTGTGTGCATTTTGCAGTCACGGCAGTTTCTCCTTCTGAGGAGAGGGTGAAGAAAGGGGGTTCAGCAACTACACTGCATGGAGTTAATATCTCCCACTTGAATGTGTGAACCTAAAAGGTGTAATCCTCAAAACCACTGATGGTGTTAGTCTGTCACCGTCAAATAAGACAATATTTCTCAATTTTGAGAATTTTCCTGGACATTTCTTTTACTTCAAAGTAGTCCTTCATACTGCTTTGCAGTTTGAAATTTTAACACTTTGAGTCTTTATCTCTGTGTCTGTCTCTATCTCTAACTTCTGTTTTGTTGGTGATGTCCCACCTTGGTTTGCAACTTCTAAGTTTGGCTGTCACATCACTGTGCAAAGCTATGGAGGAAGTTAATTTGTGGTTTTGTTTCCCATGCTGCTTTAAATGCACAATATATTTTCACACCTCAGTACCACCAGTCACTTGTACCTCGTATTCTTGCAGGGAAGGGAAGTAGCACAAATAGTCGTTGGTTTGCATGACTTCTAAACTTCAGGGTCTCATGCAATGCCTGTGCTGTGTTTTTTAAGATCTGGTGCTGATTTATATTTTAGGACGACTGGGTAAAAGATCTTATGCGATACTGATATCTGTCTTTTTCACAGAGCATATTTACATTTCTTTTTGCTTAATATAGATTGTGATCATCACTCCAGACAAATAACAAAACATCAAAATATGCAAATGTGCAAACGCAATCTGTGCATAGTCTGTAACATGCAGTATATGCAGTAGTTCTCTCAGTTGTTTACATTTAGTACTTGTGCTGTTATAGTACAATTAATTAATGGCAATGTAGCGGTGCTGAGAGTTTTGATGATTTTAATTCCAAGATGCATTGCATATCACATTTTAAGAGATTGCATAATACTTTTTCCCATGCATGTAATAAAACAACTTTGCTGATTTCAACACCCATTGTGTCAGCGCCAGAACAGTCTCTCCACCTCTGCAGAGAGTTATGGGCTCTCCATAGGCCAAACTTTGACCTCATGAACTTCACAATTTAAACAAACCTTCCTTTATTATTGTTTATGATTAGATTGCATTCAGAAAGTGGTGATAAGGAGGGAGGTCTGTCCTGAGTGCAAGTGTGCGGGACCTCAGCAAAATGCCTGGGGTGCCCTCATGCTCTGACTTGACAAATGCCCTTCTCCACAGGCAAATAAGGGCAATAGGCTCAACTGTGTATAAACTGTAGGGCTAAATGCACATAGAGCTGTAGCGGGTAGAGAGAAGAGGAGAGCAAATAAACAAAGGTAGGTATACAGTGTAAGCAATTAAAAAAAAGGAAGGAGTGAAACAGAAAGCGAGAGAATGCAGGATGTACATCTGACCTGAATTAAGATGAGCTCATTGTGTACTGCAGTGGGTTTAATAGTGCGTTTGTAGAGGAACGCCCAGACTCTGTTCCCTCTCATTCCAGCGGGGCTGTGTCATCCCTGCCCCGGGGCCACCACACATGCAGGCTCCTGCACAAGCAACTCACACACAGGGACATGCCTCACAGCTCTGGGGAGCTCTGGGATCACAACGCGGGGAAGTGTGGAAAAGGGGGATCAGAGGTGGACAGAGGAGAGGAAGAAAGGGATCAGAGGTGGATGGAGGAGAGGAAGAGGGGGGATAGGAGGTAGATGGAGGAGAGGAAATGAAGGATCAGGAGGGTGGAGGAGAGAGAGGCATCAGATGTGAGGACATGGATTTTCTTCTAGGATGGTGGCTAGTTGGGTGGAGGAGAGGATAAAAGACATGTCTGCACAAGGAGAGGAAAAGATAGATCATGTTTGAATGGATGTACGGACCAAATGGGATCAGAAGAATGAAGGTGCGGGCAGAAATGTACTGAGATTATGAAAAGCAAGTAAAGATGGGAAACTGTATGAGAAACTGAGGGATGAGACAGGAAGGTGGATGAGAAGTTGACTAAGGAGTTGGACAAACATGCTGATAAATAGTCACATTTTAGTAGATAAAGAGAGAGAAACATAAATTATCACTGAAACGGAGAGAGGCAGTGTAAACCAAATGCTACAGCACCAGTCAGGTGCTGCTGACAGATGCCAGTTTGGCTTGTAATGAGATGAGACAGTTGATCGTTGTTGCTAAAGAGTTCACTTCTGATTCACTGGTGATCGGAATGCACTGACATGCTTTTACTTTCATTGAAAATGAAAGACAGCCCATCTTCACTGCGCTCAGCCAATGGCATCTAATGAATCACAACAATATCATATTTGGTGAATAAATACCGCAACACTCACACTAATTTGCTCCAGAGTATCATCTACCACCATTTCTCAACTCTGCCTTGGCATGGCTTAACTCAGCTTGAGGCTCCTTAATGTGAGGACACCCCATCCCAGATCCATCCCAGTGCAGCACCCTCCCAGCATCCATCCCTCCACTAGCTCGCTAATAAAAGTCAGCCTGTGTCGTAACCCATTAGGGCTGATTTATTTGATCAGATTCGTATTATTTCCTCAGTCCAAACCCCATGGCACTCTCCTCCCACCAGTGATTAAAGGCAGTAAATCAGGGGCAGGTCCTGTGTAGTGTTTACTCAGAGAGCCAGGCAGCTGCAAGCTGTTTGAGGCCCTTGTTTCTCCCTCTGTTTACCCCCGTTCCCATGGTGACTGCACCACCGTCTCCCGAACGTCTGGAACTTGGCCCTGGGCTGTTTTGGTTACGTTCGAAAGTTTTTAGCTGCTGTGTCTACCCAGAGCTCGCAGTGACTTCACCCAGTGAGGAGTGAGCACAGCGATGTTGGACGAGTCGAGGAGGGAAAGAGAGGGAAAACGAGAGGAGGAGAGGAGGGAGGGACGAAATCTAGGGGTGGGCAGGCACAGGGTGGGGGGAGGGCGAAAAGCCAAGAGCATTACATCATTGCTGGAGCAGAGTCAGAAAGGGAAGGATATGAGTCAGTGGACTGACTGCACCTCTCTCCCTCGCCCTCCCTCTCTTGCTCGTCTTGGAAGGCAGCCAAGCCCTTGTGTTTAAGTCCCCAGCACTTGAGTTGGAGTTGGGACTGTGGGGATTGGGACAGTAAAGCTTAGTGTGTGTGTGCAGACTGCAGGATTTGTAGGTTAGAGCAAGCAAGTCCAGAGGGGCTTGAGTTGAGGTGTGGGCACCATGAGGGGTCCAGAAGAGAGTTATAGAGGATTAGCAGGACAATGCTCGGTTGTCAGTTCTGCTCCATCAGAGAGAAAAATAGCAGGATAACTTAGCAAAATAGACTGTGGAACAAGAGATAAAAAGCAAAAGATGGACTCAGGGAGGGAAGAAGAAGGCCTACCAGTGATGTCATGGTGGAGTGAAGGTGGGCGGGGGGGGTGGTGCGGTGGTGGTTCTTGGGCGGGGATTGTGGAAGAGAGCTGGGCTGAGAGCAAGGCACTCAGTAATGTGAGAGTGCAGGGTCAGGACTGCAGAGTGTCTACCTGCTCTCCCCTGGGGCCCACAGCCCAGGCTATTATCAATCCCCTCAGTGGAGCCACAGCCTGTCATTATTCACTCACATACATACATACACACACACACACACACACACGCATGTTCACGCACAGCTTCATGAACATTCACACACACACACACACTTATTCACACACGAACACTCTGAACATGAATTCACTAATCCACTGTGCAGTCTGGTGCATAATGTATTCGTCTGCAAACAGATGTAAACACAGAAAGCAGAAGTGAATTAATAAGAGAAAACAAGTTCTGTAAGACCTCAATTAGGTCTCAATGCTTTTATCATATCCTGAATATGGGTAATGGAAAGCTAATTCAGGATCCAGGACCCAGAGCCATGCAAAGAAATAAGTTCTATTAAAAGCCTTTATTTAGTTAGCCATATTAGCTGGAAACCGCTGACTGGTTTCACCACAAGTTCCCAAAACCCAATATAACATCTTCAGATTGCTTGTTTTGTCTATTTAGTGCTTCGTATTTGCCAACATGGGGGATTTTTCTTGAGAATACTTAAAATAAATCATTTTGGTTATTGTGATACTTGAACAATCAGCTGAATAATCGATTTAATCAACTAATTAATTAAAGTGACATTGCATAGAAACTGGTATTGTTGCAATTTAGCACCTGTCGTTTGAGAGTGCAATACCACTTATAAGCATGGAAAATTGTACATGTGTATTTGTTATGATTGCATTACTTACATATCTTACTACTTGCATATCTTACTTACAACACAAGACATAGCAGCTAGTTAATATTACTTAATAGTCCAACAGCTCAGCATTTTCCCTTCAGTCTTTTATTTAATTACAATTACTTGTAATTAGATTATTGAATTTAAATAACAGTCAGTTCCCGGTTTTCTCTTGTCAGTTTAGAATCAAAATAATTTAAAATCTGTTATATGTCGGTCAAAAAGTTACACACTGTTTCTTTAACTAATTAATCTAATAATGCATATAAAAATATTTATCATGACACCTACACATCAGTAACTGACTGGTGTTTTAAAAAGAACAAGGTAAAAAAAAAACAAAAAAAAAACTCCTCTTAAGTTCATTAATCGTCTTTTTGCATCCAATTGAGCTAAAATGTCTTTATTTATCAGCAGCCAGCACATAGCTGACACATCAGAGGAAGTGCTGTCAGATTGCCTCCCACCGGACAAGCCGGTTGTGGTTTGATGTGTGTGGTGGGTGAGGATGGACACACTGTTTGTACTCATCCTACGCCGCTCTGCTGCAGGTGAGCATTTCAAACAGACTGGTCCATTTGTACAACCTGTGCAAGAGTCTCAGTGTCCTGACCTCAGCCAGTTCTTGGCTGTCTTCTGTCACAAGATGCTCTGTGTTAGTGCATTTTATTGTCTTATCTTGAATGAAGACAAAAACTGATTTTATCGTTGTCCAGAACTGTTGCATTTATTGCATTTATCGGTTATGGCTGACTTTGAGAAGGTTTTTTTCTTCACCAGTAAAGATTCTGGCTCTAAACTCCAAGTGTGGATTTAATCATCATCATCATTTATGTAAAAGTACGCAGTAAAGCAGTAAAGTACGCACACAGTTATGATAGTCTTGGACATATACAAATATATGCATGTTATACAGTATAATAATATATATATAAAGACATGTTCAATAAAACACTCTTGCAATGCTCTTAAAGAGATGTAAGCATAGATTTTACAGCACTGTTTCAAAGATATGTTCGCTTACATCCCCCCCCCCCCCCCCTTGTTTGGGCCAAAGAAATCTCCTCAAAAAAAAAAAAAAATCTCATTCTACATCTGCAGTGCAAAAAAAAGCTTCATGAGGCAGTGATTATATTGAATAAAAACTCAGGAAAACAGTTTTATGCACAAAACCAACAGTGTGTCACTGCGACTGCCTCGTGACTGTTATTTCATCCTCTTGGACAGGGACAGAGTTAGAGAGAACTGTGTTGATGTAGCTCGCAGTTCCACTGCATACCTCATTGTACTTTCATGACTTTTCCCATGTGGAAATGTTTGGATTCGCAGCGTTGCTCAGATGTCATATGTGCTGTTAAATGAGTGTGATTGTGATAAATTGGGATGTTAGACAGGAATGACACACAGTCGAGATGGTAATGGTCCTGTGTGTGTGTGGAGCAATCTAAAATGTCTGGAGCATAAATGCACATATTTAGGTCTGGAAAAATACAGGTATTTATTCAGGTGGGGGACGTTTGCTCTGGTACACCCCCACCCGCCCCCCCCATTTGGCCATCACTCCCTCACTGCACACTATTACGGTAATCCAGGCCAATTGATTACATTAACCTGTTGAACACAGCCAACCTAAATGCTTCTTGTTTGCACTCATTTCTAAATGCTCAAGGAAATGGAGCTTTATTGACTGACGTTCATCCTGATGTTACTGATAACTGGAGAATTATTGATTCCCCTAATACAGTTTAAGAATCAATTGGTGAATGCTTTTTTTAGGCTGTAGGGACTGAATAGTTGCTGTATGCATGTGGGTGTAGCTGCACCCTGCAGCTGCAAATCAGCGTTCTTACAAGCAGGGATGTGGTGGCAGTTGTATAAATGATGTCACCGTGTGCAGATGGATTGGTCTGGGTGTTTGGGTGGCTGCAGCTCTGAGCCAGTGACTATGACAGGACTGCTGTCAGGAGTTTAGTCCAGGCCTCATCTATACATGTGATTTATTGATGTGGCCATGAGTGCGGATAGGACTGTTGGTCCGCACACGCTTTTGTGGTCACCAACGGAGATTTTTCCCCACAGGGCTTCCACCGCTGGAGCAGTTTCGTGATTCTCGTCATGCGCATCTCTTGTGGTTGTTATGACAAACATTATTCATTCATCATCACCATCATCGTTATTCATCCATTGTACTGCATGAAGTGTGCTCGTTTAAAGTGCATCCAGAAACTCCCAAGATGCCTCAACTTTCAACTGCAGCCCCACACTCTGACTTTGTAGAGTAGAAACTAAAAACCAAAGAAGTTTGGGAAAACATTTGTTCTGAAATAGTACAGAGACGTGAAATGAATAAATGTGTAAAATTATATTTAAGGAGCTTGATCTCACACTGGAGAATTGTAATAGCCCAAGGGTTCTTTGCAGTGTCTTTGTCGATAGCCTCTCCTCCAGTCACGCAGCCAGCAGGATACGGCAATACAGTCCAATATGACCATCACAAATTTAATTTCTAGTTCAATTAAAACTCAGATGACACCTGTGACAAAGTTAATACTTAGTTTTTAAAGAGATAATTAATCATTATTTGGGGACTACCATTTGGCATCCCCAGTTTTAGAGTGCATACATATTGTCGTAAGTATGTACAGCCGTGCATTTGTGAGTCAACAACACAGACTGAGCTGACTATCTTAGTGCTTAACTTACTTTAATAACAAGTGATGATTTCTGTCTATCAAGAAATCCTGTAATTCACAGAGTTGAGGCAAAACTGCTGGTGGACATCAGAAGGAAAACCAGAAAACATTTTCTTTATAAATATGATCCAATTTCACCAAAATCAGTGAAATAGTTGTTGGTATAATAGGCAATTCTTCTGTCCCATAGCTCAATCTATATTGGGCAAGAAAAGAGTGGGAATGACACAGGAAACATTCACCTGATTATAAATGAGCATCAAAATAATTTTGAAGTTGTTATTTTAACATAGAAAACTTACATCATGTTGTTTTAAGTCTTTAATCCTGTCTTGTTATTATCCCATTTAAATCAAATCAAATCAAATTTCATTTGTATGGCCCAATTCACAAAACACATTTTGCCTCTGAGGGCTTTACAATCTGTCATTTAAAGTCTCGGTTCGAGTGAGGAAAAACTTGCCCACAAAAAAACCCTTTTAACAGGGAAAAAAGGTGGAAGAAACCTCAGGAAGAGCCACAGAGGAGGGATCCCTCTCCCAGGATGGACAGACGTGCAATGGATGTCACATGCACAGAACAAATCAACACAAACATATTGTACAATTACAATGAATGATCAAATAATTATAGCAATGGAACCTGTGATAGAGATAGAAACACGGATGCACAGCAGCAGCAAATCATGAACTAACTATAAACTGTAATGGAGATATGGTAGTAATAACGACAGTAATAATATATGTAATAATAAATTTAGTTTCTCTGCATATTTTCAAACCTTTCATCTAGTGGTGTCCTTGTGTACTGCATAATTTTATAAATACCTAATATGCTCCCATTTGATTGTTAAAGCGCTTTGTAAACTTCTATTAAACTTGATTTTAAAAAGATAACATAGAAATAAATACAGTAACCCTTTTTACATTTTAACCTTCCTCCACACCCTCCTTTCACAACATGTACATGCACAGACTATGCACTAGTTTAATGGTTTATAACACACCATAGCTGTAAGGAGATATAAGAGGTTTTTATGGATTTAATTCACACAGTGAAGTTTTACCAATGATTGAATTCGTCATATAAAATATATCTTAATATGACTATTACATATGTAGTATTTCTTAAGTGTATTTTTAGATTTATTTTTAAAGCTGATTATTATATTAAGAATTATATATTATTCTTAATAATCAATTATCAATAAAGAATGTTTTTATTTACCTCTATATCTATTCGCTGATGTAGGCTGCAAGATGGGGCTGAAGATAGCTAGAAATGGACCTAAGCTTACGACTTTCATTTGTTAAACTGCTATCTCCAGTGTCACAAAACAACCCTCAACCGCAACAATGAGTTTCACCACATTTAAGAGTTCTGAAGCCACCTGTGAATATAAACAGTTGGTGTTTGTGACTGTGGTAGTTTGGTTTGATGTTGTTGTTTGATATTGTTGTATGATAAAGCACGGAATAATGATGTCAGTTATCTAAACTTAAAGTTCTCTGAATGTCTGTCTGTCTTTGTGTCTTTCTCAGGCCTGTCCCCGGCTCTCTGTCCTCATTGCTGCATCTACGAAACAGACAGAGACAGCCTCTGCCAGCCTCCATGCCTGGAACTCTGCCAGACCCGACCATGCCTGGCTCCTCGGCTGTGCTGATGCCTGTGAGTACAATTCAACGGAGAGCACAGAGCACATTCACTCACGGGTGCACTCACACATGCAGAGGCAAAGTCAGACTGCACACAAACTATGTAGGTTTGCAGTTTGGGATGTTTCATGTCACCATTAAAATGACTTACTGCAGTTTATGCATTTATCATCTCCTGTAGAAATGAAAGCTTCCACTGATAGACTTTTTAGAGATTTAGAGGACCCACACTGGGAATGACAACAACCCAGAGAAAGCTCCTCGTATCAGGATTCTAATGATACAACATGTGTTCTCATTGTAACATAAGACAGCCTGTGTTTATGGTATGGAAAAAAAACCCTCCCATGTTTATTAAATTAAGAGCTAAGCGATTTTAGGGAAGATTGACGTTTCAGGAAAGGGGTGCAGGTTTGGGTGATATTTTTACACAAAACACACTTAGTGCAATTAAAGCTGTGTGTCAGGTTCTAGGCCTGAGTCTCTGCGGACGAGGGGGGGTGGTGGACAGGGGCCATTCCCCATGGAGACCACCACACCAACCAGAGTTCAGCAGCTGGGAGGCCACAGCAGCTCACACATGCATGCATGTAGACAATCACACAAAGGTTTCTTCTTTCCTGCATATACTGCTCAGTGAACACTGCTCACATCATCACCCTGCACAGGTGACCTCTCACCCCTGCCAGCAGCTGATTTCCTAACATTCAGGTCTCAGCTGTGACGCGTGACACACTGAACCCGTGTCACTCAGAAGCAGCCGGGCCACAGCCAAATGAAAACAGATTCTAACGCTTTCATACACCTAACCTAACGCTCACCTTCTCACATCTTGTTCACCTTATTAACATATTTTGCACCAAGAGGTATGGGGCTTTGCGCACTAGTCCCACTGACACTCACCGCACCATTATCAGAAACACACACCCCTGTTGCACCAGCTTCCTGTGTTAAGTCCCCCCGTGCTGGCTTCCTGTTTTGGGTCAGCTCCAGTTATCATCACACAGCGCTGTGCACAGGGCAGCCTGTCATGTGAAATCAGGCTCTCATGCTCTCTCATCTCATCCCCCATAGCCTACTGTGCAGGAAGATGAGTCTCACGCTTTTAAGTGCTGCTGCTTCTTTTGTAAAAGCAGGGATAGCATCTTGTTAAGACATTAAAAAAACACCATAAATAGCATAGATCAAAGACAGATAGATGATTCATCTTCTGTGAAAAAGTTTTATGCTACGGGAATATGTCTACGCTTGTGAGTGTGACTCTTATTGTGGTGTTTTAATCTTCAGATGGAGAGACAAATGTCCATGGGCTCCAATATGATGGGTATGCAAGCACCCACCCACAGCAGCTCCTGCTCTTCCACTCACATTCCCTCCATGCACTCAGAAGCCAAACTGGTGAGTACTGTATGTGCATGTATTCACATGGATACATACACATTTATGCGCACACATACACAAGTGCACACACTCGAGCTCCAAGTGTTGCAACCTCTCTTTTCCACTGCACTGTGCCAGCAAAGCTGTGCTCTTAGGTCTGTGTGGATTTCATCATTTGGTGTGTAATCAAAGCTGTGTCTGAACCTGCCAGTGCAGCACTGGAGACTCTGGCTGGAATAAAGGGTTCTTTATGTGGTTGTGGCTGAGCTGCCCACCGACTGCCTGATGTATATCTTAATGTACAGAACATGTTCTGTAGGTCCTGCAACTTGTTAGCACTAGTTTAACACAGCAGGGAAAAAATCAAATGACCTCATCCTTCACAAAGCAGGCAGTTAGAGCAGTGGGAATGAGTCGTAGCTGAGAGCAGAGAGAAACAGAAAGGAGACGGGCTTTGAAAGTTAAATAAGTAGAGAAGACTGAAAGAAGCTGAAGAGAAAGAAGACTTCCACTCGGTCTGACTTTACATGTTTGTACTGCTAGTAATAATGGCAGTGACTGATAGTATAGCTTTGATTAATGTAAAATGCATCAACAGTTCTACACTCTAGGTGATATGAATTGATAAATACTGTAGCAACATGACCATCAGCCAACCTTTGTTTTCAAAATAAATAACTCTGATAAAGAGGCTTCACAAAAGCAAGTGTCATGACTTGGATATCAAAAAAATCACAAACCATTGGCTGCTCTTTGTGTTTGGAACGGTTCGCTGATAGCTGAGTTTGCTGGAGAGAAACATCTTGAAAGAGAGGGAGAGAGAGAGAGAGAGGGAGGAGGTAGCAGAGGTCATTAGAAGAGTTATTGCTCTGATAGAGGAGAGCAGGAGCATTCCCAGGGCATTTAATTCTCCCTCTTCCTCCTGCTCTCTCAAGATTGATCGTCTTTGTAGTCTTTTGAATCTCTTCAACTGTTCCTATGGTAACACGCTGGGGTAACACAATATTAGTGTATTAGGCTTATCTCTCCTCTGGCCGTCATCCAGACACATCTTACTCTTTTTTTTCTCCCCCCCCCTATCTTTGTAATTGAATTGTAAATGCTCTGTTAGGCCTCCCATAAACATATGCAGTCATTAAATTGCTACAGGCCCCTCGACCATGCAACTTTCTGGTTAGTTGAGACACAAGGCACAGGCAACCAAATGTGGATCAATTGAGATTCTGATCCCTGATGTCTGAACGCAACTGATGGAATTCCATGATTGTGGACAGAAAGTGAGAGACTAATTGTGTTATCAGGGTGCGATCTCCAGCGAGGGTTTCATAAGCATAGACGGGGTCTCTAATGTCTGTAATATCCTCGACCGGGCCAGGTCGATAAATACGGCCTCGCTATCGGATAACTGGGCCATGATCAGGCCCATGTGTCCCCAGCGACGTTCTCAATCCGGCTCTAATCGCATTACCCCGACCATGTTGACTTTCCGCCAATGGGAAATCTCCGCACTGTAACCCCACACCCCCGAGGCACGGACCTGGATGCACTCTTTCTGCTCAACGTTTACATTGCGAGAGAAGAGAGGGGGATTGAGTGGGACTTTGATAGACATGAAGGAAATAGATAGACAGGCAGAGTGAGCAGGGGAGTTGAAAGGCGAGAGATGGTATTGATATTCTGAGACACCAAACAGTGAGCGAGAGTGAGAAACTGGAGGTATTGTTTGTGAGTGACATGAAAGGACTTCTTCTCGGCCCAATTTCCTTTGCCCCTCTACTTTTGTGCATGCATGCACGCCCATACGTGTGTTTGTGATTGTTTCATATTTTGTGGTAACTGGAGGCCCCAGTAGCAGTATTAACCCTCCCCTGTCAGAGAAAGCATGCCCAGAGCCTGGGCTAATGAAGGCTAATTGATTTTGTGGTGGGCCAGAGCAGCAGGGAGGCCTGTCTCTGGTGTAAATAGTTAATGAGGCGAAGGACTGCTGTGGCCCCTTGGGGACTCATATCTCGCTCTAAGCTCTCTGTTTGTGCTCTCTGGGCCAAAGACTGTATCTACATCAGTGCCCATCTTTGTTCTCTTCTATCTCTGATTTTCTCCTTAAGTGCCATCGTTTAAGTGGTACAGCAAAGCCCGGTGGTGTAGTAACTGACTTGTATGTTTTCCCTTATTGCTTTTAGCTTGTTGTCTGGGAGTGTTGCTGCGATTGGAGTGTTTTATTAGTTTTGGTTCAAGTGTTTTTCTTCTTGTGAAGGACTGGGTGCTCATGGTGCCGGGTGTGGTTGTGTTCTGCTCTGTTGTGGTCTGGGGAATAGAATGGTGCGTGTTGTGTGCTGGAGGTTGTGGGATAGTTGACCCTCGCAGCGTAGAGGAAACGGTGCAGAGAGGAGGCCAAGTTCCACAGCACGCCGGCCAAAGCATTACATCAACGTTCAGAGCCAGTTCTCCACAGGGCCTCGCGAACAGTCACACACATATACACACACACGCACATGCACCGACTGCTCCAGCTCTGTGTCATCCTCTTCGCACGGTGTCACGTTGTTAGACAGCCGCAGACGTTCGTACACACATGGAGAATCAGGTACTTGAAAACAAGTGAGATGCACACATATGTGGAGCAGGCATGGGGCGAGTTTACTCAAGTAAAAGTAAAATTATTGTAAAAATGTGTTCAGATAAAATTAAAAGGCAGTAAATATTTTTTTGTGTGTGTGTTACATTTTTTTTTAAAGAAAAAGCGAGAGAAAAGGTTAAAGAACATGCTTAGGATACAACATTAAGTGCATTAACATGTCAACATATACACATCACACCAAAAGGCCCTTATGTCCAAACAACAATATACTCCTTGTCTGTTGATGGCTCTTTGCTGCCTGTGTGCATGCAAACAATTATCAATTATAGAACTGCCTTCCTCAGCGCAGCATTACTGCAGTTAGCCAGAAAAGAGGACAAAACTCAGACAATCAAACACGGGCAACTAAACTATGGACACCACAGCAAATACAACAAGTAATATTAGGTTGTGCATAAACAATATAAAGATCACAGCGGCATCCTCCACAAACACTGCTGGATGAGCATGTTAGCATTTAGCATATTAGCCAGACCTAGTGTGCCACATTGTGTGAGTGTGTTTGATATCAGTCAGCCTTTTTATTTACCTGTATGCCAAGATACAATAATACAAACATAATCTTTCATTATATTGCACCGTTATATTGTTCACAAACTGCTGAGAATAAATGTAATTCCTTACTTCCACCCTATAAAAACACACACGTGTACGTACGTGCACTATGCTTTCCTCCGAAAACCTTCCTCTCCTGCTTAGATTGTTTGATATCTTTGTTTGTATGATGAAAGACACTCACTATCATTCCTCATCTGTAACAAGGGAAGCCCGAACAAGGCCTTATCTAGCTGGTTCTAAATAACATCTGCCAGTGCCAACTATGGGACATGACTCAGCTCATGTCAGTGGGACTCTTTTTAAAGCGGAGGAATTCAGCATTGTTTTTGGGTCCCTTTTTAAATGAGTTCCATGCTTTCCACACATCCCGCTCGCCTGCTAATTTCAGACAGCGGGGCCGGTGTATGAAAATGTGTTATTTATTATCTCCCAATTATCTATTGTTTACATTGTTACTAAGGACAATAAATTTGTCACTAAGCATGAGGCTAGGTGCTGAGTTTTTTATGAGGTAAACAATACTATATGTTCCTTCACTGCAGCTCTCTTGGCTGTGGAGCTGGCACTAGATGGGTGGATGACATAATTCCTGGCATGCTCTAAATGTACTCCTTTTTACTTGAGGAGGGAAAAAAAAAAAGAGTGCGTCTCTTAAAGAAACATTTCATAGGACACAGGAGGACCAATAATCAAAGTGTTTCTGTAGCTTTTTACATTTCATTTACACAACCCTCACTGTTCTCACGTTTCACCATAGTTACAGAATTGCAACAGGCATTTAGGTTAATAGGCTTAAAGATCAAGTTTTGCCCTCAACAGCGAACATGTGAAAAACGTCAGTCAGTTACATGCATATTCAGCTCAGAAATTCAAAGAAAAGAAAACTTCTGAAGCAGCTACGGATGTGTCCGTTTTCAGCTCTGTTACACGGTGATTGATTGAGCGATTAGCTCAGTATGAAGTCATTTGTAAGCAGTTAAACCATTAGCATACACGGTAACCCTATTACGTGTTCCATTCATTTTCCTCCTCCGTAGTAGGGGAGCACCTCTGGCTATACCTCTTGTTGTGGGGAGGAGCAGCACACACAATAGGAGTCTAACTCCAGGTTTTGTAAGCAACATCTGTATGAATGGTGGCATTGTCAGGCTATGATGTCATTGGAGAGGGACGGTGAGCTAAGTGCACAGCTGAATCTGCAGGCTGCTTCGCTCAGCTCTAGAATGTGTGTATGTGTACTGTATATGTTTGTGTGCATACTCACGATTGTGCTCCCTTTCAGTTCGCTGGCACCCTCCCCGACAAACACCGTCCTTGGAGTCAAACCACATATGAGGACTAAGTGGACTAAAACAAACCATGAAGTTAGAGTTTGCACATAGTATTTGATACTGATCTTTTCTGTACGTATGTGTGATTAGTTAAGTAAACATGTGGGCGTGCGATAAACATCAGTCAAAACGGGACACGGGACACAAGACACAAGGCAAGATATGCTGCGATACAGAGCTGCATAGAGATCACAGTCTTGGATGCAAAGAAAGCTTTGCAGATGTTAAACATATGATGTTTCTCTCTATTGCTATGGAAGCGAGTGGTTTTAGCAGAGTGTAGTGCAGGGCTGAAGAGCTGCTGGATCAATGTGTGTCTGCCAGTTTATCAGTGTTGGACACAGACCATAGAGGGGCCCCTCTCTCACTGCTTCCACTATGTTACCAGTGCCAAAGTGTTTGGTTTGCCGGAACCACACTGAGACATATTGTATATAGTACTAGTAAATCAAAGTAAATGGACATGCTGTGGTTCAAGATGTCCTGCATCTCATCTGACAGGCTTTGTTAGTCCTGTTCACCAATGGGATTGTTTGTTGTAATAATGAACAATGTGCTCTAACACAGTTGCTCCATTTATACACACTGCTTTGCAGGTTAATTTATGTCACTTTTAGCTCCATACACATCCCTGCTGAACTATAGAATAACATTAGACCTTGTAGTGATATATTAGCTAAACACAGTGTGAGAGATTGCTGCATTTTCACATTAGAGAGTCAGCCTGGCAGAAGGTAAGCAATGTGATATGATGTATGGGATTTCTTTTCTTTTCTACATTATTTAGTAGCACTTAATACAACAACGTGTGATCATGTTCAAATAACTAAGAGACTAGGAGGAGCAGAGTATATGGTGACAAAGGCTAGCAGCCACTGTCATTGTCTACAATGAAGTTATAAAAAACAACCCATAGTAACCAGTAAAAATGAAGTTAACCCCCTTGTCAGAGTAACATCCGAACCCAGTTTATCTACCGACACAGTGCCAGCTAGAAAAGGATTGCCTTGATACACCAAGTCATAAAAAATTTGAGAGTCAGATAAGAGCAACGCTTGTGAGAACTTCTTAGTTGAAACAAATGTGGATAAAACGTAAAAAAGTTGAACTTTAACAGCTGAAAGTTGTAAAACTACAGCAAGGTCTTTTAAGGACTGTATATACTGGTTCATTTATATTTGAGTGATTACGTGTGTGTGTGTGTGTGTGTGTGTGTGTGTGTGTGTGTGTGTGTGTGCGCTTGTATGCCTAACCCTCTGCATGTCTGTGGGTGGGGTTATGGACGAGGGTGGCAGTTGTGGCGCAGAGTGTCGCATCTGTTTGTCTTTGGATGACTGTGTGTTGTTTTAGCTCTGCTGATGGGAGTTGTATGTGAAGGCCATTTGGTCATGGTTCAGGGCCCGTCAATGGGACGGGGCTCCGGTAGAGCCAAGCTTGGGTAAACCAGCTGCCATCACCACACGGGCCAGACTGGACTGGTCCAGCCACCATGAGCCCCCCTGGAGCCTGAGCAGTGACCGACATACTCAGTGGACTTCGAAATAACCGCTCAGACACCGGAGGGGTGATTGGAAAAAGTCTGTGGGGTCAGAGATTTTCAGTTCGATAAAGTGGAGTCGGTATTGACGAATTAGCAGCTAATGCTCATGGGTGAGACCCGCTTCTGTTTTCTAGACGTCCTTGTTTTGTCCTCAGCGCGGTGATCAAAGTTAACAGCCTTCTTCTTTTTATATTTGTTGTCTTTGACAGGACAAACGATTGCTGCTCAGTCAGTTTGACATGTTGGAGCAGAAGAGGAATCTTGTGCCTGTTCTGTGTCTCAACAATGTGTGAGCCTAATCCAAATGTTGATGTAAATATGTTGAATATGTTGAGACATTTATTATCACAGGACATGGTCTGAATGAAAAATCCAAACACAAACCGGAACACTGATTACAATTTACATATAAACAGTGAGTGTCAAAGTTAAGTGTCCGGTTGCAGCCAAAATACACAAGCAGCATAAGCGCCGCTATTTTAAGCATCTTTGCAGTTGTGTTGGAGTCAAGTCCTCGCATTTCAAGTTACTTTTATTAACATGACAGATAATTTGCCTGTCGCTTTTGATGCAACAAATTAAGATATATGTCCGTGTTTATTATTGTATTCATGCCCTGCCTGTCTCTCTCACTCTGAGACGGTCTCTGTATTCAAGATTGTGGCAGTGGGTGTAGTGATAACCATGTAGGCTGCACTGGAGCAGGGCTTTACAATAGAGGGAACAGTGGGGATATACAGACTGGAGTCAGAGGCCCATCCATTAACTTGACAGGGTGGAGAAGCTGCCAAGAGTATGAGCGCATGCTTTGGAGCATGCTCCACAGTGGGCGTGTGTCTCGCTGCGCCCATACTGCCACGGTTCCTCCGAGCACCACCAGAGCGTCGGGCTTTGGCAGAACAGCCGGTCTCTGTCCATCTACCCGTCTGTGTCTGGAACCACAGGGAGGCTCTGTTCAGCCCGGCTCTGATCAGCTTGGCCCAGAACCTGAGAGCGGAGAGAGAGGGGGCGACATTACAGCCCAGCGCTCCCATCAGACTGTCTGCTTTGCCGTTCCCTGAGGAAATCAGTTTAACAGTCCCCAGCTCTTGGCAAGCGGAGGGAGAGGGGGTGGAGGAACAGGGAAGAGGTGTGTGTGAGAGAGAGAGAGAGAGAGAGAGAGAGAGAAAGAGAGAGAGAAGGGGGGGATGTTACTGCCTCTCTGGGCGAGAGGGAAATCTAATAAAATTGAACTAATGGGGGTGTGGAGTTTTAGGGCACAGAGAGTGGGTTTTGCAGACAGGCATGGTGGGTAGTGGTGGTGGTGGAGATGAGGAGGATGGAATTAGATCCTCTGAGTGCTTGGCAAAGCAGCAGAGCCAAACTCCTGCTTTCAACTGCAGATGGTGAACCCATGTCGGGTTCAGAGTGCGAGTTAGGGGGTCTAGACCCACAAAAAAATACTGCTTGGAAAATTACCGCTATGATATATTCTGCAATTAGAAATTCTGTGTGCTTACACATGATCACTGTGCTAGCAAAGTGTTAACAAAAGGCTGACAGAGACAGACAGAAGCTTTAATGTTTCTCAGTGGACGCTCTAATGTGAAGAGGAAGATCTCCATTGCAAACTGTGCTCTTTTTGCACTTAAACTATGACTCCACAGACTGGTTAAATCTTTCTAACCTGCTGTAAGGCGCCAGAGGGCCACAGGTCCCCTGATAGTACACTGCTCCACTTTTAAGGGGAATAAAAGTGCTCACCCTGACCTCAATGGGTTTGATTTACCCGTCCTGAGACGGGCGTGGTCTCCTCCCTTTGTACCTGCTCCGTGCTCTCGCTTCCTCCGCCCAGGGTTAATAGATATGAAGTCATCTGGCGAGGAGAAACCTGAGTGTGTTCTCAGGATGTGCCCAGAGCACTCACAGGGACATCACTCAAAGCCCCTTGTGTCAAAGAGGAAGCAGCCATTAATAAATATCATTAATGGGTGATCACCTGGTATCCCTGAAACCACATAAATGAGAGAGGCCTAAAAAAAAGGAGTGGGAGTGGAAAGGTCAGGGGGCAAAGGTCTGAGAGGAGATAGCTGCCCTCTGGGCAAAAGATGGCTGAATCAGGGATTGTGTTTTCACAATGGAAAATCAATAGACTTGCTACTTTAAGTACACTTACAGAATGCATGAAATGTGGCGTCAAAGCAATGTGATTACATGTATATAAGCTGCTAGTTTATAGATTTGTCCTGATAGAAGCCAACACGTCGTAATTGTGTCATGGACTACACATAATCTTGTTGTGTCTTTGCTGTGTTTTTCCAATTTTCAACAACAGCAGGCCAGACAGTGGTAGGACAGACTGTGAGCGCCCTGTACTGCCACAGGCTAACACCTGCACTGATTTAATGACTGTTTTCTGTAGCAGCCATGTTGCTGCAGGAGAATTGTATTTGTATGTGTGTGTGTTATTAGAGTAAAATGCACGTGGTGGTTAAGTTCTTGTGCTTAGCACAGTCTGGGGAAGTACAACCATGTGTTAAAGAGTCATTAGGGAGCTGATGAAGGTGTTTAAGAATCACAGCCTGCTCATCATCGCTCTGCTAACGTCCCGTAGTTGCGTCACTGTGGTTCTGGATACAAAGACTTAAGTTTTGGCCAGGCTGGGTTTAACCGAGTCGAGAGTCTCAACTCCAGATGGAGCAGTAACTTGCACTTGTGCAGAGATAGCTTCGGGAAGAAGTTTCATCACGGTAAGGGCTTTCTCTTTCACTATTTGATCTGTGGCTATTTTCTTTAAAGTCTACTATTTAATTTGAGTGTGTTGATATATAATATAAATTATTTAAGTAGTCTGTTGTCTTTTCTTGCTGTATGTTCCATCTGTTGGAGCTTGTTGTGTTAAGTGTGTTAAGTTTTGCTTCAGATATGCGCTCTTCGTTCAACAATGTAAATATTATCTTACGTTATCAAATTTTGTTTGAAACCGTGTGTGTGTGTCGTGTCAGTCCTCTAATCATGCACGTCCTTTTCTCTTGTTTTGTCTCTTTCCTGTTTATGACTATCACCACTAAGGCTTTCGAGTGGCCCCTCAGCTCTTTGACCTGGCTCTGTACTCTGACACTCTTGGGCCTCTTCAAATGCAGGCTAATTCAATTAATAAACAGATAGCGCTGCACTGCCAGCTGGAAAGCTCTCAGAGACACTGATAAATGAGCACTCGCTGTCTTGGGCTGATGGTGTGTGGGGAGGAGACACTAGAAGCCATCTAATCTCCCCCCCACCCCTGGTCTCTTTCTCTCTCACTGTCCCCCTTCACCTCCCTTTTACCCTCTCTGTCCTTCTCCCTCGACGCCTTGTTGGCAGGGAGTCAGGCAGCCCCCGATGAGCATCCTAAACGCACATAGACATCTTTACTAGGGCCTGAGAAACACAGTACAGACAGGCAGCCTGCGGATTCCTCTGGCTTCTGCTCATTCAGGTGATTGCCTGCTCTGTGACTAAGTGGCAGGAGATTGTCAAACCCTGATTGGTTTTCTGTTTCACAAGAGGGGTGGGCCTCACCTCTCCCGTGTTGACTGACAAGCTGGAGGCTGAAGGGAAGGTGTTTAGTCAGAGCTGTCAACCTCAGAATTCATCGTGTGATACATGGAAGATGTCCTTGTCAACACTGGTGACTATGATTGATATCTGCAAGCTTGTTTGAATCCGTTTTCTGTTTTAGTTTCTGTCTGTTTCTGGTTTAGTTGTATGTCAGCTAGCTGTTTGTTATTTCTGCACCTTTATACCATGTTTAGATAGATATCAAGTGAGCTTTGAGCATGTGCAGACTGTAACTTATACTATTGATAATAACAGTGGTACGTCTGAGGCTTCTCGCTGCCGTTTGTTACCCTCAGTAAGTTTCAGTACGGCTGTAATGTTGTGGACAGCTGCCTGTGTCCACCCGTTGTGTGTTAGTGTGGCCTTGGTGGTATTTTAACCCCCTGTCTCGGTGGCCACAAAAGAAGAAGGGCCGTGGCCCCTGGGTGTTCTGCTGTTGAGGATGTGGTGAAGGTGGTTAGCATGAATTGGGGCGTGATCAGATTGAGATAAAGGACATTTAAAATAACATTCATTACAAGGGGCAAAAAATAGAAGCAGAAGTGTTGTGCTGTTTCACTATGTCAGGCATCCCTCAAGCAGAAACTATACTCAGCCAAAACAGGCTTGACAAGGTCATAATTTCACTGTGCCGGTTTCATGTGCAGGTCTCTATGTTACATATGCTGTTTATGGAAGGAGACAGACAACTAGACAAGTAAAGAGTAAATCTTTTCAGAAACACAAATATATAATTTGCAAATATAATACAATCCAGAGGGGTTTGGTCTTTTTTGACTATTCCACTTCTAAAATGATTTATATGACTCTCCTCCCTCCTGGTAAAAAGCTTTCCACCCATGGACAGTGTGTGAGAGGAGTGGAGGGCCGATGTTGTGCTCCGGTCGTGTCCTAGTATAGTGATCCAGACCAGCTGGATGCCATTCCCTATGGGAATCATGAATGTGAAGGTTGTTAAAAGATATGGAGCCCTGGACACAGCGTGGACTTACTGACAGCAGCTGGGAGAAGGGGGAAGGGAGGAGAGCGAGGAAAGAGAGCACTGGGAAAGAGAATAAAAAACTTTGTGGAATTCACAACAGTAGCCTTAAAATGAATGCCTTTGTTTTCAGTTTTGTTGCTATTGGTTTGGTAAAAGTGACAAATAGACATATTTTAGACAGGTTCTAAGACTGGATTTCAGTATTTATTTAGGTTTATTAAAGTATTTATTCACGTCAGAAGTGCATGTGGTAAAAAGATGTGTAATAATCAAAGTTCAGCCGTCTCAACACTCTCTCAACCTGTTATTCCTGAAGGAGTTCAAATGTAAATAAGCCTGTTCAGACATGGATGTTTTAAATTTTGTCTAGGTTTGAGTGCAACAGACGAAGCCAGAAGACATATATTGGCTCTTGTATATTTGGAGTAGGATTTTTTTCCTGGTCTTGCGGTTGTCTTTATGCGATGCCCAGAAAAACAGACTCTTGAGGAGAGGTGCATTCAGTAAACACAAGGAACACAGGCACACCTTGAGGGAGCCTCCCTCTGGTCTCCCTCCCAGGCCGCTCAGAGACACCGACTCAGTCAGGACTAAGTAGACCGCACGGTTAAAGAAACAAACCTCCAGCTTGGTAAACTGCAAGGGAGCAGTCTGAGGCTCACACCTTGCCAGCAAGTTCATCTCATGGGCAGACATACAGACACACACACACGCACACACTCACACGCATGTGCATAGAGGCGAGGGAGGCTATTAGGAATATGAAGAGGAGGGACTGGTGGGATGGCAATCACAGAACGTAAAGCAGGAGAATGACAAGACTGAAGGAGAGACAGAGGACAGCCTAAGTGGCTTTGATTTGTTCTCCTGACATATGGATTTATGGAGCCATTCATCATCTCCTAGTCAGCACCCGCTCTGTAACTGTTGATTATCAGCACACTGATAGATGAGAACATGTACAAAAAAAAAAAAAATCACAGAAAAAAGATGTTAAATATCAGGTTTGGTGTCCATTTTGTCTTCCCAGAGGCTGAAGGCTGCACTTTCACACCACCCAGGTGCCATCGCCAACGGCAACATGAACTCCATGGGCCACATGATGGAGATGATGTCATCGCGGCAGGAGCAAGGCGCCCACCATCACATGCACTCGCACCCGCACCAGCACCTGCAAGCTCCTCCGCACGCGTACCAGCACCACGGCCATCATCATCACAGCCAGGGACATGGCCAGGGTGGACACCACCACCCGCAGGGACACAACCCCCATCACAACTCCCACAATCCCCATCTCCATCCCGGGCACCCACACCAGACCTCACCGCACCCTCCAATGCACTCTTCTTCACATGTAAGCAAAGCACCTTCCCTGTGGAGCCGAGGCTTTTAGACAGCTCAAAGGCAGAGCCACAAGTTCAATAACACATTAACTGCACTGCACATTAAAACCTCTCATATAGCTAGAAGCCACTGTATAGGTACCATAACTAAAACAAGGCAGCGCTTTAGTAGCTCTTTGAGCAATTTTGAAGGCAGCTATTAGCGGTTTAGTATAGAGGTATAGCTGAAATGATGCTTCAAATTCACAGAAAGTCAATGAAGGAGCACATTTTCCCTTGCTGCAGCCATAATGCCAAGTAGTTTCCTGGCAACCATCTCAAAGGTAATTTTTTGCTTTGAGGTTGGTCAGCTACAGGTCAGTGTCGGACGCCTGCCATAGAGGTAAAGGGTCAGGAAGAGGCCATAATGTGGCCTTTATAAAAGATGCTCAGGACTGTCTTTAAGAAGAAAGCTCCACGCCATCATTTGCTGCCAAGCTGCCGTTACGTGATCACAACATGCTCCAGGTGCAGTCGGAGTTTTATAAATGCTGGTCCTGATGGTGAGCAGACAGTCTTGGCTAATAGTGCTGGAACATCTTAGCTGGGAATATATTTGGTTTAATGTTCATTGAAAGTTTAAAAGTATTGCTCACGGCATTAAAAATAACATGATGCACTACACTTTGTCCTTGCATTGTCACATGTCCTCTGTAATACCAAGCATTTTGGATGAAGGACGTTCAGACATCAAGTAATGCAATTCACTGTATTTCTAAATGTATCATTAAAGCATTAAAACAACACTCGCTTTAGGCACAGTGGCCATTAAAGCAGCTTGTATTTTCCATGGTTCACATAAAAATGGTAATGATCTGAAGAACTGAAAACATTTGACCTTGCCAAATATATGTCAAGATCTGTCAGTGCACATACGGTTTTAGAAACGAGTCTTTTGACTCCGTCTGGTGGTGTTAGTCTGAGTGGAAGTGGGCGGTGGAAAACTGCCTCCTGACACCTCTTTAACAAGGTGGGCAGGCTGGTGAATCAGCCTAGTCACTCACTCACTCTGTCACTCCAGACGCCCACAGCCCGACTCACAGGGCACGTGGCACAACCAGATGTTGTTTTTGGGGAAGTTGCCAGACATGGAATAGCCGCAGGAGGTAATGTATAGATGCTTGTTTTGAGGCTTCGAGGGCAGTGTGTGAAAACAGACAGGTGGCTGGCTGTTTACCTGGTGTGTCAGAACGGTTACACGTCTGGTTGGATGGTGACAGACGCTCATCAGAGAGCTCAGTGATGCTCATACCCACTCCCTTCCCAAATCCTGTGTTTCAGATGTCACCTGCAACCCAGCAGATGCAGCCCACGCAGACGCTGCAGTCTCCGCCCCCCAGCGGCGGGCGGCGCAGGCGAGTAGTGGACGAGGATCCGGATGAACGTCGGCGAAAGTTTCTGGAGCGGAACAGAGCAGCAGCGACAAGATGCAGGCAGAAGAGAAAAGTGTGGGTGATGTCTTTAGAGAAGAAAGCGGAAGAGCTCACTCAGACCAACATGCAGCTTCAGGTACACGATCAACTTCTGGTGTTTAAAAATCTGCAATCTAAAATCTTTGCACAACAACAAGAACAGTCGGTGTGTATTTTTGAAGCAGTTCTTTATTAAGAACCTCATGATATCATCTTATTTTGCAGCAGAGATAATGGCATCAAGTTGGATTGGTTTGTGACAAGATCAGTTGGATGTTGTCAGCGTTGGACTGATATTTTTCAAAGAAAACACCTGATATGCTCAGTTGTTATTAATGTTAATTTTAGAATCTTTGCAGTTATCTTAAAGTGGCTCGAAAAGTGGTTTAGCATTGCACTTCCCCCACCATTAAAGTGGCTCACAAGAAAGAGTAAACAATAAAAAAAAAAAATCAAAGCAGCAGAGGTCCAAAAATCCAAAAGTCCAAAAAATCTTTTGTTAGATCCTCCCTGCCTTTTAAATGCCCTCATCTTTCAATTCCATATTCCAAATGTATCACACAGGAGGTAAAAATCTTAAACCCAATCCAACATATAAAATAATCCTGATGACCATATCAATAAATATGAAATTGGGATTGGGCAGTGGGATTACACTGTTTGTTATCCATACACTGATACTAATACTTAAGAAGGATATTAAGGAGCAGCCTTCTTTAATTGTGGATAAAATGTGTGCTATTCCTACATTTCAGAATGAAGTGACCATGCTAAAGAACGAGGTGACCCAACTCAAGCAGCTTCTCCTCACACACAAGGACTGTCCCATCACCACTATGCAGAAAGAGTCCCAAGGTTACCTCAGTGAGTAGCTCCAACATCAACACAGACACACACACACTTGGGAATATGACCAAAAACACACCTTCATCTGTGTGCCTTAGACCTACAGTGCAGATAGCACCGCTGTGGGAATGCTCGTTAGTTGTCTTGCCAGAGGAAAGGTTTTAAACTCTGCAGACTGAACTGTGATGGACACACAGCGACTGCCAAGGCTCTTCGCTCCTATGTGCTGGTATCCAGCACCCACGCTCGCTGCAGGACTCTTCCGTTCACATATGGGTGTTGCACACTGGACTGGCCTGAACTGGGAGTTGGTAGTCTGAATCCCGCATGAGACCTGTTTTTCCATCTTACTGCACCTCCGCACACAGAGGCAGCCAAGGCTCAACGTGAGAAAGACGTCACAGGCTGCGCATTGGCATCCAAATTCTCATGGATGTCCCAGGATCTCACTGATTATTATACTGTGCCTCAGCTCCGCCGCACATGACATCAGAGCCCCACCCTTTGATACGGATACAAGTGACATTTCCATGTAATTAGGATAAGGCACCTCCCTGTGTGGCTTTAGCACAGGAAAATAAGGCTCACATCCCCCTTGGCTGAATGGTTCTTTTATACATAAGAGAGCCAACTCCCAGACTGGGCTGGGAGAGACATTCATCGATGAGTCTAGCTTGTGTACAGATGTCACCTTCAATGTGTCCAAAAGTCATCAGGCGTGTTTATGGAGTTGAGTGATTCACTTTTCCATTTTTGTGTTATCCATTTATGGCCTATTTTGGGATGACAGGTGAGACTTGAAGTGTGAGAATTCAGTTTGTCATGTATTTTATTTTATCTGCTAATAAAGCTGTTTTTTTTACAATAATGAGATTTGGTCTGTGTTTATTTTTATACAATTTATTTTACTATCATATTATGTTTTGAAGCCTCGGTGTAGCGTTTGAAGGCCAGTGTATTTTTTTACATTTGTACACACACACACGCACACACACACACGCACATGGACATACTGTCCACACTTCCATCCTGTCCATCCTCACTGATGTCTCTGCTGTCTCCTCAGGTCCAGAGAGCAGTCCGGCAGGCAGTCCAGCGCCAGCATGCTCCCAGCAGCAGGTCATTCAGCACAACACCATCACCACCTCCACCACAAACGTAGGGGGCAGCAGTGTGCACGGGCAAGCCAACCACCGCACAGACATTAACCCCATCCACTAGGGACAGGAGAGACTATACCCCGGCTGTAGCCCCAGACTCCCCCCCCCTCCCCATTACCCTGCTTTCTGAGGGTTGCCAGCTGCACACGCTGCCCCCCTCCCCTCCCTCCATCAAGAAAAAACCTCAAAGGCCCACAAGGCTGTTCTTTATACAGTAGCTACAGTATGTATTTTTATAGACCAACCCTATTAACGCGTAAATGTTCAGTGGTTTGTTGCCTCTTTTTTTAAATCTGTTTTTTTTTTTTGTGCTTTTAGCGAAAAGGGAGTTTTTGCAAATCTCGTGCAGCATTTAAGTGACTGTTTTCTGTTGCGTAATGGTACAAAATGGACCACGGTGGTCACGGAACCAGAGGAAAAAGACATTAGCCTCAGACTGTCATCTCTATAAGCAAACCTTACATCTCTGTACGCCTGATGGACTGAGAAATGAGTCAAATCATTCTCTGAATATCACATGTAAACAGTATGTCGAGTGTACGCAATAGACTCTTAAGTGAGCGGGGTGTTGCTGCCTTTAGGTTTTCTTCTGACTGTCACCATGATGTCTTGAAGACATGAATATGCAAGCAGGTGTAATGATCCTTTTTTTTTTTCTTCCTAGAAACGTATATGACTGTTAATCTTTTTCCCTGTCGGCGATATTCGTAAAGAGTGTTATAAAGGACAGCATGACAGTGAAAACATGATCAAATGGAAGCAATACTTTGCAGTATTGATCCTCTTCAATACTTTGCGGTATTGATCTTCTTCTCTACTGTATGTCCACGTGATGATCAGCATGGCCAAGCCACTCTGGTCCCGAGGACATACGATGCTGTTACAGCTACAGAACTGTACACTGTGATACCAGTGAGGCAGCTCAGGGGTTTGAAGCAAACTCCTACGCTCTCCAGGACCAACTGAAGCTTTAATTACTGAGGCCTCTTTTTTTTGTGTGTGTTTGTGCAGCTGGATCCACATTTTGGATTCAAATCAAATTCAAAATCCCAAATGACTATAACATTCGACTGCGTGCGTCTGCGTTGTTTTGAGCGTGCATGTGAATTATGTATATTATGTGTTTGTGTTATGTCTTCTTTCTTCTGCAGAACAAAGTTCAGCAGGTGTGTAAAGAAAGAAAAAAAAAAAGTGTGTGCGAGAAGGAGACTGTGAGCATGATGTTTTTTTGATTGGCATCCAGCAAACTGGCGAAGTGTTTCACAGTTTCTAACGAGGAGTAGTTTATGCCTGGGCTTTCCAAAATGTCACAATGTGCCTGAATCTTTCTTAAAATCTTTTGTTGCCACTCTTTTTTTCTCCAAGCAATCAAATTGTTTAATTCTTAGTGTATTAGTAATGAGGTTTTTTTTTTTTGTGGTTGTTGTTATTGGCTATGTCACGGATGTCTGCTGCATGTAAGAGCAGCTGACCGAGGAGAAAAAGAATCCATTTTCCATTCGACCTCTGACCTCTTCATCAATTTCTCTTCCTCTCTTTCCTCCTGTGCTGTTCACATTGGTGATAAATGTACTGATAATGATATAGGCTTTTACCTTTTTTTTTTTTTTTTTTTTAATCTCCCTTCCAGCCTTGAAACTTCATGCCTTTCTAATGTTGACCGCGACTGCTCTTTCTCTCTCATTTCCTATGACCAGGAATGTTGATTCATTAGCATGATGACCATAATGCACTGTGTTTTGCAGTAGGATAGATGAAATACATTCCACTGACAGGTGGAGCGATCGCAGAGCTGTCTATGCACTTTGTCCTCTGTCATGCCAGAGGGTAGAATAGCCATATTAAGGTCCGAGTAATTCTCAGTGATCCCCTTTTTTCACACACCAGCGAGAAACTTAACTGTGTTTGGCTTTATGGCGACACTGTGCCTGGCATGCATCACATGTCTATAGATAGAAGAGGGGAACCTAGAGCTCGTATTGTAGAATGAGACTCAGTTAAAAGGACCCTGCACCATTAAGTATGTGCCCTTTTTTTTTATTCTGGAAAAAAAAAAAACTTCAGCTCCAGTTTTATCAAAGATGGAATATCTTTATCCTCATAATGGGTTACATTCAAGTTTTGTCGAAGCGTTCGGACTGTTAATGTCATGTCTTAACCTTAGAGTCACTGTGTGTGAAGTTTGATGTGTGTGTTGATGAGACAGAGAAACTGACTCTCTTGAAAAGGGCTTTGTCGTACCAACCCCTTTGAACTGAAGCTTGCCTTATTTTCGTTTTTTTAAAACCATATTTAGATCATCAGACCATTCCAAAATAACCTTTTGCATGTGAAAATATGGAAATGACCTCAATCTTTCAACTGGAATCGTTTGGAGACTGTCGCTATTTTAGAGTTAAATATGAGAGTCTCTAGTTTCATTTGTAACAGTGGATCCAGGTTCGGAAAAAGACATTTGTTACTGCAGAGGCAGACAAAAAGGACAGGTGGACGTGCAGTGTGAGTGTGTCTGTGTGGTTTTGTGAGAGGCGGAGAATGATTCCTACACATTAATGATGTTATAATTGTATTATTTTAAATCTAAAACTATAAATATTGTACATAATGTCATCCATTTCTGTAATCCTGTACATGTAATGCAACCACCTTTCTTTTTGAAGGGAGTAAATGTGTGGTACATGTTTGTAAATAATGTTCACATAGCACTTGTTGCCTTTTGTTGTATGTCGAGGCTCATTTCAGCGCTTAAATACATTGTTTATATGTAATGAACTGATGAATCCATTTTTGCCTGCATAACTTTGTACATTTTTTTTGTGTCTGTAATGACATTATCTCCATTTTTTTTTTTTCGTTTTGTTTTGTTTTGCATTTGTACAGATGTTAAAGTTATCACTGCAGTTACATTACGGTATGAAAATAAAGCACTTGTTCTGTAACATACAACTAACTGACGTGATTGGATGTCACAACTGCCTGTAACTTGAAATAATTTCCTGTACAAATATCAAGAGTGCAAACGTGAAATACGGCAAGCGGATATTTGAAAAAAAAAAAAATCCATTAAAAACAAACTAATGTTCAAAGCGAATGATCAGCAGTATTTTCCCCGATGCTTGTCCTTGAGACATAACTGCTCATTAAATAGTTAGACGCTTTAAAGGTTTAGAATACTCATTAATTATTGAACTGTCTAGACATCTTGATAGTTGCCTGATGAAATAACATGGCAGTTAACCTCAGTACACAAACATCTTTCTGGCATTTTACCAAAATCACTACAGAACACCACAGCGTGTCGAATACATTGAAAAGCCCCAAAAGAATGAAATGAATACACATTGTGCATTTTTGCAACATGCTAAGTAATTCATGATGATTTACTCAGTAATTCATTGCTGAATTACTGAGTAAATCATTTTTAGGACCTCAGTTCAGATAATAAATTAAACAAACTTTTAAAAAATTATATTGAATGATTATAGCAGTTTTATGAAGGGGTAGTTTATTTCTGGGTATCCAATGACAATTCTTTGGAGTGCAGTGACCTCTGGTGTTCATTTTGTTTATTAACCAAACAGTACTTGAGACGAGAAATCCCATTCATCAACAGGTGCTGCCATGTCTGTGAAACGTTGCAACAGAAGTCCTCTAGAAAAGGTTGTTTTTCTGATTATTAAAAGACACCCAGATTTAGAAAAGAACGTTTTATTTCAGAACAATTCAGCTGTAGTTTCAAGGTTCTTTCATTATATTTCATCTTCAAGGCATGTAGAGATACGATGCAACATACAACCAACATTTCTCCTCACACAATCCCAAATAAACATAAAATGATTTTCACTGAATTCAAGCCACATGCCTTATCATTCGCTCTTAATTTTTACGATATGAGACGCCGAAATAACATCTGAAATGTGTTATTCAGAGGTGTGGATCCATACTCAGAGAATTTATTTCATTTGTAGTACATCTGAGTGTAGTCCAAAGTGGTCCTAAACCAAAACTGCTAAAATAACAAATCAGCCACAGAGATGATCCAACAACGCGCTGCTTTACAGTCTTTCAAATCAACAGTACATAATCAAGTGTGTTCTCTAAAGTGGAGGTGCTTTGACCGACACCGAAACATTTCATATCCAGCCCCGTGTTGAAAGGAATCTGTCAATCATGTCAAATGACCTCGCTGGTTGGTCGTAAGGCAGAATGTGTCCCCCTCCTCGGATGATGACCTGCGTCACAATAAAGGATTTAGAAGCAGGCGTTCACAGTGCACTTTTCACATTGTTCTGACTGTTTATATCCGCTCACCTGGTAAAACTCCCCCACTTGTCTCACGTAACCTGCCACCTCTGTGTCGCCGGGCTGAACCTTCCAGTGGAAGCGAGGGGCTGTTTTGTACTCAGCCGCCCCTGTCCAGTTGACAGTAGGCAGGAACCTCTCTGTCAGCGGGGCTGCTACGATTACATCCAGCTGACCGCTGTAGATTAAGACCTGGATGTATGTAGAAAAGGACCAAACAGGAGACTGTTAGATGAGAGGATGAGAGGGGCTTCCTCTTGATGAAAATAAATCTCAATATCAGTAATGTGATTACAGAACACGTAGAGGATGTTTTCTCATCTGATTTAGTTAGAATATTCAATTGTGCTACTGTGACCTAGACTGTTGTCATGTCACGACACCAATATGCAGGTCGAGTGGCTAACCCTACACCACCCTCACCCTATAGTTGTCCATCAGCACCCCCAGCCACGGTTTGATGGTCTTCATGACATCCTGCAAAAGGTGCTTCTCCACCTCTGAACCATCGTGGAATGTCAGGTTCCCCACATGGATGGCACGTCGCACCTCTGGCAGAGTCACAAACTGGGAGAAGTACTCCTGGTCTTCAGGTTCCTGTGGTGCACACAAAAATGTACACACAAATGTAAGTGGTTAGTTCAACAGCCATTTTTTGCTCAGGCAGCTTTGAGCTCTGCCAGTGTTTCTAAGTACCCGACATGTCATGTAGTTGAAGTAATTGGTGCAGCCTGTAGCATTTTGGAAGAAGGAGGGATACGGTTCCACGTCGCCATTCAGCAGGCTGTCAAACACCTGAAGTCAAATGTTGACAAAAAAAAAGACAAATCTGTGAAATTCTGTTGTATCAGAAAGAAAAATATATTAAAAATTGCATTTATGGCAAAATGTAAATCTAGACAGATTATGTTAACAGCAAACAAAAGGGGCATGCAGCATCTCTTACCTCAAAAGCCTCGACCCATTTCTGCTGCTGGATGAGTTTGACCCCGAGGTCGGTCTGCTGGATGACATACTGTTTCTGGAGCTCATCGATCATGCCGGTCTGGTACAGGAACTCGCCGTAACCACCCAGCATCTGAAATATAATAAGTAAAATATTAGAGTCATCTTTCCGGTTAGTACAAGATTTAGTAACCAATTTTATTAACTAAAAAAGTCAAGACTGCTTGATGGCCTTGATGACGCACCATTTCTGGATCACAGAGCCCATCACCAATAGCCATCCCCACGAGGTTAATCTTCACTTTGGCAGTGGGGTTGTTTTTATGGATGTAGTAAGAAATGGCAGGAACATACTTCCCTGCATAAGACTGTATGAGGACAGAGAAGGTTAACATACTTTAGATAGATTTAAATGAAGTCTAGTAAAGTATAAATAAAACTTACCTCCCCTGTTGCATAGAACTCATTGGACTGATATTCAGGAAAAAGCTGGAAGAACTGTACTAAAGCACTTTAAAAAAGGAAGAGATGGGATTAATAAAAAAAGTTAGTGACAATCCCATGTGACACAGATATTATGCTTGAGTTGAATAGCAGTGTTTTACCTGTACAGATCTCTGCCAACATCATCCTGGTTCTGAGCAAAACCTTTGTCATCCTCAGTGAAGCTGAAACCTGTTCCAACCTAGAAAAAAAACCAACAACACTCTCCCTCAAAGACTTGTCAGTCAATATTCACACATATAAAAACAATGATGAGCTAATCTGTGGCTTTTGTTTGTCTAAGGATAAATAAGTAACACGTACAGGATTGTCAATGTACAAAACTGAATATCTCTCTGTCCAAGCGTAATCCCTCAATCCGACTGCAGAGACAAAAAAAACAAAACAAGCAGAACAGAGAAATTAAAAATACAAACTCTGCAGGGCTCAAGCTAATTACATTAAATGAGATTACAGCACATGACCATGTATGCTTCTTACCAGTCATGTTCTTGTACACCACATACGGTCCATGTTCCACAAAGAGACCGAACATGGAGGTGCCACCCGGCCCGCCTTGCAGCCAGAGCAGGACGGGAGCTTTATCTGCGTTCGCCTGTCGGTCACAGTAGGACACACAGAAAGGTCTCAGCACCACCCAGTGGTCAGTTTATTAACAAGGAGGTTAAAAAGGGAATAAACCACACGTTATTAGGACAGTGCTACGTTATTACTCAACTTCCCAACCAGCACCAAGAGGCTCAGGAAGAGCTTCTACCCTCAGGCCACGAAGATCCTCAACACCGCCTAGGACGAGTTATCCTTATAGTTACTGTTGTTTTTCATTATTGCTATTGTCATTGTTAAAGACAGAAAGATTTTGAACCACCTGAGGGAGGATGATATGCAGCTTTGTCTTTTGTCACCTAATATGAAAATAAGGTATTGAAATTAAGACTATGAATATTGAAATTAAGGTTGTTTTTTATTCTTTTTTTTTTTTTTTTAAGTTTAAGTATAGAGTGAGGGGTACGGTGGTGATGTATCAGTATGTGTATTAGTAAACACTGTCTCTGAATGGTAGCTGTCACACATCTTCGCTGAAATAAGGGAACAAAAAAAGCTTATTGGACTGAATGCAGGAAGATAAATGTTAAAGTCGTGCACTATGATGGTTTATTTTATTAAAAGGAAACACGAGACTGATCTGTAATTCAGTGTCACGGGAGCGGCATGTGACATTGCTACAGTGAAGTATGAAATACAGATACGAGACTTGGTTACTGATTTATAGCTTTGACCAAAAAAAAAAACTAAGAAAAGTGTGACCTCAACATAAAACAAAGTTCACCATCATTCCTGCGCTGCAGCTGACTAAATATGCACAGTGCAAATCTTATCACGGGATGACTGAGCACAATTACCTGAGGTTGAGCCTTAAAATAAAAAAAAAATAAAATAAAAAAAATACAAGCACAAGAATGACTACTCAAACTTTCTGTCTCATCCTTGTGATCCTCTCCCCACACTGCAGCAGTGACATTAATGGAGTTGTTGTTTGGAAAGTCCCTGTTGTAAAAAAACAAGAAGTATGAGCCTACCATGAGTGCAGGGAAGAACCAGAAGAAGAGGTTGCTGTTGTATTTTTTGTTAACAGTGAGGTACCCGGCATAACTCTTGACGTTGGCACCTGGCAGATCTCCTACCAGACTCAGCTTCCTGGCTGAAACAAAAAGAAAAGCTGTGATTGGTGGCTCATGTGATCGTCATATAACTAATACAAACGAAGCCTTGCTGGCTGCAGCGTTGTGGCAGTATGCTGTGATGAGGATGCGCGCATACCTTCATCTATGGCGCCCTTCTCCAGGTAAGGAGTGAGAAAAAGAGGAGAGCCGGGGTCGACTCCACCAAGGCCGCTGACACGGTGAGATTTCCGGCAGAAAAACGACGAGCAGGCCCGGGAGTGTGCAGAGTGCAGAGAGCAACACAGTAACAGGACACCCAGAGTTTTCCTCCACAGCCTGCCAGGATTTACAAAATGAATATCATGCTTACAGGCCTCGGGTCAGTGGCGATGTGTGAAGCTCAAACACTGCAAGTCACTCAGATTTCAAAACAAAGTCTGACCACAAGCTGAGCACGTGTCTGCGTGACGGCGCGCGGGATGAATGAAACAAACACGTCATGGATGTAAAACTCACCTCATGTTCATGTCGTTTCCGTGGCAACGGAGGAAAACCTGTAACCGGAGAGACTTCTTCAAGGTGGTCAGTCAGCTCTGTGTGTGTGTGTGTGTGGACCTGACGGAAGAATGTGAGCCTGCAACTCTGAGTCACATGATCAGCTCTGTATATGGTCATATGAGCTGATCACGTGGTAGATGTTTATAGACGGGCGGGGCGCTGCAGCCCTCAGCGCGGTCTTACAGGCAACTCAAGGCGTTTTGTCTGAAATGTATAAAAACAGAAAGATGGAGAGGAAGAAGTAAGTAAGTATTTCACAGTAGCTTAGTCTGACTTGGTGGGTGAAC
This sequence comes from Protonibea diacanthus, assembly GCA_028641955.1. Classification (NCBI taxonomy): domain Eukaryota; kingdom Metazoa; phylum Chordata; class Actinopteri; family Sciaenidae; genus Protonibea; species Protonibea diacanthus. Next base: position 13,774,195 of record CM053983.1, on the reverse strand, counting down.
TGTCTGTTTAAAAGAAGGCGTAGGCTGTCTTTAGCTAGGTGTTAGCATGACTTACAACTAGGAAATCTTGCAAACAAGTAGCATACACTGTGTATACACAACTATAATAATGTTATGTATTTCTATTAAACCCCCTACGATAAGGAAGACCATTTTACGTCGACGTAATGTATTTGAATTGATATTTTTGCCCGCACTCTACTTAAACCAGTAAAAATCTCTATTCAGTGCTGCATTCAGGGACACTGCCAGCTGGAGAAAATGTGGAATAAATGTACATAGTGACATTTAAAAAAAATAGAAATGTTACAGTGTGGGCTTACATACAACATGAACACTATTAGGACAATGTTACCCTAACTCTACCCCTCACTCATCAGCACCTAACTCAAATAGTCATTTTAGTCTAAATGCTGGGATTTTTAAAGCTGCACATCGTCATTTCCTGCCACTAGAGGGCAGAAGAACTGACTGACATATTTAGCAATAAGCAATAGGTTAACAAGGAGGTTAACAAGCAATAACCTCTGGTGCTGGGAAATGAAGCCAGTGCCACATAATGCAAATGAAAGCTAGTAAAAAAAAGGAAGTACATAGCTCTGGTCCTGGTGACAGTTTACAAAACAAATAGTAAATACATCCTTATTATTTTGTATTGCATTGTCATCAGTATCACATATATCATCACACATCAGATATCACAGTCATCACATTCAAGTGGTAGTTGTTGTAGTCATAGTTTAATTTAAGCACACACCATTTATTATTTTCTTTTTGGCTGAAATTGTTAAAGTGCTTCCCTACTAATAATGTACAGTCAGCATGTTGTTGTCTTCTGTGCGCTTTATATAATTAGGAAGTATAAAAACTGGGACACTGCTGGTTTGGGTTTGCTTTTCGCTGTCATCTCGAAACCAGAGAATAAACATGTGGGTAGAGACACTTGTTGACGAAGCAAAAATAATCAAACCTCCACAATGGCAAAATGATTCTCAACACACTAGAAAATGAACTATTAAAGTTGCACAGTGTGTTTTCTCCTCTATTAGCCCCCCCAAAAGCTTATTATATGCCACCTGCTCAGCACCAGATGGCAGATAGGTACCAGCCAGCTGAAGAAGACAGTTAAAGACAAACTGAAATTTAATTTATTAGGAGCTGGTTGATACAAACCTAGAGCAAAATGAAACCAAATAATTGATTTGGATTCATCAGGTGGCCAGAAATACAACACACTGGGGTGATAATGTTCTTCCATCTCTGACACCACTGTATGTAAGAACACCTATTGTCCTAAACATGATTAGAGCTGTAAATAACAATTATTTTATATCAGTTCATCAGTTGTTTGGTTGATAAATTATGAAGAAATGTTGATCACTGTTTACCAAAGCCCACGTTGACATCCCAAAATGTCTGGTTTTGTCTGCAACCCAAAGGTATTTAGTTTTCTGTCTTCTGACTAAAGCCAGGGGGAAAAAAAGCTGAAATCTTTAGAGAATTATGACATATTCTCTTAAGAGTGGCTCAAAATAATTAATTAGCTATCAAAATAGATGGCGACCCATTTAATAGTTGGCAGTCAACTAACTCTAGATGGTTAGCTTCAAAACGTTTCAGACTTAAATGGAGAGCACTCATTATAAATGTCAATACCTGAGTGTGTCCTGTTAGATGTACCTAAAAAAAAATCTATTAATGTCAAATAGCGCCTAACTTTGTGTGATTTTAGTTCAGATTTTCAGTGCTGGGATTTTTAAAGCTGCAGCTCCTAATTTCTGGCCACTAGAGGGCAGAAGAACTCCAAAATGACAGCTGCCTTACACACAACTGTGCCATCTTTATTCCTTTTACTTAATTTTAGAGTGTGGTGGTGACAGACACCTTTGATCCAGTTCACAATGGAAATAAAGAAGCTCCTCACAGCTGGGAAGAAAATCATGGACTGTGTTGTGACAGCTCAAGCAAACAGGTGAGGAGGAGGAAAATGTAACACCTTGTCTACAGTTTACAGTGCTGTGTACTGTCAGCTGATTACACTCATTCTTAAGTCTGTCTTGGTGGCCTTTTGAAACAAAATGGGCTCTTTTGGGAAGCTGGTAAGGCTTGAAGATAAGTATATTTTTGAGGCAGACACACATCAGCTCATTTTCTTCTTTTGTAACCCATATTTGCGTACAGTTTAATTGCACACTCTGATCTGGAAGATGCAGCTTTCTCAAGGGCAGCTCAGCAGCAGTAGTAATGACAGAGAAGGGAGTGCTTCTGTTTTACTTAAATGGCCAGATTTATTCTGCCACTGCAGGGATCAAACTGACAACCTGTTGGACACAAGCAAAATAAAGATCACATCGACCAACACAAGCTGTTCGAGGAGATACAGTAAAAGAAGTACAGAGGCTTCAGAAATCTTTAGTTAATGTCACAAAGACTCCACATCCATCTTTTTTTTTTTTTTAAGGTGTGTTTAATCTCAGGGTAAAGTGCGAAGGCATCCCCAGCAGATGGCGCAAAACTATTGGCATTGATTCTGGCTCTTTGAACATAACATGACATAACATGACATCTGATGAAAATATGCATTGGCAAAGCCTGGAATAATGTGGTTTAGCCAGTTAAGGCCTTTGCATGAATCTCATATAACCGTGGCTTTGACGTCTGTTTTGGATTCTGCAGACTGAACCAAAGTCTGCTGTTTTTTTTATTTTTTTATTTTTTTGGGCTTCTTTTTGCCACTCAGGCTCGCTTACATCTGGCAAACCCTGCTCCAAACTTTCACTTTAAGAAGGCGCGTCTCGCTGCAGTGTAGTGTGTTTATTACAATCCTTAAAGTGGCACATGGAAACCATAGCTGATTTCTACATGGCATGAATCCAGACCTACAGATTCTGTCCGTCCAGCGTGCTTTGGAAAAACTGATCCACGGAGTGTGTTCCTGTAGCTCTTGACTATTTTTATCCACACCTTCAGTGTATGCGGCAGCGTGAGCTCCTCACCAGGGCGCACGGCGAGAGCGAGGAGGGGAAAAAGAAAGACCAGGCGGGCGGACTCAAGGCGCGCTGGTGGCTGGTGTGGTTCGTGGACTCGAAGCGACACAAGAAACAGTCACCGGTAACAGTCGTCAAAGGTGAAGCACATGGGGACGTGAGTGAAATGGAGGCACCGCCGGGGACGAGCTGCTGTGAGCGCACCTTGGCCAAACGGGAGTAACTGAGCCGTGAAACGGTATGGCAGCATCCAGTAACTCAAGCCTCTCAGGTTCATCTGTGTCCTCAGGTAAGAGTTCACATAACCTAGACTCAAACTATAATAATAATAATAATTATAATAACAACAACAACAACAACAACAACAACAATAATAATAATAATAATCGGTGTGCTTTGAAATCTGCCTTTATTTGGCTCCAATCAAACTTTTTTTCAATATCTTATCTAACACATGCTCAGCACAAACACATGCACCAGGGACATCTTCATCTTCATCCTTATCTCACACGTGCTTGTTATTAACCAAACATTATTTTAGTGCCTCCCAGTGACTGCTGCGATGTAGGATGAATGATAAGTGCAAAGCATCACCATGTGTTGTATCTGGATGCAGCGGTGGAAACATTAGAGAGAAAAGGGCACCTTTTGTGTGCAGAGGGATTATAAGGTTGTGAGCCATGCAGCCAGCCTGATGTTGGGTTTGGATGTTATCATTAGATTGCCAATCATTTACATAATTCACTGACTGACTTTCCACTTGGCTGGCTTTAACAATTATCTTTGGCTTGCGTAGTCTACCATTTTCCCAAACGCGGCACCAGGCTGAGACGTTTTCTGACATTGTAGAAAAAAAAAAATCCTAATATGTTATGGTCAAGTGACATAATACAGTTCGTACTGTTACAGTGTGCACAAAACTCCAATCAGATCATCCATTGTGTATGATGAGGTGCAGTTCAGCAAGTAGCACCTATTATATATTCATAAAAATTTCAATTTCAGGGTTCAGTCTTCACAGAACGAGAACAGAAAGTGGGTTAGCAGCTGTTCAAATAAACACAGCATGAAATAGCAGCTCCATGCTTGTCTCACTGTGCATGTGTTGATAAAGCTTGCTGCTCATGTTTGCCAGGGTATAAAGTACAAACTCCACTATCACAGTGTGTTTGATGTGGAAGCTCCACCAACAACCAGAGGCGGAGAAAGACTGTTTATAATACCAAGCTCAGCACTTTGTTTACCGTTTCCATCATTACATTACCCAGCAAATGAGCGTTGCATGGCAAAGCTATAGGTTTATTACAGGGTGAGTACATTGTATAGTATACACACGGTTTGTTTTACTTTCTTCCTCTCCCTGCATCCTGACCACACCACACAGCCAGAGTCACATTTCCCGAGGTACTGCCCAATGGGAGGGACAGACAGCCGCTTCCAAGCTGATATAGCCTGTAACAACCACATGCTTCACAAAGCATTATCTCATGTGTGCGTTTCAGAAAGCAGCGGATTTACTGTTTGACCACTGCTGCTTTAAGAGGAAAGTCTTTTCTTTCTGTGGCATTGGAGGGTTGTCATTACTGCTGGGCTCTCAATATAATTATCAGAGGTTACAAGCTGCGCTGCTGCCAGGGATAGAGTGGTTGTCACAAGGGTATTATTATTTTCATGCAGAACTCTTTGGCAGTCAGACACAACATTTGAATAATCTTGTCTATGAGGCATATGACTCAAAAATGAATCGCAGCTCAATTTCTGCTGTCTGTTCCGGCTGCGAACAAAGTGCTCTCGGTCTAGTTATTTCATCTGCATCTAATGATAAGCTTATCTAGTAATTTTGTTTCTGAGGCTGTTGTCCGGGGCAGAGCGTGTAAATAAAGTTCATCCGACTCGTCTGCGTGAGCAATCAAAGTGTCACTGATGGCTGCTATTTGTGCTGATCTATGATAGTGGTAATTATATTATGGGAGCAAACATTGATTTATTTATGCACTTCCTGCAAATTATTGAAATAACAGAGCAACTGTATGGACTCAAACCACTCTGTAATGTGTGGACTGCATTGTATACACACAGTCTGTAACCACAGCTTTAATACACAGGTGAAAAAATAGACCTTTCTGAGGCCAGTCACAGGATAAAAGACAAACCGAAATGATTGCAACATGATTGCAGCATATATGTTGCAATCTCTTTGCTGCCTTGGTAAGATATTTTCTGGCTGTTCGTCTGGATCAGGGAGATTCCTCCACATTCTTGGCACGGGGTGGGCATGGAAGCATGTACTGTACCAGCAGCACACACATTTGCAAAATGGCTCCAGGAAATAAAGCTTTGAAAATAAATTGAGGGATAGAGCATGAAAGTATGTCTTCAGCTCTGGGGCCTTAAATGACAAAATTGGTCAGGGAGGCAGAATTACAGCCATGTATTACAGAGAGGCTGTCTGCTCAACACGATCCTGCACATGTTTCTGGCAAATACTGCAGTTCACCTCAAAATCTTTCCACCACCGTCTATTTCTTGTCTTTACGAGTGTAAATCATGTAGGACAGGATTTGTATCATCAGCTTACTGACATTATCTGCATGTTTTACAACATCAGTGAGGAGGAAGTTCGTCCTAATATATCCCAGCAGTCAATCCTGGATTAATTACAGTGACAGACTCTCCCAGTGGCAGTACTAAATCACTCTTTTCACTCATCTTAACGTCACCGCAATTCTTGTTAACAGTAAAACACACAGTTTCGCCAATGGTGACCGCTGCCCCAGTAGCACACAAACACACTCCAGAGAGGCACCCTTATACCTGTCACATATTATCTGGTCAGCACTGAGGCAGTGTTGAGATGCTTGTTTTGGACCGCTGTAGTACACAGATGGTCTCCCTGCTGCAGTTCTGCTGCATCCCACTGACACGATAGTGAATGAGTGTGTGTCTTTGTGTGAGGGTCTGCATGTATCTGCAGCATTGCATTCAGAGCTCTGCTCCAGAACGTGTCATTTATGTACAGTATGTGAATAATACCGGCTATAGATTACATAAGAAAAAAAAACACACAATCAAGGAGTAATTCAGTTATTATTCGAAATTCTCTTTTTGTGTCAGGTTTGTCAAATGGCCAATCCAATTACGTTTACTTCCATAGCCAAGCTTAATCACATTTAGAGTTTCAGGGCCTTTGGAGAGCAATCTTTCAAACCAATAAATTAGTATGATCCCTTTCAACGAAAGACAAAAAAAAAAGGTTGCAAATTTGCAAAGGTCTTGGCAGGGAGGGATCCACCTTCCAGCGCATGGAGTGAGCACAGAGCATTGAAAAAGGGAAAACAAGAATTACAACTAATACCATTCCAGGCACGAGTCTGTGCAAAGTCATTTAAATCATTCAGGTAGCCCTGATCTTCCCAACAACAACAACCAGGCTCTTTTTTTCTGAATGACTTGTTCAGTTCTAGCAGAACAAAAACTGCTGCAAAATGCTGCAGTGAAATATGCGGCTTTTGCACATCGACACCAACTTGGTCATGATCATTGCTTCGTCAAGGTCGCAATAACAGCGACCCTCGGGATCACGGTCTCCTGAGGAGACGGAGAACACAAAGGATGTCATTATTGTCTGGCACAATCACAGCCTGAAATGAAAAAAAGATCGGCGGTGCACCAATGCAAACAGAAGCTCACAAACTCATTCACCTTCTGCCACTCAGACATCTCGACCACAGCGTAGATGGAGCGGGTGCTCGTAGACTCAGGAATCCTAAAACTGAAACAGGACTTGGTGGAACCCAGTCTTAGTTTTTTCACAAGGTGACTCATTTCTACTTGTGTAGACCTTTAATTAAGTCTGACACAGTGAGAGTGTTTGTTTTGTTGCTTGCCTCTCAAAAACAGACAGCACAGGCAATATGGCGTGGTGACGGCTGTGCAGCTTGCACGACTGTAATTCATGTGTTTGCAGATGCACCTTGAAGTCATACCCAGTATTAATTAGTAACCAGCACAGCGAGGAGAGGATAGAGGTTTTACCACCAGAGTCCAGAATAAATTTTCTTGTTTTGATCTTGCAGAAAAAAATGTATGAACTGATGACTTTCACTGCCAAATGCACACGCAGTAATACATTTTCTGTAGCGGTAAAGGGCAATTTCATCACTAATTATGTCCAATCTATCCTGGTGGGTGTTTCAGTTTTAAAAATAGTATGATCTTTTTTTTCCCTTAGGCACAATCCAGGTTTTTAGAAAGAGAAATCCATTGTTCTCATACCCCTGAAAGTATGTAATTAGTGTCATATTCAAAAAACCTGTCCAAACATTTCAAGTGTAAATCCTGAGGACGACCCTGTTTTATGCGGGTCTGTTCACCTGGCTGTTATCTGCCTGTAATCGCAGACACAACAGACACTACATATATTGTTCCAATATACACTGACCAATCAATGTCTTTCTGTTGTCCGGAAAAGGGGAAGTGAAACATGATCAGCTTCATATTACCCCTGTAAGTACTGTTTTATTATACATATGCAGCAATACCACTTGCCCAAATTACATGTTATTACACTGCCAGCTATGTAACTTAAGATAAAGTGGTCAATTACACTCTTTCTACTGGTATTTGTTGTTTTTGTGGGGGCTACAGCTGCATAGCTCTGCCATTCCATTCGTTGTGTCACGTTAAACATCCTTTATCTAGACTTCTTTTGAACTGAAATGAGTGACACTTAACACGATTGTGCACAAGTTACAAGATGCTTTTAACTTGTTGAGCTGCGCAGCAATGCCCTCATTTAACCTCAGCGCAAGTTATAGTTTCATGTGCTGAAGTCGAATTTTTTTTGCATGTGCACTCTAGAGCAGACGTTATCTCAGGGGATAAAAGTCTTAGGCGAGCTCGATCTTCATTCATCACATATTCTCTTTGTCACCAAGGCAAACACCCGCCGGTAATTATTTTATTGAATGCTTCTGACTGGTGAGTAATGGAGGGCAACACAATTAATAGCTGTTTCTTCAGGGGGGAAGAACCCTCCGGCTGCTCCAGAATTTTAAATTCTCCCTGATCATCAGACGCTCCACAAACTCTGAGCTACTTACTAAATCTTTTTGATGTTCTTTTCTGTGTGTGTTTATGATGGCGTGTGTGTGTGCTTGTGTGTATATATATATATATATATATATATGCGTGTGTGTGTGTGCTTTTGCTCGAGAGTGGGCATGTACAGTGTGGCCTAACGTATTTGCACGCACGTGCGTGTACGATTGCAAAGTGTGTGCCAGTGTTCGCATCAGAATCGACCCTTAAGAGCCCCCCCCCCCCCTTTTTTTTTTCTGAGCCAAGTCGACTGCAGAATTCCAGACTGAAATGCCATTCGTCATTAAAAATAATCAGATTGAAAAGAGAATACTTGGCAGCGAACCAGATGAAATCACATTCTTTAAACAAGCCGCAGTGGAATAAATCTTTCTGACTGTTGCCAGTGCAATACACAGTGACAAAGCTTCAGCATTAGGACAATACATTTTCCAAGGCAGCTTGGCCACACACCAGCAAACTGAGCCCGAAGCCTATTTATTTGTATTTGAAGGCAGACATTCAGCTAAGACCTTTATCAACAACATTTACTCTCATAACATACACTTCTCAGTCAAGCTGCCTTTTCACCATTTACATAATTATTCAGCTTTTGATCACCTGCACCTATCTTGTCTCTCTGGTGCAATTATTTCAGCTCTTTTCAGAGTAACCGTGCTATCATGATGAGGAGCAACGATGAGCTTTTTAGTGTCTTTGATAATGTTGTAACCAGCCTACAGTCAAACTGCAGAGAAAGCAGCATGAAGGAAACACTCTGATTGCCTGCTCTTCATGTGCTGTCACTCAAACATATATATTTATACATGTGTATATATATATATATAGCACAAAAACACACAGAGACTTGAAGCACTAAGAGAACTTGCAATGCAGTTTTAACACAAAGACATTCAGATGAGTGAGTTTCACAATTTTTCTGCCTGGATCTCGGTGCCCACATCCAACAAGTGCTCACTGGTTTTCACACCCTCTCAGGTGTATTTATCTTTTCCCCTCCGGCCCCTCGGGGTGTATTGCTGATCTGCTCATGAGTTCAGAGGAATGCTTCAAATGAAAAACATGTATCTTCTGGACCAACATGATTCATTTATTGGCACAGCTATTTGAGTCATTCAGCGGTGTTGCTGGGAATTAATGAGAAATATTGCACAAAGCATGTGAGAGGCAGCTGAATCATTTATTGTCTTAGCAGCTATTTTGCACGTTTGCCGTGTAGTATCATCGGCCTATGTTATAGCTATAGACCAGCATGACTGGATGCTATTTGATGGGGTCATCCTAGCCTGTCTCATTGTGTTAGGCATAGAGGCGTAGTGAACGTGCAGGAATTTTGCAGTGCAGCAATAAAATGTTTCTGTAAATGGGTCAAAACCTGTTAGCTCTTACGGTTAGTCTTACTTTCTGTTGTACTGTGTTTTAAATCATGAGTTAACATTACAATGTTATAGCTCAGCTCATATTATCTTCAAATTAATATAAGTATAGCTTTGTTTGTAACATAATACAGCAGCAACATCGTTACTTGAGTTAAAAGGTTTGTGTTTTGACCTTAGAAATAGTAGCTTGACGTAACTTTTAACCACATCTCTGGGCTTTCCTCGACATGTGCAGTTGCTGTGGTGGTATGACATGACGGATCATTCAAACTGAATAAAACTGTGCTGCACCATTTATGTTGTAACGACAGCCAGACATTTTATTACATTACGGGCGCCGTAGTACACCAGAAAATATTGTCACATTTTTGACTCATTTAGTGACACGTTTAGTACAAGTCATTACTTTACCCAGTAGGTACTACAGTAAATTACCAGTTGCCACAGGGCATTTCCTTCATCACCTCTCTAACGCTTTTCAAGCTAATATAACAGCGCACTCCATCACATATTCCAGAAATGTGTTTACATAATCATAAATCAGCCGCCACATTTCCCTGAGAAAAGTCGTCCTGTGGGTGGTGATGTCTAAATTGTATTTACTTAAATTTGATTGGTGTGTTTGTCCTCTTATCTCCAAACGGCAGCGTTGCGTTCTCGGGACCCCGCCGGCGGATAATATAGATCAGGTGCGTGGCGTCACGATGTTTGGCGAAACAAGCCGACATCTGTATTGATTGTCCTTGAAGCACAGACACTGATTAGAAGTGTATTCACTGGTGCATCTCGAGAGGCAGCTGCACAGTGTGAGGCCATATGCATAATTATAACAGAGAGATAAACAGCAGTGACATAACCATGGTGAAGGGCTCACAGTCGGTCCGCTGGGAAAGGGACAGAAATGGAGGTTTTAATGAGAAAACAGGGCACAGTCTACTAACACCACTTTGTGTTCCTAACAGAAACCTGCTTTTTTTTTTTACAGACCCTGAGGATTACCAACCGCCCATATGGAAGTCCTACTGTGAGTAATTAATTGATTTTATGTGCTGATTAGCAATGTTTTAACCTGACTCTGGCCTTTAGTGTGCATCTTTAAATAACAGCACATGTATTTGTGACCTATAAATAACAAAGAGACATTTTTCTCTACTTGTAAGAATTGGGTTTTGTTGTACGTGGTACAATTAGATAACGCCGCAGGTTCCAAAAGGCTATGCACATGTGCACAAAAGGCACACACTCACCCACACAACACAGTCACACATGCACAAATGCAAAGCAGCAGATTCCTGATCTCTGAATAAAATAGGTTACCATCACCGGGGAAAATAAGATTTTCTACCTGCAAAGAGGCTCAGCTGAAATGGGGTCCTCAGAACACCCACCTCATTATACAATGTTTTTGCCATGTGGGAGGAAATGGGTTGAGTCCTCAGAATACGTGTGATGCATTCCACCTAGAAAACAGTGAATTACAGTTCAACCATTTACAGCTTTTAGGCGCTCTGGAACTGAATATTTCTGCTGTATAATTTTGCTCTCCTATCTTCTCCTGACTCCACTGGTCCTTTCTGCTGAGGTATTTTTAGAGCTCACTGTGTCACAGGAATGGATGATGTCCAGATCTTGCTGGTTGGCTTAAGTCAGCCTGACAAAACATGAAAATTCACAGTCAGGAGTCTTCCTTCCCCTGCCTGGAGAATCTGCTGCGGTGAAGACTTAGCACAGGCTCACACAGCAATTTCTTTGCTGTAGTACTGGCTTGAAGAAAACGAGGACACTGTCGTAGTCTCCAGTCCTCAGCCGCGTCTCACACAGTTATACACTGCCAAACAAGAAGCAAGTGCACTACAGTATAAGACAGTAAAGACTGCCCGCTTGTTTTATATAGAGACTGGTTTGTGAAGTGGCATTTTGTCAAATAAAAGAGAAACACCAGTTCTGCACATGAAGGATTAGAAATTGGATATGAAGAAAAGAACCACACTCAGCTACTGATTCCTCTCTATCCTTACAGACATCCCATACGAGGAAACAGCAGAAACCGCAGAAGTGTTTTGGCTTCTCTCACTTTTTAATCACTAATTGTAATGTACAGATTCTGTGAAGCTGCTGAGGTGTTTGCGGTGATTACTCTGTCTGTCGTAAATCCCTCAGTTCCATTTTCACTTTGCTTCACTAATTTACTTCAAGTTCTCCCAATATTTTATGTACGCCTAATACAGAAAAGCTTGGACTTGCAGCATGTGTGGATTTATAAGTGTAGGTATTTGGAAGGATCTTGTGCACACATAAGTGCACATTAGGTAAGTGCACAACAGATCTTAATTCACGCAAATGGACTGCAGATATACGGCTCCTGCCATGTAAACCACTGACTGCGTAACCTTGCATATGTAAGTTAATTGCTCCTTTTGTACTTTGTTACTTTTGCACTGAGTCAGAGCTGTGGTCAGATGCTGGACTAATGGCTGTTAAGTGAAGATGATGTCCAGTGTATGAAAAAGCTGCACCACAGCGTTTAGTTTCCTTCATCTTGTGCGTGTATTGGGGTTGTTATTTTGGTAGCAAATCTAGCTGTGTGTCTAGCTGAGCTGTGTACAGAACTCATAATTTACATCCATGTGTTTCTCTAACAGTGTACCAACTACAGCAGGAAGCCCCAAGACCAAAGAGGATCACGTGTCCTCAGGAGGTCAGTACAAGAGGCTATTGTGTAGAGCTTAAATGATTATATTTCTATACCATTAGGTTGTAAAATATGACAAAAAGAGAAGTGGGGAAGAGCAGTTATTTGGTATTTTACTTGAATATTACCTAAACCATTTCTGATTATTCACATATAATTCATTTTTTTTCAAATGCCGGTTAATCATTGATTGACTGTTTCTGGTTGAAATCAGCTACACAAACCACAGATGTCATAATTATAGAATTTTATATTATAGCCAGATTCATTCACAAAAAGAACATTTCTTTCTTTCTTTCTTTCTTTCTTTCTTTCTTTCTTTCTTTCTTTCTTTCTTTCTTTCTTTCTTTCTTTCTTTCTTATTTCACATGTGGTTAGACTCTTTTTACAAAATGAACCACGTGTTGCTCTCATGTATACTCCTTAAAGGCAAGAGTTGTTTCCCCTTGCTTCAAAAAACAGTCTACCAGACGACAGCCACGCTGCATCCTGCAAACTCAGTCTTCACTCTGGAAAACATTCACTGACAAATGATTGAACCTGGCAGCTGGAAGCCAGACCAATCAGTAACCTATGGAGAGTGACCCACTGCGTCTTGACACTCCCACAGGTCATGAGTTTAGAAACTCTGTTGTGCAAGTGGAGAAAATTAAGCCTGATCCACAACCTGCATGGTTTATTGTTTGCCTTTGATTTATTTAGGAATAGTTTGGGAGAAATTTGACACCTCCCTCCATGTTTTTCTGTCTTTTGAGAAGACAAGTGATTGACATCGCAAGATTTTTGTTTGCTCATTCAGACAAGTCTAAAGATGGTCTGTGTTGTGAAAGCCGAAAGCAAAAAACATCTTCAAATGGGCTCCTTACTGTTGTTTCAAGACAAGTATAGTATCAGTGCAAACAGCAGAACACACTTTGGACGAAGAGCAAAGACTTTAATCTCTCAGCTACATGAATAATGCTAATGGAGCATGTTACTCTTCTTAATACTGCCCTCACTGAGAAAACTGTCAATCTTCTATTGTACAGCTTACCGAAGATGATGCATGTCTCATCCTATTTTGCGTCTTGCCACGCCGTGATGAGCAAAGTGAGAGTTGTGGGCTGGCTGCGTGAGATTAGTGGCCACCCATTAATTCAAAGCACAAAGTGATGTTTGACATAGTACCAAATCCATTATGAGCATAACTGTGGATTTTAAAAGTGATTCTACGCTATCGTCCGTAAAGAGGGTCTAGATAATAAAATTGCTCATAAATCATTATTCTTTCATTCATGTTGATTCAAACTGACAGTGGCGCTTAAAAAAGTCAGAAAAAAACATTTATGTCACGCGCAGGATAAGAAGTTAACCATATCCTTTGCAAGATTTGTAATGTAGACTCGCTACACACCCTGTGGTGACACAGTAACACACTAAATATTAATTCTTTGCAGCTGGCCATCTATCACCAGCTGCTTTCTGGCGCTGCCTCTAATTCATCTCCACACTCTGTGATTTGGCTTTATGGTTTGGTAGCTGCGAATAGACGTGGGGGCACAGATGGAGATAATCTGTCTTGTGATGTAGAGTCCTTTATCTTTCACACAGCCTGCAAGAACAATTTGCAAAGCCATTTAATTGAGCTTTCATATCATGGTGTTTGAGGCAATATGTCCTGTTCTGGTTTACAGATGGAGAGCAGACCCAAATACTACGGCAGAGAGTGAGTGTAACTTCATTACTGTCATCGTTTTTATTACAAATGCTACTGTGCAGATAATGTTTTTTTTATTTATTCCCATTGCTGCCTCAGATCAGATGTGGTTAGGGTTTAAGTGGGAGGATTAGTATTTTTTGTGAATGTGTGTCTCTCGGCTTTGGTAAGAGCTTACCATGCAAAATGTAAATCTCTGTGTATTTGATAAAGTGACACGGAGGATGAGTTACAACTACAGCATTTTTTTTTAAACAGATTTCATGGCATGATCCCTCGAGAATATGCAGATGAGCTGCTGGCAGGAGCAGAGGGTGCTTACCTCATCAGGGAGAGCCAAAGACAGCCAGGGACACACACCTTGGCCTTAAGGTACCAACACCATCAGTATGCAGCACGGAGCCTAGTCCTCAGTCTCCACCAACCTTATCTTCACTCCCTCTTGTCCATGTATCTCAACCCAGGTTTGGTCACCAGACCCTCAACTACAGATTGTTCTATGACGGGAAGCACTTTGTCGGGGAGAAGAGGTTCGAGTCGGTCCACGATCTTGTGACGGATGCCCTCATCACTCTCTACATTGAGACCAAGGCAGCAGAGTACATCGCCAAAATGACCACAAACCCCATCTACGAGCATCTTGGATACACCTCGTTGCTGAAGGACAAGATGGTGCACAGGCTGAGCCGTGGACGCACAGAACCACGCAGGGTCACCTTCCAGACGGATGAAAAGGTGAGTTTTATGACTGTTCATGTCACTCGAGCAGAGTAGTGTACTGTATGTGTTGGTGTGTTTTAAGTTCACTTCATAGGAGCGCTGTGGGGTTTGCAGAGTAGAGAGGCTGCTTCAAGCATCTACCTTGTTGAGGTGTTCTTGAGCAAGGCACCGCTTTACAGATGCTGTTGTGTGGCCGAACTGCTCTCTAGCTAAGTCAGTGAATCCATAAACAGATAATTATATGATTATTTGTTAGTTTATCAGGCTGAAACATTCCCAAATTTGCTGCTGTTTTCTTATTTTCTATCATTTTAAAGGATAAGTTTGACATTTGGGGAAATAGGCTCATTCCGTTTCTTCTAAAAGTTAAACAAGTAGATCAATACTCTGATGTTTGCAGGGTAAATATTAAGCTACCGCAAGAATAACTTAGCATAGATTGGAGACAGCATGCCTGTCTCTGTCCAAAGGTAACAAAACACACCTAGCAGCACCTCTACTGATCAGTAATTAATGTTTTATCTCATTTGTTTAATCTGTAGAAAAAACAAAGTGTGATGTTGGGGTGTTAAGGTGGTTTACCTGCAGTACTGTTTCTTGGCCAGCACTAGTTATTTGTTGTCTAGAGTTGTGTTGCCATCATGATGTTGCCAGGCAAGCATCATGAGAGAATATTACTTTAAATGTAATATATTTGAGTTTCTGGATAAAACAACCAAAGTTAAAGATGTAGCATTAGGCCCTACTGAAATTTTAACAGACCCTTTAGACTAAATAACAAAAACTGAGCTACTTGCGGCCCTATCTCTATTATCTGTCAAACTTACTCAATATTACATCGAATAATGGAGGATAATTCTTTTTCGTGCTCCATATATACTTAAAAAGATTACAAGATTGAAACAAAACTTACCTTTTTTTGTTGTCATTTAACTTCATGACATAATTATCTAAATCAGTTACCTATAGTCCTCACAGTCACAATAAGAGTTATTTTATGACTAGACGTTTCTTAAGCATTTAGAAACGTCTAATCTCTGTGCATGTAAATGATCCGGCGCATTTCCCTGAGCCCTGTGACAGACATAACAACCATGATTTTGATCTACTTCCATGCTGCTGAACATTTCCAGTAGGATGAGAGTGCTCTGAGAGGACACTTTGTCCTGTGAGTGAGACGTACAGTGCATTATCCCTGTAGCCCCTGGGTGTGTTCACTGCTGCTATGCTTTGTTGCATCCTCTGAAAGGTAATGATGACCAAAGGGACTGGGACTTTGCTCTGCCTGCATATCAGACGCGCTGATCTATGGTGAGACAAATTGCTCATTGTAGTCAATGGCACTTGTGGGCTTGTTGTCGGATTAAAGCCTGTGAATGATTTACTGTATCAATGAGGAATGTCTGTTTCCCTGTCTGAATCCCAACTCTCCTTCCACTAGGTGGCAATCTTATCTTGTTTCCGCCTCCTTTTGGACCTTGTGACAGCTCTTAAAATGACACCAAGCCCTGTTTAATAACAGACACTAAAAATTTCTCTGCCTTTTTCTCTTTCAGAGAATATGTATTTTATGAGCGGCGTCCTTTGTGTCTCTCAGCTTAAAGACCAGATTTATTGCTTTGGGGATGCTTTGTCTTCAAAATGTCAGCCTATAGTTTGTCAGCTTGACAGTCAGTCAATGACAGACACACCACAGCCCTGTCAGCTGAAGCATCAGCTCCAGTATTAATATTGTCAGTCTTCAGTTTGGTCTTTGTAACTTAAGATATAAGCTATTATTGCAGCATTTTTGACCTAATGGCCATCTGTCAGTCAGTAGTCCATTGACTTCTAGTGGTTTCATACAGTATGGGGTTTCATACACATGCCACAACCAACCTCTAGGAAGCCCTTGGGGCAAAGAACTGCCCTCACAAGTGCTCTAAGACATGCAGACTAACCTATGTTTGCTTAACACACAGTACTTTATTGAACAGTGTCAAGCGCTGTTGCACTCCGTTTGATTTGCAGCCACGGTGTTTGAAATGCTGCGGACTGCAGGCTCCAATTAACCTCCATTTTGGCGAATACATCTGGAGCACGTCTCCAGCTAAATGTCACGTTGTCAGTCATCTCAACACTTTCGTTGAAAACTGATTTCATATTCCCCCCCTGCCAAGTTTTATACACGAGGATCTGAGTCAGTGAAAACTGTGATGATGGCATTTGAAAACCACCTGCCAGTCACTTCCCGAGAGAGCGAGAAGGGAGAGAAATATGTGTCTGTCTGCATGAATATTACGTGTCCACGAAGCAGAGATCTGACCTGATGGCTGTGAAATCCGTGGTTGCTTTTTGAACTTTGTGTTTACCAATTACACAGCCACGCCCTGAGGCATTGCAGCCACAGTAGCCTCAGTGTATAGCCAACATTCACACGTGTTTACTCGGTGTTAGGTCGATACCACTATATTGCAGTGGCTGCAAATTCTTGTGCAATTAAAATACTCCCGGTTGAGAGTCGAGAGGGGGGTGGGGTGTGCTTGACTCGACCTGTAGATCAACCTCCCTGAGTTTCCTTCTCTTTGAATGCACAGGAATTTGCTCAGCGTCCAGTGCCACATTCCTCCTGATACTCACCACGCTGGTTTCATCTCAGTGGGGCTCTCCTTGGGCTGGTCTGCTCTTGCATGTCCTGGAAAGATTTCCAAAGAAATTGTCATGTTGTTTGTTAGGATAATTACCTGTTCTCTCCCAAGAGTTTCGTGCCATAAAAATGCAAAAACAGCTATTTACGTCTTTGAGTTGTAAAATGTAAAAATGCTCCTCGCACAGCACTGTACATCGAGTACATTTCCAGACTTTTAGAAGTGGTTGTTTACTTTCAGCCTCTGACACAAACAAATAGATACATTTTCAGTGTTCCTATTGGAAACAAAAGTGGCAGTTTCTTCCAGTTTTGACCGCTATACCCTTCACAGTATGTCTATTCTTTTTGTTTCGAGATGTTGTTAGGGCTGTCTTGTTTAGGATATGGCTAGATGTATCCTGCTGTCCAACTGTGTCAGTGCCCACTGTTTGCCCATGAGTCCGAGTAGTCACTCACAACAGAGTCCGCTCAGCTGTGCTCTCACAAAGCCTTGCAGGAATAAAAGAGCCAAGCCACTGAAAAGAAAGCAGGGCTCGTTGTGTGACCACCTTTTGTGTCCTTTCTTCCAGAGCTCTTTTTTTAAGAGACAAGAAGCCATCTGCCTACAGACAAAAGAGCGCAACCCTCGTCCTCCCTCCCTCCCTCCCTCCCTCCCTCCTTGCTTCCCTCCGACCTCGCAAGGCTAAAATATCTCCAAGTGGTCTATTCCTCATCTGTCCACTCAGACTTAGCTGCAGAGCTGAATTGCATGGTATGGTATGTGTAGGTCTTTTCAAAGAATGTCGACCAGGATGACAAATATCTTCACCTGTCCTGTCACTCTCTTGGCTATCAGCCAGTTAAACTGTTGCCCCCAGACACCGGAGACAAAAAGAAATAACTGGTACACAAAAAGGCCCACGGCAATTTACTGTACTTTGCTGCTGTGTCTGTGAGCTGCCAGTCCTTTCATTTTATCTCAGCTTTGCAGTCGCCCTTTGGGTCGTTCGCTCTACGCTTCACCAACCTGCTTTCCCTCCGTTTAATAACTTAGTTCAACCTTATGCTTTGTGATGACATCATGTTTAGCTGTTTGGCATAAAATCGTGTGTGTATTTGTCATTTGGCACATGGTTTGCACTGCGGTCAGTGTTGGGTGCCTCGGTTCAGAGCTTCGTCTTGATTAATTTTAAAAGCAGACATCCCTGTGGTGCTGTTTACTGGTTGTTTACAAGCAGATCTAATAGGGACAAATTCACCATGAACATAGCAACAGCCCCCCACTGGTAACATACTGTACGACTGCAGACCGGCAAATGAGCCTCTGGGATTTTATTTGGATTTGGGCACTGCAGGATTATTCCCTGTGTAAGGATTATGGCAGTAATCCCTCTCAATCCCAGTTGATGGTCTGGCTCAGTTGGTCTTCTGAGACAAATAATTGTGATTGGCGGGGGTAGCGTGCAGTCAGAGCGTCTAGAAGATCCAGTCTGGACGGCAGTGTGTGGAATTCCACCAGGCGACTGTCATAGCTGGAGGTCAAGATCTGTTTGAGTTACAAGGACGTAACTCAGCTCGGTCAGGCCAGAGAATCTTGGGTCAGTCTTGAGTTGAGTGACCCGTTTTGGAGACCCACGACTAACTGAGAGCTGCTGGCAGTTCAGTATTATCTTCAATTAAGTGAAGTGGAGTGTGTCCGGAAGGCAGCGTGCTAATGGGAGTGTGCTCTGTGCTATAAAGAGGGCGTCTGCACTATTGATCCTGCTTTACAGAGCTGTTGAGCTGTGTGAAGCAGCCCTGACAGCACCCGACCGCCCTCACTCTCAACCTCCTGCCCCTCCCTATCTAGGACCCTGTTCTCTCTCTCTCTTTCCTTTCTGGGCGTGTGAAAGAGGGCCATTGTGTGAGGCACACTCCTTCCCTCAGGCCGCCCACTACCAATTCTGCCCCCCTTGCTCCTCTTGCTCGCTGCTGCTACCGGATTCAGACCAGATGCAGAATCAACCCCGTGCTGGCTGTCATCAGTCGCCCTTCTGGGTCAGAGGGGAGTGGAGTGTAGCTGCTGCCTCTGCGCTGGGCTGTTGCCGGCAGCGCCTGCTGCACAGCACCCACATCTCCGCTCCACATCTTTCCCCAGAGGAGATGGAGAGTTTGTGGGAACCCGACCAGGCGAGCATGGAGGCTGAAGAAAACAGAGGAGGTTTGGGAGGGGAGCTGATTACCCACAAGACAAAAAGACAGGAGAGGAAGCGTCAGGAGCTGCTGGCTTTGGCTCTGGGAGTCAAACTGGGGAGCAAGGGAAGACTTCTATGGAAACCCATTAAACTGTTGGCCTCCTGTCCACAGATCTCTTCACCTCTGGTGCGACGGAGTGCCTTGAAAGACACACCAGAGAAGCAGTGCTCCTATGAGAAGATACACAACTTCAAGGTGAGCTGGTTTTAGAGCATTTCATAGCTGCCGACAACTTAATTTTTATTTCCCTCTTGAAAGAAACGCATTTACAGAAGTTCTCTATTAGCAGCTCCTTGCAGTGGTTAAGAAATCCCGAAGAGAG
Source organism: Protonibea diacanthus (assembly GCA_028641955.1). NCBI lineage: Eukaryota > Metazoa > Chordata > Actinopteri > Sciaenidae > Protonibea > Protonibea diacanthus. The sequence goes on along the minus strand of CM053983.1, from coordinate 13,754,456 downwards.
ATGCTTTTACAGATGTGTTTTTATCTGCCTCAGATCGTATCATAGACTGTGGTGTGTTGTTTTGATGAGAACACATGCAGCTGACACCCATATGCACTCGAGGGGGACTAATGGATACACTACACCACAGCACATTAACAGCAGAGCACATTGATTAGCATTGATTTTAAAGCTCTTTGATCCATTTTTGTTTTAGGCTGCTGATTGTGTAAAAGCAGTCATAGGGTTGAAAAGTATTTCAGAGTCCTCCACTCTCAGTCAGAGAAGTGAGTGCACATAGTACAGTGTGGAAAGTAAAATATAGTTATGGTTCTTTAAATATACGAGGGAGAATTTAGGGATACCTTGCCTCTGGGCTCCCCAACATTCTTGAAATTAGATCCTGGGTCTCAGTTAACAGGCAGGCTATAATGACCCCCAGCTTTTTGTACACACCCTTTGAAAAAGAACAAAACCCATGCATTCACCACCTGCCGTATGCCTCTTCACTCATCACTCTACTACCACCTATTCAGGCTCTGATAAAGGTGTGTGTGTGTGCACGTGCGTGTAGGTGTGGCTTCGTTTGACATCTTATCTGTGTTTTTCGGGTGCACATCTGTTATTTTGACTTGCAGGCTTGCCTGCATGTATCCGATTGCCCAGGAGCAGATGCCAGGCACATTATAGTAAATCCTTTAATCTGCCTTGTATATACAAATGCTCTCATTTGGCGAGGGGTCCCATCCACTGTAGCTTGGAATCACAAAGTAATCTCTATCCAGCACATCAAAGTGGAGGTTCTCCAGTTTGGACAGGACATAACTATGACTTGTAATATGCGGTGTGTGTGTGTTTGTGTATATGTGTGTGTTGACCGTGTCGTCTCTAACAACAGGTACACACCTTTCGAGGTCCGCACTGGTGCGAGTACTGTGCCAACTTCATGTGGGGGCTCATCGCCCAGGGTGTCCGCTGCTCAGGTAACTATACACTCCAACATCAATATTGCATGTCATGGATTACACACAGAATGTCACGTAAGTCGTGGCTGTTCTGCGGATAACACCGTCCTGTCACGGATATTTCAGTTGCCTAATCACTCTGAATTCTCTGTTTCAACTGTTGGTTTGATTATGTCACATTTTACGGTTATTTTTCCCATTAAATCTGTGACAAACAAGTCAAGGTCCTTTTTGTCAGTGATTCATCAAAACACAATTTTCAGAAAAAAACAGTGGAGGACTTTTATAAAATCACAGCTCTAACTATTTAATCACGGTCATACCAAAATAAAAAACAACGATTTGTTTTAATTGCAATTTTTTTAACTTCCCTTAGAAACTGGTTAGTGTGAGGAAATGCAAAGTGATGCAGCATGCTGATGGTATTCACCTCCAAATGTAAACTATGTTTCTGTCAAGAGAAATCACTACAAGTGAAATATATAAATGATGATGAAACACAGGTCAAATGTCATTGTTGTCCAAATATAGCATCAGAACTAAGTGATTGATTACATATTAGAGTTCAGTGGTGTTTGCTTGGCTTCCGTGGTCACAAGATCCATGCAGCACACAGACAGTCCTGGAACTGATGTGCACATCAGTGGACTTGCTTGCTTTCCCCCCAAACAGAGTGTTTGTTGTTGAGACATTTGCTATGCTGATAAGCCAGAGGCAAACACTGGTATCATCAGACACCTCGTGTGCTGTGGGGAACAGGAGAGACTTCTTTGTCCCCTCTCACTCTCATGTCCAGCCTCTATTTTTTTTTTTTTTTCCTTATCTCCTGCTACACTCTCGCAGCACTGACTGTGAGCGAGGACCCCAATCAGCAGACCAGCGTTAACGTCGCTCGGGCGGTAAAAATGTCTTTGTGATGAATGATTTCAGTCGGACACCCCCCGTCTAAGAGTACGGCCCCTTCAGAAACCTTCATTCCAAGTTGTGCTGCCACACAAGCAGGCGTACTTTTCTAACACGCACACACACACACACACACACACACTCTGCTCTTGCCAGCTGTCCAACACTCTCCATGTGACTTAAACTACGACAAGAACCCCCGCCCATGCTGCCATGTTAGCTGTTATCTACCTTTGGCGCAGTGCACCGAGACAGCTTAGCAGCGGCTGTGCTGTCTGACAGTGCAGTTTATCACTGACTCTGGGAAACCTTTTCAAACTGCCATCTTAAGCCTGCTGTGATGGTTGTGTTATCATCAGTCTGAGACTAATCTCTCTCTTTCTCTCTCCCTCTCTCTCTCCCTCCCTCCCTCTCTTTATCTCCCTCTTGTTGTTCCAGATTGTGGGTTGAATGTACACAAACAGTGCTCCAAACTGGTTCCCAGCGATTGCCAGCCAGACCTGCGCAGGATAAAGAAAGTGTTTAGCTGTGACCTCACTACGCTTGTCAAAGCTCATAACACAACACGGCCCATGGTGGTGGACATGTGCATTCAAGAGATAGAGCTCAGAGGTAGAATCTCAAACTCAAACATTCAAGTATTCTGCGATTTCTAGTTTGCCATGATTGGAACTGTCTTTTGTTAGAGTCATACATTTCCTTCACATAATTTTGGAGGCAAGGGTGGAAAAAAGCCGCCCGAAAACTGAGACAAGCTCACCAATTTTCTGTTGCAGGTATGAAATCTGAAGGTCTCTACCGAGTGTCTGGCTTCTCAGAGCACATTGAGGACGTGAGACTCGCCTTTGACCGAGGTTTGTTGACTTAAGATTTCTGTGTCCCAGGAAGTAGCTCTCTGAGGTTTTAGTTCACAGGTTCCTAATTTTAAATAAGATGCCTGTTTGAGCTGCCTCACAGCACTAAATAACCCCGTCTGCTATTTTATGACGTACACAAGAACGTTCAGCTTTTATTTATAATCGTATCCAAATAAAAATCAGTCATACACATTCTGTTTTCTTATCCACAGATGGCGAAAAGGTCGACATCAGTGCCAGTGCCTATGCAGACATCAACATCATTGCTGGTGCTTTGAAACTCTACTTACGAGACCTTCCCATTCCAGTCATTACGTTTGACTTGTACTCCAAATTTATTCAAGCCGCAAGTAAGAGCTCCTCCGCTCTGTGTTATTGCACACTGTTACTGGCACCCTGCGGTGCTCTGATACTAACCGTATTAACTAATGTAATGTAGAAATTCCAAATGCTGAATCCAGACTGGAGGCCATTCATGAGAGTTTGCTGCAGCTCCCCCCAGCCCACTATGAGACCCTGCGTTACCTGATGGCTCACCTCAAAAGGTTGGTTTAAACACGCAAGTCATCGGTACATGCAGTGTATATGCAGTGTTTTTACTTCTTTTTTTATTTTGTAGAATTGCTATAAATCCCTTCAAAAGAACAAATTGAACCATGAATTGATCTGACTAAGTACTGTGTGTAGTGCCAACAGTCCACTGTTGTCCAAAAAGTGTTAGGGGGATATATTCACCAGAAAATTCACAATTTACTCCTGTTATCCTGTTACTCCTGAGTATCGTTTGCTAAAAAAATAATACGAACTCAGTCTACTTTAGGAAAGTATGTGTTTTACAGTGTCATGAAAAGATTACAGAGGTCAAAAAAGCATCAGGAGATCAACTAACGTAGTATTAGTTCTGGTCTTTTCATGGGATTAGTTGAAAATAAGAGAATTCTAAACTTATCCTTGAATTTTATATTCCAGTGATGAATCCTCTCATGACCCAAAAAGGAAAACCACATTCAAATATTTTGCCGTTTTTGTATTTTGCCCGGTTCATCTCTTTTTACAGACTATTTATCTTCCTGTGTTTTACAGGGTAACCATGTTCGAAAAGGACAATTTAATGAATGCTGAGAACCTGGGGATTGTCTTTGGTCCAACGCTTATGCAGCCGCCAGAGATGAATGCCTTGACGACCCTAAATGACATGAGACAGCAGAAACTGGTGGTGCAGCTTATGATAGAGCATGAAGACGTCTTATTCTAAGGACTGAGGCATGCAGGCCTTATAGCAGAAACGAAGGACAATTATTTATTCTGTCAAAGAGGAAATTCAAGCCACCTTGATTCTAATGAAGTTTCAGAATAGTTTGTAATCAAATTGAACTTGAAACGCTTCTTTCTCGCATGACTGTTTTAGTTGAAGTTGGTTTAGCGTTGACATTGTCTTGTTACTGTAAGATTTGGGTTTTCATAGTCAGCCAAGACCATAATTTTTATATTAGGAAAGGACCAGTATTTTTAACTACCTACAGTGCTGTTCCCTCCTGTTTTTAATTTTAGGACTGTCACTACCTGGTGTAGGCTCAGTCATGATGACAGCGCTGTGTGAAATGTGCCCCCAAGCAGATCGTCAATCAGTGAAGGCCTGGCGCTGTGTTAACTAAGCCTCACGGCAGCATCCGTGTTCACTTTTTCACGTGTGACTTGTGCATTATTATGATTTCATTGGGAACACTGGTTAAAATTGAAATGTAGATAAAATCGGATCATGTAATGATCAATATTTTAACTGTGTGTACTAAAATATGAGAGACGAGACAATTGGGCGCTGGTGAAAGCACTTTTTTGCGACAAGTGTAAAGATTTATTTTGTAAAGATGTTTATTTTTGTCTTTTACTCTGCATCATGTTCTTTTGTCACAATAATATATACTGTTGAGAATGATGTTTGCTGAATTGATGTCTAAATAGAAAACCGTTCACAAGAGAAAAGAAGAATCAGAAGAAAGTTTGTGGACTTACCTTTTTTTTTAATTTTTGCAATGTACTCAGTGTTATGGTGAGGAATACATAAGTGGATTAAATAGTGTTCATTTTAATTCACATGCCATATTGCAGACTGTGCACCACACGAGCAAAGCTCCTCCACATAGGTCTCTGTTTACATGCTGTACATTGTGATGTTCTGACATGAAAAATATGCTCTGGGCCCATTTTTCTTTTTCTTTTTGTAAGCCCGCAATATCGCTCGGTGCAGCAGTAGTTGTCATTCACTTCAAAATGCCGTAGAGGTTGATAGTCATACCATAGCTGTACCCAGCATGTTGCTTTCACAGTCGGTTTGATGTGACTCAGTAAATCCTTTCTACAAATCCATTTTATCAAAATGTATTTTTGTGACGGTTGCAATTAAAAATGTAATTTATCAAATGATGATTTATTAAAGGATAGAAAATCTCCGTTTAAAGTAGCATGTTAGTTTTTTCCATTTATCATGTTGCTACAATATGATAGCTGTAGAAGCGGTTGAGAAGAAAGGCCCAGTCCTGTCCAAGTGATGATTACTGGTACCCTGAAGCACAGTGAATCACAGGTATGTGGTGAACAACCTTTTATTCATCTTGTGACCGCTATTGGCCATATCCTTGCCAGGTATTTTACGCCAAAGGGGTCTTATCTTATCTAATATGCAAACTCTGTCTTGCCATAGCCTTCCCACTCATCCAGTTTTACCTGTAGGTGTGGTCAGCATTGTGGAACTGTGCCAGATACCATGTATTTTTAAGAGGTGAGATAAACAGTGGTGCTCTTTGTGAGAAAAGACGGTTGCACTGCAGTGCTCACTATCTCTCTTTCCAGAGAATATCACTGGTGCACATCAGTTTTCATCAGTATTCTTTTTTTATTAATAATTTAAATAACTGCAATATTATTAGTTATAGTTTAAGCTGGTCACTAAAATAACAAGCAACCAACAAAATTGAAATGCACACCTGCAGCATGTCTATACACCACAGTATTGTTCCATTACATAGTACTTCTGTGTAATGGAACAACTGTTATATCTCTTACAGTGGCTTCAATACTCAATATTTTAACACTTGTGATGCTGATGATATGCTTGTTTGTAGTCTTTACTCTTGGAAAGAGATTGCTTCTTATTCTGTCTGAACTGCATGATCAATTTTTTATTCTGGGGGTGGGGGTTATACACGCCGCCAAGATTCACCCAGCCAAAAATCTTACAGCGCTTTCATTTGTGCGATTTAAAGAGTAGTAGAAGAAAAATAGACTGAGAGCACTGGCAGCTATCACACATCTCAATGTCTTCTTTCATCTTTGACACTGTTCTTCCTGTTGATGCTGCAAAGCTGAGACCTACTGTCTACTGATAAAGGCTGAGGCACAGGTTACATCTGCTCTGTGTGATATATATCCTATAGTGTAGGTGACATATATAACCAGTGATGTTCTATATTATAGGTATATTTTATATGTTTTACGATAATCATACCATTTTTTTTTTTTTTTTTTTTTTACAAAAGTTACAGTCCAGAGAACTAATTTAGTAATGAATCATCCCTTGGCATTACTTCATGGAAAACAAACAGGAGGTTGGTTATGTGGACTCAAACGACGTTTGACATACAATGACTACGTTCACAGAGCTATGACAAGGGTCACTTGATGAAGTCAGATGGAGGTTTTACCCTTGTTTCCTCCTCAGGATTCAAAATGACTGTTTTGCATTTAGACACTGTTTTAGGCAGCGTCTCTGTTTGATGAAGATTTTGGAAACCATTAAGGGAATAAGACAGAATTTGGACTCATCATTGCAAGTGACTTAATTCCCACTATATAAACCTACTGCATACTCCAGATGACATCTCCTTTTTATGAGAGCTGAACAATAAACAGTACAGTACAGCCGTTGACAGTACATTGTCGCCACTCTGAGACTTAATGAAGATTTATAAGTATGATAGAAAAGTCTTGAACAAGAGTGCCCTCTAGTGATTAATGAAGACATGCACAGAAAAAAGTACTACCATCATCCAGCATTTGAGTAGTAGTAGTTTTCATCACACCACATGTAGCCGCATGGAGCACGTACATTTTAAAGACAAGAAACATTAATTAACATAGTTAAAAACATTTATTTCATGAAATGATTTGTTTAAAAAAATACCAATACTGTAGCCTAAATACTGTGCTGTGCTGACATCATCAGTGCAAGAAGAGTGGAAATAATTTTCCAGAAACTGACACAAATTGGATCTACTTTAAGTTAATCAAAAAGTAAAACAATACTGTTGAAATGCAGTGTAAAAAAATCCATATAAAACTGCCCAGTGACTAATTCACAATTCCTCAATTCATAACAAAGATGCAGGTAGTTCAAAAAAGCAGATGAAATCCGTCCTTTAGAGCTCATCGTGTTGGTAGGTGAATTCTCTCGCAGATATAAAACCGTCTTTATCTTCATCTTCATTTTTGAAGATGTCATCTACCATCACTTCATGATGTGTGTCATTAGGTGAGTATCCATGTTTCTCAAATTCTTTCTTGAGGTACTCTTTCACCTGTAATGCGGACAGAATAATAATGACAATCAATAACAGAAACAAAAAAATAATAATACATTCACTCCTAATACACACACCTCCTGTCTGGAGAGCTTCCAGTCATCATTGAGATCCATCTGCCGGAAAGACTCATGTGACCTGGGGCCATCCTGGATGTCCATGACCTCAATGTCAAAAATGAGGGTACTGCTTGGAGGGATCTTGCCTGTAAACAAACAAATAATGCAAAAGAAGCCCAGATTTGTTATGATGGAAAACAGAAAGAAGGGGAGATCTGATGCAACGGACCCTGTTCTAATATGTTTTTATACCTTTTCCTTCCTTGCCATACGCCAGAGATGGAGGGATGGTCAGTTTTCTGCGCTCTCCTGTACACATGTTCTGCAGACCTTTATCCCAACCCTTGAGCACCTCTCGGATCCCAAGAGTGAACCATACTGGATTTCTATCCCCATCTTTGCGGCTGCCAAGAGTCACAAAGATCCATCACAGTTTTCTTTGATAAAGGAAAGTCCAGTAGGCTACACACAGAATTGATACCACAAATATGTACGATAAGGGTTGAATAGTTGCCACCTAAGGACATGCCAGAGGTAGGCACATATAATGACAAATTCTGGGCTACACCTACAGTAAGCAGTGACCCTAATTAGACTTTTCATGCACAAGCCTGCACAGCTTTACATGCAGTAAAATCACAGCTTCTAGCAACAAATTACCTGGAATGAAACATGGTGCCATTACTCTCCAGGAATCCGTCGTAATGAACAAGAAGCATGTCTCCATATTTTGACTTGCGGTAACACATTAAAGGTTTATGTAAAACTTCAATTTTCACTTCTGGCTCGGGCAGTTTCCCCCCAGTGACAAACACAAACAGCGAAGACAATATCGAGAAAATAGAAAAAAGAATCATTTTAAAGGACAATGAGTCACTTATTTATAAAATGTACAAAAAAAGCTAATTTAAATCTTTCCATAAAATACAGCACCTAAAATAAATACATGGCAGGAATGCCAACTACGTGGCAGCCAACTTCTGCACTGAACGCAGCCACTGTTTCAGCTGTCTGCCCTCCTCCTTCTACGATTGGCTGAATTTAGTCAAAAGCCCCGCCCCTTTTATATATACTCTTATTTCATTGGTTACGTGTCTGTCAATCACTACAACCAACGCCCACCGTCAATAAATTCCCGTGACGTGAACGGGAAGAGCGTCATGATCTCTAAGAGCTCCATTCACAAAAAAAGTTTACGCACTTTTATCTACGTAGGTGAGATCTAAAGCCGAGGACGTTACTCCAGAAATCACACTCGGGGCCCGATGGAGTCGCTGCAATCAGCTGTGCATCATATCTTGTTATGATAAACAAGTAATGAACACACAAAAACAACACACAATTAAACAATGGAAGGGATGCTGTATAAATGGACCAATTACATAAGTGGTAAGTTAATCCCGCGGCCGTTAGCCGTTTGCGGTTACAGTGCTTGTTTTTTAAGGCAGCTAGCTAGCATGACAACGTCAGAGATAACGTTAACAGGCAACGGGGAAGCTAACATTAGCCACCGCTAGCTTTAACTATCGGACCTTAGGCACCACTTTAAATTAATAAGACATCTTTGTTCAGTTAGCTCTTTAACGAATTACAAGTTAACCGTATTTATCAAGACTTAACGGGTGGCGCTAGCTAATTTGGGTAACGTTGGTTCCCCCCGGCTGTCTTTATCGTTATAATCTGACTTAACTGCTTAGCTGTTGCTAACGTAACATAGTTTAAGGGTTAACTCTTTCCAAGTTTATGAAGCGACATACCGCTGCTTTTATATCGACTTTTACAAGGTCATGTACAGTATTGTAAGAAAATATACATACTTATTAAACAGCAGCGTTATAGAAACTATCTAAAACATTTAAATGTTTTGTTTTCAGGTTGGCAGCCTCGTTGGTTTGTTCTTGATGGAGGAACTTTGTCTTACTATGACTCTCAAGAAGATGCCTGGAAAGGTTGCAAAGGCAGCATTAAAATTTCAGTTTGTGAAATCCAAGGTCTGTATGACTCACATTGTCCTGTGTACGTGTTTCAGTGCAAACTGTGTCAGTAGTCAGATTTTCTACTGAATTGCGGACGTGGTTTTGACAAGCATGTGTCCTTGTTTTGCTCCTGTGTCTTAATAGTTCATTCCTCTGACTCTACGCGAGTTGATCTGACCATACCAGGAGAGCAGTACTTTTACCTCAGAGCCATCAATGCAGCTGAGAGGCAGAAATGGCTGGTTGCACTGGGAACAGCCAAAGCTTGCCTTACAGACAACCGGACAAAGAGAGAAAAAGGTACTTGGATGCCATAACATCCAAATCTGAACTGAATATACTGTAAAAGTCTTTCCATGCGTCGACTCATTTGCTGTTCCTATTGCAGAGCTCCAGGAGAACACAGAGACACTGAAAACTAAGATGTCAGAACTCAGATTGTACTGTGACCTACTTCTACAACAAGTAAACAAGATCAAGGAGAATGATGAGCTAGGAGACACAGCGGAGGTAAGGTTAAGGTTTGGATGAGCCGACGAAATAAGAGAAGCTGCTGTTGGTGTGAATCTGCAGCATAGGGTAGCCCGTTTGCAACTAGTAGCTCATGTATGCTTACACCAGTAGACCAGAAAAGCAGCAAATGCTATCACAAGTACATGTTTTAAAATCTTTAGATTTGAGCAGGGTAGTGTCGGGATATGTGGCAGCGTTTGCTTATGTGTATGTGCCCTTTTCAGACAGGCATAGACACTGGAAACATGGTGAAGTCTACATGCACCACTTTCCTTAAGACTCTAGAGGAATGCATGCAGATAGCAAACCGTACATTCAGCACGGATTTGGCAACACAGAGTCCACCAGGATCACCTCCAGTAGCAGCCATCAAACCTCAGAAGGTACGTCACCACTCCTGTGCCTAGCCAGATAACCCATTAACATCTCATATAAAAGGTGTGGCGTGTTATAACACATAAATATAATCCCTTATGTCATTTTTCCTTCAACAGATTAAGGCTGTCAATCATTTAAATCAGAACCTTGGCGAAAAGTAGGTTCCTTTTTTTTTCTTTTCTGTATTTGTGTTGCCTTCTCCCTCTATCTTTAACTGCCACATAGTAGCACACAGCAAAGTGAGATGAAAATTGGATGCCCTTTGAAATGTTTTCATCACATTTGCCCAAAATAAGTGGATAACAAGTTTTAGAAATAACATCATTCACTCAAATTCATTTCAGATGGAGAGATTTGGCTGAAACCTCAGGAGAAGCAATTGCACATGACAGCCAGAGCCTTGACTCTGGAGCAGAGGGACCAGATGAGCCAGACAGACCAGAACACCATTCTCGCCCATCAGGTAAGTCGGGTGTCCCAACTGCTCACCTTACATACTGCTCTAGCAGTTACCGCATGCCATAAACAAAAGCCACACAGAGTACAATGGTTGTTGGCTTGATTGTTGGGTATACAATCAAGGGCTGTCAAAATTGCTCCAAAATGACGTTTGAATAGGTTTGAACCATTCGAATATCTGTATTTGCACATTATGTCAATAACAGGAGGACAAACTAATACGAGACATAATACTTGTATAGCTATTTTTATTTCAGTTTTAACATGTCTTTGAAAACCTACACATTACAAAACAAGTAAATAAACTAATGGCCTATACCGTAAAACTTTTAAGACCGTACACCTCTCTCTTGCTGAAATGTAAAACACATAAAGTTGATTTAAAACAATTGTCCAATATTCAAAAAAAATATATGAAAGTGTTTAAGAACATTTTGTTGGATTGTAATTAAGGTGTTAATATTTTCACTGTGGGACAAAAACCCTGAACCAAAACAAGAACAAGAAGGAGGTAAACATTACAGAGTAACTACACCCAAATTTGTTGGTGCTGCCATCTTGCTGTTCCTGCTTATTCTGTCCTCACCTTGTGCAGTAGAGAATTTAAGAGATTTTAGTTTGTCTCATAATTTTACTGAAACTTTAAATGAAGGACAAGCATGAGGTTTGTGTCAGTGTACCCTACCAGTGGTTAAAGAAAGTAACTGAAAATCTGACACTGAAACCATAATAGTGCGTGCTAGTTTTTAACCCTTTAGTCGGGTAACAAATAGTGTACGTGTCCTCTGTTTGTCTTCTGTGTCACACAGACATTGATGCAGCAAACGGCAACAGCGCAGTTTACGAGGAGTCAGTCGATCCTATTTTACACACTACCCAGAATACCTCTGAGATCGAACACTACGACCAACCAGCAGAGGGGGATGAGGAAAATGAAGCTGGTGATCAAAAGGAGACGAAACAAGAGCAGAAGCACAAAGTGGACCAAAGTCAAGAGCATGACTACGACAATAAGGAAGCGAACGCTGCTGTCCAGCCTCAGGACGAACAGAAAGCTGTCCAAGACCAAGAAGAGGCTCAACATGAAGGAGAGACTTCAACGGAGGCAGAAGACACAGAGCAGGTGGAAACTTTCTTCAGCACAATGAGTCACAGGTATGAAAATGCTACTCAGGAAAGTCACATCCTTTAGGACGCATTACTGTATGAAGTTACTGTATGATCTGTGATATTTTACTGACAGTATTAGGATTAACCCATCTAAGCTATATGTAGTATTTTTGTCTTTGTGGCACTGCACTTCTGCTGCAGTTAGTTTATGGGAATATATGAATTGTATTACTGTGTTGCACAGAATAATTTAATAATAGCAGGTTTGGACAATTTTGACTGAATCCATTTCAACATGTCATGATAAGTGTTTTATATTAGTGTGTTCTCTCTTGATCACATGACACAGAGAGGCCCTCATCTGATATTTGGGTTTGTAAAGCTTTTTTTGTTTCACTCTGTATTTGAAACATATTTTACTTTCTTTTTTTTTTTTTAAAAAAAAGACCTTGAAGAGCACTACTGAACAATGGACTAGAGTGTTTCTGTAATATTCACTTATGATGTAAACGTTATTATTATTACTATTATTATTATTATTATTAAGGAGTTAATCACTGTCTCACTTAACCAGTATTGAACTGCGCATTTTGGAGCTGGTCTTTTAAAACTGATGAGACAGTTTTAGATGATGAACGTCAGAAGATTTTAGAAAAAACACTCTGTTGTAAACAAAGTAGCAGAATAGTCTCAGGTATTGTCAGGCATAGATTTGCATGACACTGTGTGAATCATTTCTCTGGCTTGGTTTTTGACGTTTGTACTTTTTTTTTTTTTTCCTCTTTTCTTTTTCTGTTTGATTTAATCAAATAAAAAATGAAATGGCATACTTAACACTAATGCATTCTCCTGTTTGAATGTGTTCTACTTTTTTTTTTTTTTTAGATTTAGTGATATAAGACTGGACGACGACAATGGTATCCCTACTCAAGAGTTTTTGGACTCATGCTATGCAATAGTGCCTGTATTAGGTAGGCCGGTCACTTTCAGTCTCTCATCTCAATCTGCCTCTCTGTTCCTCTTTCTCATGACGCCACACACGTGGTCATTTCACCCTTTATAACTTTAATAAGGGAATCTTATTCCTGCAGTTTTTCTCGTCTTTGTGCATGCTGTTTCTGTGCTTAACAACGTGGAGGCATTCTGTCTTTCATGCCATCATTATTTCCTTCTGCATCTGTATGTCTTTCAGGGAGTTTATGTATTCTTTGTAGTCTGTCGTAGAACAAGACTTATCATTACATCATACATGTTCTTGTGGCTGTGTGTGTCCGAGTCTGTGCACTACTCATATACGTAGGTAGATGGCTGAACAGAAAAGTGACAATGCACATAGACGGTGGCGTCTGCCTCAGTTTTTAGAGCTCATCAGACTGAGCCCAAAATTTAGGAGGAGAAGTGGGATTAGGATTCATCCATTACCTGGCAGTACGAGAGATTTGCAGATAAACTTTAACATGACGACACATAATAAAAATATTAGTGTGCATTTCTTTGTTAAAAGACAACATAACACAGTGCCTTTTTAAATTTAAAAATTAATAAATCTCTACTAATGGATTAATTATGCCAGCATTGATGCTATCTTTTTGCTGATTAAGTGCCGCTCGTCTACCTAACATTGCTCCCATCAAATCTTGCCACGGATCCAGATGATGCAGTGATGTCTATGTCTGATACCTTAATTCAGGTTTTTAGGTCTTTAATGTGTCTCAAGGCTTCATTATTTCTCCCTCAAGTCTGCAGTCGAAACATGAAGTTGTTACACAGGGTTTGCATTGTTCATCACCGACTATTAGCATCATAAAAATGGATAGAGGATATAATTAAGAATCTTTTCATCATAAGCAATAAGGAAATTATCATGGATTTTCTCTTCTCAGACAAGCTGGGGTCCACAGTGTTTGCACCAGTGAAAATGGATTTTGTTGGAAATATCAAGGTATGTGTATATGTCATTGATCCGTTGTCCTAAAACAGATTTTACTAGTAAACAAAAGAAATCATAGCATAGTTGTTACATAATGTGACAAACAGGCTAAATCAGCATTGATAATTTATGATTTATTATATAATATGTCCACAGGAAGACATTTGCTGTGTCCAATACTAATCTCCTTATTTTGCTTTAAAATCAGTCATATCGCTCCTCTTGTTCTTGTTCTTCATGTATGTAAGCCGTTAAATGTCTTGCTTGATTTTCACAATCAGAGTAGAATCAGCATCTATTTCCAGCTCATGTCATTATTTCACCTTGTCTCTTAACCCTGCAGAAAATTCACCAGAAGCTGATGTCAAACCCCAACAACTTCCCTACATTACAGTCCATAGTGCTACACGAAGTCCGGACAGACGTTGCCCAGGTGCGCAACTCGGCCACCGAGGCTCTGCTATGGCTCAGACGAGGCCTGAAGTTCCTCAAGGAGTTCCTGTCAGAGGTCAATGCGGGACAACAAGACATCCAGGGAGCATTAAGTGAGTCTGATCTCTAACATGCTCAGTTGAACATCTGCAAACAAGTTTAAATACATGGAACTCAATGCATGGTCACTGCCCAGATCCATCATGTTCTGTCTATTCTTTCACCCAGATAATGCCTATGGCAAGACCCTTCGACAGTACCACGGATGGGTTGTGCGTGGCGTATTTGCTGTAGGTATTTCTTACTCTTACCAATGCCTTTCCCCTCTGAGGTTCATCTCATCTTGTGGTGTGTGACTATTGCATGCTTTTATTTCCCCAGTTGGCGTTGAGGGCCGCCCCGTCTTATCAAAGCTTCAGTGCTGCCTTGGTGACAAGAGAGGGGGACGAGCTTAAGAGCGGCTTCACGAGCGGCATGCACAGGGACCTGGGAGTGTACCTGCCTGCCATGGAGAAGCAGCTGGCCATCTTAGATGCCCTGTATGAGGAATACAACCTGGAGTCAGATGAAGTGGTGTGAAAACCCAACCAGAAAATTATCTGACTGACTGAAAGACAGAACCTGACTGCGGGGGCAGAGTAGTCGGTAACTGCTGTGAAGGAGGGTGCCAGATGCATCAGGTGCATCTCGTGTACAAAATAGTGTGAGCATGTCCCGTGTCGGTGTAAGGTGTTTCCAGTGGATATTAAACTCTACGATGGTAGACGAAGAAGGTATTACATGTGTAATAGGCTGTTTGGCTCCTTTTTGATTATTTAACTTTGTAATTGTTAAGTGCACACCAACACAATTATGGGGCCGGTGTGTAGGAGCCATTTGTGTGTATATTTTAATTTGACCACTGGGGGACTTTTTGTTTTGTGTCACTAATTGCAGATGGGCACCAAGTAGATCAGTAATCGTCAAGATTGCTTGTACTACCTTAAACAGTACACCAGGGGGCAGCCAAGAGAACTGGTTAGACGCTGTTATCACATGCCAGATAGCCAAGGCTATGAAACAGCGAAACAACTAATAAAGGAACACTTTGGAAATGCAATAAAGATTACAGCAGTTTACATGGAAAAAGGCCTTAACCTGGCCACCATTAAGGTCAGTCATCAGTCATCAATCAGAGGATGCAAGTTCACGTTGAGCATTTATGTTGTTTTTGAAGGGATGCTGTAACATGATGAGAAGCTTACAGTACATGGATGAAATGAATGTAGCATCAAACCTCAAGCATCTTGTAATGAAACTTCCATTCAAGTTGAGGGGAAAAATGGAGCACAGCTGCCTGTGAACTACAGTAGAGGTGGGAGAATAGAGCTGTGTTTCCTTCAAGATTCTGTCTGACCCAGTCTTTGGAAACATCCAAGATACACAGGCTCCTGTTTCTAAAGGGACACTAAATCCACAAAACCCATGCTACTGTGGCAGTAGTCTGTACTACGGAAAATGTTAGATCTACTGAAATAAATATTGATCGCACCACTCCATCCAACAAGAAAAACATGTCATAGTGCATATGCAAAGCTGGACACTCCGTACAGGACTGAAACAAACTGAAAGAACTGACACATCATGAAAAACTTTACCATCTAAGGCAAAGTGGCGTTTGTTTTGACTGCCTATCACATGTCACAAGTCAGCAGGACTTGCAAAAGTGCAAAAGTCGCCTCACATGCAGTGAATGCAACCTGAAGCATCCAACAGTCGTTCACGTAACAGCTAAACTCAGCGCACCTCCAGAACAGCTATCATGCCATACTACTATTGGTCAAAAGACCTGTACTCGCAGTAAAAATGGAAATAAAATCATAAAACCTAAACCTTCTGCACAGAACATCTGATGCAAAGGCTTGATTTGAATGGCATTAATGCTCACATACTCCTCAAGCATCAACTGTAAAAACAAATGTGTTGACTGGATTGGAAGCATCTGGTTATGATGACAACTTTTTGGACTTGCCTGAAGTTTACACTATTAACATTGTGACTAAAGAAGAACAAGAGAAAATGGACAGATTTGAAGATTTCCAAGCTTGATGCAGAAGTTGACTTGTTGCGCCTCAAATCTTTTGGAACCTTGGGAAATTATCAACAGCAGTGACAATGGTCCCTATGCTGTCCCTAGCATCACCAGCAACAGATTATGGAGAAGCTGGCATCACAGATCAATGAGTGGGGACAACTCTATCCTGGCCTCAATAAGCTGGCTGCCATTGGCCTCATGGTACTGGTGTCCAGTATAAGCTAGGAGTGAGACTTTTTTTTTTTTTGGCCTTTTCAAGCTTTATTTTGATAGAGACAGCTGAAGAGTGACAGGAATGTGGGGAGAGAGAGAGATGGGGAATGACATGTGGGAAAGAGCCACAGGTCGGATTTGAACCCTGGGCTTCCGCAGCAAGGACTGAGCCTTCGCACATGGGGCGGCTGCTCTACCAAATGAGCTAAACGCCTCCCCTGAATAGGGTAATTTTAATAAAATTCATTATTAATTGATTTCTTGCCTCACCCTCGTGATTTCCGCAAGTACTTTTTGTATTTGTTGTATTTCTAAGTGAAGACTGACCTAAAGAACAGGCTACAGGGAGAGCATCTGGCCACTTGCATGCGTGTGAGCATCAATGTGAGTAAAGGTGTGAGTTCTTCTGCGCAGAACAACTGATGCAAAGGCTTGATTTGAATGGTATTAATGCTCACATACTCCGGAAAACCAAGGCTCAAACATGATGATATAATGATATGATGACAGCTTATGATGACAGGGGGATCTGGAAAAGGCATAGACCGTGTCCCCCGGGTGCTCCTGGAGGGGGTACTGAGGGAGTATGAGGTACTGGGGCTATTGGTATGAGCCATCTGATCCTTGTACAACCGAAGTGAGAGTTGTGTCCGTATTCTCGGCACAAAGTCAAGTACGTTCTCAGTGTGGGTGTTGGACTCTGGATGGTCGCACTTGGACGCCAGGGCTGCCCCTTGTGTCTGGTTTGGGAACCTCAGGACTGCATCTCTGCTGTTTGTAGATGATGTGGCTCTGTTGGCCTCATCAGACCATGACCTTCAGCTGTCAGTGGGGCGATTTGCGACTGGGATGAGGGTCAGCAACCTCCAAGCCTGAAGCCATGGTTCTCTGCTGGAAAATGGTGGAATGCTCCCTCCGGGTTGGGAGCAAGTTGTCATGGTCATCCTCCAGGATTGCTAACATGTTAAGAGCTGTTGCTCTAGAGACTTACCATGGGACCAAAAAGGAACTATCATGTGGATGGTTTTAGCCTCCGCTGCCTACAGCACCACAACACACGAGAATGAAATAATACAGTGAAGCTGTTTAGGAACTGACAACTACTGAATATTTGTGTGGAGATCCTCTACACAAACCTATGCATAGTATGCATTTTCTATTTATTATGTCTATTTATTATGTTATGTTATAAAGTTAATGTCATGGGGATAATTTCAGTCTAGCTTTTTGTGTGAATGTATGGACATTTCTATCCACAGAGCATGTTTCTGATTGCAAGTAACATAGGTGCCAATGGAAACTCTAAATATAGGCTAAGGCCTGGAATTAACCAAGTGAATAAATAATCCTAACGGGATAGATTGTGAAAGTTAAAATACATTGCTTCTTGATCTCTATACTGATAATTAACAGTAGCCTTCAGCAACTCTACTCTGCAGATTTCAGCTTTTTTTCCCCACCATCTTGTCCATGCACTATTCTAAATGTACTTGAGTGTTCTTACCAGCCGTACATAACATTTTATGATTAACAACTTCCCTACATTACAGTCCATTTTATGATTGTCGATTGTTGACACCATCACCTGGCCAGATCAAAGTTAGTCCCTAGACTCACTGAGCCATTGGAACAAAGCAGGAACATTTACATAGGGCTTTTGTACCAAGACATACCATGTAGTATTTTTAACTTTTCTTTTAGGGGAATGCACAGTGAGTCATTTGCAGCAGTTTCACATCAAAGATGTGCAACAGGTTGATTTCCTGTCGCAATGTTAATCCTGAAAGTATACTATTGTAATGTTACAAACATTTGATTTGTCTTTTTTTTCTATGATTGTATATAAGATGCGGATTGATTTTTTACATAATAAATAATTAAGTCATCTCAGTGTGTGTCTAGTCCGTTGCAGTTAAACATGTTGCCTAATATTTTGTATCAGATAGGAGCCAAGAGATCAAATAATGTTTCTATTTTGGGATTTTTTCTGTATATTTCACTTATTAACCAAACAAATCAACAAGTGAACAGTAGATAGTAAATCTGCACAGGTGTTCAGGTCTGTGTAAACAACAGTGGCACTGAGCTTAAATAACACCTTCACATACCTTGCTGTCTGTGTGTGAGGATTTTGTAGTAGTGTGTGTCCTCAGCCGGAACCACAGCACCCTGCATACCAGCCATTCCTGCCTATAGGTCAGGGATTTTCACTTGGCCTGGGCCAACAGCTGGGTCCCTGCCCGCTTCCTGTCCCTGTGGCCTCCTTTGCATCGCCCCCTTCACAGGAGTAATGTAACCAGAACTAAAATAACCTCTTTTGTTGGAAAAAGTGTTTAATTTCACTTCATATAACCGAGGAAGCTCGAAATAGATCCCACTTCCTACAAGTTGAACTTCATGACCTGTGTGTTTGAGAGAGGGAGACACAATCAAATACAAACAGCTAAATTAATTTGGACCTAAGAGAACTGTTCAAGGTTCCCAAACTCCACAAATAGAACACTTCACAGCAGATCTTTTCATTACAGATCTGTAGAATCAGGTTGGCCATTGCATCTCCAATGACATTTAGTGCTGCACTGAGACATCTGTGGTACAAATCTGATTGGCCTGGTCAGGGGAATGCACATTATGGGATAAATACACCAAGGTAAGCTTTTACTCGGGGCATCTCAGCAGACAAATTGTCCTGATGTGATTTAGAAAAAGAAATATGGCATGCTAATAGAGTTAAATGGCCGAGTCCAGCCTCAAACATCTCTGCTGTAACACTGGCTGGCTGCCTGTGCCCAACCTGTATCGCTGTGGCACATCTCCAGGCACAGACTCTACTCCGAGGGGCTTTGTCGGGATGGGATGAAGAGCCAAAAACCCACTGGCATGTCTGAGAGAACAGCAAGACTTCATTGAGTGGTCTGTTTACTATTTAGTCTAACACAGCACTTTGCAAGGAGCTGCTGACAGCATGTTTTTTCCGCTTGATGGATATCTTTTTTACAGTGAATGCTCTGAAAGACCGTCAATAGCATCTCTATCACTATTGGCTTTTTGCACAGCACCCGATCACTGTCAATGCTTGCTCACGACGTAGAAATCAGAGCTGCTGACCGAAGTCTGAAGATGCATGTAAAGAAAGAGTGAAAACCTTCGAATGGTTTAAATTCCCGTTTTATTTTCATTTCTATTTAAAATTAACCACAGCTATTGTATAAATCATATCAGAACAATGACACAAAAATGAACTTTCACTACCCCGCTACCCCGGTCACAGTGCATACTATATTTCAGAAAGCCTTACAGTACGTTACACCACATGCATGTTATGTTTCAGCATTGTTGTGCATACACAGTACAGGATACAGCACAGCAGCACAGGCTACAGACAGAACATTCAACACAGTTTCCAAAAGATATTTCAGCTTTGTGCATGGCACAGTCCATCACTATCATATACGGTGTGTCATACATACAGTACTTCTACACTCTGGGCAGAGCAAGACTGATATCTCTTAAGACACCTGCTATGCTGATGAATGCAATGATGTACAAAACAATGTGTGACAAAGTGGACGCGTTCCACGCTCGTTAGCACGGTATCACAAGCATGCGGAGACAACATAGTAACAGTCGTTTTGCTTTGACAGAAGAATCACTTGAGAACGCCTGACTACATCGACTAATCTAAGTATGGCTGAGAAAAGGCCTCCCTTGGCACTGCGACTTATACAGTAGCTTATGGAAAATGTCAGCTTATATCGGCAAAGTCATTTTCACCCTTGGTGCTTCAACGCACAGCGGACTACATCTACACTGTTAAGTTAACTGTTGAGTTTCACTGTTGCTGTATATACTGTAAGACAGAAAGACTGGATAAAGAGGTATTAGAGTAAATACAGTAATGACCATAGAACAGACTGGAATTGAAATTCCTCCTCCCCCTTTAGCAGCTACAGACTAGTCCAGCCTTTCCTGTGCAGTGAGAAAATTAAGAACATAACAGTTTCAAGCCTTCACGTACAGTATATTTCATTTCTCACCGAAGCACAGGGAAGAAACTCGCTCGTGCCCAGAGGACTGCACGTTGTTGGTACTTTAAAGCTCTTGTTTGAGTTACCTGTGTGCTTCAGCGTACAGTCACTGCCACTTCATTTACAAAGAGTGTAGTGGAGGAGGCCTGCGAAAGGCGCTGCGTGGAGCTACATTACCTGTTGGTTCCTGAGAATTTTTTTTTTTTTTGGATTTATGAAACCTTGTCCAGACTGAATGTCCCTGTCAAGGGGACCACCACAAGCCAAGTCGGCCTCTGAAGTAGTGGCCTCCTGATGTAACAGTCACACTGAAATATTACAAGCGCACTATATGCACTTCTATCTCCATCCCTAACCATACATACTTCCGACTCTATGTCTGGATCTACCTTTACAACTGAAATTCTTGATGTGATATTGAGACTACACAGTGTGAACCTTGTTGCGGAAATAATAAGTAAAGTGATGGGTTATACATGCTTGGATAGTGACAGCCGCTGTCATGGTCTCAGTAATCCCAGCCTCATGCAAATGCTGTGCACTGTCATGGTGAGGAGGCCGGTCTTAAGTCCTGCTTGTTAAGACAGAGTGCAGTTGTCCTGTGCATTTCCTATGTGTGGGTGAAGGTTTTCACCGCCACTGACTGAGTAAAACTCCAGGGAGCTACGTGGCATCTCAGCAGCAATACAGAGGAGTTATATATATATATGTGTGTTTTGTTTTGTTTTTTTCAGAATCATTGGCTGCCTCTACCTTCAGAGTCTCTTGCTCGGAGCATTATTTTATTCTTTTTGCATGAAAATATTCCTGTTATGTGTCAAGCAAATAACACACAGAGGATACCGCTGCACTGTCCAGCTTCCTCCTCAAGTGAAGTACTTGCAGTTGGTGGAGTCAATAACACAGTATGGTGTGCATTTGAGGTAACCGTATGACCTGCAAATAAGAGAACGGTCAGTTCCAGTCAGGTAAGCATGTCAACAAAACACAGTCATGCAGCAAAATGTTTCTGTCAGCATACAGTTGCATACGGTGCTTACCCTGGAAGATATGAATTACATGTCTGGTATCCAAAGTCCTTTCCATCACACTCCTCAGCTCCCTCGTATCGGTATCCATCTCCGCAGTATGCATGTTTACACTCTGTGGTAAGGAGAGACACCAGGCGACGAAGCGATCACGTTATATGTGCACAGCAATGTACAACTAGGGTGCTATTATAGATCACCTAACATGACTACGTGACTTACTGACGCAGCCGTCGGTGACAACCCTGTTTCTGTCATCGCACTCCTCCCCGCTGGAAATCTGCACTATCCCATCGCCACAGTAACCTTCATCGTCAGGTGCGTTTTCCATGGACTGGAACGGCGTCAGCTGGAATGGAAAAGTCTTTCACAGAGTTTAAAAAAATGTGAGCAAAAAGAAATCACGGCTTGAAAAGAATGTAAAATAATATCAACTAATAATATTGCTGCATGCAGTGATACCTGGATTGGCAGCCAGCCATCAATGTCTTTGAAATAGAGAGACCTCTGGTCTTTGCGGAATGCAAGAGCATTATCTGTGTGAAGACGCTCCAGTTCTTCCTCGTTGCTCACAACAAATATCTGAGCGAACGGCAAAGTGAGGAAATGGTTTTAATATCTAGTGCAATTTTGAGATATTGACGATCAAAATTTCATATCCTAGCTGGCAATATGTCCGTCCCTCCTGCAGGCACAGTTTTATGCTTCAGAACTTTTTTTTATCTCAAAGTTATTAAAAAACGTTAACCTCAGGGTTTCTTAAAAATGCGAGCGAAAATAATATGAGAGGTTTTAAATATATATACATTTTGGATTTAAAAAAAAAACATTTTTATATTTAACGTCCTGCATTTAACAAGACTATTAATTCCTCACCGCTGGTACTTTGGGGTAGTTTCCTCGAGAAGAATGATCATCGAATGGGGAACTACTGAGAGAGCTGCAGCCACACTTTCCAGGAGGCCCTGGTGGACCTCGTGCACCCTTTGTTCCAACCATATACAGTCCTAAACATACAGAGTAAAAAAAAACATATTATATATAAAGAATCAAAGCAAACATAACCAGTTTTTAGTGCCAAGTAACAGAGTATTTCTGTTGTTTAGAGTGTTGTTGACTTATAGGCTACACTAGCTGATATGAATACTTTATGTCATGAAATGTAGTATCTTTGATTCATCTATCAAGAAGCAAACACGATCAACTTAATTCCCTCGGAAACCTAATCAAGATAACAAATGTAACATTAATTATCTGGTGACATAATACTTGTAAAACTGTAGGGAGGCTCGCCATCTGTGAATCCATTTTAGCTACATGATGTCATGACGACAGCATCTTGTTTCACCTTGGGATATAAAGTTTCGCCGGAGCTAAATAAGACTACCAGCGTTACTTCTTACACTGGTCTAAAGTGTGCTTCCTTTTGCTGACAGGGGTGTTTGCTACTCCTCACGCTGATAGCACAGCTTTTCACACTTCTCAGAGAACAGAGAAAGTGCAGAGCCACGTACGCAAAGCAGTCACTTCCAAGTGGATGTAGGTAGATTCATCCAGTGACTGAGCAAAATGTCAGTTTTTTTTAAATCAGTCAGAAGTAAAAAAAAAAAAAAAAAAAAAAAAAAATCTCACCTGTGGCAGGTGAACCAGGAGGACCTGGGTGGCCTGCAGGTCCCTGTGGGCCTGCAGGACCCATGGGACCAATACTGCCTGTGTCTCCTTTCACTCCCTGAGACACACAATCAAAACAATATGCAAAGGAGTCAGATATGAAACTTAATAACACACAAATCACTACATTTACATGCGTGTTTGCTATTCACATCCACATAAGTGCATAATAACAATCTCCCTCACACAGATTTACTAATTTACTAAACCCTTGGACATTCTCTCAACATGTCTACTCTGTGCACTCCAGTTTGCCTGCACTCTCTGTGTATTTTCTCTACATTTCTGTAGAAATATCCCATCCCACACTCAAAATGAAGGCATGTATAACTCACTAACTAATGTATTATCATTTTAAGAAAATGCAATCAGAATGTCACATGCACGCAAACTCACCTGCTTGCCTCTCTTCCCCGGTCGGCCAGTCGGTCCTCGGTTTCCTGAGATTCCAGGCTCTCCTTTTGGACCCATTTCACCCTGCACAACAAATCAGATCAACTTAACTCACTAAATTTGGTCAGATTTAGAAAGTTGTAATTCCTCCTGAATGCGTTTCTCACTTTCTGTCCAAGCATTCCTGGGAAACCCATTCCACCCTGCGGATAAAGAACAATGTATTACATACTACAGCATATACGTGCTATAGTGCTACTGCTTTTATTTGCAACAACCCCGCTGATAAACTCTGCCTACCTTGTCGCCTTTCACTCCACTCTCACCACGATCGCCTCGGGTACCCTGATGGAGCAGATTATAGCGTGTTACATGTCACACCCAACAGAAAACATGCAAGTCAAACAATCTTTTTGCATCTTCTACTTAAATGATCACTAGAATGTCCACATACCTTTTCCCCTTTATACCCAGGTAAACCCTAGAATTAAAGATCAAAGATGAAGGATGAAATAAAGTAGTTTGAAGGTGAGATAATGCCAGATCAGTGTAGTTACTAATGTAGATCATACCCTTGGCCCAATTGGTCCTCTGGCTCCAGGCAAACCCATCAGCCCAGGGTCACCTTTTTCACCCTGACACAGGAGGGAAACGTTAGGAACAAGACAAATGTGGACTGGCTTCATTTCAAAATAATAGTCTACTGTAAAGGAGATATTATGAGTGCAGACTTTGAATTCAGGAGGTTCTTTAGTACCATTTTAATCCAGCATCTATATAGATTGCATGTTACATAACAGAAAATTTCATTGTCCAAATGGGAACATAAATCACAGCTAATATTCATCCACACTACCTTATCTTGGCACTTACTGGCCTCATGTCATGTCATATAATTGCATTATCTACATTATGAGGTCTGACTTACTCACTTTGGGCCCAGTTGGTCCCGGCCATCCAGCTGGTCCCTGCTTCCCAGGAAGTCCGGGGGGACCCGTCCGACCCTAACAGGAGAAATCGATTTTAACGTGTGATCTCAGATACAGAAATACCTTATAAAAGACAAATAAAACAGTTGCTGGCACAGGTGAAGGAGTAGTTAAGTGTTCTCTTAGGCTCATTTGCTTTGCAGGTAAAAAAACAAAAACAAAATGAAAACAAAAGAAATCCAAGTGCAGGGTTTGTTGCATAAGCTGACAGGCTGCTTGCTACAGTATTTATCAGACGCTGCTGCACATGTAGGGAGAGAATGACTTTAACGAGCCCTGTCACTTTGCTCTCTTTAATTAAATGATGGGCCGTATATAGAACAGGAGTCTGTGCTTGTGGGAAATAAAATGATTTATGACTTGGCTGAAGCACTAAGCTAAATTGCACTGCAGTGCTGCAAAGCTGCTCAGTCAGGCCACAAGCCAGTTGAAGCTCTCCCACTGGGCCACTTTCGCTGCTCAGCCACAGCGACTGATCATTTAGGGAGGTCACTCCTCTCCTGCCTGCCCTGATCAAACGCTGTGTCCTGTGCTTTCAATAAAGCTGTCTGTGCTCTAATAGAGAAGGATGGCCATCGACGGGGGAGACGAGATGCTGGGTGTCTTTGAGGGGTCAACAGAGGCAATATGCTTCTGTGAGAGGAGACCTGCATGTTAACTCCCTCTGTCATGAAAACAGCCCATCTCAGCAGCTCTGCATCCCTTGCATCCTGTCACTGTGGCTGCACTGTCTCCTGTCAAGGTTGTACTTGCTCACAATTTCTTGATGCACACAGCCAGGCACTGGCAGCGCTCTGAGTTACAGCTAGCGAGCAGGCGGAGGCACTATCTCATTTTTGAGTAAATCCACTTAGCGGAGAATATGGAGTGATTAATGGGGACTCTCACCTTTTGTCCAGGTCTTCCGATTTCTCCCTGACAACAGGATGCGGGGGAGGGGACAAGGACAGCGGTTATTTAATACACTTCCAGCAAGCATCTTTTGGTCATGTGCAACAGGTCAAGTAGACTTTAGCTTTAAATAATGAGCAGCTTATAATGTAAAACATAAAGACGATGACTATAAAATGCGGGGAAGTAAAAGGTTTACCTTCTCTCCCTTGGGCCCTTCTATCCCAGGTAATCCAGGTGGACCCTGATGAACATAAAAAAACAATAAATGTATGGCATGTGCTCATAAATCAGAGAGACATCTATCTAAATGTGTTTTTATTGTCCACAACATCCCACCACAAAGTCATGCCTGCTTCTGGGAGCCCACAGCTGCAGTTTCAATTAGCTAAAGGCTGAGTGGCCACTATTGATTTAAAAAAGTGCCTTGTGGGTCTGATGTACTGAAACGCTGTTGCAGTCCAGCTGGTGCTGAGATGCCTGAGATGGGCAAAGCTTTAACAGTCATTTGGCGAATCTGCTTTTTACTGATGAAACGCTGGGCTAACAGTGGAGGAACCAAAATGTCTTAATATCTTTCATCGCTAGCGTAAACAAACACACGCTTGTGTTGGTAATCCCTGGAATTTACGCAACCCAGTACGCCTTTCCAGGCAGACAGCTCTTCGGACAGTTTCTGAGAATGATGTGGCACACTGGCAGGCAGTGGAAAAAGGCTATTTGTGTCTGAGCTAAATGTAGAGCGTTAATGGGCTGCTGTGTCGCGAGGGCCAGAGAAATCCCCGTCTCCTGCTCTGCAGGAACTTTCAAGTTGTAGAGGAGATGGTGGTGATATAGTGTTGGAGTATTAATTCTTAACACCTTGAACCTATGCAGACCACAACATGAAACAGAGACAGGCTGTAGCCACACTGACAGTAAACCCCATGTAAGTCAAACCATGGGAGGTGTGTGGGAATAATGACAAAGCCAAGGTGGCAGGGCAGATTTTAGGTATTAATGCTGGGATAACCACATTGTGTGGGAAGAGGCTGGATCTTACCTCAAGTCCAGGGGAACCAGGAGGCCCACGGGGGCCTTGGACACAAGAAGAACCTTTGTTCTCATTTCCCGTCTCACCACTCCTATATATATTGTCCTCAGTCTGTAGAATGAAAATAATAATACAATTCTGCATTGATTTATAGCTTTGACGCAACTGCTGGATCAAAGAGAATCAACAAAAGGACACTTTCATGACTTTTATGGTGATAATTAAGAGGT
The DNA here is from genome assembly GCA_028641955.1 of Protonibea diacanthus. Classification (NCBI taxonomy): domain Eukaryota; kingdom Metazoa; phylum Chordata; class Actinopteri; family Sciaenidae; genus Protonibea; species Protonibea diacanthus. The sequence goes on along the minus strand of CM053983.1, from coordinate 13,727,768 downwards.
TCATGTCTGAAAATCATCCCGTTCTTAAAATAACAACTCACAAACCCACAGCAAAGGATTTGTTAAGCCGTTTCCTTCTGCAATCACGTCCCATCATCTGAGTGTTTTAACGGTGTCATTCAGGGGTCAAAAGACAGTAAGTGTGGGGCAGTTTGGATATCACCCAAGGACATATCAACAGACAGATATTCCACAATAGAAAGTCACATGACTTTGACTCACAGGAGCGTGGCGGCGCCAAAGTGAAGGGGGTGGAGGAAACAGTGGGGGTGGAGGCGGACTCAGTAAACAGCATGGGCTGAATCTCTTCTGCTGCTCCTGGGTTCTGAGAGCTGTGCAAGGTGTGCATGCAGTCAGCCACGCGGGCAGTGATGGCAGGGGTCGACATTAGAAGAAGACAGTCAGAAGAGAGCATGTTAATGTGTTGTCTTAACTTCTGCAACAAATGAATGTGATCCCCCTCATCAAAACGAGGGGAGTAATACCTAAAGCTCACGTATGCAGACATGCACGGGCGACTGAGGTACATATGATGGGACACACTGCCAAACAAAAATCCCATTCATAAAGTAATAACTGGACAAATCAAAGAGGTTAGAGCATGCAGAAGCAGCATAAGTAAGAGGGAAACAGGTGCAAACTATCAAATCATGACACCCGTCCAGCAGAGTTCTTGCCTGCGCCTCTCACTGAAAGACTGGAGCTGGCCTCGCTATTTATAGAGGCATTTGCAGTCTACCTCATGGGTGACAAGAAAATGAAAACAAGTGCAATTTACAGAGGTAATACACTTAAAATGAAACCTAAAACTAAACATTTAATATCAATGCTTTTTACAGCCCAACTCTCTCAACACCTGTGCATGCACAGTACTGTATGTACAGTACACACACACACACACACACACACACACACACGCACACACACATACAGGGTCAGGATTACAATATTCGTACCTGCTGGGAATGAAATAAAGCTCTCCAGAAAAGATGATTGAGCCACGCCATAACAAAACCACAGCGGCAGGTACAGTCCAAGTGTTAAAAGAGTCATGCTGCTCCAGATAGTTGCCTGACTTTATTTCTGATCCACAGCAGCCGTCACACGCTGCCTTTCTCTCTCCCTCCCTTTCTCCTTACTGTCCTCTCCCTCTCTCCCCTCCCTCCCTCCCTCCCTCTCTGCTCGCTCTGCTCTGCCTCCTTTACGCCCTCAGAAGAGGGTACGCCGACCAATGCCCATTAAATCTTTCCTCTGCATCAGTGTGCACTAAAATTACAGGAGACAGCCCGCCAGCTGCTTCGGGTGCCAATATTAGATCCCTACTACTGCAGGGGGTGCCTTTTGTTGTTTCCACTCCACTCGCAGGAAGACTTATCACGAGCAAGCCACAGTGGGATTTTCTGCAAGAGATTCAAGCAGGATTCTGCACGATGGTGGCATTTGTGCTTGAGACAGCTCTTATAATAAGTGTACCAGTCTTCTGTTTGTCTGCTTAGTAGTGCATCTTTTTTTTTTAAATACACATTACACAATGCAACCCCCAGTGCATTGTGGCATCCATTTGGTCTAGGCCAGATTGGTTTTATTGCCCAGTCTGTCCCACAAAATTAAATGTCTGAATTTCTAATCAGGCTGGGAGATGTAAGAGCCGTAAAAAAAAACCAAAAAACAAAACTTGGAAGTAGCACTTCAGCTGCAGTGATGTGAAAATTATACTTATAGTTTTGCTTAGACTACACAAGCATGAGTGGATAAAAACATCATTTAGATCTGAAAAGACTGAGGAACTGTGTATAACTTAATGTAAATCAATATACAAACATTAATCTAATAAAATTTCATCACACTGTGGATTTACTCGTTTTTTTCTAAACTTTCGCTGCATTAAACATCACTTGTTTAAAGATATACCTGACAACAAGTGAAATGAATGGAGGGTGTAAATTCATGCATGCACACATGCGATTTAAAAAAAAAAAACAAGCAGTTTTTTTAGTTGAGTTGACCATTAAATGACATTTTCATTTTTAATAGGTTTATGAGCCATATCACTTATTACAATTATACAAATAACATTCACTGTATGTGTAAAAATGTTGTTTTTTTGTTTTGTGATTTTTGTTAATTTTAATACTACTGTGTAGTAAGAATCAATAAAAATTCAGTTATTTCATGGAAATCACAAAAAACAAAAGCAGTGTTATATTTTCCCAGTTTGATTTTCCTGAGGAAAACTGTCACTTCTGTTCTGTTAACGTTCTGGACAGCGGAGGAAGATCCCCCCTCTCTCAGTCTATAAGTTGGAGCGTGTGAGCCAAGGGAACTCCTGCAAATACAGACAGCATTATATTAGATCTCCTAAGATGATAGAGATCATGTCACACTGGAGTTTATTTAATTTCCACATTCAAGATCTGAGTTGTGCCAGACAAAATAAATAGTTAATCTGCATCCATTGTCTAAGACTCAACACAGGGGACAGATAATGAGGATGCCGCACCTCAGATATGGGGACAAGTCCTTCGGCTGGCAACCATGGAGCTCAGCACCATGGATACAGGCCTCAATACAACCTTCAAACATGTCAGTGAAGGGTTGCATGGATACGTTCAACATAAACACAGAGAGCCATGCTTTCTAATTATGGGGGCTCTGAAATAGAAAGGTCAGGTTGGTGTGAGGTGGAGGGATTGTGAGTGGAATACAACAGTCCTGCGGTGCACCTGGAGAGTATGGATTACTATTCAGTGAGGCATGTCAGTCACGTAGCCCTTTAAGGATGAGACGAGAGCCAAGCTGTTTGTTGCTCTCCGCTAATCATGAGCTGAAATGCTGCTGCTTTTAATCGGGCCTGGCTCTACAGCAGCGACTGTCAGTGTCATTCAAGTCCACCTCCTTTCCGTTCTACTTCCTGTGTGGCACCAGGTAAAAATGAAACAGGGGCTGAGTCTGACTTATGGCTTCAAGTGTCTGAAGCCTTCAGTGTCATCAGCTCATGTCTGCAAGGGAGCCAGGCTACAAGTGGATGAAATATAGTATGAGATGAGATCTCAATCCATATGGCCAAGTTCCTGACCGTTAAGTCTGCAAAAAGGACACAAAATTTGGATTCGGACAGCCTTAGGCTATCTACAAATCTACGAGTGCACAGAACATTTGGATTCAGCCATGAACGTTTATTGTGAAGCTAAAAGTGTCTTGCCATAAACCCAAATGACCCTCGACATTTATCCTGTGGAGGTGTCATGCCTCCTTGTGAATAAGGACCTAATTAACTGTTCAGATTTCACCTTCACCAAAGTCCAAGCCCCCCTAGATTGGGGGTTTGTACCACATTGGAGAAAAAACTACGACAGCAGGAAAGTGGCATTACAACATGCCTTACATCCTCAACCAGCAGGGGGCGAGACATATCCACAAAACTAATGCTGAGGATTTCATGCATGTCATTACAGCTGAACAAATCATTTAAATGACTTCACAAAAACTACAGGAGATTCTTTCAGTTTGACTTGCACTTTTCAGGATAACTCTACACACACATATATATATTCCTGACAGGTGACAGTTACCTGCTGTTTTCTGTCAGAGGACGGGTCGATAAGGACATTTAGGAGACTCGGCCTCTCCCAGTCGCTCAAGCTAAGCTGTAGAGCACTGCGCAGCTCCTCCACCGTCCTCACCAGGAACCCTCGACCTCCAAACGCTGTCATGACCTCATCATAGCGCGCCTCAGGTAGGAGGGTCACTGGTGGGGCTCTGACAAGCGACATGATGACGTAAGATACCTCTCATTCCATCACAGGAAAACATTATAGTGAATATATTATGATGACGATTCCGCCCAGTGATGTGACTCACATAGAGGTCAGATCACCCATCTTTGCCATTTCTTTCCACGTCTCAGGATCCACTCCGCTGTAAATACCATTGTTATTGACCACAATGATGACCACGGGCAGATTATACCTGTTAAAAAACAAAGGGAAATTTAGTGGAGGTATGTAGTTTGTTGTGTATATGTTGTAAAGGAAGAGGGGCAACCAACCTACCTGCACATGGTTTCAACCTCCATACCAGAAAAACCAAAGGCACTGTCTCCTTCCACACAGACTACCCTCTGGCCTTTATTCTCGCTCCTCTCCAAAGTGGCTGCTGCTATAGCAAAACCGAGGCCTACTCCCATTGTTCCGAATGTACCAGCATCCAACCTGCACATATTCAGGATTAGCTAACAGCAATCTACTAAGATATACAGAAACATAAGAGCTTACTTAAACAATTTGCCAGCAGTGGATCTTTGTGGCATGTTTCACTGTAAAATGCAGAAAGTGCTCATACAGGAACAAGAGCTCTTGCTCACACAGAAGAGTTCACAGTTGCCTGATGGTTTGTACTTCTCCATCAGACATGGAGGAAGTGTGAGATTAGCCTAGTAGTTCAATGAAAGGATTGCTATTTTTGCAGGGGATTGCGCAATTGCTGTACACTGGATCAACCTGAATTTAGCTCCCAGCCTTGTAAATATTTCTGCTGGTAGTTTCAACAAGGTTGACCTTTAAAGGGACACTCCTCAGTTTGTATCTAATGACACTGTGGTTTTGTTTTGTAACTGTGTGTTACTCTGACGCCTTGCGTTGCCGCTGTGTTAGTTCAAGCTCTTCTTATAACCTCCTATAGAATATGCGTTTTTGTGTAAGGTTGTGTTTTAAGAGCGCCGCTTCAACGAGACGTGTCTTGCCTGTGTCGAGGTAGGTAGTTGTTCAACATAGTGCGTCCAATGTCCATCGTGTTTGCACCCTCACTGACGATGATACAGTCGTGTGGCAGCAGCTGGGAAACGTGATGAAACACTGTGTAGTAGTTCATGGGCACTGTTGACTGAAGAGCGAGCGCCTGTGGATAGAGAAAGGGGCAAACATATGGGGAAAGTGCATTTTATGTACACAAATGATTATATTAAATGCATCACATCAGCATGTGAGAAACTCATAAGCAGTTTTAGTAACCCACCTTTGATATTTTTGCATTAGCAGCAATTTTGTCCTTCAGTGTGCTCCACCACTCTGTGTCGGATGGATATTTCCAGCCATCTTTACGGACACACTCCAAGAGCTAAAAGAAAAATCAATACATACATAATCATTTCACATAAACACATGAGGATCGTATAAGGGTCAAATATGAGTTTGTATGTCGACTGAGTTGACGTTACCTGAATGACAATAGCATTGATGTCTCCTAGGAGAGCAACAGCAGGCCTCACATTGTTCCCCATCTCCTCAGCACAAAGGTCAACCTGCATATCAAGAACAATTGTGTTAATTGTGTTAATATAAATACAATTATTAAGTAAATACAGCTAGCTTTTAGCTTTTTACCACCGAAGCATTATCAACACTGTTTTTACACAAGTCAAACACACTTAGCTTAGTGATTTCTATACCTGGATGATCTTGACGTCAGGGTCAAATCTAGGTGGCAGACCAAAATGCAGGATCCAATTTAGTCTGGCTCCAAGCAGAAGCACAACGTCTGCCTGAAGAAGAGCTCTTGATACCAGAAACAACGCAGGAGGAGGAGTAGGGGGAAAAAAGGACAAATTGAGCGTTCATTGGTCTTTTTCAATTGCAATGAGATGTAGCGTCTCTCTGCAATCCTCTGCCACTCAGACACAGTGTGGTAGCAGCAGCAGATACAGTGAAGCTTGACTTGTGTCACTGCAAAGGAATAGAAAACCTGACTTTTGGCATAACATGAAGACACGTTTTCATGATACATACATTCATTCATAATTAATGGAGCTTCAGGATGTTTCTTCATATATAGGGCCACAATGATAATATGGACTAAAGTAATTATACTTTACATTTTTTGATTCACAAACATTTTCAAAGTCAAAGGGAGGCTGACCTGGAGCGGGCAGCAGCCACACATTTGGGGTGATCATCAGGTAGGACCCCTTTCCCCATAGGGGTGGGCAGAAACGGCAGACCGCTCATTTCCACAAACTCCTTCAGGGCAGTTTCTGCTCGGCTATAGGCTGCTCCTGTTGGCACAGTAATACTCATATCATCATAACTTATCTGTACTCAGTGATGGAGAAATTGTAGAATTTCTGATAGATCAAAGAGACATGTTTCTTTTGATACCTTTTCCAATGATGACTAAGGGTCTTTTTGCTGCTTTCAAGACTGAGACGGCTTCAGTGATTGCACTGCGGTCAGCGAGGCTCACTGGTGGAGTTGGACAGCAGGACACAACTCTGCAGGAGGAACACACTTCTTTCAGTGTCTACACATCCTGAATCACAAAAGTGATACTCTGCAGAAAAAGATGACAGCTCACCTGACTTTGCTCCTGTCCACTTTAGCATTGACCATGTCTCCTGCAATGTCCACATAACAAGCACCTGGACGCCCATACATGCTTGTGCGAACTGCCTGTGAGCAAACGAACACAATAAAATCATATTCGTGTTAATGTCATCCACTTCTACAAAATATCTTATGTTGCCTTCTAGCAAGGATCAGGCAGCCAATGTAACAAGAAGCTGTTACATTACCTTCTCTACCACTGAGGGGATGGCCTCCAGGCTGCTGGGTCTAGCAGAGAACTTGCTATAAAGGCGACATGCCTCCACCTGGCAACAAATGAACCACTGTGTCAGTTTAATGAGGCATCAGCGGGCAAAAATCCACATGAAGGCCGTGCATTACCTGAGGAAACTCCTGAAAGGCTCCTGCTGTTTCCTGGTTTTGATCCGACGACCCTCCAATAACAACCACCGGCCTGTCACAGGTAACACACACTTAATAAACCAGGTCCCACAGGAGCCATGTTACAACTGTACACACACTGCCAGCTGAGTAAAAAGCAGCATGAGTGTGTTGAATCATACCAGCAGTTCATGTTAGCATTGGCCATTCCACCCAGAGCATGAATGAGTCCAGGTCCAGACACCACCAGACAGGCACCTGGTCTGGATACAAGTAACCACAGGAGACAGCGTCATGTTAAGACACAAACTGACACACCAGCTGCTCACATGATTCTGTTCACTTACTGAAAGTCTTACCTCCCTGTGAGGTATCCAATGGTAGATGCTGCATAGCATGCCTGTTGTGTGATAAAATATTTTGGGGTACATGAATTATCACGCATCCATGCACACAATTAAAAAGAAATTTAATTAAAGCAGTACTTTGTGAGCTATCGGGTTTATACAAGAATTAACAGCATCTAATGCACAACTTAATGCAGGAATAATATGTTAATTAATGCAACAACAAATCATGTTTTTGAGTGGTTGATGATGTGTTTCTGCAAAGACAAACAAAAAAAAAACTGACCAGTCACAGCAATGCACATGTTATGATCATAATTAACTAATAACTACTTTTTCATTACTTCATCATGTTTACAGCCTGTTTAAATAAAGTGGTGACCGATTAATGGTGGCCTAATTGTGAATTCACAAGTATTAACCATTTATTCCTAAGCGTACATGATACATAGAGATATTTTCTTAACTCAGCTACTGATAACTGAAATGACATCCAAAATGATGAATGTTCTAATTTGCATTTGTAGCTTTTCCAGACATATAATGCCTAAATATTTAGAAGGACTCACTTTATTTGAGCATGATGAAGTCCTGAATAAATAATTCACAACAGACTCCATGTGCACTGTGATCTTTTTGAGTGCAGACTTACCTATGAAGAAGTCACGAACATCATTAATAACAAATATCTTAGCTATTGCATTAATTAAAGTTTTGGTCCTGCATGAAGTCGTGCTGTATACATTCTCGAGAGTTCATGAAGAACTAAATGAATGAATAACATGAATAAGTGCAGGGGTAAACAGCAGTGTAGCACAATGATAATAAGTGTAATACGTGTTTTACCGCTTGTTCGTTGCGCATTCCCACATATTTGATCCCTGCAGCCTGAGCAGCCATGGCCACTTCAATGACAGGAACACCAACTATCCCAAACATGTACTCCACTTTCTGCAGGGACACAAATCACTCTTTAACAAACCGACACTGAAATCTGAGACTTTTAACAACGAGTGCAGCAGCTGCACGTTGCTGTATTAAAACTTAAACTTGACTTCGCAGCACTTGAACTTTGACACACTTTTTAATGTTGCATTTCAGCAGCACATGCACAGCAACATGCAGGTTAGCGTACTTCATAAATCTTACCTGAGCCTTTAGAGACTCGGCAATCAGCTGAGCTCCTGTCACTTCGTCCATGGCTCTTCAGAGGCTGTTAGCTATGAACCTGCTGAGCTAAAAGTAAGTCCTAACTGTCATAAACTGTTTTCAACCAGCTGCTACACGAACAACTTACTGACTCTTGTTTGCTACCATCCTCTGTCTGCCCCTGAATGCGCCCCTTTACTATCACGTCCGGGTTGATAGCCAATCACGGGAGCCGCTACGTGTGACGTCACGCCAGGACCATTACACATCTTTTTTTACTTTCCATAAATGATCTTCTCGCAGGCTTAACTTTTACACATACTGCCTCACTTCATTAAATATATACATTTTATATATATTATTTAAATATCTGAATTATATATCTGAATTATTTAATTAACTGCTGGCTCCATAACTATCACTCACCGGCGTAAAGTGTGATTTTAAGTGTTATTTACAGAATATGGCAAATATAAATATGTATAACTATAATTTATTAGTGTATAAGCACGTAAAAATAAGAATATTTATGTTTTGTCACCTTAGATTAATCCTTTCGTATCTACGATGCAGCAGGTCCTCCTCCATAGAGTCCGCCATCTCGCCCAGTGTGTAGGATTTAGTGGAGACTGCAACCAACTGAATACTCTCCCACGCCTCACCCTCTCCTTCCAAGCAAGGAGGCAAAACTCTGGCTGCCAAATTTGACATTAAAAGCAAAAGGCCCTATCTAGAACAGTGTTTGGTTTGTCTGTTCTGGGCTACTGTACAATGGCGGTTCAACATGGCGGACTCCATGGAAGAGGACCCGCTCTCACTGTAAAGGGCTCATTTTAACAAAAACACAAGGATTCTTATTTTCAGGTCATTATACACTAATGGAAACATACCAATAAATTCCATTGCAGCCAATAAATACTGCTAAATCTTACACACTGAGTCTTTAATAGGGCCTTTAGTGTTTTTCGCACATTTCACAGCTATTGCAGTTTCTCCTTCATGGTAGTAAGGAGAGGGTGAGCCGACAGAGTTGTAATCAGCAACTACACAGGTAAAGGCCATTAAATCTTACACACTCATCCTTTAATCATAATAACTAAAAATGTACGCCCTGAAACAAGGCTGCACACACCACGGAGTTGAAAAAAAGACACTTCCGAGAGATAATCAAGGATCAATAGAAGTAACCTCAGAAGGACTGTGCCCATTTGATAAATATCAAGTCAAGGCCATTAAAAACAGAATAATATATATTAGAGTACCCACCTAAAAATAAAATAAAGGAAATAAAGTTAACTTGTATCAATGTGTTTGATGAACCCTTCACAGCAGTCATTTGTCTTGTCAGAGCATTAAAAACAAAAAGTGTCCCAGTAAGACAGTGTGAGTGAGCCAGCATGCACAACACCAGGATCCTGAAACTACATTTTATTTACACTTGTTTTTCCTGCTTTGGCAGGTCAAATGGTCAGTAAGAATCAAAACTGCTTTGAGTGTGACGTGTATTTAACTGCATTAAAGGCAATACTCCATAAAGACTCGTCTTCATTATTAAATAACTCATTTCTTTATTACTCATAAAATATACAGCAATCTCAGTACTGAAAGAACTCATTGGAGCGTTGAATTCACAGTCACAATTTCTATATACATGCTAGTTTCATCCCTCTTCAAGAAAAAGCAATGAAAAAGAAAAACGAATCTTTTCCGTTCTAATGAAGCTAGCAAATGTATTGTACATATTTCCAGTTAAAAGGATTCAACAGACAGAAAATGGGAAGTCTTGAATCATGGTAGGGTAGAGTGGTTTCTTTTTTTTTTTGAAGTTAAAGCAAGCAAAACCTGTCAACAAACACTGACTAATATAAAGAGCAAAAGTATCATTCAAACAGAAGAAAATCAAACGCTGTCTCGTCATTGGTTTACAGTGTTTCTTCTCACAAAGCTGAGCCTCCGATACCTCAATACTGGATCAGTGCTTCTTAGAAATGTTCATCATTACTTACCTACTGTGCATCACTGTACTCTCACAGCTGCCTCTACAAACCCATCTTTTCTCAGTAACTAATGAAGGCACAAAATGAACACATAAATTAGGAACTGAAAGTACACAAATAATTTATTCTTGAAAGACTAAACCGCAATGGACAGGTCAATATACAAAGGTAAGGTAGATCAACTTAAAAATGACCTGGTGCACGTAACAAATGTTTTTTTAATTACTCAGGTCAGTAAATCTGATTATTTTTTCTAAGAGGATAAGGGGTTTAAGACATGAATATGCGTATATTAAAATTTTGATCTCAAAAAATAAATGATTTTCCCCCTTTATGACTACAGATTTGAAGGACAAGTGCATTCTGACAGATGTAGTGTGCTGTATATCAACCTTCTCTAACTCAAGAAATTTCCAAAAATGAAAAGTGGCTCCTTCCCCCTCCCCAGCTAAATGATAAATCCAAAAATTCTCAATGTCGTTTATAGTTAAAACTGGGTTAAAATGCATCCATGTCTTTTGGTCCCTGTCGGTTTAGCTCTCTGTGAAGTGCTACCATCCCTCTTCAGCATGTTATTGCTGCACAAAAGTCGCTGTCCGCCCAACAAGTACAGTTTTTAGCACACAGGGAGTCAAGTGTTGGTAAAGCAGCGGTATCAGCTCAAGGACACCAGGTGCTGGATGAGGTCGGGATGAGTGTGGGCCAGCCTGCTTCAACTCTTCCCTCTCTTGCTCTCTCGTGTGTGTGTGGGGGGGACTCTTAAGGCTCCTGTGGGGGCTTTTCTCTTCTTCTGCCCTCCCAAGCTGGCGGTGGGTGATTTTTAAGACACAGTGTGTGTGTTTATGCATTTATCTCTTCCTCCTCCCGTCCCTCAGTACGTCTCTGAGTCTGAGTCATTGAGTTCCTCGTCCTTGTAGAAGCCGTCGTGATGGCTGATGTTGTTGAAGCTGCAGTAGGAGCTGTGCTCGGCGCGCAGCACGGGCAGGCTGTCGAAGGTGACGCTCTTGGAGGGGCTGGTGGTGTAGTGGTTAATGGCACTGAAAGGGAGGGTGGGTGCCGGGGTGCAGGGGGACACAGGCATCATGGTGGCCAGGATGAGGGCTAGGCAGTCTGCCACATCTTTGTTGGGGGCACAAGCCAAGGCGGGTGTGTAACCTGAAACAATGAGCGAGTTACTATAAATGCACCTGTGAAATGATTCAGCAGTAATTACATAGTTAAACAATCAGTCCTTGCATTACAGCTTCAACTAACAGTTGTTTTCATTTACTAATTAATCTGCCTATTTTATCTAAAATAATTTGGTCCATTATATGTCAAAAATAGTGATAAATGGCTGTTATAATTTCTGAAAGTGCAAGATTGTGTATTTAAAGTCCAGAGACATTCAGTTAATATATTCCTGCGTCACACCCAATTAGTTGGTTATCACAGATCAAATTCTGATCCTGTTTTTACTTCTTTAGCTGTTATCGTTCCTCCATGAACATTATCTACAACATTAGGTGAATGTTTTAAAAAGGTTAACAAGCAGCTAAAATGTGTTATGTTATGTGACATGTTAATTATTTGAAACTGGAGCATAAAAGCAGTGCAACAGCCTTTTATAAGAGAATTTTGCTGTGGGTAACCAATCATTTCTGATCCTGCTGTGCCGATATGCATGTTCAAGCGGCACTTGTTGATGTACTGTAAAAGCCTAAATTATATGAAAGGTGTTGGTACAAAGTAGAAGAAAAACAACATTTACCGTTTTCGTCGACTGCAAGTACACTGGCTCCCTTTGCAAGCAGCTCTTGCACCACCACAGTTAAACCATTTCTCGCAGCCACGTGTAGAGGCCTTTAAAAAAAGATAAAAACACGGATATGCCGAGCAGCAAGTCAATATTTTACAATTTATATCTCTACATTAATAATTCAAATCTCCACAGTAATCCACCAACACTGGCACTCTGTTCCACCACTCAGACGCCACAAAAGACGAGACACTAATGTGATACATACGTCTGTAAGGCGGCGTTAGTGGCATTTATGAGGTTTCTGTCTGTAATCTTCTCCAATATCAACAAGGCACTGGTTTCATGTCCCTGCGGAAAACAGTTACGGTATGATGTATATTAAAAAACAGTAAATACACATTGTTTACAGTATTTCAACACATACTTGTGGAACATATTGTCTATGTGCTGCTACAGAATGTAAGAACAGTGCCACCATAAGGTCGTACCAACCTTACTGCAGGCGAGATGAAGTGCAGTGTTCTTCACAGCATCCTGCAAAGTGAGATCTGCTTTCGCGCTGCTCACCAGCAGTTCTAAATAGAGAGCGAGAAGGTGAAACACAGGAAGAACAAAGTTGATTCAATACAGCGCTGATTGTTACATTCTACAATGACGTTTTCCTGTTTGCTTGTAAAAGTGGGGAAGCATTCATACCAACAGCGTTGGTCTGGCCATTTTCAGCAGCCATCATGAGCGGGGTTTTCCCTGCGGCATCGACACTGTTGACCTGAGAATTGTGACTCAGCAGCAGCTGGAGACACTCTACATGGTCAGTGAAGGCTGCTGCGTGTAGTGGGGTCCTGCAAACACACATTAATTATGCAAACTTTTAATTCTGTAGACAAAGATGACTGAGGCTGAAATCATTGCTGCGTGTGTCTTTATACGAGTGTGTTTACCTGTTTTTACTGTCTTTGGCATTGACAATGGCAGGGCCTAGAGTATCTATCAGCATCTCAGCAGCACCTTCGTTGTCATGGATCCTGAAAAAAAAAAAGAAAAGAGAGAGACGAGCACAATTATTGAATCTGTTGCAGGTTCTGTCCTCGCATGCATCGATCGAAACTGAAGACAGCTCAGGAGCTTACACAGCACAGTGGAGGGGGCTGAACGAATTGCCTTCCGCCTTGTGGAAAACCTCCTGTTCCAGTAAAACCTCCACACATGTATCGTGACCTACAGGAAAGGAAGCATCAAACACATGAGCTGTCATCTCAAGGTGCCCACTGTTAGGGCTCTTTTAAAACATTTGGCCTTATCAGCTAGGGTCAAAATTTTGCATATGGGTTGTGCAGGTATAACAAGCATTAAATATTAAGATGTCCGTGTCCACCATAAATCTACATTTGCATGATCGCTCCTTTCTATATCTTGGCAGCTTGCCTGTACCTAAGTGCATACATTACTAAAATCAGATGCATATTTCCATAACTTAATCGTGTTTAAGGAGGTATTCAAACCCTCATCTCTGTACCATTGTAGCAGGCCCAGTGCAGTGGGGTGTAGCCTTGGTTGTCTGTTAAGACAGGGAGTGTTTCCACTGATTGGGCAGCATGCAGCAGGCCTCCCAGTACCCCAATGTGTCCACACGCTGCTGCCAGGTGGACCGGTGTGCGCCCTTTACAGTCTCGCACCAGGAAGTTGGCGCTGTGCTGAAGCAAGGCCTCCACACATTCCTCATGGCCAGTCACCGCCTGTGGCCAGAAAACAGTAGCCGTTAGTGTCATTACTGCTGACAGATCAGGTCCTAAACGATTATTCATGAGAGCTGACTAATGGGTTGGAGTTTAGTCCTTTCACAGACAAATAGGCAGTGTTAAACTCACTGCAGAGCTTGCAAGTGACTGAGGTGACTAGCTGACTATTTGAAAGATGTCTGGCAACATATCAAAAATCTAAACAATCACAGTGAAAAATGTGAAGGGTAATCTGCTGTTATGTGTGGAAAAATCCAATAAACACGATGTAAAAAAAAAAAATGTGAAGGCTGAGGTGGAAAAAAAAAAGTTCTATCCAAATGTGGTTGAGAATACTACACGAAAACATAAAAATAGTCATAATTAGGGTCTAAGTATAAACAACTGTCCCACGGCACATATACAGTATGTGTCAGTGTATGAAGCGGTAAGATCTCCTTACTCCTCTATGTAGGGCTGTCCTGCCCCACTTGTCTTTGGCTTCTACATTGGCTCCCTTATTTAGCAGAGAATACACACAATCTGTGTGTCCGCTCAGGACCGACAGCATCAGAGGGGTTCTAGGAGATAACAGACAGTAATGTCAGCCATCATTTTTAGAACACAAATGAATATATATAACATAAATAAACGACCAAAAACTCATTTTACTCACTGTCCATTCCCATCTTGAATGTCTACTGCACTCTGAAGATCAGCATTTCCAATCAGCAAACGCAAACATTCTGAATGACCATTAGTAGCTGCAGGGAAAGAATAAACACGTCATTAGCATAAAAATCATAATTTTAAATAAGACAAAACAAGTGAATAAAGCAAAAGTACAGTGAATAATAAAATACCCAATTTATTATACCATATTGTTACAGTCCAGGTCCGTACCTGCAGCATGAATGGGGGTCCGCTTCAAGGTGAAGTCTTTGACCAGGATGGAGGCTCCCTGGTTGATTAGGACGTCCACACACTCTACATGGCCTTTAAAGGCAGCCAGGTCTAATGGTGTGCGTCCATGGCAGTTTCTCACATCCAGATCCAGCAGAGACTGCACCAAAACCTCCATAGCATGGTGGTGACCGTGGTATGCCTAAAAAAGATGAATGTGGCATGGATACGTTAACATAAATAAGCCGGTATTTAAAATAATGCTATAATAAGGATAATAGGATATTTAAAAAAACAGGCATCACTCACAGCAAGGTGCAGGGGGCTGACGGGCGCTCTGATATCGGAGTCATTCAGGATGTCTGTCCCTGAGGTTTCCATTAACTAAACAAACCATGTGCACAGGTTAGAACCTACTACTACTATAATCGCCCGCTTAACTGTAAAGCTAAGTACAACAGACAGAGGTGACACTGTGGCTTACTCTTTACAATATTTATTTTCAAACATGCAGACCAAAACCACCAGAGTGACCAACGTGTTGCTGTCTATATTATTATTATCATTATTATTATTGTTTGTTCTGCAACATTCACTGAGAGCTATCACTTTCACTTTATTTTCTGATGCAGCAGCTGCTGAAGTCTTTTTGGAGGTGTGTGAAGTACAAATTTAACTCACCACATCTAGAGGCGTTTCACTTGCAATCTGTAAAAGAGACAAGCAGCAATGCATGAAACATCATTACACTGTAGCAAAGCAGAAATACAGACATGCTGTTTGTTACGTGTCGTGTGCTCTGCAGTGAAGTTCTCACCAGCTCCAGACAGAGGCGATGTCCATACGCCGAGGCATAGTGCACAGCATTGTAGCCCTGATTGTCCCGGATCCCTGGATTTGCATCATTTCGCAGTAAATATTCCAGGCACCTGCAAAGACAACAAGAGAGGCTGTAGTCAAGTAGACGGCACTGTCTCTCAGGTCTTGAATTGTTACTCAGCATAACCAATAATGCAACTGAGCTTTTTCGTCCATGAAACCTCTCAAACATCTCCCGCCTCCCACGCAACCACCACCCTCTGCTAAGAAACTAAGAAAAGCATTACTGACTTTCCATCTGTGTCAGAGGCAGCAGCGTAGTGGAGAGGAGTGCAGCCCCGCTCGTCAAGGTCATTGACGCTGGCCCCAGAGCCCACCAGAGCAAATAGGCACTGGTAGTTACAGTTGGCTGCAGCATAGTGCAGAGGGGTCCTGGAAAAGCAAACACAGCTCAGTTCCCTGCTCATTTTTTGACCAAGAAACTAGGAGAGCACAAAGTCTTGATCTAAACCAACAATTAAAATGCTACAAACCTGCCAAAGCTGTCCTTCCTATTAAAGTCTGCTCCCGTGTTGAGGAGAAGATTGAGACATTCCAGGTTTCTGAAGGGTGAGGGGGAATTGTTTGAGTTGTTATAGGTCATGACTACATCTTAAAACTTGCAGTTAATACCAAACATACTATCCGGCTGTCCTAAACTCACCCTCCAGCAGCTGCAGCATGTAAGCAGGTCCTTCCAAAGTCATCGGGAGTATCAATATCAAATCCTGCATCAGAGTAAAAGATCATGAACAACATCCTGCATGGAGTACAGTACAGATGTTGTACAGTTTTTTGGATATCAAAGTAGCAAGCCCTATCAAGAATTTTGACTTATTCATCTGCCATATTTGAACGTTCAAAATAAGTCATTCTGTTGAGTTGAGTTGAGTTAATTCTCTCGTGTCACGCAGCACAAAGGGTTGCTCACCTGAGGACAGGAGCTTTCGGCAGCAGTCAGAGAATCCACTGAGAGCAGCCAAATGTAGTGGAAACATACCATGAACCCCTCGTCTGAAAAAGACACAATCATGTTGATTTACCCAGCATGACTGGTGCTAAACTCAGGGTAGGATATGACTATTAATAGTACAGAATATCAGTATCGGTTACATAACAGACAATGCAGGTCAGCGTTGGAAGGCTTTAAACACGCAGCTCTGCCGTGATGGGTAAAGTTGTAACAGTTGGTGAAAAAGGACAGACAGGCTCACGTACTTAGCCGTGTCAGCTCTGTTGGTGATGAGGGTGTTGATGAGGAGCTCGTGTCCGTATCGAGCTGCAATGTGCAGTGGTGTGTTTCCATTCTTATCTTCACAGTCAATCTCAGCACCTTCGGAAGAAAAAAAAACAAAAAACACACACACACAAACTAGTCACTTAGCTTGTGTTACACAGAGAAGCAGTTTTAGGTTTTACAGTACAGCGGGAGAGTTTTTAAGAGGAGCTCACCGTTTTCAATGATTGCTTGAGACCTAGAAAACCTCCCATGGATGGCTGTCATGTGGAGGGGAGTCTTACCATCTTTACTCTGGAGTGAAACAAAAACAACGGTGGTGTCACGGCACAGGTCACCAGTACGGCTTTCAGCTATCAAGTTTGTTTCCTAAACAACAGGCTTGAAAGGACTATGAGAAGTTATAAGACTGCACTTCTGAAATCTATCCAATGTAAAGTTTCACTGCAATCACTCTGACAATTTGGATTCACACACAAACAAGTTTCTCTGGCACGCAAGTCTTCTTCAGTTTTTGATTGGTCAATAGTATCGGTGAGATTGTACCATTTCATGAGGCAACTGTGTCTGCGAAAGGAGTGCCAGTTATTAAGTAACATCTTTCTCAGCTCATGAGTAATCTGTTTTTCCATCATTCTGATTTGACTCACCTTGATGTTGACATCAGCTCCGTTGCACACCAAGAGCTCCAGACAGAGCGCACCGTGGCGGGACGCAGCGGTAAAATGGAGAGGCGCGAAGCCCTTCTCGTTTACCTGGTTGACGTTAGCGCCACACTCAATGAGCTCGTTCACCACCACGTCTTGACCGTTGTAACAGGCCACGTGGAGGGGCGTGTTGCCATACGCATTGGGCTCATTGATCTAGATGGCAAGATAAATGGAGAGTAGTCGTGACACTGCTGTTTCCCCATCAAGACAAAATGGCATTACCCCGAAACCCCACCGGGCACGTCTCTTCGCGGCCACAACGCCAACCGGGAGCATTTCAGAAGCGGAGCCCGGTGGAATTTGGGGGTTATTCTTTTTACACACAGTATGAAAATCTGTTAAGTCCCATAAGACATACAAAGAGCATCAGGACTGGTTATTATGTTTCTGTTCTCTCCTGATCAGGAGACCATAAGATGATGAAGATGAAGAAGCAGCGTCTACAGTGTAAAGACTATATGCATGTGGGTGGAACTTACATCCACCCCCAAATCCAGGAGGTATTTGACAACACTGATCATTCCACTGGAGGCTGCTGCATGTAGGGGGGTGTACGATTTCTTGTCTTTGCAGGCCACCTCGGCACCATGAGACGCCAGCAGCTTTACCACTTCTATGTGCCCTGAAGACAAGAAGAGAATCATTTAATTACAGGAATATGCTATTAAGATATCATTATAATTCCATTTGGTCACATCAGAACAGTATTCATTTGACTTTTAGTTTTGGTGCCGAATGTTACATAGAATACTGGAAAGGTGATGTACAAATGTGGCTGATTTCTTACCCATGTAAGCTGCCCAGTGGATTGCACGGCGGTCCCTCTTGTCAAAGGCATTGATGTTTGCTCCTCTGGAGAGTAAGAGCCTCACCATCTAACATAGGAAAAAAAAGAGTAATCAGGAAATGTATGATGAGCCTCCACAAAGATTTTTTGGGTTGAAAAACTTTTTTGACCTTTGCATATATACTCATTACAGGTCCATCAATAAGACAATGTGAAACTGTCAGTTTCCACAGTGTACCTACTGCATTGTTGAACTCAATGTATAGGTTGTTATCAAGTTAAACATAGGCTATAACTGCGTGCTCTCATCTCGGCATTTGTTGTGTGTTTTACTTGAATATTGCTGTATAATACCAAAAGGTTGTCTAAACAGCTTTTTTGCACTTCATTCGATGACACATCTCCACCATTAAGACAACTCATTTGCACGTGATTATGTGATTGGAATGACTCATTTGCATGCAAGCATGTGATTGGACAAGTGCTGACTGTGCACCTAACATCCTTGAGTGCGTGACCACAATTTATGACTGATGGCTGTGTCAGTCCTAATTGATGTGGGAAAAAAAAGAATGTAAATGTGATATTTTCTTAACAAATTACATCTGGTTCTCTGGAAAGCAGCTGTTGTTTGTTGTGCTGCGGCTTCTCCAACTGAAACTTGTGTCTGTGTTTAGACTTGTGCAACTGACTCCCAGAAGGCAGATTATTATCACCCCAACACTTAAGTTATTCATACAAAATGGAGTGAAAGGATAGAACGTATGGCAAACACTGCATCTATATGCACAGATACATTACTGTGAGTCAGTTTAAAGTATATTTTTCAATACACGTAGCACTAAACACAGCACAAGAAAAAGAGTTACAAAAAGATAGCCAGGGAGAGACAACCAATACTAAAAGAAGGAACAACTCACTATAACGTTTCTCTAGCTAATGCAGTGTGTGTGTGTGTGTGTGTGTGTGTGGCCATCTGCATAATAATACACAATGTGGTTCCAGCTACAGCTGGCCAGTATATATTCAACACAGCTAAATGTGACTGGGTCATGTTTCACCTCATGTTTCTTAAAACAGGAAAAACATAACCACTGTTCAGTTGTTCTGCATGATAATAGTACATATTACAACGGCCATTGTGTTTATATATAATATTATATGAGGCAAGCAGAAACACTTCCTCTCAGTAAAAGGAGAGGACCAGGAGCTTAGACAAACAGCCAGGTAAACACACCCGACATCAAGCCCGGCATGATGGTTTGCGAACAAAAACTTTGCATACGCGGTACAAGCTCTCTGGAGAGGAGAGCAATACTTAATCCGTCAAAGACAATGCGGACAATCACATGGTCAGCAGAAGTTAGAACAGGTTTTGTTTCTCGTAGCAGCGTACACAAATGTACTACCGGTTCTATCCATTAAGGTAAATAAAAATCAATACTTGAGGCATTAAAAGCACTTATTCGAGAACAACTTGCAGCTGAATCAAACAATGCTTTAGGCTTAACGTTACCTCCAGGTGACCGCTGAAGGCTGCATGGTGCAGCGCAGTCCGGCCTGCTCTGTCTGAAACATTCACATTGCTTAGCAGTGGGACGAGGGCTTCGGCGCAGCGTACAGCCTTGTTTGCCGCGGCGATGTGAAGCGGCGTCTGCCAGTTCTTGTCTCGGGCGTTCACGTCTGCAGAGTGTTTCAGCAACACCTGGACGGCCTCCTGTAAGAAGGTGTCACGTGTAGGTTTTAGGTCCATGTTGTATAGACTTTTTGAAGAACGGCGTACAACTTTATCCGGAATCAGATATGAACATTCACATACCTCGCTGCAGGAGGCCACAGCCCGGTGGAGAGGAGTGAGCCACTTGTTATCTTTGGCATTTACTCTGGCACCTACAAATCAGAGGACACCGACTCTCAGACTCTGTAAGGTCATGCAGTTGCATGACATCAAGTGCAACTTTTCAACAAAACAACGTGAGCCTTTTTGACCGCTATAAAGTTCTGTTTTGTAACACATCTACATTAGCACAAGAAAAAAGCAGAGTGCAAAGGGTGGATGTCAAGGTATTTTACATAATTGAACGCAGATGCACCATCTAGCAACAGCACATGCATAACAATATTCTGAGTGAGTGTCACATTTGAAGTATATCATTAAGCTCCCAGACAGGTTAACACTGGCTACCATTTACCACTTCCTTCATTCCCATGAAAAGAGAAACCAGTTTGTCGCCACTTCCGAGAAGAAAGGTGACAGTGTTTTAGGAGTTTTCTTTAAGTGGATGAACTTGAGTAACCTCCTTCACAAACTGGTATGATGAATTTGGCCGTATGTCACATATTAACAATAAAAACATTTCAACAAGCTGAAATTGTGACATCTATGACATTACTTCAGCTCGTTCATACGACTGAACAAATTAACAGCTAACTAATTTCCTAGATAATTTCTCCTGATGTCTGAGAAACACTCAACATTTCTATATTGCTTTCATGTAGATTTGCTCCACACTACAAGAATGATGTATTTGTTTATTGTTTAAACGTACCTGAAAGAATCAGCAGCTCTATAATTTCTGCATCTCCGAGATAAGCAGCAGCATGCAGTGGAGTTCGCTTCTCATTGTCCTATAATAAGTGAACAAAAAGAGAGTTTATACATCTTCAACATGTATTTTTTATTTACTTCATACATATGTTCCTGATATGGTGTGACATTAAAACCCCAGTGTGCCATGTGTTTATTTCAATTTGTTCTTTACTGTTAACATTACAATGCTAGTGATGGGAAATAAAATTAAATGTTGACATCCACACAGTCATCATTCACTGGAAAAAGTGGGTTTCACACAAATCCAGTCACTGAAAAGCGTTCCTGAGAAACAGCAACAAGTACAAACCAGCCTTATTTTGAAATAAACACCCCCACCAAAGCAGTAATGTTGAGGAATGCAATAAAATAAGCAGAGCCAGATCATGCCTTGGGAACTGTAAAAACAAACTATGTGCTTTTTGTACTCAAAAACTGAAACGGGTTATATGAGGCCTTTCAAGGACAATTATACATTAGGGGTTTTAAATTCAGTGCTACTGGGACGTTTTATTAAATATAGCAATAATATGAGGAAACAGATGCAGAGATTAGTGAAAGTCTGGTGGGATTACCTGTGCATTCACATCCTCTTTTTTGAATATGAGCGAGCGTACTTCATCTGGGTCCACATTGAAAATAGCTTTCAGCAAAGCTGGCTGTAAAAGAAAGAGAGTGTGTCAAAAACAGCTGAATTTCAAGGCCTTTCTGGCTGACATGCAACACTTTCTCAGTCTTGTAACTCCAACAGCGTAAGTCACACTTGCAGAAACAATAACCCTTCAGACCTTGGAGACCTTAGACCTTCGAGAGACTTCAGGATCCTCGTCGTCAAGCACCACAATACACACGCGACTCATTTGCTTAGAGATCACACAATCGTGCGTAAGCAGCTAAAAAGTCTCTTCAAAAACACACAGCCTGCATCGCTGCAGAGTTTATCGTTGTGAGGAAGATACTAGAGCGGGCCAGTACTTTCAAATGTACATTTAACAAAACGATGACTCCACAAATGAGGGGATGGCGGAGGCAGACTGTCAGTACTGATACTGACACGTGCTGAGCAGACACTTTCTAATTCTGTTCCGTGTTTACAGTCAAGTCCACATCTATCCCATGGCACAGAGAGAAATATCACAATCCTTAAAATCAATACAAATCCAGCATTGTGCTCCAGATGACCGATGTGCTGTCCATGTTCACTCTTTCTCCAGACATATTTTTAACTTTAATGACTGTCTCCCAGTGACTGTGTACATCTTCAACGGAGACACAGAAGGAAAAAAAAAAGAGAAAGCTGCTCTGGTTCACCACATCCAATGTGACAACGGATGACAAAGATGAGACGAGACAAAGTTCCCGAAGTTAACTTGAAGTAAGGAAGAAAATTGTTGAAGTCCTTTGTTAAGTCTCTTATGAATCATGCCAATCCTGGCGTGGCTTCTTCAAAAAGTAGTTAAGCTGACTCCACCCTCCTTAGGGGCGTGTACACAGGGAAAGTACTACTGTGAACTTGTCTGGGCTGTGCAACCTGAGTAAAATATTGCACACCGTTTTTCCTTGTATCCATTTTGCATATTTAAAAAAAGAGTACAAGTGTTTAAGATATGCAACTGAAACCACATTAAATATTTAATCCAATATTGAACCATGTAGCTGAAGTTATTCATTGTGACACTGTTGCAGCATTTTGCCAACCCTTCCTGTAAGACGAGTCTCTCTTCTAACACTTTGCAATACTGAATAGTGAGTTGGAAGTGAGAAGCCAATGTTCCAACACAGCAGATTTAAACTTGACAGATGTCATCTAGTTGCCCACATCTTCACAACAACTGTCAGCATTATGACAACCTCAAGTGATAGCTGCAACAGCAGGCTGCAGCTGCAACTGCCAACATTTTTACTGTTGACCACCGGCTTGTATAAATCACTCATTTGTTGGTAAAGCACAATTTCGCCACACCATAAATGACAGGTTTGAATCACAAAGGGAGTCAATTTAACCTAACCGCGTTCTGGTTCATGTTGGGCGACATAGCCTGACAGAAAGCACCAAGCAGGCAGCTGATTGCTCGTTTAAATTCTACAATACAGATGTTTGCTTGTGATTTTTTTTTGTAATTAACCGGTGTTACATCTCCACACCTTATCAAATTGATATGGAAACAATGCTGAAATCAGTGCACCTATCGACATACATCTGTAAAATTAAGTGTGCTAATGTACCTACATGCCTCCAGCTAAACACTGCTTCGCTCACCTATCTGATCCACCATAACACCAGCAGAGAGTCTTTGATCAGGCAGTTTTCCACAGCCTGGGGGAGGAGGTTGGCAATGGATGGGGAGAACAGTGAGGGCAGGGGATCCCTACCAGAGGCTGCAACTGGTTACCCATGAAAGACCCAGACGGAACATTCCTGGCATCCACAAAAACTTAACTCTTCCCTGACTTCAGTTTAAAAAACGAATTAAGCCATTAACGCGGGCTTACAGCTTCCACCGCAGTTAAATGTTTTTTTTTCCACAAGTAGCTAACAGCTGTGAAATCTGGCGATACTTAAACGCTGTGTGTCAGGCGGGCTATTATCGAGCACCTCTATTACATGTGTGCAATCAAAGCCTTTGAATGGGCAATGTGCACCCGTGAATCCAAAACAAAACATCGAGACAGAGAAGCAGGGGGAGGCCCTGCTGCAAAAAGTGCCAAATATCAGCAGGTTTTAAAATCACCCGCTGTAACGTTTGGCTGCAATTAAAACCCGCGTTACCTCTTATTGTCTTAAAAACGGACATATGCACAGTGAGAATGATGGAGCATGCAGAGCACATTCGTTCATTAAGACTGCATCTCTCATTTAACCCACCAGGCTGCCCAGCTAGCCAATTAGCTAATGTGCAGCCATGTAGCTTAGAAGGCTCAATGTACAAAAAAGGCCTTTAGTGTATATGGCAGAGTGTGAGCCACATTTTTTAACATATCATATCAAATACAAGAAACTGTAATGCTTCTCAATATATTTCAATGACTCACAACCACACTGTTATCCGGAGACATTCAAATAGGACTATAAGCTCAGCTTTGTGAGTTGAACATGGAGCCAAGCACTTTCACCTTTGGCTGACACAAATCATTTGTACTGTATGTCCTGTGTGCAACAAACAAACCACGAGTTTAAACAAATCCAGAAGTCAAAATCTCCAAGCACTAAATGAAATTAAATCTATTGTGGACAGTTTGCGATGGACAATGCAAGGTATACAACAGATAACAGAAGCTATGCCTCTGTAGCAAATTAGCAGTCGGACTGATGCTCAGTAAGTATTAGGAATAACCAAGACAAAAGCTACCATTGGCCTCTAGGGACCAAGTAGCTTACAGTCACTTTTTAAAAACATAACAAACCGCTCATTCACGCATTATAATGCCCATGAATATCTGCAGGGTGCAACAGTGGTTCGAGTTACTGAGGATAAATTCAGGGTAACAAACAGCCACTTGTGCTTCTTACACTGTTTCATTTTGCCCATTCCTGTGTGTCTCCCCCTGTGAAAATCTACATTTTGTTGTTTTCACTTCTACAGTCCTGCAATAACCGGTGTAGGAGATTTTCTATGCTTGTCTGGCTGCACGACTGTGCACCTCCTCTCCTCATACACGCCAGCCTAGTTAATACCATCACCATGGAGACAGCTCTTTGGCAGCTCCGCCGGCTCACATGAGTCCAGGTACATGATCATCCAAGCACACACACTCACAAACACACAAACACACACACACAATGAAACGCACATGCACGTATACGTTACAAGAATAGCAGGCATATCCGAAACACAGTCCTTAAATGATAACAGCAAGCTATTCTCGTCTTCACAAGTAGGTGGCAAGTGTTTAATATAGTTAGAGGACACGCGTCTAATACTGTCACACTGCCAGTCACTTCATACATTTATCATAACCATTACACAGCAATTTACCTGCATGCATACCATTCATATAGTGTAGAAGGCTACTTCCCCACATAGCTAGTAGAACTGGTTTAATCATTACCAGGATCTACAAGGGAACAAACACCTGAGGTTTGTGGTTATGAATGTAACTATAACAGTGTTATAAATCTGCTTTAGGAACCAAAAAAAACATGATTATAAGCAAGAAACTGGACAGGACACAAAGCCAGCTCCCCACTTCCACAACACAGCTGTGGTGTTCTAACCAGATTAGCCCTTTAGCTAATAAATAGCTACATTATTATGTGTGTCTACATGTTATCCAGTCTTAAAGCCTCCATAAAACATAACCAGTTGAGGAAGCTAACATAAAGATGTCACAAACGTTCAGTTGTCACAGTAACGTCACAATCAACAGATCGCTTTGGTTGTTATGGTAATCATCTCACACCACATTACAGAGATTTAGAGGCTATTATAAAACGATGGGATCACTTAGAAACGACAACTCAAGCCCAGTCGTGTCATTGTTTAGTCTCAACATGCTAACTAGTCACTTCCAGCTGAGCAGCTAGTAGCATTTCACGCAGGCTCTGGCTAATTGCTGGAGATAAACACAGTTATCATTAGCTGGCTACAACTCAACAACCGCTTGAGCATGTGTCTCAATGTAAATGTGATGCTCTCATTTGAGCCAAAATCATGACTCTCAAATGTGAATAACCAAACAGTCCTGCACCCAAGCTTCACCTCTCAAGTGACAATTTAACATCTAGCTTTGAGACGCTTTGTGAAACGAACAGGGAAATGCTTCCGTTTCGGAGAATAGCTGGAGAAAACTCGAATTACATTCCCGCTGGCGAGTGTTGAAATCGGGGCAGCTAGCTAACGCTAGCCAGCCATCAGTAGCTCAAACTTAAAGTACGCTTTTGACACAATGCTCACTCACCTGGTCTCGAATTTTGAGAACCACCATATTTCTGGGTTTTTAACTGTTCTCATGCAGATTCATAAAGGGGTATTTGTCTCCTTCCGAATATCAGTATTTGATCTCGGTAGCTCTCCCGCTGCTCCGCTGGAGGCCTGGCGTGACGCTAGCTTTAGCTCTCTCGCTAGCTCCCTAACCTGATGGCATGGAAGCAGGGGAGTAGCGGAAACTCCATAACATTGCCGCCACCATAGTTCGCCTCCCAAAAAGACGCGATTCGATTGGCCAAACGCGCTGCACGTCCAAGTAAGGGAGTCGGTGATTGGTTGCTGCGAACAGCGCTCTGTGACAGACGCACCGTCTTGAATATTGCATTTGTCTCGTAGCTTAATGAATGTAGATATTTTGTAACGAGTCGTTTTAACTATTTAACCGCCGTGCAGTCCTTTCACATGACAGAACCACCACACTGCTCTCCTTTGAGTAAATATACCGAGCTGTGTCGCTCCTGTTGGTAACAGCTGCTTATTATTCTATTTACACGCAGTGAGTCATCTTGAAGTTGCATAAAAAGCGAGGGCCATTTATAGAGACTTCAGGAGAGTCATTTTGGGCATAAATTATTATATCAGCAGCAGTGTTCTCTCAGGAAGACGAGTTTTTCCGGACAGACGGTCAAGAAGATAGCTATACGAGACAAAACCATGCTAAATAATTAATCAGCCTGCAAGCCAGGAAATCAGTTTTATTAGAGAATTTTGTTGAATAAATATTATATACTTTTAAGTATACAATATTCTGAATGACACAAACTTTGACCTGTTACACACATCCACCTCTAATTTAAAGAAAAAATGCGAAAACTTCCTATAGCAAATAGTATTTTTGTAAGTAGTGTCTGTCATCTATCTGTAACGTTAATACACACAGTCTGTCAGTAGTCTACATAGTATGTTGTACACTTCACACATTCATCTTCCTCTTTTCACTACTATGTTAAAATGAGGGTTAAAGGTCTTTGCACACGATGCGCATAGCTTGGATACAGAAGAGTTGGACTGCTTTACAAGCTGTTTATAGGAAAGTGATAGACATGCACAATACAGATCATTCTCCCACATTGGATTTTAAAAAAAATACTTCTGTCTGCTGTCTAATAAACTCCTGACCATACCTCATTTGTAGTTTATTGTAAGATAATAAGACTGTACAGTGTCATCTGCCATCGCTGGCATTGTCTGTCATCACGTGGAACTGAGTAACCATATTAGAGTAAAGTTAGCCTTTTAAAAACCCTCAGGTTGGTGGATTTTAAATCCAGTTTCAGGTCCTGTGACCCAACACCAAAATGTGGTGGAATATGGCCCTCTAGTGACCTTTCTTTCAACTACAAGCAGACTTTAAAAGTGGCTGATGTGAATCACACTGGATAAACGCTTAAATGAGAAATACGGATGCAATATGTAAACTCTTGTGTCAATATCTGTACTTGTTAAATGCTATTTAGGGATATTTAATGTACACAGGGTTAATATGAGAGCATTATTGACTTGTGTGACTTATTTTGTAATTCATGTGATAAAATTGACCATTTGTATTAATGTAATGCAACCTAGAGTAAAGAAATGCACTCTAAGGATAAGTGATTTCATATCTAGATAAAATTAGAGACCTGTTTGTGTTTATATAAAACTCTGATGAAAAGAAGCCATTGCATTTAAGATCCTGTAAATAAGGGTGTCTGTTCTTGAAAGTTTGAGTCGCTCATGGAATTTTACAGCCACAACAGCTGATGATGTGGGACAGTAATTTCCTCTGTATGGTGAAAATACCACAGACAAGACTAGTGGGGATGACAGTATGGAAGACTGCCAAAAGGCTTGGACACAAAACTGTCTGTTTCTGGTGCACTCAGTGACTCTGGCACTGTCACAGACTGTACATTGAGTTTCAAAAGTTCACAGAGTAGTAATTCAGGACTGGAAGATCTGCTGCTATATTATACTACAGGAAAAGTATATAAGCTATTGTACAGTTAGATTATACTGTGGCAAGCTGTTTGATATTTGCAGAAATAAAACAAAAAACCTGTTAACATGGCATAATGATAATGTCTCTGTGGCAGCATTAACAGTGGGCAGATTGAGCAGATTCTCTTTGTGTTGAAACGACGAGATGTTTGACAGATAATTATACCATTTGGTTTAAATCTTTATGCCCCTACCCTACAGACACATGTTAGAAATAAGCAAGCAGTTACTGTAGGTTATTCAATATGGCTACACAAAGAGTGGCATCTGTGCCACGAAGAAACAAACAAAAAAAGCAGTGTGGCAAAGTAGTATAGTTTTGTGAGTGAGGAAAGTAGTGGGGGTCTTGTGAAAGAATGTGTGTTATGCTCACTAGGCAACTTTCCAGGGTAGTCTCACATTTCAAGGCAGTGGACACAAGAAGAGGGGAGAGGGAAAAGGTTGTGGCAGCTATGTTGATGATTTTGGGTGTAGGTTGGTTGCCTTTACTGGGGGTAATCCTCTTGGATCTGTTGCTAAGCCCCCCAAAGGCCACAGTAACCTCAGCAGGAATACTTCTCACTGGCTGGAGGTGGAGAAGGCTTCCCACAAATTAAATTAAGAAGAGGAGAAACAGAGGACAAAGGAGTAAATATATAAATGGAAAAAACAGATGCATACTCACATACCTCCACCCCAATTTAAGACTGCACCCTGACCCCGTGTTTACACCCTTCTTGTTTACTGGACCCCTTGTGAGTGTATGTGTGTGGGAGACATAGACAGAGCGAGAAGGAAGATTAATATGTTATGTCCTGAACCCCATGTGCTTTCTACTGGAGCTTTTTGAAGGTTTAGGTTTTTTCATTTTAAATATATACATTTTTAAATCTTTCCGTCCAAAAAGTATAATCCAGCAATAGAAATGATTTTTAAAAAATCACCAGACAGATAACCAGACATTAAAACATGCACTTATGGCATTTATTATGCATTTATTATGCCATAAGTGCATGGTCACTTTTGGGTTTAAAAGTAATATTTTTATTCAAACCCATCAGAAATGCACCCCACAACTTTTCATTAAAATAGGAAACTCTCTTTTGTGAAACTGTACCAAAAATAAAAGCTTCTTGTGCAGCATAGAGCAACAACTAGGTCAGTTCGGTGCAGCAAAAAAGAGACAATTCTTCACCAACATGTACCTCTCTGTCACATAAAGCCATTGGAAGCTGTGTTTCCAGTACTTACCCAAGTATGGACAGGTTTATAAATTATGCACCTTCACCTTCCTGTCAAGTGACAATGATGAATACACTTAATTCAATTATTTAAACACTTTTTGGGACAGCTGTTTTATTACATCAGTTGATAAAGTTGCTGTTCTGTAAGCATACACAACCGCAGTGAATACAACACTATAATAACATATTCTGATAATTAGATGTCTACATATTTGTGAAGACTGCAAAACTCATGACATTCTTAGCTAGCCCTCTTGCTGAGAAATGACATGGTCCTTAGCGTCCAGGTGCCAGCTGTGAGGTCCTGCACGGCAACGAGACAGCCACAGTGACATGCATGCAGGATCATGCCTCAAATTCACTGATGCTAGGCTGTGCCCCTGTCTGTCCAGACGTCAGGATGAGGGATAGCAAACAGCTGGACAGTCGGCATCCCAAGATGAAAGTGGTGTCACCCACTGGGTCATTCCCAGCTGCTGTAGGACAGTGGCAAGATGGGAGGAGAGAGAACCTCAGCTCATTGTTTCCCACCACTTATCCTGGATTATTAAGCCACATAATCAGCAGATAAATTAAAAATCTTGTCATATACTGTACGGTCCTGGATTTCCTAAACGTCTAAAGGAGAGGTAGGCATGAATGTTTAGACATAAACAGAAATAAGTCAAGACTCGGTATATTTCATGAAGCATTCATCTCTATGGTGAACACGACACTCAAGCACATTGTTGTATCTGATGAGCAGTGATGTGGGAAACAGGTGAACCGAGGTGAAGGAGGTACTTTGTTCTTCTCCTAAAGGGAAGACGTTTGTCTGCTGGGCCAAACAGTAAACTAAAGAGAGGTACTGAAAAATGCTTTGAAGTGACAAATAAAAATGTGAGACCGTGGACAGCTGTAGATTTATGACGATGACAAATCTGCATATAATCTGTGCTAATCACACCGGCCTTGCTCCTGGTTGAGATAAAAGCTTCTCCTCTTTTTTTTAACCAAAATTCCCACCACCAAGCAGTCATATAACCACCAGAGTGGGAAGAGCTCGGTTGGTAGGTTCACAGCTCATTGTTCCCCCTTAGCTTGGAAGTTATAGGAACCGAGTGCAATGATACAGTTGCAGTTCTCTTTGACATTACAAGCACTGTCTGAGCACACTCTAAACCACTGGAAAATTACAAATAAATTCATTAATAAATAATTTGTGTAATTCATAGATTACTGTTGCACAACAGCGACCGATATGACAAAGCCAAACACTTTATCCCAGAGGAGTCCCAGATGATGGCAATGACTAACCATTAGATGGCAATGTTTCCATTTCAATGCTCTTCTTGTGCACTTGTGGACGCTACAGGTGCTATTTATAGGCTGTGCATCACTGCAAACTGTAGTCTGTGGATGCAGCTGTTGTAACATTCATATTTTGCAATTGTATGTTATGCAATAACAAGCAAATTACAGCCTCTTTACAAGCAGTGAGCTACTTGATAGTCCCAGACACCCATTATCAGAATTCCTGGTGCATTCATCTACTAATATGATTATGTATGAAAGAACGGTTTAAAATAATAATGAGAATAATGAAATAACAGAATAAAAGCCTCTTATTATTAACACGCAGGGCAGTTAATTATCTGAGCTTCCTGGAGATTAACGCAGTTGGATAAAAGTTATCACCAGATTAGTCTGCTTCACTTCTCTTTTCACAACAGGAGACGACTGATGAGACTAGTGCACCTGCTGAGGACAGACAGTGGCCGGAGCTGCCCTCGCCTGTCCATCACAGAGATTACCAGAGGACAGTGGAGTGGACGGAGTCCTCCTCACTCAGTCTGCCTCTACCTTGGCTCGGATTTTATATCGTCCCCTGTTTTGGACCAAGTAAGACTATTTATAGCTCAGTCGTCATACCGCTACAGACCCTGATCGCATCACGTCCTCAAATCTAAACAGAGCCGCAAAAACCTCCACCTTGTCCTCAAGGTAGACAATTAGTTAACGTTTCCACTTCGACCTTCTTATGTTTAGCAAAGTGTGTGAGTGGATTAACTTCGATGTGATGTCTGTATGCAAACTACAGTGTGCGTAAAAATGCGTCTGCTAGTGTTTAAGTCAAGAATGAGTAGTCATACTTCAGAATCAGACTAATTATTTTAAACAAGCTAAGCTAAGTTGCCTTTTCGTAGCTCCAGCAGTTATAGCTTAAACAATGGTTATTAATTAGGTATCTTAAGCAGATACCTAATTAATATTTAGCCTAATTAGTGAGTGTTATTTAAGAATAACTGTGTTTTTTTTTTACTAAGTTATATGTTATTGAACAGCTTGGAAGACACCAATGATGCTAACGCTACAGTCAGCGCATTAATATTTGAATTAACGGTTGGTTCTCTGGCCACAGGTGGTTGTTTTGTAATCGTCCGCCAATAAAAGTGGACCTGAATTGTCTGTATTATATCAAGCTGCGATACACAGCCGCAGATAGAGAAATGTTCATCGTGGCTTTCGCAGACTGTTATTTGTTACAAGATGCAGGGGTATTGTAGTCCAGACTGCCGTCTATAAATAGACTTGCTTACGGATGTATGACCTCACCAAACGTGGCGTTTGTGTGAGTCCTTATTAAAAAAAAAAAAAAAAAAAAAAAACCTGTTGGTAACGAGGCTGCATCACCCCTTGTCACACCCCTTGACTACACATGAGGTGATATGACTAATATTTATAGCCATAACTATTAAATAAGATAACACTACTTACATCGTTGGATTGTAAGCAGTGTGATGTACATTAGAAAAAGCTGTGAGTGTGATAATGGGCAGAAAAATGCAAAAACATCTCAGCACATTATTTCCCTCCACATCATTTTCAGAGTTGCTTTACATTACACAATATCCAGGGATAGTACTTTTCCAGTAATGTCCGAAAGCATGAGCGTATACCACATAATATGGCAGTACTGTAAGTCCTGCATTCAAGTGCTCATGATACAAAATGTCTCCTGCCATCTATTATTTTGATGCATTAAGATGTAAGCAGTACTTCGACGTAGGTCAGAGTACTAGAAAAGAAATCCAAAAGAAGCTGTAGATATTGGATAAATGTAATGGAGTGAAAAGTACAATATTTCCCTCAGAAATATGTGTAGAGCAGAAATGTGAAGTAGGCAAGTACAAGTGCGTCGAAATTGTACCTTGCAGCACTTGAGTAAACACACTTACCACCACTGATTACGTCTCATCACTTACATCTCATGCTTTACTCCAGTATTTGTCTAATATCACATTTTGTTCTGCATTACGCCCCACATTGCTCAATATTTCATATCCACTTCATAAGTAGGTACATAACATTTTGCTGATTACTACATTGTGCATACTTGCATACATGTTTTTGCTCCTTTGTTTGTATTCATTTATTTAGCCTAAATTTGCGCTATAGAAATAGTTAGTGTGTAGGGATTTTTTTTTTTTTGTAGTACTTGTAGCACTGTTTATGATTACATGTGTGATAATTCTACAGCTACCTTCCTACATATTTGTGTACAGATACTGAAAAACCAAAACTACAGACACAAGTAACGAAGACATGAACATGCTGTGGTGAAGTCAAAAGTAAGTAATTTTTTCTTACATATCATTTTAGATGCCAGTAACTAAATGAAAGTTAATTGGCAGTGTAGCATTTGTAATGAGGACTATTTTATTAGTTTGGTTCTCAATTGATTTTCTCGACACCATGCCACTCCAACAAAAACTTTTAGCAGATGTGTTACATGCATGATGGCTTTGATGACCAGCGCTCTTTCCACAGGTGTCACATGGTGACAGCATTTCACTCTCTTCTGAGCAAGGAAATAAGAAAACACCACAGAAGAACCACAGACCCTCCAGTGTACACATGACATTTTCACTTAGACAGTGACACAAGAAAAACACCGCTCATACTTGACATGAAAGCCTTTCACAGCCACTCCAAATGACCCTTCAGCTGTCTTTCCATTTCAGAATATTTATAATATTTTTACATTAGACTTGTTCTTGGCAGGTTAATGCTCACAGATGTCTGCACTGCTCAGATGGCTTGAGGGGGCAGGTACCATCTGAGCTGTGTCAGAGAGAGAAAGTCATTTTAACAGCACCTTACACTTAGCCTAACACATAATTTCATAGTACCATTGAATGTGTTAATGAGACAAAATGTTTTCGATAGAACAAATCTTGGCAGGCATCTGTGAATTATTCACTGGACTTGATAAATTGGCATGTTTGGCTATACGACTGGCAAGCAGTCTTCACAGAAGCAGCATGTCGCATGACATCCCTGCTGTGTAATGCATGTTAACTATAGTAGACTATTATTATTGTCATAAAGTTTGAGTCTTGCAGGTTTGTACCAGAAAGAATATTCTATAGACTCTGCAGAATAGTCAGCTACAAGTAGAGATGACATAAGAAGTGAGAGTGAGCTTGTTGATCGGAGTGGAGAGAATACAATGCCTTTTCTTTTTTTTCCACATCTGAAGTGATGAAAGTGATGAATTGCACTTTGTCACTGTGGATTTATTTCCTGTGTTTGTGTGCCATCCTTGACTGACCGTGACAGTGTGAAGGCAGCCTTCATGTCACGCAGCAGAAATTGCACAGAAAGAATGCTGTGGTGTTTTGTGCTGGTGGACGTGAAGTATGACATGACACAATGATTAAGCCAATTTTCTGCCTCAAATGGGCACAAATTCATTGCTGGGAAAATATAATTGTACGCCTGTGTGTATACAGTATCTGTTTGCGGGTGTGTACTGCACGGCACAAGTACAGGTGTGCCACTGTAACAATGCGTACAGATTAATGAGTCATATGGTAGAATAGCAACAGGTTTATTCCGTTGGAGTGACTGTATGTCTAAGAAATAAGGTTGTCAGGTGTAGTAGCATTGTAGCATTTTCTGTCTCGTTTATTGGTGTAAATGAAGTAGGGTGCTGTGTTCTAATTAAGAACCTCCATAAATGAAATTATATCTTCCCAAAATAAAACTGAGTTCAATTTTATTTGACATGCATGACAGATGATGTCATAATGTATTAATAGCGTGAAATGAATCTCATGCTGACAGGTTGTTTTAACACGGGGGGGGGGGGGCTTCTATATTTATTTGTTTATAACACGTTAAGCATTTAACAGCAACGTTGAGTATCATTGTACCTCAGAATATGTCATAACGTATTATGCTTTGGTGCGACCAGGTTGTAGCTGTTATAAGTAACATAGTCCGCACATGATTTTTATTTATTAAATAATGCAGTGATTGTTATGAAGAGGTTGTGTATGCTGTACCAATCAGACCTCAACCTTGTTGTTTATACGTCATGATTCTTTTACAACAGATTGTTTGATATTACTTTATGAGTTCATAGAA
This sequence comes from Protonibea diacanthus, assembly GCA_028641955.1. Classification (NCBI taxonomy): domain Eukaryota; kingdom Metazoa; phylum Chordata; class Actinopteri; family Sciaenidae; genus Protonibea; species Protonibea diacanthus. The sequence continues at coordinate 13,693,469 of CM053983.1, read as the reverse complement.
CTCAAGGCAGTTCTTCTAGAAGACATTATAGGACACTGACTTTTTCATAACACACATATGATGACGTACTGTATGTATGCATGTACAAAGCAATAGACCTTTTTTACAGCAGCCATTTTAACATGAAATAGTAGGGTCAATGCACGTGCTACCAATGATGCTAATTAAGATTCCATTCCATTCAGGTCAAACAGAGTCTGGGTGCTGTTGTGATGCATGTTGGTTCATTGGAAAGGCTCTTCTGCAATGAATGGAACAGAAATTTAATTAATATCATTGGAAACACCTAGGCCTACTATTTTATGTCAAAATGGCTGCTGTCTATATAATTATATGATACCCAAAAAGACTCATAATGTATTTAAAGTCTATTGTGACTTTTTCTGACAGTTAGGATGTCTAGTCTAATTGGAATGATCTAATGTTTTTTGCATAAAAAATATATATTAAAATCAACACTGAGCATGGAGTATTACAGAGTACTGAGTTTTATGTAGTATGTCGTGATGCCGTGATAAGTAAAATTCTGTATGTTAGCTCTTCTGTCATAATGCACATTTTCCAGGGAGGGAGCAATTTGCATAAGTCTGTATGATCCAAAAGACTTAGAAACAGCTTTGGTAATTAGTCCTCAGCACCCAGTGCCAGTCAGCATAATGTGTTCTTTAGCTGGATTTCACACTTGGAAATAAGCTCTCATTCTATCCATCATTTCATTTGAAAAATGACAGATGAATAATAATTATATAATTTCCCCAGTGGTTGCATATTACAGAAACACTTACAACATTTTTAAAACCACACACTAAGAAGTGAGATTTGTTTCTTGAACATACATCTTTCATGATATGTTTCTTAGCTTCATGCTGGCCACGCTTGTTGACACCCTGAAACTATTTTTTGTGTGGTCCAGGATCTATTATTGGCTCTGGCTGTAAGTGTTTTCTGTTCCATAACAAGATGAATCCCCAACATGGCATTAGGTTACCAGGCAACAGTGTACACTCCACTGCTTGGTTATAATTTTCTTTGTATAGTTATGATGTTTAATAGTAAGTGACTACATGGCAGTCAGCCAAAATTAACCACTGTTAGCAGAACCCATAGAGCTTGATGTATGTCAGGAGGCGTAGAGGCTAGCAGGCTATATTTGGCTGCTGTGTTCCCTTCAAAGAGATGAGTTCTAGGACTGGACCTGACATTTCTCTTAGACTGGAAAAAATGGGTTTGGGTCAGTGAGTTTTTATGGGAGGAGGGGTGTTGTTGATGCCCAGAGGAAGGTGCTGGTGTCTGTTCTGCAGTGGCTCATTGTTATGTTCTCTTCATCGGTACAGTACAGGAAGCTTAAATGACAGGATAAAACTAGCAATTATATGTGTTGCAATACAACACTATCTTTATTACATAAAAGGCTGTCAGGACTTTTTTGCTAACCGATTATCATTACTGTAATCCTCACAAGGTACCCAAAAGAAAGGATTTAATTGTCACTGTCAGGATAAAACTTTTATGTTACTTTTTATGTTTTGTAGAAAGTTAACTTCTGCTTTGAGAAACCTCTCCAACCTTCCGTGTAAAACTCTTTTTAAAAAACAAAATAAGTTATCAACAACTGACAGCAACTATTTTTTTGTGGGTATTAATAAGACCAATAATGACAAGACAGGATGGTATAATAACAGCTTGGTGTCAGTGCATGGAATGGTCAGGAGTTACGGGCCTTGTTAATCTAGCAGCAGCACAACATATTTTTAGCTAATGTTAGAAGTCAGTCAGCTAAGGTCAGTTCATCTAGCTAAAAATCATCACCTAGTCCACTTGAACCTTCTAAACTCATTGATCATTTACATTATTAGAACATCTCATAGCTTGATTGAGATTGATTTTCCCTCTTTAAAGTTTATATTGTCCCAAAGTTTTGTTTTTGACTAATCTCTTCCGAGTGTGTTGTATGTGTTTTGAGATTAAACAGAAGCAGTGCAGTCCTGGCCTTTATCCCAGCGTGTTGTCATGGAAAAGAAACGTAGAATTGCGTTCACGCCTTTATTTATTTTGCTGTTCTTGGCAACCACTGCTCCAGTGGATGCAGAAGAATGTGGCTGTACAGTAGACACTGTGCAGATGATCTGAATGTTGCCCAGGTGTCGCTAAACTATTCTGACTTAGATAAGTTTTTCCTCACACATCATCATTATTATTATTATTTTAACAAAATACGAATTCACAAATTATTAACCTCTGCTCTGTCCAAGCAGTTGCATTGCATGCACAGAAAACATTTTAATCAATCTTTAAACAACCTGACCATGTATCTCTCCTGCAGAGTGGAAAAATAAGACATGATCTATTGGTGAATAAAGGAGTAGGTAGTGGTGTATGTGTGAGGAACACGTTTCTCTCTGTATAGACAGTAGGAGAATACCGGTCCAGAGCAGAGATCTGGCTCCGGTTGCAGCTGAGACACAGCACTTGGTGGGTTTAGCCTAGTGTTGTCAGCGTTGTTCATCCAGCCCCACTATAGACCCCTGGGCTCTCTGGGGCGGACCTACTTCCATTTGTTTTCACTTCCTGTCCAAATGGAGTTAGAGAGATGAAACATTCATGTCTTTGAGAGGCCTCCTGCGTGGGTGAAAATGGGATGAGATTTAAGGCTCCTGCCTCCAGTATTCAAGATAGATTAATAGGCTATACTTTTTTTGGTAAAGTGACGTATTTATGATTTCCATTTTTTATTCTTTAGTTCAAGCCAGTCAACAGAATTTTTTGTAAGGCCGACGTTTTTCACAATTAATTTTTTTACCAGAAATGTGTGTGTCATTGTCTTGCCTATCTACTTATACCCATCTGCTTATCTGTCTGTCAGTTTGCCCACTGACAGGCTCCATGGAGAGTGCTCGTGCCCTAACTCGATCCTGCTCTGTCAAATCTGCATGGTGAAATCAGTGAAGGTGATAAATGAGCTGTGCTTCAGAGTTCTTGGTATGTCTAGCCTAATGGGCAGATTGTCACTTAACTGTCACGGGGTGGGGCCATCTTCCCTGATGTCAGAAACAGACAAACGTCAGACTTCACAGGCCCACTACTTGTCACTTCATGCCATCCCATCATCCTCTAGAACCCCAACAGCACAGCCATGCGTCACGCTAAACGTCTCTTTGTTGTTATCTTTCATCTATGGGTACCCGCCAGTCCATCCCGTGAGTTATGGGACTCCAGGAGGTCATGGCCTCAACCTCTCCCTACTTGGCGTGAAATGCGCAGAACAAACGGATCCAGGAATTACACAGAGATTGGACACACCGGCTGGATATCTAAGAGCAGAGTCCTCGTAAAGGTCTCTTTGGCGAGATAGGTGTGAAAGGGTTACCAGCCCATCTGTTTCCCAAAACAGAAAAAGTTACCCCCTTTGAGGTGATAACATTAGAGCATTCTCTAAATTCTCCCTTTTTGCTTTGAATTGTGTTATCTCAGCGAAGTTGTGGATAAAACTGAAGTTTTCCAAAAGGGGAAACTTAAAAGCCACATTATGTTCTTTTAAGAACAGAAAATTGATATGGAAAAGTTTTACTCATGGCCTTTAGATGTTTTTGAAAGCACAGAGTTACATCAGCGAATGGCATCCTCTATCAACAAACAGACTAAAAAAAAGCATGAAGATGCTCTGGTTGCCTGTTTTTTTTTTCTCTTATTGATTTGGTGTGCCTCGCTCTTTTAAATGTAGATATTTCCTTTATACTTTGTAGTTCAAAAGGCAACAGCTTTGAGGAGATCACATAGCTGTAACAGTTTTTGTTTTTGTGCGGGTGATATCTACATGTTTAATAAAAGGGAGAGCCAAAGCTTGTTAGGCCCTGTGTTATTGAAGGGGCTGGGTTGAAAAGTCAGTTTGGTTACTGGATCCAAGATGAAAGGCAGAGGTCAGGAACGCTGCAGCCACTCCCAAGCACAGCATGGTGGCATTGCTATGTGGAATTGTGTGCATGTGTCTGTCAGTGTTTTTGTCTGTATATTTGTTTGCACAATGTGTGTCTTGATTTATATTTCTACCATATTTGTCTCTTTGGACCTCTGTGCTGTCAGTACATTTTCTCTTTTTGTGTCCAGTTGCTTTAGCACAGTGTTTGCCGTGTGTCAGAGTGTTTGTCTTCCTGGTCCTTGGAGTTCACAATGGAAAGTTGACAGTAATATCTCTAGCATCTCTTGCCGTTACTTCAGTTCGTGTTTCTGTTTGAATCAACCTGCAGGGTGCACTGTTGCTGAAGGATTCAGCAGGGGTTTTACCCCACTTGGACCTGTAGTGCTACCTTAGTTAATTATACTCTTTCCAGTCTCAATCAAGCTGATGAAACTCACAAAGAGGGCTGACAACAGAGACACAAAGATACCTGAGCAACTTGTAATATCAGCATTATTACAACATATGCAATGACAACAAATGTAACATGGTTGCATCAGCGTGATACAAAAGTGAGACAAATCTCAAATATAGAGAGAGACAGAGATTTAGATTTTTAGTGGGAAAACAGCTTGAGACTGTATACTTACAAGAAATCCATCAGTGGTTGAAGGAACTGTAGGATTACTACTGTTTTCCCACCAAACAAGTGAGATGACCCCTCAACCATGCTTTTCCCTCTCAGGGGAGAAAGGAAATAGGGAGCTGTTTGACATGTTTAGGCGCTCTCATAGGAACTGCAAAAGTAGAACATTGTCTACATTGTGCTTGTTTCTTCAGAGTTTGTGTAATGGGTAACTTCCACTGAATAAGAATACAATAACTTATCAGGGTAACTGTGGTTGAAAAATGTAAATGAATGTGATGCTATAATAACATCCAGAAACTCAAGGTCACCCTAGTAAAGCATCTAAAAATACATCTGGAGCCCCTCCAGGTTTATGCATATGGATCAGTCGAGACATGTAACAGAGGTGGTGGGTACACTGTGGGATATTTCCCGGTATGCATAGCACTGCCTTAATAATCAGAGGAAGAGCTATTTTTTTCAGAGGTATTGTTGCGTCCGAGACCTTTGAGACACCACAGGAGGAGAGTACTGTGACTGTGCTGCGGTTGAGCGAAGAAGCGGTGGCGTAGGTGGAAGTCGCTCGGACAATAAGCGTCAGCCCACCCTTCCCATAGTAAACTTGATTTCCTGTTGCACTCTTTTAGGAGGAACTTTACAATCCATGAATGGAGTCTTTAAAGGTCATTGACAAATTCAGAATAGCAGCCAAGCAGTAAGCCTGACCTATTGTTAAACAACTACAGTTTTCATTATGTTAGGTTGTTATGTTATTCCTTGATAAATGTGCTTAAGATATTCAGGTCACTGTAATGAGATTTGGCCTTTTAAAAGAAAATCTGGTACGTGTGAATTTGGTGCTGGTGCCTGTACTTTTTCTACGACTGAAATAACAATGCTCGTATTTTGCCAAAGGACAAACAAGCCTGATAAAATGTGTTTTCTCAAAAGTTGTGGTAACACCGAAAATATATATTTTGTTATCATATTAAGATAATAGCTCCAAGGCACTTGGGAGGGATGATGCTATGATTATCCACTCATAAATGGGCTTGACTAGCAGGATGTGGATTGGAAGGATGCCTCTGAACAGAGAACCTTTGTTTTTATTAATCCCTCAGGGATTTTCTAAGGTCAGCTAAGCTTGGCTAGATTCCATCAAAGTCACATGGATCTGTGTGGGCCTGTGTGTTTGTATGATACAGATGAGGCATTTGACTTCTGCAGGCATTTCAGTGATGCAGGTCTAAGACCCACTGATGCAACGATTCTGCACCGTGGTTTCAGGCAAAAAAAAAATTCCCCCCGAATCCCTCTTCGTGTTCATTAAAAGCTCGCTAAAATGCCAGCTGACATTAAGAATGATCTTTCAGAGGCTCTAATCAATGCTAAACCTTTTGGTGTTAGAATATCGTTAGAGGATCAATAGCTTGCGTTGCTTCGATAGACGGTGCTGTGCATTGGGGACAAAGTAGAACATAAAGTGGGCTTGTCATGACTGAATGTAGGGTGAAAGTTGTACCACAACAACACGGCCAATTTGATACAAACAGGGGATCAATGGTTTCCAGCAGAGATGAGCACATTGATCAGTAAAAATACTGAGAGCTGCCCTCTGTTTCCAGTGTGCCTTTGTGCTCCACGTCTATTTTTAGAAAGCCTATGGCAGCAGATGAAGGCACGGCATCAGGGACCTATTCAAAGTTAGAAAGTAAACTGACCTCAAGGTCAGTACACAATAAGTGGATGCTTTGAAATTGCTTTGAAATTGTGTTTTTTGCCTTCTTGGAACTCTGTTATAGTTCAGCCTGTCTCTCACATCTGAGGTGGTTCACAACAGATGAATGAATGCATTTTTCTGAAAAGGTTTTTTTTTTTTTTTAACTTACAAAGACATATGTTGATTCACCTCCCTCTTTTAATAGCAGCATCTTTTCAATCTCTTAAATAAGAGAAAAACATAAGGCTGCATGCACTCCATCTGTTATTATTAGCTGGATTGCAAAACTTTGTTGGCAATGTTTCAAGATGAAGTGCCAAACATGACTGCCCTTAAACGCTTTTTGGTGTTATTTGATCCAACCTGTTAAGTGCATTCTATATCACCCTGAAAGTCTAACAGGAAATACCACAGGACGCCAGACAGAGTAACCCAATAAAAGCAAGAGCGCCCAAATCATTAGTGGGGAAACATGCTCACATAACACATCCAGATGTACAGCCTAATTGGATTTTACCATCAAATCAACAGTTGTAGTGCCTTTGTGCTTTTATGAGACTGACCGCAAGGTAAAGGGGAAAATGGACTGTTTGAAGTGACAAAACTTTACCCGTGGCTTTTAGCAGGTAAAATGGCTGAGCTTGGCTGGCAACAGAACATGCTGTACTCCACATGCAGAGACCAGCAATGTGCTACACTCCTTAAACTGATCGAGGAACTCTTCCAGAGTTGGCAATGGTGACTCATCAGGGGCTGATGTAAGTAAGATGGCGGGCTTTGTGGTAATTGGTGTGGAGAGGTAATTTCCCTCCTGTGCCAGGGCTGCCCCCAGAGATGTGGGGTGGCCACTAGAGAGAGAAAAGTCAGGTGATGGGGGTGGAGGGGGCCAAGCATGGTTACGTCAGAAGTTGCTGTTAGTATGCAGCTCCTCTCTTGGGAGGAACATCCCTTCTGACTGGAGAAATCAGCACCTGACAATGATCACATCCGCCACAGTACTCCCAAGGTGGCATGATGAAACCCTGCATCCACACAGGCAGGAGGACAAGCAATAAGTAGGAAGTCAGAGAGGTGAATAAGATTATTTCCAGTAAAACAGATTACAATAAACAAGTGTAGTGATTAAAAAGGCTACGAGAGTCACTTGGTCATCAGTTTATCTCACAATAGACAATCCCCTTCTGAGACACATGAAGACTTTGAAGTTCAGAGAACATGGAACAACAAAACATCGCTGACTCATTCCCTCCCACACATGGATCATCCGCTAAGAGGAACAAAACATTTCATTGCCGGATCAAATTAGTTATAAGGAGTGGTGTTTGTCCAACCCTCATATTGGTTGCAACACTTAAGTTCAGCTCCCTTCCTTCTCCGGTCTGACTCCCTGCTGGGTTTCATCATACACAGTGTGTCACAAGGCAGCAGTGCTATGGTGATTAAGCCACAGAACTCAGGAGTTGATTTGGAACTGGTACAGTAATTGTGGTAATGTGAGTAAGCTTATTTCGTAGAAAAAAACAAGTCCCAAAGTTCAGGCCACAGTTTCTGGAAATAGAACGGAAAGAGCTGAAATACCATGGCGGGAAGTATCTCGTTGTTATATTTTTACTCCCGATAGATTGACTAAGTTGGAGTAAAAAAACACCATAATGATTTGTGTATGGGTGCCTGTGTATGTGTGTATACTGCCATTTCTCGCTCTTTAAAATGGGCTATAATGGCCTTTCATTTAAATTTAGAAAGTGCTAAGGGCATTTCACCGGTCTGGCCCACTTGTCCCCTCATTTCTAATTGTCCCCCCACTCCACGTCGCTGCTCTGATGTCAAAACACATACACATGCATGTATACAGACACACACACGCAGACACACACCGAGCCCGTGTTTGATATGAGGGAGGTGACAGACAGTCGAGCCCCGGCCTCGGAGAGCAGAGCGGAGTGGCTCTCCAGCAGGGACGCTGACGTTCACACTTAAATGCTTTAATAGGACTAAAGTAGACAAAGGCCGCCAGTGACGCAGTAGGAGCTATAATGGGCTTGCCACATTGCAGGTTTACTGGACCCTGCCTATTGGACAGAGCTATTTCCAATCCCACAATCCCTCATCAGCCTCAGGAAGCTAGTTATAAATAAAAAGTATAGGTTAATCGGTGCTAATATGTCTCACTGAAATGCCTCTGTTTTTTTCTTTTGTTTGTTTTGGTGCAGTAGGGCAGGCCAACCAAGGTTCTTTAAGATGATACTTGGAAGTAATTATTCACTTAGAAGTGCTGAGAAATTAGCTTGATTGCTTAATCCTTTGACAAAATAAAACACAAATCTGTGTGTATTGTGCAGAACATTCTGTAAAAAAAAAAAAAACCAGTTCACAATTAAATAAATAAAAGTAATCCAGATATGAATGATTGGAATGAAATAGTATTTTTATTGTGCAATAGTGGAAAAAAATAAGTAAAAATATTTTTTGACCTTTTAATTTCAGGATATGGTTATGATTTATACTAAAACACACTACCCTTTCTGTCGTATAAATAGGGCTTCCATTGTCATGATAACTGTCATTCATGTGACAGGCTTACTTCCTCTTTTGATCAATTATGCCTTAGCCTGCATTGAGGTCAGCCCACAGGGTTGAGCTTGCCTACTCTGACAGATACGGTGACAGATGGCGCTCTGGGTCTTTAGCCATCATTACCTTGGACTTGAAGGCTTGTTATCTCTCACACCATCTTATCCCAACTTGAATGCCAAAACTAATTTACGAAGATCAGGCATTTGCTAAATTTGTTTGACTATAATGTGTCACTTAGGGGGAAGTGGAGTAATCACTTCTTGATGGATTTTCCACAATATTCTACGGCTGTCTTTGTGAAATTCTCTAAGCATAGAGGAAACACAGTGAAAAATATTTTATTTAGATAGTTAATCAGCATTTTGTGATTCCGGGGGAAGTAGTAAGGAATCGTAATTAATGTATGCACGGTCCTCCTCTTGTTGTCTCAGTTCATGAACAACCAAGTAGCGCAATAGCATGACAACACGGGTAGTCTGGGGCGAGCCTGCAAGCTGTGTATTTCCTCCTAGGCTTCTTGGTTGTGCTGTGATAAAAGGATTGAGGGGTTAAATGTTTGTCCAGCTGAAACAACACAGTAAAACTCCTTCTCTGTGTCTCTCTAGCCCAGTCGTCAGAGCTCAGGACCTAAAAATAGCCGTGCTGGCTCCACGCCCCTGGCTGGGGGACAGGTCAAATTATGAAGGAAGATGAAAAATTTAAAGGCACAGGCTGCTTGGCCACAAACCCAGCCCTGCATCAGTGGTCAGATAGAACATTTGACTTGACTTTTATGGGCTGGAGTCAGATTATATTAACTATGGATCTATGGCCAGTTTGGGGTGTGATATTAATTGAAAAAGTCCTACTATATAGCTACTTGGTGCTCAAAATTCAGTATTGACATGCTGTTGGCATGTATGTGTGTGCTGTAGTTTTTTTTTGTCATTCCTAAAATCCCCCATTATACATCATCAAAGGAGTTTCAAGGAAATGGGATGTGTAATCCTGAAGAGGTGTTCTTGACACAGTTTGAGAGGTTTATGTAATTGCGATCACGCTGTTATGGCATCTTACACTTGGTTTCCTTGGCTAGCTGAAAGCATGCTTCCTGAGTAGAAGCAGTGCCCTGGATACACACTGAACCCCACACATACGCTGAACTAATGCAGTGAGGTTACACTCTGAGTCTTAAATGAACACAGTGTTCACTTGGTGTCTCACTTGACTTAACACATCGTGTTGGATTTTTCACATTCGCATGTGTGTTTGTCGAAATATACGATCAGAATTTTTTGGTGCTATTTTGTACCAAAAAAATCTAAAAAAAAAAAAGATTATTTTTTATGTTTTGTGAATTGCCTTAAAGACAAACAGCCGTTTTCTAAAAACCTCTGACATACAGAGTACGCTGCAAAGAGGTGAACTTTGCATGTGCTTCTTGTAGTACATCAAGGCAGAAATGGATCATTCTCCCCATGTACCTGAGAGAACAAAATGAAGACATAAATAGAGTGAGTGAGAAAGACTGGTTCAATAAATCAGAAAATAGAGAGAGAGAGAGAGAGAGAGAGAGAGGGAGAGAGAGAGATGTGGGGGGTGAATCAAGCCTCCATCTGCAAAGAGGGAGTCAGGAGACATGCCTTCTGGCAGGAGCTGAAGAAGACAGCTGTGTTTGGTGTGGTATTTTTAAACGCATCAATGCTGCTCCAATCCCCGCGCCTCGCCTGACCTATTTTTAGCCAGGGCTGGCCATTGTTCTATTTCTGTCACCTGTGGGCCACGCAGTTGTTGATTCACATGCAAATGAAGCTTGCTCCCTCCCCGGCTTGCAGTACTGCCTCAGCGAGGTGCTCAGTGCACAGTACACGGCTTTCCTAGCAACTCAGCTTTACGTTTTTCTCCGTCTCTGCTCAGACACTTTGCTTAGCAGGGGAGAAAAAAAAAAACACAGTCTGGATAGAAATAGGCAGAGAGGCAGATAAGAAAAAAATAGCTGTTGTCTTGTTATCTTCTAAAACTGTTAGCATTTGGACTGAAGCAGGGCACTGGGAGAGTGGCAGCCCTGCAGAGAGCGTGTGCTGTCCGTGTTCTTGCTCTACAGTGAGAGTGGTTTATCAGAGGAGGAGGCAGAGGAAGGGAGAGTTGCCTGTTGTCGTGGTCTCTCCCCTGAGTGGCTGAGGGGTGGCTCTTGGTGACAGGAAACGCAAGGCTTGCAATGAGACCTGAGCGCTGAGTGGAGTATGCTGCAGACGATTTACGAGGGCGAGTCAAGTTTCTCCACAACAGAAGGGCGCGTTGGACACCAGCAGTCCCCCAACCAGAGCAAGATGCACAACGTGAACAACTCAGGTGATCATACAGCCCGGTGTTTCTACTCCTCTTGAGGATTTTTAGTTTTTATCCTTCTTTTTTTTTTTTTCTCTCTCTCTTTGCATTCCAATCTCCGTCCCTCCTCTATCTCTGAATCTGTTCCTACTTCTCCACTATCTTCTGTGCCTCTCTCACACACCATTCACTCTGTCTTTCTCTCCCTCTCTCACACACTCTCAACTCTTTGCGCTCGGCTGGTCTCTCATTCTGTGTGAAAAGCGAACTCAAAGCTTCTCAGCACAGCAACGTGGTAGGATCAGGCACTTCCTCCTGAATCAAGGTATTTGCTCTTGTGATGGTAAATGCTGCTTTATGCTTTGTCCTCCTCAGTGGGATTCTTACGTTAACCTGTGTACAAAGATATCTTGTAATAAGTTAAACAAGCGTTGTTTGTCTGAATATATCTAACGTGCAGAGAGTGATGTTCTTCTACCAGAATGAGGAAACGTGTTAACACTATTTCCATGCTATAGTTTTCTGAAATAAGCCACTGTGAACATGAAAGGGATGTTGTGTTTTTGCAAGCTTCCATGTCAGCATGCACTTTTCACGGAAGAGGAAAAACTGTGACAGAAATACTGAGGGGACAACTGAAAGGTTTCTCTCAGGATATTTACCACCGACATTGACTGTTCTATTTTTGACGTGAGAATTGAATTGAGTGCGGCTGACATCAGTATGAGTAACGTCTATTCACTGTATTGACTCAAGATGAGTCACACCTTATTTGTGTTGATTTCTTTTCTAAGCCTGTGGCTACTGATGAATGTGAAAATCGTCTCTGGAAATGAGTTCAGAGCTAAATAGCATTGTGTTCCGCGGAAACACTGTCAACTCACATGACATTGCCATGAAACTTGTGTAATGAGAAAGTACGGATTGAGTGATGTGAGTACTTCATTCGCTGGAAAACATATCATGACCTTTGAGTTGTCAGTAACTACAATTCGCCTCCAGTAAGAGGGGACAACATGATGTTTATCATTTAAACTAACTGCTAGATTTATTATGTTAACTCAGTATTTTTTGGTGCATCAGAAATCGCTGCCTTTATTCTGACTTCAGGCAAGCAAAACGGGTGATTGAAAACACCCAGAGGCAGTGGGCTAAACGTGAGGAGATTTAAAAATAAGACAGGAGGATGACAGGGGGATGACACATTCCAACTCTGTCAATAGAGCAGGTTATTTGACTATCAGGCTACAAGAGCAGGGCTTTCTTCTTCTGTCTTAGTGGCCTGTGAGCCAAACAACAGATATACCGAGCGCCTGAATTCTGGCTCCTTGCTTATTCTGTGGGTCAGCTATTCTTAGGTGAGTTATTTTGAGCTTATGGCATTAGCCTGCTAAGATTAGGCGTCTGTGCGTTATCATTCCATCTCGGCATGCTCCTGATATAACAGTGGTTTGGAACAGATATTTATAGAGAATTCTGTCATTTGCCTGTTTAATTTGTTCTTTCCACTTTATAGTAAATCACTTGACAGTGACTAACATCATCTGTCTAAAAATGCTACTCCTGGGTGACTTTGTATGAGTTTACTAGAATGTCATGTTAGTGTTGACGGTAGAGCAGACAGATTCCCTGCAAGACGGACCCAGGAATGGGTTTATTATGTGCTGTGTATTTATGTTTTGCTTATTAATCTGCTGTGAAAAATATTGCTGGTGAAGTGATCCTTGTGTCAGCTAAATAGGTTATTTGTGAATTGTTTTCTAAAGCAAACTTCTTAACATTTTTTTTTTATGATACTCTACTTCTCTACTGTTATAGTTCAAGTGGAACATGAGGGCATATTCCTATTTTTATTTTGATTAGTATCACATCAAAGTTCTGACAAAAACGGTCCTCAGATAGGCTTTCCAGCGAGGGAAAATTAATTAGTTCCCCATGAGTGCAAAATATTATGTAAAATATCACGCAAGCTCCCATCAATAGGGACCTTTCAGACAATAACAATGCTGCACCTTTCAAGTCCTCCTCTCTGGATCCTGCATCCATTCAGTTAGCGTGTATTGGAACTGCTCCGCGCTAAAGAGACTGTGCAAAATAACACAAATGAATGTGAGATTTTTGTTTTAGTATTGCTTAATTTAAACCATGGGTAACAAGATGAAGGTCGTATTGAACAAAAACTCCAAATGAAAATAGATCAGACTTTTCATGTTTTTTAATGGATCTTTTTACATTGTAAGTCAGTAAAAAAAAAAAGCACAGTTTGTAGCTTGTGCTTTATCAGTGGTGCTAAAGGATGCTTTCCTCTGGTTGGAGGATTCACTGTAGCTTTTTGTGAATGATTTAATTATGAATTTTATTGACTGTAGGAACTGGTGCCAAGGTTCTCCACAGAGGATAGGATAATGATAAAAAAGGCTTGACAGAGGGACTTGCTAATTATCAAGTACAGCTTCCTGGGTTTTCGCCTTCTTTTTTAGGTCCTTGGACAGTGATTCAGTATATGTCATTTTGCGTGTTGTTGTTTTGCGAGACAGTTTGGCATGATGGCAGGACAGGAGATGACTGGACTCTTGGCTCCCCTCAGCGAAAGGCCCGTGGTGGTTCAGCTCAGCTCTCTTTGTTAGCAGATAGCCTACAAGCCGCAGCTCTGGCTCAGCTGCAAGGACGAGCTTGAGTCTTAAAAATAAAGATCTGTTTCTTGCTTTAGACATGCCAGCTGCTCAAAATAACAAGGCACTTAATGAGAGATCCAGCGCCACATTGCAGTCCCAAGCATCAGCTTATTTTTGCCCTCAAACATCTTCTGTATCTCTGGTTCTATTTATACTGTCAGACAGGGAATTTAGATCAGCAACCATCTCTAGTGAACACTAAATACATGCAACATACAACATGTTTAAAGTGTAAACACAAAGCGTGCCATTATGTTTAGTGCCAAAACTGGTATTTTGTTGATAAAATATACTCTTAAAGATGATGATCCACGTTTAGCATCACATTGGGTTAATATAGTCCATCCTTTGTACAAACTAATATGTTTCACTGGAAAACAAATGGAGCACACGTCAGTGCATGATGGTGAACTACACTTTAAAGTGTGGTGATGTTTTGGGGTTGTACTAATCTTGATTTATTCAACCCAAAAAGCAGTTTTAAGGAACATCTGTAAAAAGTAGGTTACTTAACTGTAACAACCTGTAACCATATATAACATAGTATACACATTTTTATACAGTTAATTCTGCTGCAAAAGAAAATCAGCACATATTTAACTATCATGATTTTTTTGTTTTTCTACTTCTGGCAAATGTAGTCATAGTAAAACTGCAACAACAATTATTAGAATTATTATTTATTATTATTATTAGAAAAACAACTTCTAAGTCTAATTGCCAGAATAAATGTTTTTTTTTTATGTCTAGTGGTGTTATGGAGCTGCTCTTCTGTGTACTCGTCCCTGTATTGTTTATTTCACGAGCGACGTGCTACACAGTCCGGCCAAAAATGTCGTGCTATTCCGCTGATCAACAGGTGGCGGTAACACGCCAAGATATGTTGCGATGCGCCAGGAAGATAGGCGACTGCTAACTAGTAAACATGGATGTAAACAATGTAGAATTTAAAATCCTTTGCAAATGTTTAAGTTATGAAACGCTCTCGACACATTCATTTGATCCTAAGAATACACATAATTCACAAACTTTGGTTTATACGAGAAAGCACCTTTAACAACAAGTGAATCTGTTAATTTTCTATCAACACTGACCTATCAACACTAAACAGAATGTGTTTGGTGTGTTGCAGCATTTTTATTTATTTATTTTTTTCTGTTGGTAAAATCTGAATATGATTAGCCTTATTCAGTGACACCAAAAGGTCCCTCTAGGTGCAAACTAACTTATTAAGGTGTGAAAATAGCAGCACCATTTACATCCAGCTGGTAATGTTTACAATGTTAATAACTCTTTTCTCACGTTAGTTGTCAGTTTCTGTTCTCGTGGAATAAACAAAGATGACATTGAAATATCAAGGTGCTTTTTAAAACGAGTTGTTTTAAGGCCAACATGAGCCTGCACGCTGACTTATGCTGATCATTTTTTACGATATGTATTTCAGACTGCTCACATGTAATAGTAATGTCACTGGTGATGTGTATCTATTCTCTCTCCGGGGTGGGAAGCCTGCTAATGTGGCCTGAGGCAAAAAAAAGACAGCCATCCAACATCTCAAATTAAGGCTGTGATTGTCACTCTAACCACCACCAAGGCTAATGAGAGGCAGATCGGTTATAGAAATAAACACTTTGGGGACACTGGCGGTGCAATGCTGCAGTGGGAGTGTGGTCACAGGCCATGAGTCACACTATCCCCCCTCGGCAGGCCCTCCACAGGGAGGAATTTGGGCATGGGGCAGGGTGCTTGTCGCTCCCTCGTGCTAAAAACAAATTTGGGACCTGTCATTCATAAATCTCTTGTTTACCAGTGCAAAGAGACACTTCTGTGCACTTTCCACCAATCAGGAGACATCTCACTTTCACCAGAAAAAAAAAAGTATTCATATCAAGGGTCATAATGTGGCGCTATAGGGCCACTGAACCACAAGTGGCATGCTCTTCTTTGAGAGTGATCGTTTCAAAAAGTGACCCGAAAGTTACATAAATGCAACACGGCGCTTTTATTTTTGCCCGTGTTAAATTGAGCAGGCGGCCTCACAACTGTGACAGTCTTTCGCACATTGTCTATATTAAGACCCTGCTCAGAAAAGCATTTATATTTAGCCCTAGTTACTGGTGGTTCCGTATTCTCCTCTGCCTGAGGAGTATTTTTGTAATACAGAAACAGAAGATTTCAGTTTTGGGTAGTTTCAGGGTTCAATTTACATATCAGATGTAAATTTGTGCAGTAGACTTATAGGTCTAATGTATTCTGTGGTTGAGTGCTGAGCATATTTTGACCTTTTCTCTGTTTCAGTCAGAGTATAATGTCAATCAGGAGGAATGTAAGTTGTAAATTATACATTAGGCAGAGGTTTCAGCAGAGCTTGGACAATGCCTACCTACCTTTAGGACCTTATTATGTTGCCTCACCATTGTCATTACATCCGGCGTTGTTCTTGCAGACAGAGTGGACAAGAGAAGAATAGGCACATGAGGCTGTTGCGGTTTCCTCAAGGGCCATTTCATACAGCCTTGGTTATCAAAGGTGGCTTAAGCTTTCACACTCCTCCTCCCCCTCCCCCTTGCCATCCTGTTAAACCACTGTCTGAGATTTTCTGATGGAGGCTCAGCTTGATGTGCTGATCAAAGTGGAGATCCTTAATGCCAGTCACAGTCAGGGTACAGAATGAAATATGAGATTAATTAGATATCACAGTGGTGAATTCTCCCAGGCAGCAGGTGTTTTTTGTTGCTATATTTAGGTCCATTAGGCAAAAGTAGAACTAAGGCTGTCTGACTCTCTGAGCCCTTCAATGGTTCACAGGTTCACGGTTGGCCCTGGAACAGCGCCCGCTACAAAAGAGTCCTTTGTCAAGTACTTACAAGCTAAGATTAATATTCCCTGTCAGGAGAGAAGGGTCTGTTCTACAGGTGCTTGTTCTCTGCGCCTGCCGAGCCGTTGCCCTCCTCTGTCATTTGATTGGAGCTGTTTTTAGAAAACAGAGAGAAAAATTGCAGCACGGGAGTCCCCTCTAGCTGTCTTCACTCTTTGAACATGTTTTAAGACAAGTTATCACTTAGCCACTGAATCTTGACAGAGAGAGTGTGTGTGTGTGTGTGTGTGTGTGTCGGAGGGTTTTGTATTGCTTTCTCTCTGTCTCTCTCTGCTGGGGACTCCTTTCTTATATAAGAGCTGAAAAGCTGATATAATAGTCAACATGTCACATTGCCACCGTAGGCAGGAGATGACATGCAGTGAGACTCGATATCTGCAGGATGGGGAGATATAATTACGTCGCCAGCGTTGCCATGGCAGCGGCAAGTTAGGGTGGTGGATACTAGGGTGTGGGGGTTGTCACAGACCAGGATTGCGCCACTTGCTTTTATGTTTCTATTTATAATCATCACCGCCGCATACACATGGAATGGTGGCAATGAAAAACAGGCTACATGACAAAACAAATGGGCGCCAGTGAGCTTCACGGCATCAGTGAACAGGGGGGCACTGCTTCCTAACTGATGGCTACTGTAGACTGATGCTGCTTCTCTTGGCAGGTTTAATCTCCTTTTTATTGGCATTTTATTTTAGCCCGTGAGGATAAATGCATGACGGAAGCAACACAGGATTATTTATGTGAAACATATAAATTGTAACATGCTAGTCTTCTTCCATGCTTTCAGAGAACAGGTGGTGTAGTAACATAGCCTGTATTTGTTCCCTCAAATGTGACCCCTGAAAAGATTATGGCAATGAGTGCACTCAATAAATCTCCCTCCAGCCACTGGAATTTTAAGTAGGTTTGAATATTTCTCTGGTCTCAAAATGGAAGAGACATTATACAGTCTGGACAATGTGTACCCTTCCTTGAATGTCACATCATGATCAGCATAACTAACATGTAATTTTCCCCGGGATTTTGACATTTTTATTTAATTACTTGATCAAATATATGCCTAAATGCCGTGTTTAATATCTAAAATTGGTTATCTTGCCGGAGCAACGATTCAACTAGTTACAGTATTGTGGATGAAAACAGAAGCGTAAAAACGATAAAGAAAAATATTGTACAATCACTAATCATCCTCTATGGAATAGAGAGATGAAGTAGCCCTGTCTCCTATGTTCTTAACTGGCTATTGATTTTCTCTGTGGAACAACCTATATATAGAGCTTGGAGACCAAAGGGATGCCCTCTCACTTTGTATCTGGCAATTACTTATAATGGAGGTAGTTGTCAAAGACAAAGGCAGTTCTTACCGATGCACACACATTGCAGCGTCTGCACTCATGAAACAGAGATGGAAAGATCACAGGAACATGAATTCACAAACACATGCAGCTTCCAGGCTCACAAACTTCAATCATTTATGTCAAGAAGGGATATCTGCACGATGTTCTGGTTGAGGCAGGGAGAAGGACTCCCTTTATTTATTTATCAAACAGCGGGAAGATAGGATTTATGTAAATACTTTAAATGACCACTTCAGCATGTCGTGCCAAATGTCCATTGAGTCTGTTATGCAGCTGCTCCCAGTAGACTCTATGCTGACGGATGTGAGCCCATGTTTGTTTATTGAAACTATTATAATTGCAGGTTTCTGTGTATCATGGGAGAGAAAGCTGCGCTCATTTCTGACCCTTCTTGTTCTCTCCTCCTCATTCTTTATTTCTTGATTTTTAAAACTCCACGCCTCCTAATTTTCCCTTTTAACATGTTTTGCAGCAGTTCTGCAGCAATAGACAGAAATGATATACCCAGCCACCGCTGGTTGTGTGATTTGAATTGATACAGGTAAAAATGATTAATTGAAGGACTGACAAATCTCTTTTTCTTTCGTTCCCTCTGCTCTCCCCTTTGCGGGCCACAGTGGACATTAAGCCAGACGTGCCGTTGGCTGTGGAACCCTTATCTCCGTTGGACTTGCGCACTGATCTGAGGATGCTGGGGCCAGGCTCAGATCCGGGACTGTGGGAGAGGCAGCTGCAGCAGGAGCTGCTCCTCATTCAGAAGCAACAGCAGATCCAGAAGCAGCTACTAATCAGCGAGTTCCAGAAGCAGCATGAGAAGTTGACCCGTCAGCATCAGGCTCAGCTCCAGGAGCACCTCAAGGTTAGCGTTGCACTGAACAGTTGTACGGAGGACAGCACAGCAGTGTACACAATGGTACAGCACAGCAGCATAGTGTACAAAACAGAAGAGCACAACACAGCATGGCATAGTGCAGATCAGTAGAAAACATTATAGCTCAGGACAACATTACAGAAGTGCAGAAAAGAAGAGACAACTCAGCACAGCAAGGCAGAGCGTGGCGCAATACATTACAGAACAGCGTGAGTTTTGTTTTTACAGATGAGCACAGAATAGTCCATCACAGCAAAATAGAAACTGCAGAAGTTCACACAAGCCACTGTCGTTTTAAAAATATATTTATCAGTGCACTCCCTATATGCTGACTTGAAGTCTGCGTGTTTCTCAGCTCCAGCAGGAGCTCCAGGCCATGAAACAGCAGCAGGAACTTGCAGAGAAGGAGCGTCGTCTGGAGCAGCAGCAGCAGCAGAACCAGCAGGAGAAGGAGCAGGAGAGGCATCGGCGAGAGCAGCATGTTTCCAGCCTGATCCTCAGGGGCAAGGAGCGCTCTCGAGAGAGTAAGAGCTCGACACCGTCATCATCATCGTCTTCTTACCATCAGGGGCTGAATTAGTCATTCTGAGGGCCCCAGGCAAAAGCAGGCAGGGGACCCCTTAATCGTAACCCTCACCCTTTTCAATCATTTTTTTAATGCATTACCTTAGAGTGGTGCCGAAGCAAAATATGCATATAACAGCTGGATAGGAATGCTTTACTGCAGCTGAATGAGCCACTTAGTGAGAAAATACTTGTATGTTATAAATGGTTCACGTAAATGTTGCTTTATTATCGTTATAACGAGGAAAATGGCCTGCATGCAGCAGGGTTGCAGTAGAGGTGGACTATAGCCTTTATAGGCATGTTGAACTTAATAAATAAAGGGGGCGTTTTTAATCACTGTAAGCAACTCTTTAAGACCACCTCCTCTTACATACCAGGACTAAGTGCACTATGAACTGGATCACGTTCGGCAACATAGCAGTAAGGTTAAAAATTCATATATAGTATATAATTCTCGCCACATGACTTACAACCTGCTATTCATAAGCAGGACAAACTGTTCTGATTCCCTGTTTCTGGCTATTGGAGGCACAATTTCTCAATATAAGATCTAACAGTCCTGAAAGATGCCCGGGAACAAGGCCAGTTACAAAGTTGATTTGTAATTTATTTTCATCATCAAATAAAGAGAAATATCCAGCGATATAATGATGATGATGATGATAATGATGATGACATGTTAACCAGTATGCAACTGCTGAGAGCTGGCCAGTGACATTTAAGCCTAGAATTAAGGAGAAACTGTCTTTCAATAGCACGATGAAAATAGCTTCAGATATAGTATTTCATTTCTGTTTTTACCTTATAGCTAATAATAGACTAGATTTATGACTTTGTCAGGTCAGGTAATTTGAAACTGTGCCCTGCAACTGTAACCCTCCAATGGGAAAGAACATCTTCTCTGCAGTATCACTTTAGCAGTTTGAAACTAATATAGTGCTCATAGACCACTAGGGGGAGATCTTCCTACATAAGTTGTGGCTGCTTTGGTAGAGTAAACTTCAGAGTCAATCTTAAGAAATAAGTTAGAAGTTAAGCAGTAAGTTATATGTGATTTGGGAAAGCAGGTTAGGAAATCTGCAAGTTATAACTGGGTTCAAGTTTGATTTGGTATATTTTTTAGGCAATAATATGTCATGATTCATAGCCCTTAGGGTGACCCCAATCCCTTTGGTTCCGTCTTTTGGTCTCACAGGTGCAGTGGCCAGTACCGAGGTGAAGCAGAAACTCCAAGAGTTTCTGTTAAGCAAATCAGCAAAGGACCCTGCCGGCAATGGAGTCAATCATTCTTTTATTCACCACCCAAAACTCTGGTACACGTAAGTATTTTCTGTTGTTTTATCCTGAGCGAGTGTGATATATACAGAAACTGTATTTAAATCACACAGAAATATGATCTGTCTCATCATATTGCCTTCTCTTTATCAGGTCTTCTCACCACACATCACTGGACCAAAGCTCTCCACCTCTGGGCGGCACATCCCCCACCTGCCAGTATACTCTCCCATCACCCATAGAGAGCAAGGACGACTTCCCCTTGAGGAAGACAGGTTTGTTAATTTGCATACAGTACAGACATAGAAATGCAAATACATGCATATCTACATACATAAATAAATCCGTACAGACGCAGAGATTTCCGTGTGACTGTTAAGACATTACCCTGTATTAGTGATCTAACAGTCACACTGAAATCCTTGTATTTGTGCTCTAATACAGGGTGCATTTGTGATTTTCCTCTTACTGCTCTAGGTTATTAATACAGCGAGTGTCTTTTTGACCCTTGTCAGTCAAGAGATTGGTATACCCACTGAGAATTTCCTGAGGTTGCTGATGACCTGCTAATAACATCAGTTAGGCTCATTATGACCACAGCACCCCCCCCTCTTCCCTCCAGGGCTCAACACAAACTTTTATAAGAGGTGACGCATGTCAGAAAAGTAACTTAAACCTTCCTTATTCCTATTTACATTATGCTAAAACACAGTTGAACACAGGCAACAGCACACTTCAACTGCTGCAATTGCTGTTATTTGTACTGAAATTACCTTGCCATTATTTAAAAGGAACCACATTTGTCCCTATGTTAAAATAATAAACCAAGTTCCAAGGCCTCTTTGAACTGTTTAGTGGTAAATGGGAGAATTAAAGCGCATTAATTTCTCCTGAGTTATTGGCTTTAAAAACTATTTTGAAAAGACACAGGTTCCCACCAAAAAAGCAGCTCAGGTTTGTTGGTTTAAAGTTTGAGGAACCCTTTGGGGATGGCTGTGTAAATAAGAATAATTCCTGCCTCTTGGTTTGCACGAGCACAAGTGCTCGCCAAGCTAAAAACGTCATAATTCGGCAATGAGGTCACCAAATTACATTATGTTCTTTTCCCCTCTGTGTCTCTTTTAATTACATTGGAAAACAATTATAGTTGTTGAGTTATTTAACTACAGACCTGTCATGTTGCATGTATACACAATTTAGAGATCAGGCAAAGAAATTATATTTAGTAAACAAAGTCACTGGATGGCAAGAATAAATATTAGAAAGGTAAATGAAAGCTTTAAGTGTTTTTATTTATTGTAATTCCTTTGAATCATACAATTTTCAGAACAGAAAAATACCTCTTGTACATATATATTTACATCTCTGGGTCATGCTTTTAGACCCGTAAGTTAAGAGGTGCAGCACAAGTGTAATAACCAGTTTAAGACAGTTTTATAAAATAACAGAGAGGCAGTTTATGGTAGCATTGTTTGCCCTTTACTGTGAATACAAAAAGGCAGGTTTAAACAAATAACTGGACGGATACAATTTCAGTCTCTGTTGCTCAAGCTCGACATTTTCATCCTTTAATTCACGGTTAAATCATCTCCCCATTCCTGTGCCTGGCTCTCTTACACCGATGAAACTATTTCTTGCTCTTTGGATTCCTGAATCTATATGTGGTCATTTCCTGCTCAGGCCTTCCTCCCCCACTTCCTGTCTGTCTTCATTAAAGTCCTCGGAGAGCTTGGCACCCGGGGGGGTGGGGTGTGGTGGGGGGGGCACACACACACAAAGGTAGTGTTGTTCCCTGAGCCACTGCCTGTCACTGATAGCTGATTGGCAGGTGTTGCCGAGTTAAGGCGGGCACAGGCTGGATGAACCTCGACAGGACTGTTTGTTTAAGCAAAGATAGCTCTCTCAAAACAAAGTGGAGATGACTCAAATGCTCCACGTTAGACTCCCCGCTGCTTCATATGGCCGGAGGGCCGAGCGACAGCTTTTTCTGGTTGAGGTTGAAGTTCAGAAAGATTATTATGTGCGTGTGATATATTGTGTAACACTTCGTAGCTCGATGGTCAATATGTCTATTTTAAAGCTTGAAAATACGATACGTGCAATACACACTGTAGAGTCAGTCCTCTAAATTTCCTGCAAAAGAAACAATTCGTGCTTTGATTTCTGCTGTGAGGTGTCCTAATAAAAACACAGAAGAGCTGCAGTGCCCTTGGCTTTATCTCACTTAGAAGTTTAATTTAATTTAATTTCACGTGATTAACTTGTTTACTTGGTATATATCCTCTTTGTTTCACTTCCAGGGACTAGAATAGACTGGACCGAGGGCACGCGATAGTCTGTGGCAAGAATAGTTGCAGCTTAGCAGTAAGAAGTGCAACACCCTCCCTGGTCTTGACCCAGTTACCAAATGTGTACATTCAGCAGGTGCAGGAAAGATATTCAAAAATAAATCCTACAAAGGTAAAACAGTAGAGCACAAGCAAGTTTGTGTGGAAACACCCGATGTTAGGAATATTTTCTGCTCTCGAAACAGAAAGACTGTTAAATAATAAATTAAATAATTTAATTTGTGGATCTTACAACATCGAATACCTAAACTCTGAGGAACTTAGCATTGGTTTAAAAGTTTATGTTGGTAAGGAACAGCAACCAATGAGCTTTACAGTAATTTATCAATATCAGCATCAGTTTAAACTACAGTGTCAGGCAAAATGGAAAGCAGACCTCCTTATGTACAGAACACACACCTCAGCTTTCCACACAGCCATCTGTCCAGGTCCTGGCTCTAATGGACACAGGCACTCACAGTGACAGTGGAGTTAAAATTCTGATTAAGTGGAGATAGCATAACACTTTCACTTGCAAAGCCACTAGCCCTGCAGCATCACTTTCAAATGTAATACGATGATTGATTTATGACTCTGGTATATTGCAGCCATTACTGTATGTTTTCATTAACTGAGAAGCCGGAGCAGAAGTGACCCAGGTGTGCTGTGTATATGCCTTGCCGCTGCTTTCATTGCCTCCTGTTGCACTGTGCACCAGGGCATTTTTTTTTTCCATGGAGACCAGTGAGAAAGTGTTTGTTCCCGTGCTGCTGTCTGGCGTTCCCGTGGCGACCAATTGGGATGCGTAGCTTGGTGGCAGCAGTGTATAAAAATAGAAAGCAATCAAGGCAGCAGGGCGTGAAGCAGATTCATACGACTCCCAACAGCGTTTTCTCTCCATTTATCTCTCCTGCCTCCTTTCTTCCTCCCTCGCTCTCTTTCATTCTACCTCACACCCACAGGATTAGAGGTCTGTGCCACGTATTAGGGAAGAGGGTTTTGCTGCTTTTGACAAAAGCCAGAAATAGCAGCATCTGGCCCACTCTCCTAGCTGTGCCCCCATCACCGCTCCCTCTCCTCCTCCCTGCAGTGCTCCCACGTCATAGCCCCACTTCAGTATGTAAAGCTGTATGTTGTACACATTGCAAAAGACCTATTTAATTATTGATCTAAACTAAATAATTGACACAGGTTGGCTATTGTGTAACAGAAGGTTTACATAACTTCAATACAGCTTTGTGCTCTGGCTTTCAGTCAAAAGACCAGCTTATCTATTCTGCTTGTTTATTTGAGTGTGTAAAGCTAGCTGTGGGATTCCATGTCCAAAGGGTTGATGGGAAGTCCACATGAGACATGTTGACCTAGTGAATCACTGTGACAAGACAAGAGCACGACTCAACAGTCAGACACAAAAGCATTTACTTGCATTTACATAACTCGTCCCTACATTATTCACAATTGTTTCCTTGCCTTGATTCAACCTCCAATCTGTTTCCCATTTGTTACATTATATAATCTTTTCATTGTCACATCTGCACCACACACATATTTCAGACTAGTTTAGTAATTGTCTTATTTTATCAGAGCTTTGCAGCGCTGTACATGTAAAGGCCATTAATGACTCAGAGGTGATGTGCTCATTGATTTTTTTTAAATGTCATGAAACAAAAAAGGACATTTAAAAAATGTCATTCATTCGCCTGGAATATTATTTTTTATTTAATTCAAGCCTGATCTACAGGATTCACACCCTATGCAAAGCACACAATGACATAATACTTTGCCATCGCATATATTACTGAACCTGTATATTTCAGACGCTCTGTGCCGAAGCATTTTTCTATTGTGATATGAGCCAAATAAATAAGTGAAATGTGAGTATTTTGTCCTCATTGACTTGAAATTTGAAACCATTCCATATTTTTGGAATATGCTGTATTTTTGGGTTTAGCACACCACGGACAATCCCATTGTCAAAGCACAACCTCCTCTTCCGGTATAATAACATAATAATCTATGTTGCACATCACCTTAACCCCACCGAGTCTCTGGACTTCAGTATTTCATAAGCTCACGGTTGTGTCCCTGTCTAGTCGTTACACTTTTGTGTCGTTGATGGTGGCATAGACAAATAAACACAGGTCAAAAAGACTATTGTGCAACGAGCATACTCCTCCCTTTGTTCAACTTTTGAATTCAATATCATCAAACTTTCAGGGATGGCAGCTGTGCGTAATGTTGAGGAGGGCGTTCCTGGAAAAAAAAAACATCCATGCTCAGTGAATGTACTAAATAGATATTTTGACAAATGTCCTTAAATCCGCTGTTAATACCAGTTAAAAAGTTTGAAAGCAATATGTCTGTTGCGAAGAATATTACGTCAGCATTTCTCTCAACACTGATGTACTGGATTTGTAAGTCTGGATCAGTCCAAACCAAGCTGTGAGTGTGTGTGTGTGTGTGTGTGTGTGTGTGTGTGTGTGTTCAGACTGTGTATTTGGGTATCTCTGTTTTGCATTAGGAGGAGGGGGTGTGGGGAGAGCCTGAAACATCTGCCATGTTTTTGTGTTAGTTTAACTGTTGCTACTGTATCAGACTGTGGTCACCAGGGCGGCAGGTAGCGGACTATTTCACTTAGAGCCTGTGTGTTGCTCAACCTAATTTAGTCCAGATGAGGTGGAAATGGGCCCAATCCTGACTCATTTAATTTATCTGAAACCTGCTCTGAATTTCACTGAAACTGAAATTGTTACATGTCGAAGCGTGACAACATCGCTTATTTTTTTAAACTGATTTATAGTCTCGTTATTCTTCTTTTAGTTTTCCCTTATTTTATGGTGTTACTTTTTTCTTTGATGATGTCCATTCCACTCAGGCTGTATGAAAGCATGTTGTTTGATTCTATAACAATAATCATAGTACATTCACATGACCATATAATTCATCTTCATGTGGTGGGGCTTTTATATCGTGAATTGAGACTTATCCGTTCCTTATTTTTTTAGCCTCTGAGCCCAACCTGAAGGTACGATCCAGACTGAAGCAGAAGGTAGCAGAGAGGAGGAGCAGCCCGATGCTCAAGAGAAGAGATGGAAACATCATGACTCCTTACAAGAAGAGGGCTTTAGAGCTAATGGGTGTGTAATAATGTTGGCTAGATGATGAACTGTGTTATAACGTGCAGAAAATTGTCTACATCTTATGATGTGGTGTTTGAAATGTTCTCGTAAAACAATACAGTTTAGTTAACTGTTACAGAGCTGCATAATAATCAGCAATTTTGCAGTGCAGTAGCATATTATGGTCATTGCACTTTAATGTAAGAAAGACCATTGTAATCAGGCAGCCATGACCGTACACATTAAACTGTTGCAAGGCTGCAGCTGTTATGCCAAGCCTCTGTATATGTGTGTTGTGTGCAGAGTGTGAGCATGCATACTGTTTCTAACTCCTTGATGTTTCGTAGACTCTACGCCTACTAACAGTGCCCCTGGCTCCGGCCCCAGCTCTCCCATAGGGGCCTCCAGTGCCTTGGGGGCTGAAAATGGACCCTCGTCTCTGCCTACTACCACAAAAACTGAGGTATGTTTAGAAATCATCAGCATTGCTATTGACATGCCAAAAAAAATGAAGCAAAAGTCTTGCTGCTATTGTTATTCTGCATGCAAATCATTTGAATATCAAAACTATAATTTTATGTCAGGGCACTAAATGCCTGTCTGCCCTTTTGCCTGCAGCTATAAAAACAGCCAGTTGTCCTCTGCCTGTTACACTCCAGTGAAAATGGCTCCCCACACTGACATTAAAAAGGCACAGCTTGACCCACATGTCTGATTAGCCCAAGTTTGTCTGCGTAAAGATGAGACATTATGCAGGAAAATGAATGGAATCTCTCAGTGTTAAAATTCTGAACACAAAAACACTGCAAAAACGACAGTAAAAACGTTCCTGTCCAACATTTTTTTTTATTCCAGATGTGCTGTACAATCAGTTTTATGTTTTGCAAAAAAAGCATCTTTAGTTTGGCTGTAAGGTTGCTCTTGGCTTGTCATTGTACTTCTGTCATTGGCCTGGCGGCATGTCTGTTCTGAGTTGTTCTGAGGCGTTTCCCAATAGATTCATGGCTGAGTTACTGACCAGAGCTCCCTTTGGCCCAGGCTCACAAAGCAGACCATTATAGAGGGTGGCAGATATGACACATCTCTGAACAATCTTAACAGAACAGCTGTGTTTTCCTTAACCGTCACTGTTTACTCTCCCAGGGACCTCCAGCGACACAGAGAAAGGAAAGACGCCCTGACAGCGGGCTGAAGGTTGGGGCTCAGGGAGACAGACGAACTGTGGAGTTTAATTGATATCCCAGGCACTGGTAGCCAAAGACATCCACATGCTAACAACATAAACATGGTGGATTGCTATTGTATCAGCCCAAGCTGAAGCTCTCATGAAAGTCACTGGTGGACTCTGGGGGTTCCTGTAGACCTCATGCCTGTTGCAAAAGCAAGGAGTGTTTGTGCACAGTTACATTAGGTATCCTTTTTCAGAGGGAACGGGTCCCTCGGGTCAAATATGGGCCGGATATCCACATACAGGTCACTGAGTACTGGTAGGGGTTCGAAGGATAAACATGGTTGTTCCAAAACCACATGCTGGTCCGCTGCTCTGCTGGGTACAGGAAGTATGCCCCAGTGCTGATGTTCTCTGAGAGAGTAGCCTGAGGGTGGAGACTGGGGGAGTAAGAACAGGCAGCAGGCCGATTGGGGACTGAAGTACTGAGGGTGGAGTAGTAGATTTAGAGGTTTGCAGTGTTTTCTAATAGCCTATCATTCCTCACTGGTGCCATTCTGTGAAGCTCCAGGAAACTTTTGCTGACCGCCACTCCTTTATATCATCTATCATAAAAACCCATACCTTTCCTTTTGCAGCAAGGAGGACTGTTGTTCGTCATAGTGCATTAACGTTTATGCCACTGCTCATGTTGCCTTTTGAAATTGTCCATAGTGGGATTTCTAAATCTGTCACCCCCTCCTAAATCTCTCTTGTCTTTTGCTCTGTCCTGTTTGTTTGGTGTAGAGATGGCCTTCACAGCCGAGATTATTCCGACCTGAGGGCTCTGTGTCGATGTTAAGCTTATACACATCTCCTTCCTTACCCAACATCTCCTTCGGGCTTTCGACTGCATCCTCACCCATAAGTGTAAGTACAAATGTTTAAAAATATATATATATTTAGATAACCTGTCTGTTGTACATGTAATAAAATCTTCCTTCATACACCAGTTTAGTGTTTCAGTAATGGCAAGTTTTTATGCTCGCTATGAGTAGGAAAACCTCCTATCAGTGGCTGTCTGGGTGCTCTGTACGACCACAGGTCACTGACCTGTGTCCCCAAATGATTTTATCGCCCTTAGATAAATATTGTTCTGCAGTGTCTTGTGTCAGGCATGCTCTTATCTTCCCCTGTTACCTCATTTATCACAGCTTTTAAAAAGGCCAAGTCCACTCAAGTGCAACTCCTGATAACATAGCACATGATGTATCATCTTTTAGCTCTCTGGCACATTCCACAGAGGCTTGTTCATCAGCTGCAGAAACCTCTAACCACTGAAGGTCTCTGATTCATCATCTCTGATTTCTAACTACAGTACAAGAACCATTTTCATTCACAAAAAAACAGCTGATATGATTGAGTTTGACTTGTTAAAATGAACCGTTACATTTTTTTATAAATGATTATGAACGACGACCTGTCTCAGTGCACTGCATTTGTAGAGCGAATTATAGAATAACCATCTCTGTATTATCTTTGTCTCTGCTCTCAGGCAATGGGGTTGAAGGACAGATCGACAGAAATCAAGCATGGGTTGCCTGGGCACCTGCTGGGCCCTGTGCCCCTTCAGACAGGCCTTGATTCTAAAGTGAGCCCCAGTCATCAGGCCCTCCTTCAACACCTCCTCCAGAAGGAGCAGATGAGGCAGCAGAAGATGCTCTCCTCTGGTAAGACTGTGATACTTCATGTCAAGCATTACATTATGTAATTACTTTAAATTAAGTCATTTATAATATGACTTTAGAAGAAATCTAACTGATTTGGATTTTTTTTGTCAAGGCCAAGGCTCCATGTCGTCCCACCCTCAGTCCCCTCTGGCCATGAAGGATCGGCCCTCCAGCAGTCGGCCTAAACTTCCAAAACACCGGCCCTTGAACAGAACCCAATCTGCACCGCTGCCTCAGAACACGCTGGCCCAACTTGTCATCCAGCAGCAACACCAGCACTTCTTGGAGAAACAGAAACAGTACCAGCAGCAGGTTCATATAAATAAGGTATTGTGCTATTCATCAATATTGAAATCACAGGGGAGGATTTTGACTTTCAGATTACTTTTCACAGCATTCTCTATTCCTTCTTAGGTCTCGTGAGGTCTTATTTTACTGCAGGGAGTCTGATTTAATCATTTTAAGCACACAAATGCTGATCTATTTTTAGCCTTTTGTAAAAGCATCTGTGGTAGCTCAGGTTTACAGACCCAGGCTGTTGTCTGTTCTTCCCTGGAATCCTGGTGTTATTTCTGCGAAGCAAAGAACTTCTGCCTGACTTCAAATAGGGAAGAAATGCTTCCCCTGCACTAATTCTGTTATCATAGCTTAAGGCATCAGTACTGTTCACATGCTAACTCTGTGAAATTCAATTCAGCTAAGTTCAAATGAAGGAAAAAGTGCCCAGAATACATTTTGTTCCTCTGTGGCAATATTTGTGTTTCTGTTAGCTGGCCGAGGTGACCTCGCTATACACAGAGTGTAATTATTCTGGTGAGGGACGTGTGTGAGGTGGCAGACACTGTGAAAGGCAGCATTGTGTGAGCTCACATACTGATGTGTCCCAACGCTGGGCCCTCAAAGAGCCATGGGAAACATAGAGCAGCTCTTACCTAGAAGTAATAAAAAGCACAAAGCATCTCAGGCACTTATTGAGTTGAGTACAGTATGGATGTAACAGTAACAAACCCTTTGAATACCGCTAAAAGTAACTACCATGTGTCACACGTGGCAGCTGAAATCAGTTTTAATACCAGCTGTAATTATTATTATCAAAAGTACTTGAAGATGATTCATAGAATTGTGAGATCTTGTCTAGAAACACGTGAACAGGCCGTGCTCTTACCACTCAGGCCAATGAGATCGCACATAAAGCCTCTTTAAGTGGAGGTTATAAATGGCCACTAATCAGGGATGAGCCCTCAGTGTTTATTGAGAGGGATCTCTGAAACATTGCCCTAATTAATTTCCTAGCAGAGGCTTGGCTACGGTTGTTTTTAAACGTCCTTCAGTGCCTGCAACAGTAGGGGGAGCTAATGGAAATTTACAAGAGCTTAGGGATTTTAGGAAGAGGTATGAACAGTGTTTTCTAATGCCAAGCTAAGGAGGCTAATTCTTATAGCTGAAGGGATATTTATATGAGTCCTACATTCTGTAGATGGTAATGTTATTGGTTATCAGCTGGGCTTGTGTCATTCCTGCTGCTGGAGCCCTCTTGTGGCAGAGTAATCAAATTATTGCACCATTACTGTAGTTCTGATTGAGCAAAGCTGCGAGACACGCGTGGAGTCCCTCTGTCAGGCTGCATTTAAACTCTCACGCTTCTGTTTCTATCTAACAATTATGTTACCCTCCTTTCAACCTGCAAAAAACATGACACTTTTATGCTCGGTTCCAGGCGCACCTGTTAATCACAGTGGAGATGTAATACGCTGTTTTATTGATTACATGCTTTTGGATGGAATAAGATGAAACACCGATTTGTTGAAAGTCTTGAATGTGATTCAGCAAAGGGTCATATATTTTCTTGATGTCCCCTTTAACAACTTGTTCGACAACATGCTCCCTACACCCACTGTTTGCAGAAAATAACCACAATTTGCAAGAGAGAACACGCGGTTTTTCCAGAGGCAAGACTTTGTACATTCTGAACTGTATTTTATGAAAATAAAAGCGAGCGACACTAATCCATACACCTCAGGCAGCCGTCATTATTGAATTTTATTAACTCACATAAAAGAAAAAAAAGAAAAAGCAGGAACAATGGCTAATCTGCTTCCACTCCTAAACCTCCTAAAAATGTAGTTTACCAAAGCCACTGTAAAACTTTACCAGTTTGACATTTGTCTTCGTCACATTATTATAAGTCACAGTAGCTTTATTACATGTACATACGGATGGTTGTCAGCAGCTGTCAGTACAAATGTCACATTTGATACATTTGATATCCCACATAATATAAATGTAAGTTTGTTTTACAAGTCTCTGCGATTTGTTCCAATGTAAGAAGAACGCTTTATCTCACAAACTAGACTGTCAGACTGGATTTATCATCATGAAAATGCCCACAGGAATGCAGTTTATATAGCCTTAATTGTCCATCATACAGTACACGCTGTCTGCCACTAACTGTCAAACAGATAGTGTTATTAAATGGCTCTGAAGAGGTAGAGGTAAAATTAATGTGGAGCCTCTGTCTTTTGCAGCTGTTGTCCAAATCCATTGAGCAGTTACGTCAGCCCAGCGCACACCTGCAGGAATCAGAGGAAGAGCAGGAGGAGCTGCACAGAGAGCAGACAGAAAGCATGCAGGAGGACAGGCTGCCCCCTGGAGGAGTCATCCGGAAGCACACGCTGAGCAGTAGCAGCAGCGGCTCAAGCAGCGAGCTGCCAGACGCTCACTACGGGGTCATCAAGGTCAAAGAGGAGCCGGCTGATAGCGAGGACGAGACACTGACCAATCAGAGCTTAGAGTCAGAGCAGAGCACCTATCTTCACCAGGTCAAAGGAAGACTGGTGATAAGAGCCATGATATGAGAGGGGAAGACGATGAGATCACACACTTGCAACATTCGCAGATAAACACGTCACTACCACATTTAAATCCTTGCAGTTACACACACACATATACACAACACAGCAGCCATTGCACAGTAGGCCAGCTCTCTGTCACAACATATGACCCCCCCCCCCCCTTTTTCCCCTCAGCTGCAGCCTGTGCTCATCCCATACTCTAAGACTCTGTTTGTGATCTTTGTGTAGTGATCTCTGTAAAATATGTACGTTTCACTTTTGTGTATATAATATGAAGACAATTTAGACCGTTCTTTTTAAGAGCTGCTTTCATCGCCTTGAGTCCGCTCAACTGACAAAAAAGTTGTATGTACATATACTGTGGATTTAGCATCAAAGATGATTTCTAGAGGGAAGGTTGAACAGGTGTACAGCTTTGAAGAGCCAACTCACGTTTCCCATTGTGTGCATTTTTGCCATGAAATATTTGAATGCTCTTCTATCCACTTTAACTTTGAGAATTGAGTTAAAGAATTTAAAACACTACATACGCGGCTGTTCTCAGAAATCTGTGATGATGTTCCATGTTAAGTGGTCTCCGAACTGAAATAATAATGAACATCTGTCTTAGAGCGAATGTATACTTAAATCCTAACAGAGGACGCTCCCTCAGGGCAGACTTCTGCGCTAAGAGTGATATTGCCATTGGAATATGGTCCGCTGCTCATATTGCAATTTGAAGGATAAAGCACTAAATCCCTGCTTGGGTGTGCAGGCATCTCCCAACACACCCCGAGTCTCCATGTCCCCCTCTCTCTCTTTCTCTCTCTCTCTCTTTCTCGGAGCAGTCCCAGAACCGGGCCCTGTGTTAAGCCGCGCTCTCCTCCCTCTCTCCCTCTGGGTCCAAATCAAAGCTCGGCGGGTTCCTGCCCAGCTTTCAGCAGAGGAGTCAGACAGAGAGAAAGAGAGAGAGGGCCGGGCAGGAAATGCCTTCTAGAAGCCAGGACTTGGAGTGATTCATGTGTGCAGGAATGTTGAGAGAGGAGGACCTAGGGTTGGAGGAGTCCAAGGGGCCAGGCTTGAGAATTGATTTACTGTCAAGGCGAATTACAAAGTGAGTGGGGATATGGTTAAGGGAGTCCCTTTTAAAGGGAATCGCTTCCTTCGTATTCCCCAGTGGCATGCTTACCTCAACATGCAGGTTTGATGTTACTTCAATAAAAAAAAAAAACCTGGGTAGGACCTCGCTTCTTCTTCTTCTTCTTTTTTTTTTCCTCAAGCCTGTTTTCCTCTAAAAGTGCCCATTGCGACATGTATAGTCTGTCTTAAAGTGATCAATCAAATGTATTGCATAGCTGTAAACCTTCCTGTTTCATTTGTACCGTCAACTAAATGTAAAAACAAAAAAATGCTAGTATGAGGTTCTGTGTTTGGATTCATGTGAAAATCAAAACTGTCTGTCTTATACTGTACATTCAGATTGTCTAATGTTTTTAGTGCAAGTAAACACAATCAGAACAATGTGAGTCTTGTTGTCTTGCTCCTTTGATTTGGTTGTAACGAGAACCCCTTTGCTGCCAGCAGGGGGGTAGTGGAGGGGGGTCGGAGGGGTCCTGTGGTCTGTTCATAGCAGTTTGCATTTCTTCTCTTTTTTTTTTTTTTGCCTTGTGTGATAAACCTTTCTTTTTTAAAAAATAAAGTTCATTTACCTCTGATGTTCTTGCATCTCGCGGATTATTTACGTCCATCGCATTAAGAGGTTGCATGCATAGGAAAGAAAGAACCGTACTCCATGAAGTTACAAATTATATTCTTAATATATCATTATCTCAAACAGACTGCCTAAATCATTAGCTCAGCTTGCTTTTCCCACAATAGGTCCCATAACCGAGCTAGCTCTTTATTTTCAGGGGATCTTTGTAACCCTTTATAGGGAGCTTAAGAGGCTTTCAAAACATTTCTTTGATGTGAGAAAGCAAGGCTTCTTGAGGCAGTATTAGAGCAGTCAAGATAAGGTGAGCTGCAAGAGAGTGATATATTACTTGTGCAGGTCCTTTCAAACCAAGCTTAAGCAATTTCACAGCAAGCTTAGTTCATGGGACTGGCCCGATATGCTATACACGCAATGATGAGACTGGAAAAGTTCACTCATAGTCTAATGTTGCTCTCTGCAAAACACCATTCTGAGAACATCTTCGGAGTAACAAAATGACGTTTACAGAAAGTTAGATCACCTCCTCTTTGCTATACATACCTACACGTGATGGTTTAATGTTATATTATATTAGATGGTATATTATATAAAACAATACATTTCTCTACAACCGACACACTCTTTCGTGAAACTTTTATGAGAGCTCCAAAAGTATTTTCACAAAGGTGTAGAGTTACTTCACATTAGGAAGTATTTGAGTTAAATTAGACACTGACTCTTTCTTAAGTAGATTCCATCTGTCTTGGGCTTCAGGCCCTTGTGATTTTAAATGAGCTGTTACAACGGCAGAAAAAATAACGAAGCCCAAATCCATCTGTGCTGCCCTTCCCCAGCTGCCCACAGAGCCAGTTGTAAAAGCAAACAAGCATTTTTAAAGGTGTAAGGAAGTAAGGACGACATAAGCCTACCTATTTCCTCTTAATGGATTAGACTCTAAGTGAGGCCTGCGTTTTTATCGCCTACGTGCTAACTAGGCATTTGGATGCAGGAAGTACATACATGCAAGAATGAGTGATCGATGACGGCAATGATGACTCAAGTGGCTTTATTCCTAAAGCACGAGGATCAACAAGAAAATGCATTCTTACACTCAAAAAGCATGCCAAATCATGAGATAATGTCTCGATGTTTTGAAGAACAGTCAGAATAAAATGCATTTGAAGCATTGCATTGCTTAAAACCCAGGGCTTATTATATTCATACCACATGAGCTAGACGTAATAGCGCAAACCTCATGAATTAAACAAGGTTTCTTAAAAGTTTCTTCTTGTGTCAGCTTTCTATTAATGACGTACATCGCGGCTTTTTTGAGATTGTTTTTCATAGCTCAGAATGAAAAAAAAAAAAAAAAAGCAGGTCCATGCACATGAATTAAATCTAATTCTAAATGAGTTTAACAACCTGGCTCTTTTTTCAAAAATTCAATCGGGATCTTAGTTTTTTTTCCAGTGAAAGTGCCAAACATGGTGCCCCTCTGGAGTTCATCCTGCTGCTGCCATCTGATTTACACCACAGATCCAGAGTGAATGTAATTAACTGCTGCTGACAACTGCTAACCACTGATTAAAAAGAGAAAGAGGCAGCAGTCCTCTGGATCCCAAGGACCAACACTGCAGACTCTTTGACTGGTTGCATAACAGAGATTTAATATTTCAGCATCAT
This sequence comes from Protonibea diacanthus, assembly GCA_028641955.1. Taxonomy (NCBI): domain Eukaryota; kingdom Metazoa; phylum Chordata; class Actinopteri; family Sciaenidae; genus Protonibea; species Protonibea diacanthus. The sequence continues at coordinate 13,658,188 of CM053983.1, read as the reverse complement.
GGTAAATACATTAGCCATTTAGCTCTGTATTGCTCAGCATGTTGCTCACCCTATAGAAGAGGATTAAACTACCACAGTACATCAGGCCTCTATCTGAAAATCATACATTTTTTGGTTTATCCCTACTCTCTGACTTTCTGTCTTCTGTTATTACATAGTTGATAGCAACCATAATAACAATGAAACTTTCCTTATATTTAGAAAAATGACCACATGTTCTGATCTTTCTTCTTATGCAGCTATTATGTACCATTACAGTACTTTCTGATAGAACACCCTGGAGAGGTACTTACTGCAGGTTATTATTATATAAAATCACACAAGGCCTGATCTGCGCTCATTATGCAGTATGTATAGACATTAAAGAGGTCATCAGGAACTACATTAGCCTTAACAGACAGTCAGAGATGACGCAGTCAGCTTTTCACTGTGATTACGTTAATCAGTGAGAGTTTCGTGAGGATAAAAGAACTCTCAGCTCATTATTAATTATGAACATTACCCCCCACCACTCCCCCCTCCAGAGCAGGTCAGCTCCACAATGCAATTGTACAGCTCACCCGATCACTTTGCAGCTGACTCGCCAAAACACTGATGCTACTCACCTGACCACCAAAAGCAGTAACGCAAACACGTCCAGCTGATCAATCACCAGCCTCCAGTGGTCAGAAAGCACTTCTAGGCTATAGACTTACTATAGCAAGGTTCATGCCAAGACTATCCCTCAAACACTGCAAATCCTGAAAACAAATTCATAATGGATTCTGACTCCAGTTGGATTTCTATACATTCAGTGTATATAGGACATAAATAAGCTTGTGTAGGTTTTGGTGATGGAAGACAGGTGCAAATGGTTTTCAGCTGTCGGCCTCAGGGGCTCATGTTGTAAAACACACACCTAAAGGCATTGAAAAAAATTCTAAATTAACCTGCTGCCTACGCCAGTCTGCATTATATTTGCCATAATTTCAATTGCCACACGCACAGAGAAAAAAATCTAACCAACAGTAGCAGGCGTGAGCTGACCGAAGACTGTGGAGAAGGCCTGGCAGAGGAGTAAGTGGTTTCCTTTTTGGAGACGCGCTCAAATTTTCCCTCATTAGTGACTTAGTCTAAAGTGTACCACACATGCAGAGTAAAGGTGTAGGTTATAATGTGAGGCTAACTTAGTTAGGCAACCTAATAATGGATTAATCTTCCCCAGACTAGTTGTAATATGTTCACATTTTAGGACTTAGATTTTTAAGAACAAAAAATTCTCATTTTGTAATAACAAAATGTGAATTCCCAGAGTAAACCTGCAGATGAAACCACATCATAATGGAGTTAAACTGCTAAAGTAGAGGTCTTACGCTCTCCTGACCAAGCAAAGCCAAAGTTTCCCAGTTAACACGGAACAGCTGTGGAAATGCTGCTCTCTGTGGTCTCTAATCAATAGATGTCAGCTCGTGATACTCCCAGGTTAGTGCATGCCACTAAAAACATGTCCCTCAGGATTTGGTTACCCTTCAGCTGGTGACTTTAGCACACACACACACACACACACACACACACACACACCTTTGCGACCTGCACTTGTTGGATTTTGTGATCTGGTAATTCTGGCAAATGCCAGGTGGACCGGCCCACCTAGTGACCAAAAGGTAAGTACCAGCAATGTGGGGAAAATTGTGTGGAGAAACAAACAAATAAAAACAAAAAAACATATCTGCCAGCCATGAACCATGTTGGAAGAGTCCATCTGACTGAGACGTCCCAACATTTCAATGAGCTACATATATAGTAAGGCAGACCGTCGCCTCCCCCCTTGCTCCCTCCAAGTGGATCCGTCCAGGTAATGTCAGAGGTCAAGCGGGAAATAATCAAACTGAATGAAGCCATAAAGAGCCGACAATAAATGGAATAGAAAAAAGACCACAAAAAAGCGGAAAAGGTTTAGTGTAAAATATCAGCGAGAAATGATGCTGACAAATGTTTGCCTGAAACAAACACGTATTTGGCCACAATTTTGATTATTCGGTTACAATAAACGCTAAAAAAAATGTCTCTAAAGACATACCTTTGATGTTACCGCGGACATGAAGCTATTTGATCCAGAGAAAAGCAGCTGTAGACGAAAACTGGGCAACGGATCACTTTGGCGAATGATTTGACTTTCCTTTTCCTGGATTAAAAATGACCTGAGAACTATGAAGACACAAAAACACATCAAGACAACTTCTCTCATGTTAACTGAGACCAAGACTTCAGAGTTTGATGATATTGTGAGCCTGGAAAAATGCATGGCATCAGGTAGGACTATTTTATGATTTAAGTCTTTCTGTCTTTTGTATTTGTAGGCGAGGGTGGTGTGTTTAGTCAATGTGCTTTTGGCTTTAAGTGAGTGTGCGTGTGCTGTAAAGCCTGTGTCTTTGAGTTAGTTATTGTATATTGTAAGTTATTGTGCTGTTGGCTTTGTTTCTGTACTGTAAATCAGAGGTGCTTGAAGTGAAGATAAGTTACTTGAGTTGCCAACAACTCCTTACATTACTGTAACTGAAATAATGTTTACTACACTGATGTGTGGATTATTGTGGCATTGCGTAGAAATTGGTATTTTTGTGATTATAACCTCTCCACACAGTTGTACGTGTGTATTTATGATTGTATTACTAGTGCAAATACACAAGACCACAGACAGTATAAATATATATCCGTGACGTCACCATACGTTTCTGAAGAGTTGTATGTGCTGTCATAGTCTTGCCTTTGCCGCCTCCCTGCTAATCTAAAATTGGGCAAAGAAGTGGATCATCAGTGGACCTGAGGCGGGCTGAATGACACCTGGGTGCTTAAACAAACCTGTAACAGCACCCACCTGTCAATCAACGCGGCCACTCTGTTAATTATGCATAACTTTAAACCTTAGTATAATTTGTACAGCAAGAAACTCAGCTAGGCCTCTCTCTTCCAGCCTTTTATTTCATGAAGCTCTTGCCAGTGACTAAAAGTCAGTCCCAGATTTACTCTTGTTTAGCAGATTCTTGCTGGGTCACTCTCACATTTCCTCTTCTTAGCTTCCTCTGTTTCCTTCTTTGGTCTCTTTTTGTCTCAGTCATTTTGTCCACAGAGGCTGGGTACAGTGCCCGCTTACCTGACTCCAGTTCTGGCATGACATCCGCCCTCCTCTTCCTGTTGGTCCACGCTGGCACATATTATCCAGTTTCACAGGGTTAAAATCTGTGGCACAAACTCAAAAAATCAGTGATTTGCATATGTAAACACTACTGTACTCAAGTTATTGAAGTGTTCTTCAAAGCTGTTAAATCACAGTGCACCACGTTTAACGTGCTGACATTTAATCTCTGAGAATTACCAACAGAGGACACAGAAACACAGCTTTTGTCATAGAAACACTGCAACAGAACATCGACTGCGTCACTGTTTCCATTCGTAACATGGATCCTTTTAAGTAGAATAAGCACATTGAACAGATTAATGGACAATAGCTACAGTAGCTTGCTAACGCAGTTAGTTAATGTTGGATTTGGTGGACTTTTAAGGGATCCAGGGTTTCAGTGTCATCCTCCTCATCCTCCTTATTCTTATTCTTCTCCTTCAACCTGGCTTTATCAGAATTTGTGGGGATGTTGAGGGAGCTATAAAGCCATAAAGCTGTTATGAAAACTATGTTTGAAATTGAGTGAGATTAAATTAGTCTGGGATTTCATCGTTTTTCTTATTTTAGCGTTTGACATGGTGTATAAATATGTTTGCCTCATGAGTCTAGATAAGTGAGGAAGTCATTTGTTAGATGAACCTCTGCTATTTCAAACCCTGCCCACCGAAGTTGAAGATGACAGAGCGCTAAAACACACACGTAAGGGACATTTTCCAGCTTTCTTGTGTGCATGTCAAGATTTGTATGAATCTGGCATCTGGTGTTACAACGTGGTGTTTTTCTTTCCATGTGCTCTTAAGCATGCTTGAGGTGTAGGACAGTGTAACCTTGGCAGCAAATGGAGGAGACTGTTTTGTGTGCTGGTGTGAAAAAGTGCACCTCAAAAAAGGAGGAAAAAAAAGAGACTGATGTCAGATGGGAGTGCAATCGACTCATTTCTGTTGGATTCTTTGTGGCCTGTGATGTGTGGGAGGCCAAGATTTCTTCCTTTGATGGCTTGTGTGCCTGTCGCTTGACATTAAATCATATACTTTACCAGACCATCCAAAACTGAAATTAAGCTTAATTTGCTCAGGAAGCATTTTAAAGAACTGTATATTTCTTAATGGACTATGTGATGTTTTGTCTAATAACACAGTAATTTCTTCATGTGATACAACCCGAAGGCAACTTTTTCCCTTCAAGAGGAGACGAAGAATTACACATCTTTTCTTCTCTCCTGAAATGAAACATTGATGACCCAACATAGATAGCGTTTATATTACTGTCAGTCTCCCTGACTGGTGTCATCCATACTGTTATCTTAGCCCTTCAAGGATTAATATACCTTTTCAAGTTTAATGAGATAAGAGACCTGGGGGAGTTCTCTCCCTGCTGTGTTCAAAGACCATCCGGCCTGAGGAACTGCTTTATCTCAGCCACTGATTGACCTGGCTGATAGGTGATACTGAGGAACCACAGTGGCCCAGTGAAGTGGTGTCTCCACAGAGGAGATGGGGACTGGCAAACTTGGCCTCTCCTGTCTGTGAGAATCCCATCAGTGGGGCTCCGGCGTCCCAGGGATGCCGTCTCCTCTCTTTGATTCTTGCGACCAGGCACTTTTACGTGCCTACCTCCCTCACACCGTCCAATCCAGAGCCCATAAAGCAAGTCTGCCGCTTTCTAGCTAGTTGGACAGGACGTGTTTGTAAGTGTTGCCTGAATGCACCGCCAGGCGAAATGACACCCTGAGGGCTCGTAAGACTTGTGATTTCTTCTCCAAGCCCATGCCAAGAGACCATTTTGAGTTCCAGCTCAGTTCTTCTAAAATTTTGCCATTTGTGGCTTGTGACCATGGACCACTGGGGTTTGTCTCATGATCTATATGGCATGGCAAATACTATGTATTAACTAGGGACATAATCATAAAGGAAAGACATTGAGCCAATAATAATGGCCTGAGCGAAACACCACATAATAACCTCACTCTTCAAAGAGAAACTGTTCTTGAAAAAATATTCAGATCTACATTAAAGTCTCCGCATAACAAGTACATAATCATTCAAATAAATCATTGTTCAGCAAATATACATTCAACACTTTGTCCATATCATAGAAGGCATGACAAATCTCTTATACTGTGGTTCATTTCTATATTTTAAGACATTCCAGGAGATTTAAGACACCAGATAGCAAGGTATGCAGCCGGGGGGAGCATTGCTCCGGGGGAAATATTTTTCAAGGAGAGTTTAAGGGCTCTCTCATTATCACTATATATTGAGAGAATAAAATGAGGGCCCCCTGAAAAGGTCCCCGAGGCATCTGCATGCAAAGGGAGTTCTTGCTGCACACTATATCACAGGCTAATCTCTGAGGGAATCGTCTGCGTGTGGATACATGAGGCACGTGTTGGTGCAACTGAACAGCAGTTCGGAGACAGTGGGAGAAACGGGGCTCCAAGCTCCATTAATGCTGCTGCTGCCATGTTTGCTCATCTGTGCAATTTCCAAATAACGTCATCACTCAAATACACTGCAGAGAGGAAGCCTGCGGTCTGTCTCATGCTGTAAATTTACAGCATAATTTCATAGTCTAATATATTCACAGATATGATGTTGAAGTGGTATCTTAACAGTTTGTTCAAATGTAGTTGTTTAATGTACATTTTGGGAACAAAAATGCATGTACATCCAAAATATAGGTGTACTGGTCTGCCGTTAATTTATATTGTCCTAAATCTATCTTTCAGTCATTCTGTAAAAGTGTGTAGTCTCACAGATTTTGTGTAGCAAAATGAAATTTCAGTCAGGGAACTGAACTGATGGAGCTTAAATGTTTATTCCTGACCTCGGAAACAGCAGCTTGAGAAAAAAAAATCATCAACGCAAGGTCCAACTTACATATTTTCCACAGCTTTCAACCACATTTCATGGCCTACTTCAGTGATAAGAAACCACGAGTGTGGTTAAAAGCGTATGGATCGAAAAGTAAGTTGGACTGTGTGTGGGGGTTTCTTTTGTCAAATTGAACAATTTGCTCAGTCTTAATAGTTTCTAACTTAACATTTAAAGTTTGTAAATGAAAGCATGTGTGGAAACAATTATGGATCCGCTCTTCCAGGAGACAAATCAAATTACGGCAGCCGTGTATTTAAATTATGCTTCAGTTTGGCAAAAGGTGTTTATCTTTGCTGTGTGAAACCACTGTGTAATCCTGAGAGGGCTCGAAAACTTGTGAAGTAAACGTTTCTAGACAATATATGAGCTCTGAAAAGTTGCATGGTCCTGATGTGCCCTGGAGAGTCACTGTATAATTCACATAATTCATAATGAGGAATGAACTCCACAATTTCATGTTGTGTGACTGGTTTGGGCTGAGGCCAGACTGTGAAACAGCACTGTGACAGATCCACGGTGCTACATCACAGTCTTAACAGAACAGCACAGTGTAGGCATGTTGTTGACTGAACATAACGCACTACTAATGTAATGTAAGAATGTGTTACCCGACCAGACGGGAATGTGTGCCCACGCTGGCGCTAAGAGTCGTGACAGAGCACTTCTTTTGACAAAGTGGGAAATCACCATCTATATGAGGGGATCATGTGATTTAAATGCATAGGATGCCGCAAATTGTGGTACACTGAACTTAATGGCAGTTCCCCTCGTGTTTTGAAGTTCAGCTGGCACTGCCACCTCATATGGCCTGGTGTTAATCTGCCATGAACAAGCTTGCATTATGCCATGAGTGTAGTAGAAGTGAGTGGGAAACAGGTGGCCTCCACTTTCTCTCATTCCTGGTCTGAGCGCCGGCTTCTGGACACAAAGTTGGACAGGCTGCATTCTTTGGGGGAATTTCCTCCCAAGCTACTTTATTAGTGAGTGAAAATAAACCTCAAATATTACGCAAGTGTTTTTTCATGTGTGGATTGTGCTATGAAGAGTTTAAGTTTTAGTGACTGGGCTTAAAGGACAAGTTCGTCATTTTGCTAAATGCCTTTTATTTGACATTTTGCTGGGTGTTAATATGAGATACCACTTCACGTGTGTGCAGTAAGTAAGTATGAAGCTTCAGCTAAGAGCTGGTTAGCTTAGCTTAGCACAAAGACTGGAAACAGAGGGTCCTAAGATAAAATCCGCCTCCCAGCTCCCCTAAAGCTGACTGACACGTCATAGCTTATTACTTGAATCTATTTGGAGGTGCCAGTAGGTGGATTCAGGCTGGTTGTTTCTCTTCTGTTTCCAGATTTCCAATAGTTTTAAACTGTCGTCTCTTACGTTACATCTATGCTTCCCATCTGTCACTTTTCCAACAGCAGTCAGAAGAAGTACTGGATGAATAAAAACATAACATTCTCATGAGACGACCCTTAAGTCATAATGTGCTGTCTGTTTATCACGCCGCGTAACACAACTCTTTATGAGACAGACGTCTGACTGCGCAGCTCTGCGTCATCTGAGCGCATCCTCGACAGCTCCATAAATAAGATTTCCATTATTATACCTGAGATGAAAAAAGAACTGCTGTATATAAATTACTTCATCTATACATGAAAGACAACAGACTGTCTCTTTCGAAAGAATCTCCACATTATATCTTCAAAAGACCCCGTCCACTGTTATCACTTATATCTTGGCCACGGCGCAGAGTGTGATTCCGTGGATTTGAAGAAATTGATAGCAGATTGTCTGCAAGACTCCTTTTGGCACGAGAGAATGGGTAAGGCATCACGGCATCTTGTCTGTTTTCTCCACTGACGGGGGGAAAAAATTAGAAAGCTCATTTGCTTTGTGATTAGATGAAGAACGGTCGCCGTGTGGAGTCTTGGAAAAGTTTCAGGTGGAAATTTGATGAAAACAGGGAACGATTTCTCATTACAAACTGCATTACAGTTTTAGGTTCGGCCTTATTTGACTGGCTGCGATAGGAAATACCTTTTATCCCTCAGAAGTAGAAGCCGAAAACCAAGAATTTCTTTAACGATTATTGCCATGCAGTCTTCCCCTTAAGCATCATTTTTGCATGTAGTATGTTGTAACCCCAGTTTTTCACACTAATAGACAAAGTCAGGTGTCAGTCAACAATACCCAGACAGCCTGGGGAGCCATGGCAGCTCCAGTGCTCTGGTGCTGCACTTGGACAGAGATGAGAGAACGCGGGGAGAAAGAAGGAGGTCTGCTTTCCATAAAGTTCTGGTATCCTGTGAGGCAGCTCCACTTCATAATCATAAATCGTCTAGTTGGAAATTGGGGGTTCGTCATATCCCAACATAACAGGGAAGTTTCAAAATCAAAAGATGGACTGGCGGTTCTCATGACAGTTTAATATCAAAGGAAAAGTTTTGAATTTTCCCAAGGTTTCTGTTCGGTTTTATTTGAAGTTTTGCAACAAGAGTAGGCAGCTATAGAACGTCTGCAGTTCAGCACAAGTTCAGTTTGCAAAAAAACATTTTCCTCTTATGACGGACATATATTACAGCTCGTTTTCTCTTATCCGCAGAACTAATGGATCTAAAAAATTAATATTTCTGATCTGATTCTGGGGTTTGTGTCTCCGTGTGATAGACTCAGCTCCCCTTCATCTCTTTCCTGGAGGCTGTGAAGGACTGAGGTCCCCGGCCTCTGCCTGGCTTGTGCTCTGGCCAGCTCCAGCCCATGCGTGTAATGCTGTTTGTAATGAGAAATCTAAACAGGGAACAGCAGTGAGGCATGACAGGAATGTGTTTCCATTGGAGGGAGCTCCATGCAAGAAAAAGAGGAAAAAAAGAATAAGAAGAAACGTTGAGGCAGAGTTGTATCCAGAAGGAGTGCTCACTTGGGCCAAAGCGGAAGACTAATGTTATTGTACATTGGCCGTCACTCTGCCAGCCCTCCCTCACCAATTGGTTCCTGGTCTCTCTACCAGTTTCTCCTCTGCCTCTCTCGCTCTCTCTCTCTCTCTTCTTCCCCGAGACTCTGTTTGCTCAGGTGGACAGTGACACAGTTCTGGATGATCCCCCCCCCCTTCTGCACGCATGGCTGTAGACTGTGTCATCGAGTCAGAGTCCCGAGGGGCCTGCAGAGAAGTTGAAGCTCCAACCCGGGTTCACTCTGGATGGGAGGGGCGCAGGAAGTCGAGGGACAAACACCAGGAGGAACAAAACAAAACAAAAAAAAATGGAGAGAAAATGCAAAGTATGTGAGTCGAAGAAACAGACGGAGAACAAACAAAGGGAGAGAAGAAGTTTGGGGGCGAAGAAGAAGAAAGGAGGAAAAGAAAGACAAAGAATGAGCAAGAGCGAGATGGAGAAAAAAAATCGACCACCCATTTTGAAAATTATAGAGAGGGGTGGTTGTCGTCTGTGGAGGCCGTCTTGGTTTATGGTCCGTGGAGGATGTCTTGAAACAGCGCTGTTTAGAGTTTATTTTATCATGCCACGCCGTCTCAGACCCTCTGTCAGGAATCTCATTTTGCAAAGACTAATTACAGTGTAAACACTACATTAAAGTCTGTAGGCCACTCCACTTCACTATTTACCTTTTCTTCCTAACAATCCTGACATCCCTCCACAGATTGATTTTCTCCATAGAAACCACGTCTGCTGGTGTTTATTTGTTTTGAAACTCGCATGCAATTCATGCTGAAATGGATGGATAGAGTTTTCAGCGAGAACATGAATAACCCAGCTCAGTTTGAAAGATAACAGGGCAAGTCCCACCTGCAAAATGCAACTGCATTCGAACATCTGAGCATAACCAGAAAAGCAAAAAAAAAAAAAAAAAAGAGTATAAAATACCAACGTTCAAGTCGCCAAAACATTCAACAGATACAGCACATTATATAACTGGTGCCTGTCAAAGCGGTCCAACACTCAAGGGAGGCAACTGAACACAAAACTGAATATCTCACTCTATAAAAAAAGGAAACTTGGCTTCATTAGCACATGCATGGGTGCTGAGGAGTGGTCACTCGGTGTCAGTCACCTGCGTGGCCGAGCTGGAGGACTTAATTACTACCACATGGAGCCAAAGGGCCGGAAGAGAATGCTTTTAAGGCAGTCAGAGAGTTATGGCCTCCCAGATCTTTTAGCGTATAAAATAAACAAGGGAACTGCTACTGCGTGCAAGTGTGCGTTTGTATCCTTTTTGTGTTTTACTTCTCAGTTTATGATAACTGGAGAATGACCTGACCCTACCTGCTCATCTGAAAACCACAATGCACTTCTTGGTAGAAGGCATTTAAAAGTATTGAGATGGTTTGTAGTAGTAGAAAGTACTACACCATTACAAGTAAAAGTCCTGCATTGGAACAGAACTAACTTTTAAGCTGCATTTTAATTGCTGCTTATACACTAATGAATAGTTAAATTTACACAAAATCTTCATCTTATCAGCTGATCATATGTTTTGTATGTAAAATCTCCAAGTATCTAAATGTAGTAGCTGTGTAGTGCTGAAGTATATACACTTATTTACATTGCACCACTGGTTAACCAGGATTAATATGCAATCAAAAATGAACTGGACACGCAGTTAAACAAAAATACAGTATGATCCCTCCGTATTCATCAGCGTTGGAGAACGTGACTTAAAAATAGGAAACTAGCATTCGTGTGTGTTGTGTGATTCTTACACTGACACCTGAGGAGTGTTGATATTCAGGCTGGGCCAGGATACCCAGCAGCTGCCTGGGAGGTGTAATAGGTTGTCTTACAAAGCACAGACAGGAAATGAACCCTGGTATCAAGCTTGAATCAGCTACATCTGGACTCAATTATTCATCCTGGTTGTTTTTGGCTGGTGATAAATGATTTAGTCACACCGCTGACACTATTTCTCAAGTACAAATATAACTATAATATAGCAATGTACAAAAAAAGAAGAAGAAGAAGAAGAAAAAGAAAGAAAGCAAGTGAGGAGAGGGGAAGGTCCTGAGATGAGGTGAGCATTGCAGTTATTCACCTACAGCTGAGAGCAGAACTATTAAATTATAGTAGCAAATCTTATTATTATCCTATTATTTTTAAGGACTAGAAGGATGGTTAAATATTTGCAGGGTTGTATCATCACTAGGCGTTCTTTGTTGCTTGACTTGTCCCCCCAATGTGTTTTCTCTGTTGCGATTAAGTGTGTTCTTGTACAATAAATCCACACTATGTCTTCTGTAATTTCAAAACAAAGCAAACACATTATTATCCTTATCTTGACACGATGATCTGATGTTTAAACTGGTTCGAGTATTTTGTTGCACTTGCACGCTGGGTAGAGAAGAGCAAAAACATTCAAATATCTTTCCAGTCCAAATCAAACACTGGCATTTCTGGTGTGACCACAGGAGGAGGTTTAATAGCTCCTTGGAGGTTATGAACTGTTGACAGTTAATAAGTCATAAAATTTCCCCTTAAAGAGGATGCTAGATTCCATCTGCAGGGCACCCAGTACAAAGAACCGGAAAGTAAATATCTTGCAATGGAAGTGGACTGGAATCTCTCAATGGCTGCTCATGGAGAGTCTCTAGAGCATGTCCCTCAAGGTTTCCTGATTTCTAGAGGCATGGAGGAAAAATGACCACATTACTGAGTAATTTTCCCTTAAAGTACACTGACTTTTTTTTTTCACTTTTGAAGACGATGGGGCCTTGAGAGTGGAAGGCAGCACATTGCAAGCAACTGACCTTCGTGATTACACCTCGTATTATTGTACTTGTCATCTATTTTCTTTGGCCCTTGGGATGTTTGCCATGGTAACAGCACACAGCGGGCTGTCAGGGCTGACCCATGCTGTCCTCTGCATTTCCCAGCTTGGCTGTGATGAAGGGAAGTCTCTGCCCATGATCCCTAACCCCTGATGAGGAGGGTTCTCAGTTTCAGCTCCAGGTCCTGCATGGGCCTCATATCCCTCTCTGCTCCTTTGCCACCTCCCCTCCCCACAAGGGCATCCCTTCCTTGAATAAGCAGCTATTTTCTGAGCCAAACTGTACCAGATTACCTTAACTATCCCGTCTCCGATCTAAAGAGAAGTGTGCTGCTCATCAAAACCTGAGCATGCTTGACTTTTTCGAAGTTCGACACTTTGGGAAAAACATTTATTTGCTTTTTAGCCAAGAGTTAGATGCGAAGATTGATACCACTCTCACATCTGCACATACTACGGCCTACAGTTAGCTTATCTTAGCACAAAGACTGGCCTAATATATATAAAAAATCAATCTACCAGTACCAGTATGTTTATATATTTATATGTATATATATATATATATATATATATATATATATATATATACACACACATGTATCAGTGTGTTCAGCGTGTTGTATGATCAGTACAAATCACATGAAAACTACCTGTTGTTTTTCTTAACCGGTAAAAGTAAACAACCAGCAGAAACAAGCAGAGAAATAAAAAACAGATATGTTAATTAATATCTCAAATTTTGCTGATTAAAAAAATATTCTGCAGAATAATCATGTGGCATAACGTGTGCCTTTTATATATTCTAAACATAATTTCTAATAGATGGGCTTGGCTTTAGAAGTGCTGGCAGGTGGATTTTCTTACCTTTCGACAGGCTGTTTCCAGTCTTTATGCTAAGCTAAGCTAATCGCCTCCTGGCTCTAGCTACATATCAAATGGAGGAGCGAATGACTGCCATCAATCTTCTCATTTAATCCTCAGCAAGAAAGCCAATAAGCATATTTTCCGAAATGTATTCCTTTTAATATTGCCTACTAAACAGCACGACAAGCTGATCTTATTTTTGGATTCAGTGAAGAGTAGTAGTGCTGTTAAGGCTATAATTGTACTGTACATGCTGCTTTGACAGGTGTCCATGCCATATGCCGTGACACTGGCCTTAACAAGCTGATCAGGCTCCACGTTGACGATGAAGTAAGCTCTAGCCACAGGTTGGAAAGAGAAAATCAACAAGAGTACAGACACACTCATGCAGCTTCACCTGAGAGAGCAAAACTAACAATGTTTTGGCTGACTCCTCTCGGAATTCAGGACATCCTTGTGCTGGGATATCCAGAGAAGAAAAGTTGTGTTTTTTGTGTCCTGTGGGGTTGAAAGAAGAAAATCTATTTACAAAAGCATGAAAATATTTTATCACTAGCAGCAGGGGCAGGAGTGTTTTAATGACCTGATCCACAGGCCTCTGACTGGCTGCAGGCTTTCTCAAACTGCAAAGAGCCCACTGGTCTGCCTGCCAACCCTTGGGGCAGCATGAGATGAAACAGATAAGATAATTGTCTCTAATGAAATCCAGATCTCTAGGTCTGTCTGGATGAGGACTAGCTGGGCCCTTTTCTCCTTTTTTTTTTTTTTTTTGAAGGGGGTGTTCCATATTGATCTTGAATTTGAAGAGAGACTGTGGAAGTCGGTCCCTAATTCAAACCAGAGCTCGTGTACCAGCCCTGGTGGAGCTTTGATACCGTTTGAAGTTCTGCAAGCGAACACGGCACCGTCAGCCTGCTGGACCCCGTTGTCATGACAACCATAATTATCTTCCTTTACGGCCTAGTTTTTACACAGGAAGGGAACCATTATGTTCTTTGGGCATTTGCATCTCTCTGGGGCAAGTGTTAAAGGTCAGGGAATGAACCAAAATAACACATAATATGAATACAACAGAGCAAAGCTTTGCATGCGTGCGTGCGTGAGAAAAGGTGACTCACTGCAGCACATCGGATACTTTGACAAGCATTTCTATTGTGAAACATTTCTTGAATTACTCACTTAAACATGTGCTCTCAAGGACGGTTGAAAGTCCAGCTTTCTGCAGCATTTTGTCATGCAAGGTTACAGCGAAGAACATCTTTGTACTGGTGGATGTTTTTTCGATTGTCTCATTAACTTTTTAATAGCCTGTCACTTCAGTATTTCTTTTTCTTTCAAACATTAAAACTCTACGTAAAAACACAGTATAGTGTGTACATTGTGAAAGAATCAGCCGTTCTCTCCTTCAGAGAATTATTTTATTAATACTTTGAGTTTTGTCCTAAAAAAACAGCAGTCTAAACACAATACATTATTCATTCTTATAATGTGATAATACACTGGTAATACAAAATAAACACAGTGCTGTTTTTCCTGATGGGTTTCCAGTTGTGTTCAGACGTCGTCCGTGGAAAGTTAATGTGCCACATGTATTTCTTTGCTCTTGGATAATGTACGCTGGTACCAGACTATTTGGTTCAAAAACAGCAGAACATGGCTCAGACTAAACTGCTGCTTTCACACGGTAGATGCTGTGGTTCTGACATCTTGTTCATATATTTTAAAAAGGGAAAAGTGAATCGCTGCCAATCAGCTGCACCAAAGTAGGCCGTTCAAATGATAAACAAGGATTTGATTCATTGCGTCAGTGATTTAAGTTTTATTTCCTCTTTTATATCCCTTGGATAGAAGCACATGCCAAACATATGGATGCATCTATTTCCAAAAGGATTGTATACAGTCATGCAGTAGTGATGTTATAAATGGAAACGGTTAAACAAACGCTCGACATTTGGAGCGAAATAAAATGAATCTAGTCAGTTCGTCTGTCTGCGATCACTTGAACTATTGCATTAATATGTCCCAATGACACAGTGGGAATTAGTAAATACCGTAGTGACAGAGCGGACTTAATATGGACTCATTCCCAAGGAATCCAAACACTCCCGCTTACTGTTTCATATAATATTTTTCTAATCTAATTTTTGCCTTTTACTCGAGTGAGACTGCACTGTGTGGTGTTGCCAAAAGAATTTTTCAATGTGCAATAGATGAAGCTTTTGTGTAAGAATGCTAATGAAAAATAAATTGGTTAACTGAACAGAGACTGAAAGTCACTTGTCACCCACATCTTATTAGACTGACTGGTGTGGCTAAATGAAGCGCCTCGAATGGTGTCTCGCTCTGCCAGGGGTCACAGAGAGCTGCGAATCAAAGGGGGAGCCAGAGGTTGACCAAACACACTGTTCTCCCACTGCCCTCATGTAAAACTATCTGCCAAACACCAGCGGCCCTCTTTGAACTTGATTTAGCACTAAGGTCACAAACAGCCGGCCCTCTGTTGTGGAGGACAAAGCCAGCACCCTGATGACTGATTTCTGTTGTCTTACACTGAGATTATCAGTGAGTTCTGGATGGGCTTCAGTCTTCACTTGTTTTTTCCTAATAACTGCTCAGGCTATTAACCTTTTTGACTTTTATGAAAAGAAAAATATGCATTTCACGTGTGTATACAAGCATTTTAAATGTCATTTTTAGTTACACATATTTACACTAACTTTAGTCATAATATTACATAATATTTAACTTTTAACAACTAGCTGTAATGTGAAAATTACCTTATAACAACTGTGTCAAAACCCTTAAATCAATGGTTGCATATTTATGCATCAAAATTTCAGTATGGACTTATCCTGACTAAATGCTTTATAAAAAATAATTGAGCATTTTTAATTGACCAAACAATAATAAAACTAACCCTAACTGCTTACATATACTGATTACAAACAAACTTCATGTTGTTACTGATGTCACACTGTTGTCCATCTGTCCGGGCGGCTCCTCGGTCGTTGGACTGACGGATCCTCGCCACATGTGAAGAGTCAGCGTCCTGCACCGACGCTCCTGCTGGGAAGTGAGGAAACACATGATGAGTCATAACTTATATAGAACATTAAAGCCAGGTGAAAACCAGCAACTCGTATCAAAGCGGATCCTGTTTACTGCTCAGCTATGGCAACAGGATGATTCAAGAAGTTCTTAAACTAGAGAAATTAATTTTCACATTTATTCTGGGCGCACGTCAAAGCCAGTTGTCCAGAATTCATTAAATTCACTTTATTCTCCGAAAGCCGCTGAACATACTTTCGTTAATCTTTTTTCCAGATTAAACACAGCGCATGGTTTCACTCATAATATTTGACAGTTTGCTGGTGCTATATCCGATTGAAGCACAATTTCTGTTTTATTACAATTTATGAAAAAGCCACTTAAGCTCAGTCCTCTTTCAATTACAGGCAGGAGGTGATTCTTCACAGCAAAAGTCACTTTTGTCTTGACATCAAACCACCTTGATTAACAATGTGACCCTCAGCACTCAGTTTTTTACTTTATACTTAATACCAATGCTGATAAATATGCCAGTATTAGTTCCCTTTTATCCTACACAAATGACAAACCAATTAGATTTTCCCTGTGCCCACACAATGCTGCTGTCTGCGAAGAATTCAGTAAATTGGACAACAATACAGCGTTTAAGATGGGTCAGAAGGAATAAGGAGATCATTGTAACTCGATGTAACAATACATCAGTTATCAGCGTTACATTAGAGTCCCGGTATTCAGCGCTGGTGGGATTAATACCCGGAGAGTGGAGCGCCCTCAGGGACAGAAGCAGGGATGCTGCATTATTAGAGCCCTCCCCGGGGCGATACACAAGGACTACATGTTTGACTCAGTGGCTCAATAAGGGACAAATTGTGCTCTGCCTTTACTCACAATCAGGAAAAAGCTGCTTTGAATAGAGATTTTATTCTGATAGAATTGAAGTTGGAGTTTATTATGAGATAACGATACTGAGTGTGTGTTGGGACTGGTGCCTGTTTAAGTTTTTCTAGATGTGTGGCTCACTTTCCAAAATAAGTGAAACACTCATCAAACAGTTTACATTTTGAAGTGAGATATTCTTTTTCCTTCTTCCCTCAGAAAATAATCCTTTGTGTTTCATTCTCAAACCGAGGCTACAGTTTTATATATATATATACATACTCAGTCTTGATTGAACATAAACAGGAATGTTTGAAATCACTGCATTGGACTACGACTGCCCTCCACTTCATCTGTATGTTTATACTTCCTGTGAGAGGCCCTCTATTTATGGACAACTGAAGAACACAAATAATCATCCCCCTCGAGTGAAAAATCTGCTTTTATTATCTGCAAAGTTTTGCAATGCCTTTGTGTACGCTCGCTCTGCCTTCTGATTGCCTGTTTATTATTACAGCGTTTCTGCTGAGCCAATGGGGATCTGGCCAATTCCAAAAAGGTGCCAAGCCTTTTCCAGCCTTTTCCTGTCTGTGACATCATTGTGTATTCCCCTAAAACACACTGATCCGTGTCTTGTCTGCAGCCTGGGTGGCACACATCACACGCAACAAAGGTTAAACACAAGGTGTACACGTTTTTAACTCTGCCCTTTTGGACGCGTATCAAGGCCATTTCTGGTCCTGTCAGATCGCCTGCCCTAAATCATGACATCATTCCTCATGACCAGTGTGCCTTTCAGTGTGCTGAAACGCTGACCTGCTATGGCTTTGCATTTTTAGTTGAAATCTCTAATTTGCCAACTCAAACATGGTGCGTGTCCACAAGCCTTCAACCAGATTTAAACAAGCATCCATTTAACATTTTCTCAGACAGCCAAAGGCGTACAACTCTTATCCAAATATCTTAAGAAATAATGTTTCAACATTGTAATTTTGACATGAGTCATTTACCACGAGGACCATACAACATTTCAGACAAAGGCTTTAAATTGTTTTATGATATGAGGATAAAAATCTTTAAATGCAAATGAATGTCTAAAATAGAGAAGACAATTTGTCTAAAGTTTGTGGTCGTCTCACTGCCAATCTCTGCAAGTAAACGAATGCAAAAATACTTGATCAAAACTAAGTTTTCTTCAACTTTTGGAAGATAAGAGAGATAAGAGGTTAATGCAGTTTCAGTTTGTCTGAAAGCATCAGCAATAATCAGTAAATCAGCAAAAAAAAAAAAGAAAGAAACTTCGTTTTGCCAAATCAAATACACAATCATCCCCTCTCACTGTTTTCTTCTCATGTGTTGACATAAATCAAGTAAGTGCACCGCAGGTGTCTGCACTGTTTAAACATCAAGTCCTGTTGAACCTGCACAGAAATGTTCTTTGGCATGAAGTATCCTCACTTCTCTACGCCAGCGATAGAGATACAGTATTCAGGCCTGCCTTGGATCAAAATGATTTATTTGAAGACGGGATTTTATATCGAAAGCCCCGAGTCCTGTGTACTTCCACTCTGATTTTGATCAATTTGTTCTAAGCAGTCGGTTGTGAGAAGTGTAGTTTCAGATTTTCTGAATTAATAATGAAAAATTAAACTTGTTCAAGCTTTTACAACCAAATGAGCTTCACCTCACTGCAGAAAGCAGGGAATTTTAGCACGTTTAGTCTCGATGCATTTTCTACGAAGTGGCTCTCCCAACTTCTTGAATTCTCAGAAGCACACCTGTGCTTAAAAAGAAATAAAAGTCAGCATGGTTGCTTGTTTCTTAAGAGCGCGTTCTCATCCTAAGCTTCATGTAGCACTTTTACATCTACAGCTCACGTTTGGCTTTAATTCACAGTACAACAGACTCATCTTGGCGTGTGCAGCACACTTTAACAGCTCCAATGCTACACATCTGGTGACAAAGAAACCGAAATAATCTGACAAATGTTTTCTGCTTCAGTTTTAGATGTCTAACCAAAAAACCAGTTAAGATGGTTATGCAAGCTATCGTTATGATCGTCCTCCTACAGTGAACAGATGAGAAGAGGGTGGAAAGATGAAATCCCATCATTTATTCGTTCATAATTTGATGCATCGTGTCATGTGAAAAACACTGCTGCATGCATATAGCCATAGCACATGCAGTGTTGGTATGATAAAGGCAATCACTTATCAATAACAGAGTTTCCATATTG
Organism: Protonibea diacanthus; assembly: GCA_028641955.1. NCBI lineage: Eukaryota > Metazoa > Chordata > Actinopteri > Sciaenidae > Protonibea > Protonibea diacanthus. The sequence continues at coordinate 13,639,353 of CM053983.1, read as the reverse complement.
CGCCAATCAAAGATTTTCCCTCTTTAGGACACTTTTAATCACTCACATATAAAACGGAAGATCTTGCACAGATGTGTCCACATAAAGTCGACGGCACACAACATGGCTGCTTTCAACTTTTCAGTCTTTTTTTTTTTTTCTTTTTCTCCTGTGGACAACAACTGATCTGACTTTTCACATGTGTATCAAATAAAATGCCCTCTCAACAAAGGGCTGCATTAAAGATGTTAATGTATTCAATAATCAGCAGACTGCAGATGCAAGAGGAATGCACTGGAGCTGTCTGTTTCTGTTTAGCTTCTCCTCTGTTTCCTTGCCTCAAGTGAGGTCCTGTACTCTGATCTTATCTCCACGCAGCTCAACTGCTCCTGGGTTTAATATTCACTTTCTGAGGCATTGTTAAAAGGTGTGGATGAAACTGTGTGTGCGTGCGTGTGTGCGTGTGTGTGTGTGTATGTGTGTGTGTGTGTGTGTGTGGGCCTGAAAAAGTTTGATTACCAACTAGAGGAATTTTCATTTCTCACTGAGACTCAGAATGGAAAAATCTGGAAATTCACTTAAAACTTTGGAACTGGCTGTAAAGTCTGCACCTGCTCTTTCCTGTTGAGCTCAGAAATGTCATTTTTAGTGCAACAACGTAAAAACAAACTGAAGTTTGTCTTGAACACATATATTGTTAAAATTATTTGAACACCTCTTGCATAAATTATTAGCTATATTTATATTTTTTAAGTGAAGATATATATATATATATATATTTTTTTTTAAAAACAAAGATTTTATAAATGCAAGAAACAAAACAAAACAATATTTTTTAAATGTGATACGTGACAAAAGCTGGGGGGGGGGGGGGGCAGTCAACAAACAAACAATAACTCTGTCAATGTAATAAAATCTATAACTAACCCGTCGGACGTGATATATCACCTGTCAGCTGCAGATGCACGTGAGTGAATGTTTGGATACAAAACCGAGAGATTTTATTTTGAAATAAATCGAGACAATAATGTGCATTTTTTTTGCGCCGGGCGGCCATAACTTCAGCCTGATAACTAATGAATTAATTAAACAGTATAAATATAATAAACATAATAGTATTATTATGAAGTACTATTACAATAGCAGTTAGAAGAAATAATAATTATAGGTGCTGTTTAATAACTTTTAATACAAATATCGGATTTAATATCAATGTTACAGAAGTTATATATTTTTTTAGAATAAGCTGCACAAAGATATCAGAACAAATCACTCGTTTAGAAATATGTTGCTCTGAAAAAAAATTCAGATGTCATTTGACACTGCAGTCAATTTAGTCATTTTTTAATTGCACTTATCGTCCATGTGACACAACAGTTCTGGTATATAGTCTTAGTCATTATGTGTGTCATGCATTTTCATTTTTCTCCCAATAGCTGGATGATAAATTTTCGACCGTTTCTGAGCTACTCCCCTCTTTTAAAGTCTCCTCCCTCCCCCCAGCACACACACACACACACACACACACACACATACACACACATGCGCGCACACACACACACACACACACACACACATACTCCGCTTCAAAGTAGTCTGAATCTTCGACGGCAGCAGGCCCGTTAGTGTTGGAAGCTTTAAAAAAAACATCCTGATCGTCACATATCCTCTTACAGCCAAATAACCAGCAAGTCAAACTCTTACACAATCACACGCATTTCAGACCTTTCCTCCTCCTCACAGCCTACCTTTTGTCTGTGCGCGGTCACTCCGGTCCACACAAATACCTGCAGGTGCCCCCCTCCTCTCACTCTCCCCCCCTCTCTCTCTCTCTCTCCCCCCCCCTTATTTATTATTATTATTATTATTTATAAATCCATTTTAATCAAACCTCCTGGATGATCTGAATGTAGGACTGTGTCTGTGTGGAGGTAAAGCTCCTCCGAGCTCTCTCTCTCTCTCTCTCTCTCTCTCTCTGCACTGCACGGCGAGTCTCTGCACAGTCTGAACATCTGCTCATTTCACGTGACTTTTTTAAAAATACTAACATCTGTTCTAAATAGGTTTCATTCTGTGCCTCTGCATCGTGTCAATTGCCAACTCCTCTCTCCTGAAAGAAGGGAGAGAGGAAACTTATTTAAGAGCATTGCATTGCGTAAGGAGTGAATTGAAAATTGAAGATTTTTTTTTTTTTTTTTTTTACATATATAAAGAAAAGCTTTTTTTGTGATCCATGTCACGAACGGGTTACAGCTAGTATTTACTGTAGGGCATGTTTATTTATCTAGTATTAAGTGAAAGCTTCAACCGTAAAAGTTTCAAGAAAAGCTGTTTATTGATCTAGCATCCCCCCCCCCCCCAAACTTTGAGTGAGAATAGCGTCTATATGCAGACCCACTGCCTACCTTCACGGCCTCCTTAAATTTCATAGACATCTGGGAATTCCATACATGCCTCGCAAGTCAATTACACACCTTCAAACAGGCACACACTTTGATTTGGACAGTAAGAAACACTTTCCCAGATCACTGAGATCAATCACAGCACGATAACAGCAGAGAAGATTTATCTCGTGACAATAATCGGGATTACCTTTCATGGCTACGCGGCATGCGTAAAGACGCACGAAGTCTTATTATTATTATTATTATTTGCGCTGCTGATCTGCAAAATAACTCCAGATTATTAGCCATGTAGTAGTTAAAATAATCCCGTTTATGTTTTGAGTTTGTCAGCACAGACTTAAATGTGACCTGCGTTGTTATGCTGCAGTAAACAGCGTAGAAGAAAGTCGAGTTAAGTCTGATGTCTGCTCTGACAAAAAAAAAAAAAAAAAGAAAGAAATCCTGAAACACTTTACTGAATTGTTGTTTATGAGACTGTAGCATCGGGCCTCAATAGCAGGTTGACATGACCCCAGTGTAACTTATTTACTCATAATGGTGAGTTTCAGGTCCAGTCCTTAATCCAACTCTAAACAAATCCAGGAAAAGAGAGAGTGAGGGAGAAACTGGAGCCTGCGTGAGGCTTTTTTTGTTTTTTTACATTTTTTAATTAAAATGGATTTTTAACTTCGTTTACACAGGTTGGCTTTTGTTTTTTCTACACCAGTTTTTTTTTCAGCAATAAAACTTTTTCTCACGTTTTTAAATGATGTGTTAACACTGGCCTTTTTCCTTTAAATACTTTTAGTTATAAATGACGTGAAAAATTTATAAGCCCTGTATTGTTTTTGGATGTGTAACAATATATAAAAAAAATAGCTGCATGTTTCTCCAACGATTTTACTCGAGCCAATAATAACTCCATCTGTTTTCCCAAGTGGCTGGCGGTATAGTGGAAGCTTTTGCCATTAAATCTGATATGAAGTATAGTCCACGTGATACGTGCCTGAGAGAGCTCATCTCTTTTTTGTACGTATAATTGACATTGTTTAACAAATTCAAGTGCGTTTCATTTAAATTCTCATCATGCCAGTAACACAGGGGGGGGGAAAAAAGTTAAAGACAAAACACTTTAATTGTCATTTTCTTTAATGCAAAAAAATGTACAAACATTTACAAAAAAGAAAGATAATAAAAAATAGGAATGTATTTGTATTTCAGACACAGGATCTATTCCTCAACGTAAGACGTTTCATCAATAAATAAATAAATGTATTCTGAAAATATTTTTTGTTTGTTGTTTTTTTTTTTTTTTTTTTTGTTGCACAGGTTAGATCCACACAGTCAGCCTAGAATGTGAGCTACACCACCAGTTGACAGTCTCACACCAAAAAAAAAAAAAAAAAAAAAAAAACTGACAACTGCTTCAATAATGCACTTTGACCTCCATACAAATTAAAGTCCAAAGGCATGCATTTTAAACATTTCATTTCTTTTTAAAAAAAAAACAAAAAACAAACAACAACAAAAAAAACATTACTTTTTTTTTTTTTAACATTCGTCGTCAACAACAACATGAAAACACACCAGAATACGGGGGGTGTATGAAGCCAACACACGGCTGCTGCAAGTCCCCATCGGGCCTCTCCAAAAAAAAAAAAAAAAAAAAAAAAAAAGATCCCCCAGAGCTTCTGTCGTCTTTGGTTTTAAATAGAGTGATCCCATGTATCCAGCATTGGACTCCAGATTTGTCCCGTCAGAATGTCTTTAGTAGAATCAGCAGTCACCTGTAGGTTAGACAAGGCATTATTCATTATTGTGTGCAAAACAACACTGTTTTCAGATTGCATTAGTCCACAGTAAAGCCATTAAAACAACATGCTCTAGTGGAGTTTCCAGCCCCCCACCCCCCAACCCTCCAATAGTTTAAGGCTTGGGTCATGCATTTTAGCTGAAAATCAAGCCTACCATTTAGGGCATAATTTCTCCAGATGCTAGTGAGATGTTGACATGGACCAAGCTCCCTCCATCCTCCATACAGAGAAGGCGTAGCTCAGCCTCTCATGAGCCACATAACTACAACTTGCCATTTTGGAGTCCAGCTCGTCGCTCTGCAGCACCTGGTAGAGGAAGTCGATGTATCTGGCTGCAAGTTTTAGAGTCTGTATTTTGCTGAGTTTGTCCGAGGGCAACGTTGGGATAATTTTCCGCAAAGCCGCGAACGCCTCGTTCAGAGATTGGGTCCTCTGTCGCTCCCGGACGTTGGCCATGACCCGCTGCGACTGGAGCTCCTCGAAAGACTGGGGGCTGCTGCTGCTGGACTTCTTCCCTCTTTTCCCAGGGGTCGGGCTATCTGAGTCCTCCCCGTTTTTCCTGCTCGGTCTCCTCTTCCTCCCACATCTCTTCGGCTGTCTGTCCAGCTCCCCCTCGCTGTTGCTCAGGCTGTCCACAGGAGAGACAGGGGAGCTGCCCGACTCATCCCCCATATTTTCCTCAGACATCTCCACTTGGGTAGATGGCGCTCCGGAAAACGTCGCGAAAATTATTTCCCTCTCATGAAGTCACGGAATTAGTCCACCTGTGGGTATGTCTGGCTTTGAAGACACCAAAGTATCCATAGATAGGTTCCTGGGAGGACAAGCCTTTTCCGATACTTGAGAAACTTAGGCAGTTCTTATAGGCTGCATGGCGTAAACTTTTTGGGGAGGGACAGGATTGGTCAAGAAGATGAATTACGTGAATCGAGGGGTGGGAGCATCCGAGGAACTATCAGAGAGGTTCCTGATGCAAAGTTAGAGCTTGAAAAGATTTGTGGGTAACGCTGCAGTTTCTTATTATTACAGCATTATTACAAAAGCAACCAAAATATAGTTTAAATAGGAATTATTATGACTCCTTTATGATTCTTATTAGAAGAAACAATCTTTTCTTTCACACAAGCGAGGGGAAATCTAATGTTAAACTTCATTATGCATGTGCTAAAAAGACACTGAACGAAATCATGTTTAAAAAATCAGGCAAATCTAATTTAAATGAACCTGTTTTAATATCATAGATATTCCTGAAGTTCTGAGATCAAATTATTAGTATTTTTAATCCTTTAATTAATCCATTGGCAGCCCAATGAAATAATAAGAAAATCCCTTCATATCACTGCTGCTATATGTTTGCTATAATCTTCAGTAATTGCATGAGGTGACACTTCTCTCTCTCTCTCTGTCTCTTTTTTTTTTTTTTTGAAACAAATCAACTATGCAACCTTGGCACTTCCCTGCAGGCCTAACCCACGTGGATTTTGGATTTATGTTTCCATCTAGTCTTACTTAAATCAAGCGAGATCAAAGGACTTTCATATAGGCAACATATGATCCCAATCTTACATTTTTGACATGCAGCCAGCCAGTACTGCAGATTTTCAAACTTTTCCTTGGAGGACTGCTGCATGCTCTAATTATATCCCCCACAAGAGGGCATGCGTTTTGTGTACTGTAGTGTACCACAAGATATATGTAAAAGTAGAATAAAGTTTACGTTTCTTTGTTCATCCATACAAGACGTTATTATTCCCTGCAGTCAGAGATGAGGAGAGGGCAGCTCTGTGTTTAAGACCCTCTGGTATTTACTGGGCTGGTGATACAATATCCATCTTGTTTAGTGGAGGATTACTTTGTTTAGGTTGAGAAGGCTGTGGTCCACAGGAGCAGCATCTGGTTCAGGAAACGGGGGGCAGTCAGGGTCAGAGGTCACAACACTAGCGAACATCCATTTACATCCTCATAGAGGCCTGAGGGTGCAGTATTGTTCCAGGAGTAACACAGCCTTGTTTAAGTGTTTGTTTGTTTTTGTCTGAATCAAACATTTGAGCCACTTTTATCAGATTTTCGGCCTCAGAATTGTGTGCTCATTATTAGATATCACCCTGCTGTAAAAAAAAAAGATGATGTGCAGACGATGACGGTGCTGACTGAAAAAAACAGGAGAAAGAGCAACTCAAGCCTCTTGAAGGTGAGCGTACCTGTCAGGTAGCCCTGTCCATGGTGCTGATCTCTGATCGCATACCGCTCTCTACCTGCTGTACCTCACAGGTAAGCAGGCAGACCACCGCCCGCCTTCTCTGAATCTATTTGCCGTGACTTTTCAGGCTGTATCTTGGAACAGAAGTAGGAACAAGTCAGTAGATTTGGATATTTAATCATGACCGCTTGCTTTGCTGTTTGTTTAAAATAAAAACCCGATTTCATGCAGCACATAAACAAAGACTCGCATAAAATGTGTAATTCCATAAGCTTTAAAAGTATTTGTTGCCTTTATAGTGATGGAAAGTAACTCAGCACATTTACTTAAGTGCAAATTTGAGCCACTTGTACTTTTGTTGAATATTTTAATGTTATTGATACTTTTTATTCCACTACATTAATATTAACTGAGGTCACTGGTTGCTTTTCATATTAAGAGATTTCTTACCAAACTTACTTAGTGTAGTACAGAGGAGAGGACTTTCTAGAAGCCAGTTTGCTTCCTTGCTCCCCTGCTCATATCTATATGTATATAATAATGTTCAAATTGAGCAAATGAAAACAGGAAAACCACATTTGAACCTGGAATTCTGTGATTGCCTGGTCAGGCATCTTTGACCCTGTAGCCATAAGGACACATCATCACCCTCGATTTTTAAAATATAATAATGCAAAAGCTAGTATTGACACCCACTCTTCATTTACATTTCTTGGCATGTTGCTCTGTGGAGTTCGGCTCTTAGCTGCTGAAGTGACTCTGAGAAAACACAGCTGCTTCTCGGGAATATGATGTCATCACAGGACAACTCGTCCAGTGTTGATCTTTAATAAAGACAAAACCTTCATCAGTCAGTCACAGACTGTCAGGGCCGGACAATTACAAGAACGTGAAGAGGAGATAAACAGTGCTGGTTATTTTTCGGTGTGATTTACCGTTCATTGCTGTCCACTCGGTCTGCAGCGTTTGCTAAGAACAGATGAAGAAAGCCTTTGTCCTTATCAATGAGCAGTGAGTGGGTGTTATGATAAAGTCAAGTGTATATTACTGACTCATGCAACTTGACACACCAATCATGAGTGACCCCAGAATGTCATTAACCACCCTTCCCTGAGGTCACATCAAGGCAGACACAACTCAGGCTCTCACTCACTAAGTCCTGAGCCAGAGCCAGATCCACAGAGACCTGTCTATTTTCTCTGCTCGAGCCCTGGAAGGCAGTGTTTCTCTATCAGCCTACTCGTATCTATTGAAATAACAAACCACAGTTCTCCACATGTACGAGGCTCCCACAATTGACAGTGATATTCATGTTCACTCCATTAAAGTTTAACCGCAATGAGTCCAGTGCCAGCCCGCCAAGATGGATCAACTGCAAGGGATGAGAAAAGACAGGGGCGCGTTCTTCAAAGAGCAGCCCCAGATAGCCTCTAATCAACCCTCAGGACTAACAAGGTCAAGCAGCAGAGTTGGATGACAGCATTTTCCCTCAGCAATAGTCTCAAAATGTCCCATTCTGTGGAGAAATCCAGACATCACATCGGGGGAATTTCTGATAACAGCAGTCCGGCGGTGGTGAGAGAGGATCTGCGGTGTTGAATTGGGAGGTGAGGATGAAAACAGCCTTTTTATAAGCTGTCTGGACACATAGGAGCCAGGGCTCCTGAAGTTAGCTGTAAAAGAAAGCCTTTGAAAGCAGAGCGCTTTGATGTTGCAGGTTCTAATCGTGGTTCAAGTCAGTATTTCTGTGGCAGAGCACAATTTAACCTTGTCAGAGAAAACTGAGCAAAGGCCTTCCCCGTTCCTGGAATCTCATCTCTCATAAAAAGTATTGATTTATTTATTTTTTTGTAGAGTGTAGGCTGATTTTTCACATGAAGTGACTCAGGCATGCATATGCATGTGTGTGAGCGTAATAGATGTTCTGTTAAATCCATTCATGTCGTCCTAATGACTCTGTGGGGTATCAGACAGCTCTACCGCACAATGACACCTTATTAGCCACTAAGAACCAACAAACCTCCAGTATGTTTTCACAGCTTGGAAGCTCAGGGTGATGTGGGGTCTGTGGAAGAACTGGCATCCCAGCAGTATAATCTCTGTTTAAGACACACACACACACACACACACACACAAAACAAACACATGCCTTCCTCCAAGGGTTTAAAAAAAAAAAGTGTTGCACTGGTCTGACCTTACTAAAAAAAAAAAAAAAACAGTACTATGTAAGGAAAAACAAAAGCGTAGAGAATTTTGTATTTAACCTGCATGACGATGTCAGTGAAAACAGATCATCGCCTCATATATCCTGTGCCCTTGCCACTGCTAAAACTTAAACCTCAGGACTTCTGAGCAATGCCTTCTGCTGCCTATAAAGCCTGCTGCCACCCAGCAGACCACACACGTATTCACCCAGACTGCTGCAGCACGGAGACCAGTGCACTGACCCGTGCAATGAAAATATCTGTTCGCAGAGTTACAGTAGCTATACCGTTTTTTTTTTTTTTTTTTTTTTTTTTGCTTGAACTATCGGAGCGTGACAGGTGCTACTGTGAGTTTAGAGATACTGTGGCTGTGTGTAGCTCATATGGAAATGTGATTGTTCTATCTGTGTTGCATAGGTGGGAAATACACCAGTTTATTGAGTACACCTTGCTAAAATCGAAGCAGTCCTGCAGCAAATCCTCCCTTTGTGATGATTATAATGTTCAGTTTTTGTAGAAACCTTTCTGAAGAGGTTCAGTAGTAAACTAAAGGGCATGTTACAAAATATAGTGAGCAGTCATTGCTGCACAGTGCAATGGTGTTAAAGGATAACTTCCCCCAAATCACAAAAAAATCCCCTCTCCCTATTAGTGGTATCTTTGCAGATAGTTTTGGTTTTAACGTGTTTAAGTTTGACGTATCTGTTCTGTGATTTCTGACGCCATCTTCACAGAATGGATTTTGTTTGTGGCGCTCATAACGGTGAAACATAACATTCATGAAACTCAGCAGCGGCGTGTCTTTCCAGAAACAATGCCTCAGTTACTCCTGATAATCCACAGACCTCGCAGTCAGCTGTTTTCATTGGAATTATTTCCGCTGATGAAGTAGTCCCAATGAAATCGACATTGAAATATAAAACAGGTTACAGTTCATCTGATGTGGACGTAAATGCCCTCGGATGAAAGACGAATGTCAGCACGTCAACCTCACAGCTATTGCTTTTCAATTTCCGAAGAGAGCAACAACACGTGCCACTTTCCTGAAACTTTATGACTGCAAACACAGAAGATAAGCTGACCCTTTAATTGCGTACGTGTTAATGACAGTATAAATGTCACATTATTAAAAGACGTGCTTCCGAATAAACAACGCAATAAAATACACAAATGACAGGAGCGGAGGCAAAACTTGCAAAACCCTCACAATAGATGATAGCTTGGATATGTGCAAGTCTTTCCATAAGAGCACACCCACATACAGAAGGGGCTTGCAGGCGCATGATGGGTAACAATCACAAACTCAGGGAAAAAATCGCTTATTCTTGTACCCTGCTGTCATGTTCCCACGGGCTAGATCTTCTATTATTGTTTCATATGTCGAGCATAACCGACAAGATGTGAAATAATAAAAGAAGAGCTAACTGTTGGGAAGGTTACCAGCAGCGTCTTTATCTTTATCCGTGGCTTAAAGCCCAGCGAAATAACCCTGGCGGAGCACATGTTGGAACGTGCCATGTCACACAGACTTATGTAAGTGATGAGCCTAATGTCAGTAGTCCAGTGTGGTTCTTCGCTCTAACCGCAAGTGCTGCGAGGAGTCCTACCACAGTCCCTGTTTATAAGGGCTCTGTGAGGAGAGGGGAGGTCAAACAGAGTGCTCCAGCTGCACACGAGGATGAATAGCGTACAGGGAGATGATGGGCAGAGGTGTGGGGGCGGGGTGCGAGGACCTGGGGAGTGATCGGGACAGAGGAGGGTCTCCCATCCGTCGCCAAAAGAAACAGAGGAGGAGTGAGGAGGATCACGGCGGCAATTTATCAGATAGATAGATAGATAGATAGATAGATAGATAGATAGATAGATAGATAGATAGATAGATAGATAGACAAAGGTTCATAGAAAAATGTAATGGTTTATGATTTTGCCATTCCACACACCCTTTCAGAGTCTATTTATGTAGCTTTCAGCCCTACGAGCGCACAGCACAATAAATTCAAAGCCAACTCTAAATTATGTGAGGTAGTAACGACACTAACTCTCCTCTGAACTGCAGCTGTGTTCCCATCTCCCCCAGATTTCTGCTCACCTCTGCTCCTCCCTGTGTGTCAGTTAGAGGCGACCTCCTCCTCCTCCTCCTCCTCCCTCAGTCAGACCAATCTGTCAGGACACAATAGGCTACCTCTCCAGCTATGTTGTTTTTGGAATGGGAACCCTTCAGGCCTGCTTGTTCTCCCTCTAGGTTGATAGAAATTAGCCAAGAAGACACTCTTCTTTGAAGGATTTATCTCCCCTCTCTTGACTGACTGTAGATTTTTACGTTTTTTTTTCTCTCTCCTTCTTCTTCTCTTGCTCTCAGGGTGTTGTTTACTTTTGCTCATCAATGTGGAAGTTGTGTGATTACGGCCACCCAGCTGGGGATCTCTTCAAGATGTGAAGTCACTCAGCTTGATTATCACCTTCAATATTTCCAGTAAGAGCATTAAGAAGACCATAATTACTTATAGTTAACAAAGCCATTTCCTCAACCCGTACGATCGATAACTCCTCTATCAGGGCGACCTGCGGGGGCGTCATGTTAGAGTGAGACGAGGTGGACTCACATACTGAGGACTCATATCTGTTAAAGACATTACTCGGTGTTGTGAAGTGTAGACACCTGCAGCTCATGGCTGTTCTCACCATCTGCTGCAAGGACATTCTTTAAGTAATGGCAGGTAACAGGAATGTATACTACAAAAATAAGCAGCAGTGGTTGAGGTCTATCAATTAAAATGTTGAGGTACTTTACATACTTTAATGCTGCTTTATAGTTTATAGCTACTTTACTTTATAAAAATATAAAATTCATTATTAGAGATGAAGTTTGTCTCTCTTTGGCTTGTGATATTTTCCACACACAAAAAAAAGAACTATCTAGTTAGGTGTGTTACGTTTAAGATGTCTTTTCCTTTTCAGAGGGAGTTTTTAACTTGACCCGTAAATCACGTTGCAAAGTAGTAACAAAATGTACAAATAAAGTTGGATCGATTGATTAATGAGTTTTTAGAAGTTTGACCAAACATGATTTCCTGCTCAAGGTCAAACGATCCAATATTTTTTTTTAGACAAAAAAATTTGTTACCAATTTCCACAGCAGAACTTTGTTTTTACTTTTTCCTACCATAATAATCATGTTACAACCATTCAGATTTATCTTGTGATGCTTGGAGGTTGTCCATACTCTACGTTGGGAACTAAACTATGTATAAAGCTGTTAAAACTCCACCATCTACAGCAGTCAAATACAGTAGCAATCTTATAATGTAATATGTAATAATATATCACTTATGAAATTCATTTAGCTGATAATAATTCTGTATTTCTAGGATTAGGAATGCAATACTTCTATTTACAATGGACTGTTTCTACATTGTTGTAGTCGTACTTTTACTTGAGGAGAGGATCTGAATACTTCACCACTGGTACTAGAGTTTATAATGACAGCTCTTATGGTAAAAAAAAAAAAAAAAAGCCTGAGATTTGAGGAAGGACTGTAATAGAGCTTATGTCACGAGGTTTCTGCACTTTGTAAGAAGAAAACGATTATTAGAGGCCCGGTAGTGAAGTGCTCATTATTAAAATGTTGTGCTGAAATCCTTAGCATTCCCATGTCTCATTCCCAGCCCTCCTCCATCTGGTTTTTAGGTTATTGACGAACTGGGAGTGTCACGGTTGGTACATCAGACCTGTCAGCAGACACGCTCTTTGCACCTCCCCCACGCCATCATGGCACACCTGACAAAACTTCTTACTGCCAGATAGGATGTGATCACATCAACAAAAATAAACCAGTCCACTGACAGAGAGAAAGACTTTGTCATTATTCCACTGACAGCAAAGTAATCTCCACAGATCAGGGACTTTGTTGTGGTCCGAGGTGCAGATGCTTTCCTCGGATGTTTATCAAGAATCGGGGCTTATTTGTGTCTTCTCGTTTTCCTTAATCTTTATCGCAGTGTTCTGCCATGACGAAACTCTGTGAGGTTGTTTGATGGAAAAAGTGAGAGTTTGAGCAAAGTGAGGTGTCCAAGGATGTGGACGGTGATTACTCACAAAGCTGTGCTGAACGCTGCCAAACACTCCAGGTTGTTTTTTTTCCCTGTGAGTCATTTGGTAACAGAGCTTCCTCCTTCCCAGCGGTGGTCATGGGAAGAGGCTCCAAGCAGGCTGTTAGTCAGCAGAAAGGCATTGAACTCTGGGCAACAATCGACACCTTGTAACATACACCACAAACATTTTTAGCTAAAACTGGAAACACACAAACCATTGCAGGGTTACAGTACTTGTGTCTGTGTTTTTGTTATATGAACAGTTGATTGATACTCTATTTCACGCTTATTATGTGTTAATATGTGTGATAAATGCGATTTGTAGTTAAAAAGCTGGCAGCTGATTTGCTTGAGTGTGCTATGTGTGTGTTCTTTCACGGTTCATATGTATGAACTCCAAGCATAGTGCAGGTTGTTGTGATCTCAGCATTTTAAACCTTTTACTGAGTGACTAAAACACCAGTGATAAATGAAGTGCATACAGAGAAACTGTAAACCCTTGTGCTTTTTTTTTTCTCTGACTTTACTAATTGCTGAACTTTCTCTGCTTTCACATCATCTATTACCAAATTATTACGGCGCAACAAGAGAGGGGAGGAGGGTGTGGGGAAGTGGGTGGTGGTTTTAGAGACACCAACAGCACCTTTGCCTGCGTACATAAATCACAAGGCTAATAAATTGAAAGCTAAATGACTTCTTGCCCTCTACATATATCACGGAGGCAAACCAAATGAAGCCTTATATACCCTAGAGGACAGAGGAATGCTTCTGTTCATAACAGTGATTTGTGGATGGCTCCCATGGCTGTTGGCTTCAGAAATCAGAGTCAAAATGTTTGGACCCTGAGTATGCTTACATATTACAGTTCATGTGTATCAGATGTATGTACATGTTGAAATTAGTTAATTAAGAAAAATACTTCCTAAATCCAAAATACAACAACAATTTCTGTCTTTGTTTGTCCCCCTTCTGTTTAAAATATACTTGAAGCTCGAATGCTCTATAAAAATGCAATTCTTGCATCATAAAGTTATTTAAAAAAAGAATAATAATGTGTTCCAGCACTTATTTATGAGATGACATCCTGGGAAGTTCAGGAAACTCATTCTTTCTGTTGCTGTCATTATTTCCTTGTCTGATGAAATACACGATAATGCCATTGTTATGTTTTTATTTTTGTATTCATTAAATAGGCGTTGGTTAGCAATAACACATCAGAGTGAACACAAATGAGCGACTGTGAATGAGTGTTGAAAACATCAATACAATGGCGCCACCCACTGGATAAACACTGTCAGGCTCTGCGTGTTCTCACGGCAGGTCAAAGCACCTTTAAACATCAAAGTACTGTACTGTAGATATGAGGGGGATTATCTTTAATGTTCAGCTCGATAACATAAATAAAGAGACAAGTTTAGAAATTTAGGTGCAGCTGTTTGTAGCAATAGGCCAAAATCACTCCTGGTCCAACAATACTGGGAAAACATCAAGCTATTTTTCACCATAAACTGAAGGATTTATAACATCTTCTCAGTTAGTGCATCATCCAAATTTCTATGGAGAAAAATGCAGTAATGGACTAAGTGTTTCTCGAGAATAAGCTGGGATAAGAGCCAGATGAAACAGCAATTTCAGCAATTTCTTTCTCCTCTTAAAGAAAATACAATCCTGCCAACCTCTCCTTAATCCCGCCTGAATCACCGGAGCAGATCGAGCAGCTGAAATGGGCTTTGTTTGTGAGGTCTCACCTTGTCCATTATCCCGATGAAGAATTGCATCTGGCTACACTTCTTGAAACGCAGTCCTGTGGTTAATATTTGCATTGAATGAAGAAGCCAAGTAACCAGGAAGTATTCTGAACAACCTCAGCGTCTTGGACGTGTGCCCAGTTTAACGCATTACTGGAATTTTAATGTTGCAATCAACAGATGCACTCAGGACTGAAGTGTGAGAACATTTTCAGTGTCACCTTGTGCTCTGCAAAAAAAAAATCCACAGGAGACTGGAGACACTTGAGCATGTACTTTCCTTAATACAGTTATATATT